>FR990060.1:20652779-21352997 GCA_905404095.1 Glaucopsyche alexis | reverse complement strand
TTTCACGTTTATAAAAATACAGTTTGAGAGTTCTAGCGTATCGGGACTTGAATGTAATTGTATTAATGCAGGTTTTATTTAACAGAATCGCTCCTCTGATGTAATTCCCAAATACCTTTACAATGTTACAATAATAATAATAACACAAAAATCAAACACAGTATCAGTTTAAAATTTATTTAATAATAACTATCAACACGTAACGTCGAGTT
Organism: Glaucopsyche alexis; assembly: GCA_905404095.1. NCBI lineage: Eukaryota > Metazoa > Arthropoda > Insecta > Lepidoptera > Lycaenidae > Glaucopsyche > Glaucopsyche alexis. The sequence continues at coordinate 21,352,785 of FR990060.1, read as the reverse complement.
AAACCGATTGCGACTTTTGTACGAACAACATAATACTGGGCGCGGCGCGCCGTAAGCGAGAGAAATGCGAACATCTCATCGTGGAATGCACAGGGTATTATGGAGAATTTATATCGGTGTATATAAATATATCTGTATATAAATAACAACTAACTTAGCGGACGTCGGGCGTCGGCCTATTTACAACATTCCGCCCGCGCTAGCACTACACAGTACACTCTTAAACATCGGAATATAATATCATGATTAAATCCATATAACGAATCGACTAAAATCGATAATAATTTATAAACTAGTGACGTGCCAGACGTCCGATATATCCGGATATTCGGTATCACATACGGATACTCGGGTACAAATGTCCGGATACGGATATCTGAAACAAAATATCCGAATCCGGATACTCATCAGATATCCGGATGGCCGGCACGTGTAACACGCGAGCGGATCGCGTGTCGGCTCCCGACGCGCCGACACGCGCGTGGTGTCGGAGCCCGGGACTTAGTCCTCGATGTTGCGGAAGGCCGCAGACATGTCCTCGAGCAGCTGGTCGAAGTCCGCCTTGATCTTGGCCTCGCCGTCTTTTACGGGGTCCTGTGGAGATACAATTATTCAAAATTAAACATAATTCACCAGGTCATTATTATTCATTAGTCATTAGAAGAATGACAATATAATAAATCATTATGTACTTCATAATGAGATATATAATTATATTATTTTTGTAGTTAACTTATTCTGGCAAAGTGTAGATTCCAAATCACCATCGCATATCCTGATACCGAGATTGAGATTGATATGTAATTATGTAAGTTATCTTTTATTTTATGCCCGTAATTTGTACGCAGAGCGCACAGTGTTCTATTTGACTCAAAAAATTTCCCTATGCTGTTTATTGCATAAATCGATGAAGATATGCATTTTAAATGCAAGAGTAAAACACCCACGTGTCTATTTCAAATACTTTTTTTTATAAAAAATAATTTATGTTTCGTGACCTCGACGTAAAAAAAAGACTTAATAAATTCTGTAAGACTATGTCCAGAAACTGCGTATTCTTACGCACGTAAGGTCTACGCACGTAGTCGAGGTACTAGGGCCCCATACATTGCGTCCAGAAGCTACGTGCGTATTATTTTAGCTATGCGCGTATCGTACAAAATTTCGTCAAAAAGAAACGATAAGATAAGAATCTCTACGTGCGTAGGTTTACGCAGGCTTACGCACTTTCTGGACAGAGTCTAAGCGTGTCTGATCAATATATATTTTTTTGATTAATATGGTTTAATGAAGGACCTTTAGGCGCATATTTTCCATGTTTTATTTTTTGAAGATCACTTCTGGTTACCGAGTTATTAATTTTTATTCAGTTTTTTGTTTTTATTTTTTTTCTCCCAAAAAACTCAAAAGTGCGACTTGTGACTGACACTGAAAGATTGACCTTTAATGCGTCTATCACTGATAAAAAAATCAAATTGCACTATGGAAGCGTTTACGAGTAATCGAATTTCAAAATATTGTGTTAGGGGTGTCATTCAACTTGACCTTTCATTTTTGCTCAAATTAATGAAATTTTTTCTTTAACTACACAATTGTATATGATTTACAATTATGACTATGGTAATAAATCTTTAGACATATTTTTTACAATCTCTTGAGTTATTTTACAATTTTACGGTGACATAATATACAAACCTTTGAAAATATTGACTTTTGATATACTATTTCTTCTAAGAAATTACTCATATTTAAGAGTACTATACGTTTATACAATAAAAAAAAAAGTCCGATCGCCTACTTTTTGACCTTAGTGATAACCCTAAAATGTACCATTTGACCTTTATTCTAACTCCCAAACGCTTCCATAGTGCAACTTGATTTTTTTATCAGTGATAGACGCATTAAAGGTCAATCTTTCAGTGTCAGTCACAAGTCGCACTTTTGAGTTTTTTGGGAGAAAAAAAATAAAAACAAAAAACTGAATAAAAATTAATAACTCGGTAACCAGAAGTGATCTTCAAAAAATAAAACATGGAAAATATGCGCCTAAAGGTCCTTCATTAAACCATATTAATCAAAAAAATATATATTGATCAGACACGCTTACAGAATTTATTAAGTCTTTTTTTTACGTCGAGGTCACGAAACATAAATTATTTTTTATAAAAAAAAGTATTTGAAATAGACACGTGGGTGTTTTACTCTTGCATTTAAAATGCATTTCTTCATCGATTTATGCAATAAACAGCATAGGGAAATTTTTTGAGTCAAATAGAACACTGTGGAGCGTATATATCTTGCGTCCACGTTGCACGCAGCATTCGTTTGTGTGTACCTATATAATGTGTACCTAACATGCAGACTGGACTGCTACAGTTTATTGGAGCGCTAAATTAGCTTTTAATCGTGACAATATGTGTATTTATACTATTTAATGACTTTATTTATACATGTAAGTTTATATTATTTTTTCGTTATTTCCAATCCATTTAGAGACTCCTAAAGTAATCAATTATTCTGGCAGTTATTATTTTTCTTATTGACTAATATAATCTAATATTCATCTTTATTATTTTATTATTGACTTTTTACTACCCCGCTATTTTTCTATTCATCTATATTTTAATTTACCTCTCCTGTCCTGCAGGGTTGCCTGGAAGAGATCGCTTATAGTATAAGGCCACTCTTGCCCAGATTTAGCTTATACTTTAAGTAATGTTATTCATTTGAAACTACTTTAATGTGAGCTAAATAAAGTGTTTATCTATATCTATCTAGAATGTAATTAGTAATTACCTTGAACTTCATAGAGGACAGCTGGTACAGTACATTGGCCATGGCGTCGCGGATGACGTTCCACGTGACCTTGTTGTCGCTCTGAGCGGTACTCTCCACGGCGTGGCGGGACATGTCGTAGAAGGCGATGATGTTGCGCAGCATGCCGACGGTCTTGTAGAAGGGGCAGAAGCGATCGTACGCCGAGTAGCTGTTCTGTTGTAGGAAATCGTCCTTGAGCAGCTTGGCTACCTCCAGAGTGATCTTATCTGTCTCGGCGAGGGACGCTTTACCGACGAGCTGCACGATTTCCGAGAGATCTTCCTCTTCTTGTAGGATCTCCTTGACCTGTTAGAAAAAAAAATAAGACGAAGGTTTTAATTGAACCGAATAAATAAAAAAATTATAGAAAAATTAAATAAGTGTCATCTGTGTATTAGATGACACTTATTTAATTTTTCTATTATATTGAGCATTAAGATGCAAGAAGTATAAGTAGCTTCAGACTGAAGGTGTTATATCCAAAATCGTGTCGTGGCGTGACGCGACCTTGAAATTTCACTCTCAACGCCGTTTAAGAGTTTCACTTCAAAAACATACCTTAGTCCTGAGTGGCACGAACTCTGGGTAGTTCTTCTCATAGAAGTCATCCAACGCACGCATGTACTTGCTGTAAAATAAAAATATATTCATTAATCATACTTGAAAATCATATTTTTATTGCTTAAAAGTTTAAAAGTGGTGAAGTAAACCATAATAGCTTTTTAATGATTTAAAAGATCCAATTTATTTAAACGATTGTTCTGATCATAGCAAGTTGATTAAATTCTTTTTCCTTTTTAACTGTTTTACACATTTTCAGTGATACCGTAACATAAATTCTGTCAAACCAAAGGAATTCCAAAGCTATCCTTCCATTTCACTTTAACGCCAGTTTTCTGTGAGACCCTTCACCTTGATGACACTCACCTGTAGGAGATGAGCCAGTTGATGGAGGGGAAGTGTTTCCTCTGCGCGAGCTTCTTGTCCAGACCCCAGAACACCTGGACAATACCGAGGGTGGCGGCGGTTACAGGGTCGGAGAAGTCACCACCGGGCGGCGACACGGCACCGACAATGGACACGGAACCTACACGTAAATGTAAATATTACATAAGTTACCAAACAAACAAGTTTATAAGTAATTAACTATTTTTTTTTTTATTATTCAAGACTGGGATTTAGATAAAAGACGAGTTAATCGAATCATCCGTAACATTGCAGATATACAAAGCATACAATTTAATTAATATTATATTTAGCAACTAGCTATTGCCCGCGGCTCCGCCCGCGTAAATACAGTATCCTTCGGGAACACTGTATTTTTTTTTTTCGGGATAAAAAGTATCCTATGTTTTAATCCAGAGCCTAAACTACAAAGATACCATATTTCATCGAAATCCGTTCAGTAGTTTTTGCGTGAAAGAGTAACAAACATCCATCCATACATCCTCACAAACTTTCACATTTATGATATTAGTAGGATATCCCGCAAAAAACTTGCAAGCAAATGTATGAGTGCACGCATAAGCATGCGTTAAGCCCCTTCCGCCCTTTCCAGTTTCTACGCTGCTTATGCGTACACTGACAAAAAAGTTCATGCAAACACCATCAACACACAAGCAATAATGTCAGCGGGCAATTTCTGCAGTTTTTTATTTTATTTTTTTAATTAAGCTTTATTCGTATAGCGTGCGTACTGTGTACTATGCACATCGTACACGTCCAAATTACGTATACGCTCGTGCGTACATTTGTAAACTGTTACTTTCACAGATTAGTCTACCTTCTCTCTCCGGGTTGCCCAGACACTTGACGCGTCCGGCGCGCTCGTAGAAGGAGGCGAGACGGGCACCCAGGTAGGCGGGGTAGCCGGAGTCCGCGGGCATCTCGGCCAGACGACCGGAGATCTCACGCAGGGCCTCGGCCCACCGGGAGGTCGAGTCGGCCATCATGGACACGTTGTAGCCCATGTCGCGGAAGTACTCGGACAACGTGATACCTGCGGGACGATAGACATTGTTAAATGGTTGTGATCGATATTGTAAATGAACGTCATGTGATATGTTTCGATTTTTTACCTGAGGGGCAATTCTGCTAAATAAAACCAGCATTAATACAATTACAATCGAGTCCCGATACGCTAAGAATGTCAAACGGTGTTTTTATAAACATTAAATCAACGTGAAACGCGCTCTGATTGGTCGAAACTTCGTAAAATCCGTTCATGGTAACATGTCGCTTCACTTTCAATCCAATCAATTGTTGTAGATGCAAAATTTTTGCAACATAATATCTAGTAAGTAAGTAGCAATTTTTTTAATGAATTAATTGCAAATGGTTTTAACAACACTAGTGTTGTTCCAGATATGGCTGACGGATAACCGTAAGCGCGGATCCGACACACCACTAGTCTTAACTATGTGCTGGCGATAGTTATTTCGTTACATCATGACATGTGACTGTGTTAGTGACTGGCTCGCTGCACTGTGTGTGAGCGAGAGATCTGATCATGCGTCTCGCTGTGCCGTGCGTGCGAGCGGGACGGGTGTACTGACCGGTGTAGATGGAGGCCTCTCGGGCGGCGACGGGCATGTTGGAGGTGTTGGCGACGAGTGCGGTACGCTTCATGATGGACTCTGTGACGCCCTCGATCTCCACTGTCAGCTCGGGGAAGTCCCGCAGTACTTCTGACATCTCGTTACCTGAGGGCAGGAGAATATTGATGAAGATCCATATATATCGCGTTTACATAAAGAGGGGAATTTAATATTGAGATTAATATAGAGAATAATTGAGATAAGTCGAACATCAGCCAGTCGTGACTTGATTATTTAGACTTGAATTCTTTAGCAATAGGCAGCCATGTAGCCTAAAAAATTTTTTCGTTTATTCATAGAGAACCTGATAATAAAGAATGTAAACCGATTTATGTGAACCTATAAATACAAACTATTTTAATTTGCAACGACAAAGAGAGCGAGATATCGGCCTGTGTAGTCCTCACCAAATGGATTAATTTACCAGGACTACAATTTACAAGTGTGTTTGTCTCAGTTGTAGTACAAAACTAATTACGACTCAGTCCCTTCTCCGAAACGTACCTCGTTCTCCGCAACCCACGTAGACGATAACATCAGAGTTGGAGTATTTGGACAGAGCCTGCGAGATGACAGTCTTGCCGCAACCGAAGGCTCCGGGGATGGCCGTGGTGCCGCCCTGGACGCAGCTGCGAAGGAAAACGGAGTGTTATTTGTGGAAAAATATTTAATTTCAATTAATTATTTTAAAATAAACTTACTCTTATTTGCAGAATAATAATATAGATAGGATGAACACTTTACACAACACACATAGTATATATTAATGTAATAATCAATAATGTGTGATTTTTAGTTTACTCCTTGGTATTAGATACATAGATAGACAGATAGGTAATTTTATTTGCATAGAATGTAGGTACTACAATGAGATGTTACAACGTTTCTGGAGCCTTAAACATTCCACCTTACGGCATGCAAAAATATGACAGTTAAATTATTTTGATGTGTTGTGTGATGAAACGACGGCGGTATTCGGCGAGACCGCGGGAGGTAGATCAGTACTCACGGGAAGAGCGAGTCGAGCACGCGCTGGCCGGTGAGCAGCGGGTGGTTGGCGGGCAGCTTCTCCGTGACGGGGCGCGGCTGGCGCACCGGCCACACCTGCAACATGCTGTACTTCGTGCGCTCGCCGTCGAACTCCGTCTCCAGCACCGTGTCCTGCGAGTTACAATTTTTTTTTTAATGTTGTGTGCCTGGCAAAACGTCAAGTTGTCAAGTTCAAGAAAAAAGGAGGGAGGATACAGAGATATTTGATTTCGGAATGTTTTGTAAGATACAAGAAACATGGAAAATATTGGTAGAGGTCATGTGACTTTTCCAATGTATCACACATAAGTAGGGGGTATGTATAATAATTTATCTATGTATGTAATTATGCATGCTTGTTCCACTGTAGCGACTAAATTACTGGTTCGTTTTTAATGAATGAGGTGTCAATAGATTCGTTAAATTTTTTCTTTCTTTCCATTTTTATCAGCAATCAGCAAAGAGCTGTTATAACAGCCCGAGTAACATAAGCTGCATAATTTACGTATTCGGCTTATAGTTATTCCGATGACCTACATTTCATGTTTCAAGATTGTTTTATTATGAAGATGACCTTCATTTCGTGGTTTTCGAGATATTGTAACATATTACTCGTATAGTGTATTCAAAATTTGAAGTTTGTAGTTGATAAGTTTAATCGATATTGCTATCGTATTGGTTAAATCAAATCGATTTTGGAATCGCCGTCAAACACAAACGAGTATTTAAACTGTCGAAACTATTTCGATTTAAAGTCGATTCATTAGTCAATGAATCTCACAAGGACAGCAGGTTTTTTGAGCGCTACGCGAAATTTTAATTTTATCGTCTGGCAGCCATTTAGAGTAGCTAAAAGAACCTGCCATGACGACAGTCAACAGGTTTTTTTTAGCTCTACACGGAATCCTATCCTCAACGGAAGACAAGTTTTCTGGAGATTCACCCTAGTGTCAATTCATATGTTGGCAATGAGTTTTGATATCCCATTTGGCAGTGAAAAATATGAAGAAAAAATTGTTTTATTGGAACTAAAAATAACCGGACTAATATTCTTATATCTTTTGATAAATACAATAATAGGCAAGCGGATTGATTTTTTTTTATTGCATAAATGAATAGTACTCTTAAATATGAGTAACTTCTCAGAAGAAACCGTATATCAAAAGTCAATATTTTCAAAGATACAGCGATTTGTATACAAAATTTCGCGAGTCTTTATACCAAAAAAATTTTTTTTTTTGCGAAATTGGTAAACAAAACCTACATCATTAGTTTACTCACATCATATACAAAAACATTCATTATAGTAAGTATGAACTTAAACGCACAAATATGGGAGATATTTACAAATATATTCCGGCGGCCATATACTTCATATACTACTTCATATACTATAACCTACAAGTGACGTCATTTGTAGGTCGTCTTTAGTATGGAGCGTTTTTAGGAGGCTCGCAAATTTTTTTATAAAAATCGCTGTACCTTTGAAAATATTGACTTTTGATATACGGTTTCTTCTAAGAAGTTACTCATATTTAAGAGTACTATTCATTTATGCAATAAAAAAAAATTAGTCCGATTGCCTATTATTGTAAACAATAATTATTATAATAAGAGTAACTATTCTTTTTTGTGATGTAATTTTTATATCTGCGGTAAGTATGGAAATTTCAATGTGTCCAAACTCACTTCAGCTTTTAAATACGCTGTAAGTTACCATATACTCACAGTGACTTTGTAGTTGCCAGACGGGGCGATGTAGGTGACTGTACCCTTGGCCTTGGGGGGCATCAGCATGCGGTGCTTGACCAGGGTGTTCTCGTGGACGAGACCGTATAAGTCACCACCTGAATAACAATAAACAAACATTAGAAATAACTGTTTTATATCCGCTTACAATTAATTTGGAGTAACTAAACTACATATTTTGTTAAATTCTTTTTAACTCAAACTTAATTTACTTTAATAGACAGTGTTCATGTCCTCTCTCTGTAAACAATAACTATGCAAAATCCATGAGTCATTAACAACCACTTCAACACATTGACAATTAATGTTTGACCTAGGTAGTTGCTAGCTTCTAGTCAGCGGTAGTTTTAGATGTCTCTGCAGACATAATAATTATGCTACTGTATGAGTTCATGTCATTAATTATTTAACCAACTTTTCTTCTTTTAATTATAAGCTTTTATTTAACATGCAATGTATCTTTTGTTCGGGTGGAATTTTGCAACTCAATTCTGAAACAGATGTCTTCAACCGATTTAGCTGAAATTTTGTATACACATTTAGTTTGGATGACAATGCATGGTTAGCTATGTGACGTCATTCTAAATCTAACACGCTACAAATAGCTACATACAGGTCGCGCAACGAATTAAGATCTTTCGACAAAAGTAGAGGGGGTATGCGCAGAAGTCAGTTTTTGGGTGTGTTTGGCGGTAGCGGGCTCGGGCGGGGAGGTGTGGATGCGCCGAACGCATGCCGAACGTGGCTGCCGCCGACACGCTATTGGTACGTTAGTAATATACATTCATTGCTATTGGTCACATGCGCGAACGATCTCCTCCACTTTCACTGAGCGCTCATAAACCGTTGCGCGACCTATAACTTTCATTAAAGTTAATATTTTATGAGATTTATTGAAGAAAACATCACTTTAAGGGCCAGCCCACATAGAGATATTATGTATCTTCTCCTGTGGTTTCTAAAATTCAATTTTGAATCGCTAGGGTCATCCACATAATATTACGAAACAGCGCAAGGGACATACCAAACGTGAGAGTACATGTTAAAGGGGCCCTAAAAAAGCGTGACATACATGGGACGGGTTGAAAAAGTCGCAATTTTGTGTGACGTAATATGTGGACGGAGACACGACGCGGCGCGCACTTTTTAAGATAGGGGATCTTGAAAAGTGCGCGCCGCGTCGTGTCTCCGTGTGAACTGACGCTGACAGTACCTGTGATGTGTGATCCCACTTTCACATTCAGAGGGTTGAATTCCCAGTCGATCTCACGAGCAAGGCAGGGCACGTTCACGCCCTTGGGGATGTAGATGGACTGTGTGAGCTCGTTGATGTCCTTCAGGGGACGCTGGATACCGTCAAAGATGGAGCCCATGATACCAGGGCCGAGCTCCACGGACAGGGGCTTGCCAGTACGCAGTACGGGGTCACCGACTGTCACACCCGATGTCTCCTCGTATACCTGGAATGATTTCATGATATAGAAGCTAAAGGAGACCATGGCAGGGACACAAGCAACATCAGAGATGTTACAAGTGTTATCATAATATGTTCATGGTATTTTGCATGACGACGTTTTACGATATTATTTATTTATTTATTGTTATTTTGCGGAAATCCATAGCATACAATATAATTAATATTATAATTTATAGCAATTTTCCGCGAAAAAATATTCACAACCTGCAGGCAAATGTGTGAGTGCTCGCATAAGCATGCGTAAAGCATCTCCCTCCTCCCACACTGCTTATGCGTACACTCAAAAAAATATATCTAAATACGCCTCTGTATAGGGGTCATCCACATGGACCAGCCGGCCTATCCAGCACCGCGACCTTGAAGCAAATTAGACTAAAATGATTGTCACTATTGCCAGTTGACACAAATGACGGCCATATTTTGTATGGGTGTTGTTAATATCTGAACTTTACGCCTTACGGCTACGCCCATGGAATACACTAAGAATCAAGATCATACAATCACCACCACCACCACCACAATACACAAGCAATAATGTCAGCAAGATCGTGCAAGGCCCCACACCACCATGCAAGTTGCAAATCTCCTCGCGCGTTTCGCCCCGAACCCAGAGCATCCTCAGGAAGTGGACCTGCGAACAAAGTTCGTTAGTTGACTAACAAACTTTATTTGCAGATCTTGCACGATCTTGCTGACATTGTTGCTTGTGTGGTGGTGGTGTTTGCACGATCTTGTTTCTGAGTGTACGCATAAGCAGTGTGAGAAGAGGGTGGTGATTTACGCATGCTTATGCATGCACTTACACATTTACCTGCAGGTTGCGAGTATTTTTTCGCGGAAATTGCTTGAAATTATAATATTTATTAAATTGATTAAAAAAAATATCAAATCTTTAAAAATAAGTTATACAGCAGCACAAAGAATTATAATGTTACATATATTAAGTATAGAGTAGGCAAACTTAAATGACCAAACTATTGGAGTTGTTGGAGCCATTTCGACATTTGAGGTATGGTGTGATTTGATTATTGTTTGTTTTTAAAAAATAGTTTTGAAATCTTTGCAGCAGCATTAATGTTACAATCTAATTTTTGAAAAATTATCTATAGATATTAGTCTATAAATATTTTCATTATCACCAGATATTCTGTAACGGCAACAAGTTATACCTGGATGGTGGCCATGTCACCCTCGAGACGGATGATCTCTCCGACCAGCTCGTTGTAGCCCACGCGCACCAGCTCGTACATAGCCGACCCGGACATCTTCTCCGCCGTGACGACTGTAAAACATGGGTATTATTTAAAATGTGTATATACTATAATATAATAGTGGTGTGGGGTTCCTGTAACTTCATTCCTATCGGCTTCACTCACTACTTACCTTTTGAAGACCCTCATCCAAATCTCTATTATATAGGCTAGGGCTTCCCTATGAAGGAGAGCCATCAACCAGCTTTCGCCAAATAGTAAACTGTATACCATACAGTTAATTACTACGAGGCCACAAAAGAAACAGAGGTAGACAATTTAAAAGGTGGACCAACGAAATGGAGATGACAGGACCTGGATCTGAAGCCCAATTCTCTTTAAACTATTTTCGATATAATCCCGTTTCTGTCCACGCGCTAACTCATTCCCGTACGCGTTTATACGAGCGCGCGAGCTGGACAGCCTGAAAATCCAAACGGGATTTAACAGATAATATTTACGAGAATTGCCCCCCAGATTGCCGTACATAGGAATGGAGGAGATTGAGGGAGGTCTTAGCCCGAAGGCACACAGATTTAGTTACAACAATGCAGATTGACTCGTCGTTGGCCATGTCAGCGGAATTGGATGGGTCAACAACCGCCGAAGCCTCGTCGCTATCTATCGACTCAGCAGAAAACGTATGCCAGTGTAGCCTTACCCCGCACCCCCGCGGAAATCAAAGAGGGAGATGGAGAGCCGCAAGGCTGAGAAGAGCCCCAAGGCCAAGGAGAGCCGCAAGGCTGAAACTCTTCGACCAGTCGAGGACAAAAGCAGGAGGTGCGATGAGAAGGGCTTCATTCTGGTGGAGAGAAGAAAGAAGAGGAATCCTGCCGTCCGCAACCATCGCGGCACCGCACCCTACGTACCCGAGCTGCGCTTACGGTGTTTGATACCCGCAACACAGCTGTACGTGTCCCGCCTGCACTGTACTGGTCCATGGAAGTCGATAACGTCGTGAGCTACGGGCTACGATCCGTGAGAAGACCACCTACACTTTGGTTAAGTTGAGTTGAGTCTCGTGGAAGTCTCGCCACAAAGTCAACTTCAGTTCTTTTGTGGTAAGAGTGCCGACAATACTTTTGTCTACCTTTGAAGTGGAGGCGTTCGGGCCATCCGGTATAGTTTAGCTAATCCAAATTAAGAGCCCTCCTATTCACAGGCTGTCACTGTCTCTGCTAACCGAAATGACAAGTACTCAAGAGCACTCTCTCTTCCTTTACTCTCATAACTGACTGGCGAGAGATCAAGCGCAGGACTGACTTTTTAATCTTTTTACATGCCCATGTAAAAAGTAGGTTCTGATCATGTGATCGGCCTGCATTGTCCTTGACATTTTTTGTTGTTCCAACGCAGGAATCGGACCCACAACCTCCGAATCGATAGCCAAGCTCTAAACCTCTGAACCTCTGGACCACGGAGGCTGTTCATACATGGCTCTTGCATGAGTGATTAACCTAGTGAGTAGGCCTGAGGCTTCTTTGCCTGCCTGCCTCTATTGGGTTAAGCACCCTCTGCCTACCCCTATGTCATATCGTCGCGACACCTCCTACATAATATACCTAATTAAGAATTTTCCTTAAGATTTATACAATACATTTTTCACTTACCGGGACCGGATACGGCGAAGACATATCCGAATCTCTCCTCATTCTCTTCGCCGGCGATCGTCTTTAAGCCGCCCTTAGACATTTTGAATGACTTATTCTATTTTACCTGAAAGAAGAATATTGTGAAATAAAAAATATAGTCAACTGTTTGTGACATATTTTTAAAGAATCCTGAAAAGATTTTACTAATATAATAATATAATATGTATGGACGCTTCACACTACATCAATTTGACCCCGTGCTAAGTATATAAGGAACTTGTGTTACAGATACCAGAAAACGGGAAGTTATATTTAAGTTATATAATATTTTATACTTTTATACTATACATAATATATTTAAGATTTTTATTATATAATACACATATTTAATACACATCCATGACCCAGGAACACAGAAAAACTTTTTGTTCCTTCGGCCTCAAACCCGTGACCCCCGAATTGAGCAGCAACACTCTGCACCACTGAGCCACAGAGGTTTACTATCAGACATCTAGCTGACAAGACCAATTATGTACCAACTACCAAGCTGATTTATGCTTATGACCTACTTTTATGTTGGGCTTTATACTTTGAGCCACTTAAAATGACTAGTCGACGACTACCTCCGTGGCTCAGCAGTTAGTGTGTTGGCGCAAAAGCCGGAGGTAGTTGAGGTAGCCGCCAGGGAACGAAGGGGGGTGTGAAGCGTCCATAGATATTATTGTGTATTATATAGTAAAAATCTTAAATATACTTGTATGTACAGTATAAAAGTATTAAATATATTTCCGTTGTATGATACCCGTAACACAAGTTCTTTGAGAACTTACCACAGAACCAGATTGATTCTTATCAGTCTTGGTCATTTCCAAACAATTACAGAGTGACCCTTCTTTAGCAAAAATACCCTTTTTATGGCTCTGTACCCAAAGGGTAAAATGGGACCCCATTACTTAAGACTCCACTGAAGGTCTGTCTATCACCAGGCTGTATCTCATGAACCCTGATAGCTAGACAGTTAAAATTTTCACAGATCATCCATTTATATTGTGGCTATAACAACAAGTACTAAAACAGAATATAGTGTGTAAAAACATGGTTTTTTTTTGCCATTTTCTATGCAAGAGTCCAACTGGCATTTGGTTATTTTTATTCCAGAATGTAAAAATACACAATACTTATGTACCTAGTAAATAATAATGACTTCTTAATTTTGTAATTTGTAACTCAATAATACTCACAACTTTTGCTTACAAGTAATTAATCTTGAATAGAGAGATATTATTATTTTACTATACTGTACTATTGGATGTGCTGACCAGGTAACTTTTCTTTATTTTAAGGTTCATTATTTTAAGTAAAAGGTTATTTTTGAACTTTAATAATATAATTACAATAGCTATAGTGTATTTGATGGACATAAAAATAAGTGGTTTAATATTGTTGTTTCTTTTTATCGTTTGAATAATTTTCGTATAAAAGTATAATAAGAAAGATGATATTATTTGGCCACAGTATGTATGTGGTGTGAAAATTTAAATCAGTCCAAACTATCATCGTCCACCAAATAACACTATAGGTATATTCACCTTTTTACTATTAGTTTACAATACAGACAAAACCAAAAGTACCTACTTTTACCATTTACACCAAATTAAGCTTCATAAATTAAGTTCAATTCAATTATTTCTTGCAATCGTAGGTATACAAAATAATATAACATTGTAATAATATTAGTTCTTAGTCTACAATTAGCCTTAAAGGTGTGTAGTACAATTAAGTTAAACTTCCCAGAACACAAATAGAATTTACACAACCAGTGCGAAGTGGAGAGATAATATCTCCAGATCAGCTGATCAATAACTTTCGTGATAACAGCCATCAATCACTGTCATTTCACAGCGGCCAGATTCTCCACATCAATAATCGAAAAAATACTGAATGAAGCCTTTTTCTTGTGCGAAAAAATATAAAAACAGAAAATTTCCACTGCACAGTCTTGAGTTCAATTACAATGTCTATAGTGAAATAGGTAGACAAACACAATATTTCACTCCTATTTCTATTTAATTTACTTGTATGTTAAAATAAAAAGAGGTAAATCTACACTACCAAGAAAGAGCTTACTTTATTGATTTTCAAAAGATAAGCATTTTTTTTTTATTACTGATAAATGCATAGTAGTAAGTTTGACTATATGGATAACTAGGATACTTAGTTAAAATACTAAATATCTACTGACATAAAATATGCTGAATGATTTAGTTTTTACTATTCAAAATTTTATTTCAATATTAAATAAGAATACTTGACTAAATAAATGGAACGTAGTACAGTGATTTTAGTTCTAAAGCAGTTTTATCCATTCAAGGATTCAGATTTTTAGGATGTTAGGACAAAATCTGGTCACATGATTGGTTTACAAATTAGAATATACATGATACATTCTAAATTAACATAATTTGGGTAAAAAAAAGATAAATTGTAATGTAATTTAAGCTTTTTATCTTTGAGAAAAGACCAATTAAAGAGTTAGGAATTTTAAAAGACCTACAAAACTCGCCCTAATCGAGACCAGAATTGGGGAGTTTCGCTGCAGGGTTCGTGAAATTTCTTACCAAAATCGATAGTTGTAAATGTAAAATATCCCAGTAACACAAACACAAATAAGATAGCCTTAAATTAATCAATATTTCCAGTAAAACTACTCACAGGACAATATAGATGGAAAAGACGATCTGAGAATGGCGGCGTATTTCCACTATCACAAGACCAATGATAAAAATTATGTCAGCTGACCTGTGTTTATGGTCTATACTCTATGCTCTATGACAAATTATTGATTTTTGCACAAATAGCTTGTTTTGCTGGGAGGACAAACTGTACCATCATAGAGACATATAGACTGAAAATAGAACTCTGCGTTCATTTTATAGAGTTGAAAATCGAACACGTTGTCGAGTCAAATATCAATGTCACATACACGAAATATAGAAACCAGGAGTCCGAACGTAATGTTAAAATTGGTTAAAATAATGGTCTCAATTACGGGGACAGATTTTTGCCGGTAGAGCGCGCGACAGTCCGACAAGCACTCGTTTGAAATTACGCGGGAAGTTTAAATGTTGCTATTGACAGCTCTGGAAGAAAATATTAAGAGAAACGTGGATTTAAATCTAATTATATAAACGTTTTAGGAAATTCTTAGAAACTGTTCTCGAAAAATAGATACCGTAGAACACGGTAATTGCCTAACGGTAATTTAAAAATAATTGTAATAAATAATAGTATTGGCAACACTCGGTATAATAGTATTGGCAACACTCGGTACTCGTCGGTCTCGCACAGCTAGCGGCAGAAAAGTGAACTAAGATCGTCCTATTATTGTGTACATAACTTTACATAATAATTATTATTAAAAAGCCTATACCGTTCGGACTCCTGGTATCTATGCTTCATGGTCACATAATATGACAGCTCGACACCTGACACTTCGATTTTCAACTCTATTATATTAGAACAAAGTTCTATTTTAAATGCTCAAGATTTTCTACGGCCTTCCGGATTCCGGTGCATATAAATTATAATCCCAGCCTAAGGCGCATATTATGCAAAACCACGCGGTTTTTTAACAAAGGTTGCGCGTAAGTGCCGTTGCAGCCGGTCGCGAAATGTATGGCCAATGGCCATTACAACGGTACATACGTGTGAAAACTGTCGTACATACATGGCCATACAACTCGCAACCGACTACCCTACGATAGTCAGTTTAGCGCTTTAGGCTGGTACTAAATTCTGAGCATTGAAAATAGAACTCTGTTACATAGAGTTAAAAATGAAAGTTTCGAGGTTTCGAGTGTCGAGCTGTCATAATTAAGACATTGATCTTTGATTCGACACTCATGTGTTCGATTTTCAACTCTTTTGTATTAGCATGGTGTATTATTTTAAATGCTAAGAATTTTCTACGGCCTTCCAGATTCCGGACAATATAGTCCCAGCCAATTTTAATGGTGTCCACGATGGTGTCAATCATTGTCTGACAAGTCCGCTTCAAGGCCACGGTATTGGATTTTCTGGTTGGACGGAATGCTCGGAAATATAAAGATCTCCTTGATCTCCAGTGTCGCGCTTTAAAAACGTCAAACAGAACACGCTTTGCAACTTGCACCACCAATTTAAATAAATATTTTAATGCACATATCATTAGATCATATACTACTACATACCAAATAAACTTCCTCACAAATGTCTGTGCAAATAAATAAAATATTAAATCGCGGCACAGTTTTTATTTTGTCAATCTGTTAAATTATAATAATTTCTTTTTTATGGCAAATCTAAACATTTTTGTGTGCTAAGAAATGAACGTGGAAAAAAAAACTAACCTTCAAATTCTCAAAAAACACCATTCGAATTACGGTGGCACAAAATTAAACTTTAAATTTTATATCTTAAAAAATATGAGCTTGCTCGTTGCCGTATGTAAATAAATACAAATTAATTTTCATTTGTTTTGTACATAGCAAAGTTTAAAGTTCTTACTTATCATTTTTAAGTTTATGTTGATAATGTAATGAAAGTACGGTCTACTATTCACGAGTACATACCCAACAACTAAACAGTAATAGAAATAAATTATTTTTTGTATGTGGGAATACCCAACTAAAGATAAAGTTCAAAGTGATTGCAGTCGTTTGGTTAATTTTCATGTAAGTTTTACTTTAGAAGCAACAATGACAAGTAGTACTATTGAGATACGGAGCAATAATAATTAGTTTATATAGTAAATAAATTCCTTATGACACTTGTTACTAATTGTCTTTCATTTATAAAACTTTTATTTTGTTACGATTTTTAGGAGTAAACAGGATATACATCTAAGTAAATCATTGTCGTGGTTACTAAGGCACGGCGCTGTGAAAGAAGGTCTTCAAATAAGGTATGTAAAATGCATGAACGTAAAAAAATGCGGACACCGCTTCAGTAATGTGAATAGTGAAGCAATCAAAGTAAGACGGCCGTATCGTAGCGACACGAGCTGCACGTACACATTCACAGCAAAGTAAGACGATTAGCTGCCAATACGCCAATGGCAATTATCCGTAAATCTTACACAAACGTAAGTCGCAGCCATTGTTGGGCTTCACTCAATGCTTAGCTCACCTTCGGTCTGCCTTTTTTTACGTCCATGGAAAAATGTGAAAAAAAAAACTGAAATGTTATCACCTTTTATAGTCTCAGTAAACACATTAATAATAATGTTGTTACAGTTCAGATGGCTATGTACCAGTTGAACAAATATTAGAACACCAATCAATACAAGGTAAATATTCTAGATATGATATAGAGCGTGTTGTGAATACAAACAGTAAACAGAGGTTTAAATTGAGAATTAATGAGACAACTAGAGCATTGGAAATAAAGGCCAATCAAGGGCACACTATACAGGAAATTGACGACACAGAGCTGACACCTATATTGAAGGTATGAACTTTTCATTTCTTTTTAAACATTGTGATTATATACTCTAGGAACTTGATTTACTGATCACCTAAATCTACACTAATATTACAAAGAGAATTTACAAAAATATTACAAAAAGTTATCATTTGCTATCATTGCATTGAATATGCACCAAAACTTTTGGACCAATTTTGATGTTTGGCACAGATGCTGAGTAGCCCATGGAGAAGGACATGGGCTACATTTTACAAAGGATTTCTTTTGCACACACCTAGTCGCAAACAATATCTAGCTTTTAACTGACATTTCAGGCAAATAAAATTTCTGATTCCTTGCTTGCCCATTTGTTCAGTAATAGCTAAAACTGAAAAACAGGATAATATCCTATAATTATATCATTTGTGATAAAAATAGGATAATATATCCATTCTGATAAAGAAACAGTAATGTGTGTTAGTTAAGCACAACTCCCGATGGTAATTAATCCGTTTTATTCATCTGAACATTAAATAAGATGTCATATTCCTGTTTTTATAATAATGTTTTCAAAGTAGCTGTTGCCTGCGGCTCCGTTTTTTCGCGTCGCGGATATGTGACTGATGCAAAAAATAGATAAAAACAATCCTTGATGCGGATTGTATATCATGCTAAATTTCAGCTCGATCGGTGCAGAACTTTTTGAGTTTTTGAAGTGTACATAACATTTTTATATATAGAGATTGTATAATTTTTCAGCCAATATACAATACTGTTGTCCATGGCACATATTTCAAGTGCTGGAACAGCATAAAAACGCATGGTCTAAGTCGTATGAAAAGAAAACACATACACTTAGCGAAAGGAACATTACAAGACAGAAACATAATAAGTGGTGTACGTAAAGACATAGAAGTGTATATATTTATCAACCTACCTCTGGCATTGAATCAAGGCATAAAATTCTTTGAATCAGAAAATTGTGTGATACTGACACCTGGCAACGAAAGTGGTGTTTTGGAATTGAAATATTTCTTAAAAGTTATTGTTGTGAAGACAGGTATGATTACTAATTATAATTTAACAATTTCTTCTATAATTTTGTATACTAGTCTACTTAATAGATTAAACTCTTTTAATATACATCAGTTCTCTTCAAATTAAAATATATGCCGGTTTAAATATATGGCTCTTCTCGCCAGGCTAGTTCCCAAACCGGTAGTAGGCATCATTCAGACTGTTTTAACAGACGTTTAAACCACCAATTTTGAATAAAAAAATTTATATTTACTTTAAATATGTAATGAAAGTGAAATATTCTGCTATTTGTAGGTGAACAGCTTTTCCCCTAAAGCATGGAGACCAGTACCCATCAACCTCAACAGTGCCCCAACATAGCATCAGATAGCCAGAACGATGGACCCTCACAGCCACAATCCAACAAAGTAGTAGTTTCAGGTAAAGAAATATTATTTTAAAGGCACATCACATATCTGCAACATGGATGGATGTTTGTTACTCTTTCGTGCAAAAACTACTGAACAGATTTTGATGAAATTTAGTATGGTAGTAGTTTAAGCTCTGGATTAAAATATAGGCTACTTTTATCTGGAAAGTACCATCAGATACTGTATTTACATAGGTCGAGATGCGAGCAAAAGTGTTACAGTAATAACTTACAGTTAATCATCTTACAGTATTTACAACTTTACTGACATATTAAAGACATTATGATAAGAGATTATCTTTTGATTATGAGTGTAAACATATTGTCTTATGTCTTTTGTTTTGATCAGTAACTATTCAGCCAGGCTGCTGTTGCTTATTCAATGTTTTCCACAATAAAGTGAATAATTTATTTGTGTATAGTTTTTTTTTCTTAATCAATTTATTTCAGGAGGCTTATGAGTTATCGTGCACTTGGCGTCTATGTCAGCCTCATAGTTTTATTCAAATTAATGAAGACATATTATAATGTATTCAAGTGAGACCCTTCACAGATATATAAAGTATAAAATGAGAGGTGATGCCAAAATAATATTAATTTGTTTCCCGAACAAATTCTTCGGGAACGTCCGGCTTCTAAAGTCACGATTTCGGCCACAATCCACAAACAAGTGCATGAAGTTTTGTGGTGTTTAAAAAGTATTAAGTACCCATATAGACAAAAAATTATAGCATGATTTAGGTTTTTGATTTGCAAACCTTTTGCAATTTTTTTTTTCGTACATTCATTCTTACTTCTTCTTGGCAGCTTAACTTTAAATTGGCAATATACTTGTAAAAAAAAACATAACAATCTTTTACCCTAAAGTTATTTATTGTACCCCACAGGCTTTCCGGGCGGGCTGCCCGTGCAGCAGCTGTTGGAGTTATTCCCGGGCTCCCGCGTGGAGACTCTCGGGTGGCGGCGCGCGACGCTGTCTTTCCCGTCTGGGGCGGAGGCCGGGGCCGCGCTGCGGGCGCGCGTGTGCGTCGACGGCGCCCCGCTGACGGTCACCACTAAACAAGATCGCGCGCCGCGTAACGCCCCACATAAGGCACCACCAGGTATTTATTGATGTATTTAATATCTGAGTAAATAAATATAAATTATTGAGTAACAGATATTTTTTATAGTTTTTTTTTTGGAGATCCACTCGGACGAATTGCACGAAATAGCTAGTGCTACATAAACTCCGAATAGAACGTACATATCAATTTAAGCAATCATGTAAGACCATCTTAATTAACCAAGGAAATATTATGTACCTAGTTTAAACGTCACGTATTATGTATCAGTTGTATCTGATCTAACAATTTTCTTATATTTTTATTTTCAGAAAACAAAAACAATAAAAGAAGGCCTCGTCCCCCAGATAAAGAACTAGGTAAGCAAACCAAAAAATTTGTAGATTTTTTTTTACTTTCGAAGTAGAATTAATGTTGTAAAATATTAAATACTTAATCCAAAAAAAAAAAATATTGTAATTATAATTTTTTATTTACAATATACCCCCCTGACTACTGAATTCTAAGTAAAGTAATCCTATTATTATTTTTAGCAATGTTCCGCCAAATAATACCCACAACCTGCAAGCAAATGTGTGAGTGCACGCATAAGCATGCGTAACGCACCTCCCTCCTCCCACACTATTATTTGGCGGAATACTGCTAAAAATAATAATATTTATTAATTTTATGTTATGGATTTCCGCAAAGTAACGCCTGATTCTATTAACTTTTTAAATTTATTTACATATGAAATATAAGTCGCTTCTGCTGTCTTTTTGCTTATATCTTTTAAACTACTCAACAGATTTTAATGCAGTTTTCTGGAATAGATAGAGTGATTCAAGAGGAATGATAATACTATTATGTATAATACTTTGCGCCCGTGCGAAGGGGGAGCGGGTCGCTAGTTAATATTATAAATGCAAAAGTTACTGTTTGTCTGTTACCTCTTCACACTGTAACCACTAAACCGAGTTAAATTTGGTATGCAGATACAGTCCCAGGACAGGATGCATAGGATAGTTTGAATTGCGGCAAAATGCACGGTCCCAACGCTATATACTCGTTCTGCGCGAAAGAAGGTGTAAACTATAAGGCCTCACTAAATTCCAGAGCCCGCGCTGGATCCGCACAAGATCGACTTCTCCGGGGACTTCCACCAGCAGCTGGACGCGGTGTTGGCGCACGTGCGCCTGAACCAGCAGGAGGTGGCTCGCATCAGCCAGCTGTTCGAGGACGTGGAGTGCGTGCTGCAGGAGTACTGGCCAGGTCAGAGCAGCTGACAGTATGTGTAATTGATTGTACTGTCGGTTCTTGGTGGAAATTCATGTTGAACACTAATAAAACACAATTTTTCGTGCACTTTTGCACACCTGATGATGATTTATTTCGAAACCGGTCGTGTTATTTATTAAAATTGATAATTATATCTTAATATAGTGGAAAAAGTGCACGAAAAATTGTGTTTTATTAGTGTTCAGCTGACAGTAAGCGCTTGCCACTTGAACGACAAAGGAGTCTCTCACTCTGAAATCCTCACGGGGGCACCGTATGCGAATATTTTACGCCGCTTTTCTCTGAGGCTGTGGTCTTCAGCTACCGCTATGCTAATTCACCTACTATTTTTAAACAACAGTTTCAAAATAATAGCCTAATTTGCCTTACAAGTTACATAAGATGGGTTGGGGATCTATTTTTATGTGTAACTAGATGTCTAGGGGCATAGCAAAAAACATCTCTGTATGTAATTTTTTGGAAAATAAACATTTCATTTCATGTTGCCCGCGACTTCGTGTGCTCAAATGGTAATCCCGAAGAAACCATATATTTTGCCACAATAAAAACTAGATCATCCTACCCGGACCCCTATATCTGTGCTATCCAAACATCGAAAGCCCTATAGTTTCGGAACTTATTTAATGCAAAAAACATACAAACAAATCTTTCCATTATCCCGCTTTTTTCTTTAGACAGTTTTTTTTTACAAATTATATTAGTTCATGAACACTATGCATATGTTTGTATGTGAATTAGGTGATTCGCTTGCATTTGAATGAGGGTTTTTAAATCCGTGATATCTGACAGCTATTTGACACGACAAGGAACGTCGTGACTCGTGATACCAACCGCCGCCTGGTGACAGACAAAGAATCGAATATTCTTGACTGTTTTCTATACTAATTACGCCACCAGATGACGCTTTGTGTGAGCTGGGTCTGCCCCCCAACGACAGAAAAATATCAATAACCCTCATTTTAATCTGTCCTGTCCCCTGTCAGGTTGCACGGCGCACCCGTTCGGCTCCATCACGTCGGGTCTGGGCGTGAAGGGCAGCGACGCGGACTGCCTGGTGCTCACCCCGCAGCCGGACGAGCGCGCCGTCACGCGCGCGCGCCGCCTGCTGCGCCAGTACCCCGACATCTTCCGCCAGGTCAGGATTGTTGCATAACTTTATAATTATTTAAGAATATGTTATGTCAATGCCAATTTTCCTAATGTCACTTTGAAGCTTAAGATTTTAGTTAGCCGAAAGGCTATGTACAGCAGACATATATTGGTAGTTTGCTCTGTTATATGAGTTCTGTATTTAATATATCTATCGCACGTAAGAAGCATATTGGAACGGTATAGAGTGTATCATTTATATTTCCACGGTAACATAAGAAGAATCCCCAAGAGACTGGACATCCTGGCTAAGGCATAAAACAGATAACACAGGCTCCGTTTTAAAATAACCTAACAGAGAGCATGTCAATTGTCAGGACATGTCTAAGGAGGGTTCCGTAACTATCAATGCGTAGTAGGTTTTTTTTTCCAAATGACTTCAAAAGTTTGCTGTCCGATTTCATTAAAAATAACTTTAAACCACTTTGGAGGTCGATTACTTGAAAATTGTTGACTTTGTAAAATAGTAATCTAACCTTGCCTTCATTTTAAAATACCTATTTTACGATACCCGATGGGATAGGATGAAAAAATATTTTTTATCTCCACTTCACATGTATGGAGAGCCACCCCTAAAATAAAAAATTATTATAATATTATTTAATGATGCCGATATCTATACACATTATATAACTATATCAAATTTTATGATCTGCAATACCACGACCAAGAGGAATAGGGATATTTTTTTTTAAATATATTAGATAATCACTGAACAAACGATCGGCCTATTTAACATTTTCTGACTACTGATTGTAGGTACTTTTGACTATTGATTTTATGTTTGAACTCGTGATAGCTTTCAAACTCAATGTCCGACGGATCTATGAAACAAAGCGTGTTTAATTTCTTAAACGAAACTGCACACTGTATTAATTAATCTATATCTATATTTGCATTGAATAGGCTCCGAAACTACTGGACCGATTTTGACGAAATTTGGCAAAGATGAAGAGTAGACAACGGGGAAGGACATAGGCTACTTTTTATTGCGAAAAAAGGTCCAGTATCTGCGAAATTAACTTTAACGCGCACGAAGTCGCGGCTAGTATTCAATAAATGTTTCGACTCCAGGTGCTGGCGATACCGGCCGCGAACACGCCGATAGTGAAGTTCCTGCACGCGCCCACCAACACGTCCGCCGACCTGTCGTTCAAGACCACGCTGGGCGTGCGCAACTCGCGGCTGCTGGCGTTCCTGCTGCACGCCGACAGCCGCGCGCTCCCCGCGGCCGTCCTCGTCAAGTACTGGGGCCGCGTCGGCGGCTTCACCGGCAGCGGGAAGCTCACCAACTACGCGCTCACCCTGATGATGGTGTTCTACCTGCAGAGCCGCGTCCTGCCTGCAGGCAAGTGTGGCCTCGTATCCACTCGGAAACCGTGAAACCGTGAAACGTGAACGCTAATCCAAATTTCGACGACCTCTGTGGCTCAGTGGTTCAGCGTGTTGGTGCCCAAGTCGTCGCGGATTCGAATCCCGCCGAAGGAACAAAAAATTTTTCTGTGTTCCTGGGTCATGGATGTATATTAAATATGTGTATAATATACTAAAAACCTTAAGTATATATTATAACAGTATAAACGTATTAAATATACTTCCCGTTTTCTGGTACCTGTAACACAAGTTCTTCAGATACTTAGCACAGGGCCAGATTGACGCGGTGCGAAGCGTCCATAAATATTATTATATTAAATTGAGAGCCCTGTTTAATGTGAAATAATTGTGGACTGTACTCACGCGATGGATCACACCGGTCACCTTATAATTTGTGTTGTTTAATAGGCTACTTGACCTTGTTTCTTGTCCTAAACGCTTCAAAATTGTTTTAGTCTGGGAAAATTAAGGAATTCAGACCGAATAATTCATGTAGTTTTGAAAGTTGCTACAGTTATTCCTAAAGGTGTCCAGATGAATATACTAAAAGCCCCCGAGGGAGGGACACGAGCCGGCGGTGGGGGAGAGGGGGGAAGGTCTCTTTTTCAAGGTTTTCACTTGTGATTCGAAAATTATTTATAATATCTCTTTAGTGACTTCTACATTAATTAACTACATTAAATTTCCTATAAATTACGTCTTAAAATGTTTACTGTACGATCAATACTTTAGGAAATACAGAGTATTAAGGCTGCGCTAGTCAGTTTTTCTGCATACAAACGCTGTTGGTGATTTACTCCAAAGTCAAACATTGTAGACCGAAGTTCTAGCATAATATCGATTTTTATGACACTTATCTTGGTCGGTATTTGCTTATATTTCTGAAATTCAAATTAGTGTAGAAGATAATAGCCTCCAAACATCGCATTTTTAGCGCAACTTTGAACGTAAATAAAAATTAAATGAAGAATGATAATAAAAAAGCAAGCAAATACCGACATGGTTCAATTATTCAGCAGTTGAGATAATTTTACTTCAGACAAAAATATTATATAGTTTTTTCATAAAACACCAACAGCTGAGTGTCGATTTGCGTAATTTAAAGACGCCTTTTCTAAAATACTTTACACAGCTGCATAAATGTGTGCAGTTTACTACTCTGTCAGTGAAAAATTCGTATACTGGAACGCCACTCAATCATAATTAGCTGTCAAATTATCTGTCAAACTGATTTGAGCGTCGCTTACATTTGAGAGTAGTCGAGAGGTCTCCTAAATCTATAATTGCGGTTAAAAAGTGTTTGTTTATAGTTAAAATAATGTCTTTATCGTCGTTATCTTCTCTTTCTGATCATGAAAGACCGACCGTGAGTCGCCGAAATGTTGAAAAGCTGAATGCATTTCAAAAGTATAACGATGTGGAGTTTCGTGCGCGGTTCCGTGTTTCCAAAGAGACCGTTTTGTATTTGGACTCGGTATTCGGAAACTCAATAAAACCGCCAACAAGAAGGAGTAAAGCAATACAGCCAGTGGACCAAATATTAATAACTTTGCGGTTTTATGCTACCGGCAGTTATCAACGTGTAATTGGGGATATTTTTCACGTTGAACAGCCTACCGTCCATCGTATTGTGCACCGGGTGACGGCTAAAATAGCGAATATGAAGTCGCTATACATAAATATGCCAACTCGTCAGGAATGTCTGGATGTTGCCCGAGATTTTTACGGTATAGCAAACTTTCCAAGAGTTGTGGGGGCAGTAGACTGCACACATATAAAAATTAATTCTCCAGGTTTGTATGCTATGTCTAATTAATACCTTTCTGAATAAATTACAATCAAATTCAGATCTCAATATTTAATTCATGTTATGATTGTTTCAGGAGGAGCTCAATCTGAACTTTACCGAAATAGGAAAGGGTACTTTTCCTTAAATGTTCAAATGGTGTGTGATTCCCAACTACGCATCAGAAATGTTATTGCAAGATGGCCTGGATCAGTACACGATAGTACTATATTTAACGATTCGCCATTGTGTGCCATGTTAGAGCGGGGTGATTTTAATAACTATGTAATTCTTGGTGATAGTGGCTATCCATGTCGGCCCTACTTACTGACTCCGTTACTACAACCTCAGACAGCTGCAGAAGTGGCATACAACAGATCTCAAATTAGCACCCGAAATCCAGTGGAACGGCTTTTTGGTGTTTTGAAAAGGAGATTTCCTTGTCTGCAAAATGGTCTAGGGCTCAAGATAGACAATATTCCTCCCATTATAGTAGCATGTGCAGTGCTCCACAATATAGCCATAGCTAGACAGGATGAATTAATAGAAGAAGAGCCAACCCTTCTAAACGTTGAGGAGGAGGAACCAATGGCACAGCCCATAGGGCTTAATATAAATCAAAATTTTGTTATAAGAACTATGTTAATTAATACACATTTTACAAATTAAACAGCATTAATTTATTTATAAATCCTTTATTAAAAATATATTTTTTACTTTATAAATCAACAACTATATAAGTAATATTTGTATGTGAGATCAATAATAAAGTTTAATCTAAATATTACATAACTACTAATTTTTTTTAGATGATTGCAACTTCTTTAATCTTAATTTTAAAATTTGCATTTCCATTTTGTATTTGTTTATTTCCATTTTATTCTTATTTATTAAAAACTTGTTTTCTACTTTTGCATTTCGAAGTTTCATATTAAAATATTGATCCTTGATATTGGATTTATGTTTTACTTGCTCTGAAAACATAATTCATTACTTACATAAAAACATTTCATTTAATTCAAAGATATTAACAACAATTTTCAGTAATGAGAGCCAAAATAATTGTTATTAAAAATGTTCTCTTGTTACCAGTTGGTTTGGAGGCAGACGTTGACAGTTTACACTTTTGACGAATGTTGGAAGTGGTGGTCTTTGTAACTTCTTGGCCATCTATTGAAACAACGGCAGATTAATTGAATAATATTTCATATGTTGATTTTTTTAAGTTCATAAAAAACTTTTATTGTAACAATATGAAATATTATTATAATTACCAGCAGGATTGGATGTAACTGTGTATGGCTCTCTATTTTCGGACATGGTAATGTTGTTTGTTATATTATCTTGATCATCTAAAATTAATAAACAAAATAAAAAAATTAATTAACCCCCAAATTGTCATGATGTGAAGTGAGCTGATGATGATGAATTATAGCTAAGAACACAGCTTTCATAAAAAAGCATCTAAATCGGATCTATCGTTTAGAAGCTATGGTGCCATGGACAGACAGACATGTCAAACTTATAACACCCCTCTTTTTGCGTCGGGGGTTAAAAAGAAATAGAAATAAAATCACTCATGAATATACTTTGAATATAATATTATGGGAATAAAAAATATTTTTTACCAATATCAACAGTTTCATATAATATTATATCAGCAGGTGCCTCGACTTCATCTATGATATTATTATTGTCTGTGTCACCTAAAATAAACAAACCATTTTTATGTGTGTAAAAATAGAATTAAAAACATATTTTATTCATGATTTAAAATTGGAACTAACCAAAATACAGTGCAGCATCATCATATAGATTTGATATTGGTTGTACTTGAGGTGCCACCATTGCTAATATTTGTGCATCATGATCACTAAGAGTGCTTCGATAAGATCCACCACCAGTGCGATTAATTTCTTTCTATAAAATGGTAAATATATTGTGAAATATAAGTAACTATGATTAGGTAGGGCATTCAATAAAATTTTTCACAGTACTTAAATTACCAACCTTATCTACTGATGCTTTTGTTTGAACATCTTTTATATCCTTTGTTTTTTCATAAAACTGAAGTTGCTAAAAGTAAGAACATAGTTTTAGAAATAGATTAAATTATATTCATGTGATAGGTATGTATATAGGAACAATTGTATGTAATAGTATGGAAGTTATTACATTCGCTTTAGCAATATTCTTCTTAGATCGCTGTTTGAGGTTTTCATATAGATGCCGAAGTTGTTGCCAATTTCGAAACCCACTAGCAGCAACAGCATTATATTGATTGCAAACAGTACTCCAAGCCTCCCGCTTCTTTATAATCATAGTGGCATTTGTTTCCTTATTTTCTATAATGTGCTGATGTCTGGAAAAGTATGTAGAAATGAAACAACCACGTCGGTTTGTAATAAATCAACGAAACTATGTTTCCATAATACCTAATAATGTTACTTTTACTCACTTTTTTACTAACTCTAGGAGTATATCTTTTTCCGCCACAGTATAATTAGAACCACGTTTCTTTTTTTCCTCCATATTCCAAAATAGTAAAGAAATTTATTTTAGAAAACTTTTTCAACTTGTTTACAAATCGCGGGTTCTCAGATGTCACTCAAGAGAACGTTTCATTCTACGACAATTTAGTTTTGTAATATTTACGTTCAATTTCGGATAATGTTTATGTTATTCACACAAAATAATATTGTAATTGATTAAATTGAATAAAATTTTATACATGAATGCGGACAAAATAAAAAAATTATAACTTTATAGTATTTTAACTTAACTATGAAGGATGGTAAATATTGTACAATTAGACGATGTTGCGTAAAATTAAACATTATGAATGTTGCCATGACGTAAATATTTGACGACTACTTACAGGGCCACTTAGCTGAGTATTCTAAGAAATCGTTTAAGTAGCGTTTGTGTATATCAGTTAAATTTGGGAGATGCTTAAATTTAAAAGCCCTTCAGCTGATTGATGTATTTGAGTAACGTTCCAGTATTCGGCCGTGTATCTCCTAAAGTATTGATCGTACAGTAAACATTTTAAGACGTAATTTATAGGAAATTTAATGTAGTTAATTAATGTAGAAGTCACTAAAGAGATATCTACACTAATATTATAAAGAGGAAAACTTTGTTTGTATGTTTGTTTGTTTGTTTGTAATGAATAGGCTCAAAAAGTACTGGACCGATTTCAAAAATTCTTTCACCATTCGAAAGCTATATTATCTACGAGTAACATAGGCTTAATTTTATTTTGGAAAAAAATAGGGTTCCGTAAGATATTTGGGTTTTTCGGACACAAGGTGTAAAAAATCAACCAGAAAAGTTACTTATTTTGCGTACGCTGCCTAAACTATAAAAGATAGAACCATAAAATGTTCTAATTAATTGTAGATCTTATAAATATCTACAAAAAAGTCCGCGACACACTATACCTATCTATGTCGAGTGAGGCACAACAACCATTTTTTTATTTAGAAATCTTGATTTTTTTTTGGACTATATTTAAACGCGTTTTTTTTACTCATGCTATTAATCCTTATCAAAATAAATTATTTCATCACTAAGTACAGTTTATGTAGATAATATTTGGTCTTTGAATGATTAAAATTGGATGTTTGGTTTTGGAGTTATGGCGAAATTAAAATATTACGATTTCTGGTGCACAGCCCGTTGCGAAGTGGGTGTCACCAAGGCGGGAGTGCGCGTGCGGAGTTTAGATTATTGGGCAATTTTTTTGTTTTGTGTTCGTTGTAACTATGATGGATAGTTACTTGAATACCTATTTATTTAGTGTTTGTTGTAGTCCTGAAGAGTATAGGTATTTCGTACGATAAAAGTATACCCACCTACTTATTTCATTGAGTTTTAGTAGGTACCTATATTAATTTGTTTCTGTTTGTTTTGAACTTTTGACTGAATTTCGCCCGTTTTGTCAGAGGTTTAAAGACATTCTGTAGTATTAGTATCAGTATTGTACCCGTGCGAAGCCGGGGCGGGTCGCTAGTTATAAATAATTTTCGAGTCACAAGCAAAAACCTTGAAAAAGAGACCTTTCCCCCCCTCCCCCGCCGCCGGCTCGTGTCCCTCCCTCGGGGGCTTTTAGTATATTCATCTGGACACCTTTAGGAATAACTGTAGCAACTTTCAAAACTACATGAATTATTCGGTCAGATCGACGATTCTGAAACTAATTTAATAATTTTCTTAGATTATTTCATTAAACCCAAAAAAAATAACATTATTTTGATAGGCAAAAAAATACTTTGAAAATACACTTTTAAAACCCGCTGAAAACACTATTCGCCATGTTGGTTGATAGATTATTAATTGTGATGTGATGTCATACAAGTACTATTGGTGATCTATGATATACAATTAATACAGTGAGTAGTAGCATCGCTCTTCCATTCCCTGTGTAGGTATCGAATATCGAAAGTACGTGCGGTGGCCCACTCGAGCGGGCCAATCAGTAGGGACTCACGCGCCAGCAGGGAGCAACGTATGCGCGAGATCTGTTCGTCGCATTATTTTATGGATTAGATTGAATCATAGATCGATTTGAAAATTCATTTGTTGACAAAAGTACCTAGAGTAATTAAGAAAGGCGGCGTGATCTTTCGAATCGATCGAAATCTTTGAGTAATATCAGGTCTGTCTCACTTCCCGTGCGCTTCTTCTCACTAGGTATGCGCGAATTTATTAGAATTAGGGCCGATATTTCAATCGTCAGAAACCTCTTACCTGAGGAATAAATATGACTTTGACAGATTTTGTGTGAAAAATCTATCAGTCACATATTTATTCCTCGGGTAAGAGTTATCTGAAGATTGAAAAATCGGCCCTTAAAGTACTATTAACACCTACTTTAGGTTTATTTGGAAAGTAATTTGTTCATTTAAGTAGGTAAGTAGTAGAAAAAATGTTGTAATTAAAAAAAGAAGACAACCCCGACTTAGACAGAAACGATACGAGTTACGCGATAGAAAGAGACTCAACTTCTAGGTTAATATAAACTTAATCGTATCGTTGCTAGAGTGCCTATTTCTTTAAATAACTTTTCGGAGAGAGTCTTCTGTACCTGTACTATTAAGTATTCTGTGGTAGTAGTAAAATGGCGGTGTGACGTTCTGACTTCCGTTTGACGTTTTGACAAAAATAAATAAAAAGTTAAGAATTCAGAAAGAAAATAAACAAACAAGAATACAGGAAAACTAATTTGAGCTAATTCAATATAGCATGGAATAAACTAACTATTAATTTATAGAAACTTTTCACTACTACGTATGTTTTTACTGTGTTTGTGTCGTCACGTCCGGAAGTTGCTTCGAAGTGTTTTCGTCAGTAGAAATTAAAAAACAAAAATACATATTTTTAAATGAACTTTATTTATCAATTTTAAGCTTCAAGTTATGATATCGCTAGAATACGTTTTCCTTGGCCAAGTACTAAAGGAAATACTACTTCAATGTATGAAATTAAATATGAATAATAATAAGAATCGTTTATTCCAAGAAATTGGTTATAGAGATGAGTCAAGTAGCCTATTGTCTTGCAATACGTGGCCAGGGTTAGTAGAAATGCAAATTGATGTAGACTGTTCGATGTCTTGATGTGAACTTGTGAAGTGAGTCGCTTGTCCGTCCGTACGCTTGCTTCTGCACTCAGTCCATGACTGCTGCGCATGCGTTTAGTTCCCCCCGTACCTCCGTGACCTGGACCATTTAGGGACGTGAATTAGATTTAGTGATGTCCCTCAACAAGCCCTCCTATTCACAGACTGTCGCAGTCTCGTCTAGCTAAAATGACAAGGACAGCATATGACTTAAGCGTCACTTAATTAAGTATAATTCCAGTATTCGGCCAATAGAGAGGCATAAGCGACTGTGCACTGTGATTCCAACTCGGTCCTGGGGACCTAGCAGGAATAGTTGACAGCTTACGCAGCTGCAGCAACGTAATCAAAAAAATCAAAATCAAGAAGTTTTATTTTCATATTGGTTACAAAGTAACGCTTAAAGAATTGTTCCTACTTGATGCCTACCACCGGTTCGGGAACTAACCCGTAACGTTATCGCATGTCAAATGCATGGGCGCTGTCTTAATTTTCATACAAACGTTATGTTCATGCAGCAGTCAATTGTTCCTGCTAGGCACTGATGTCATCACGTCATGTCATGGGCGTGGCCTAAATCAATATTTGTCAGCGTTCGTACTGTGCACACCTCTTTGATATCGATTTTGTACTTCTCTAGTTTTTAAGAAAACAATGATATGTTGTGGATTGGAGGAGTCGGACACACCCTCACCCCGCGAAATATTACACATTGTTTCATACTGAAATCAATTTACAACACCCCTCTATATTTGCTCCATGTTGGCAACCTTGGCGCGGGACGTCTTGCCCTATTGACACCTAAATTTTTTTTTCAGTATGCTGTCTGCAGAGCGAGGCCACAGCGCACATCGTAGACGGCTGGGACACGGGCTTCGACACGAGATACGAAGCCCTCCCGCCGACAAACTGCGAAGCCTCCATAGCGGACCTGATCGGGGGATTCTTTGAGTTCTACTCTGTGTTTAACTTCGAGGAGTACGTCATTAGTCCATTCCTCGGCCAGACCATAAAGAAATCCCTCTTCGACGACCCCCACCTACTGCCACCGGAGTATGAGTTATACAAGCGGAACGTGCTCGAGGGCCGTTCGAATCCACTGCGGACGGGGACCCCCATGTGCGTTCAGGACCCCTTCGAACATAGTCACAACGTCGCCTCCATGGTCAACGAGGCCCGCGCCACCGAAATCAAAGCGTACATAGCTTTCGCGGCTGCGGCTTACAAGAAAGAGAAGGAGAGAAATTTCGTCGGATTCCTGAAGCAAATATTGCTAGAGAAACCTGTCATCCAGGTTAAGAAGAAGTTGCCAGAGTACAGGATGGTGCTGAAGGACTCGCACCTCAGTCTCGTGCGCGGCGATTGGCAGGATGTAGTGCGTGACGCCACACTGCAGGTGTTTGAAAAGATTTTAAAATTCACTCTCACGAAAGTCGACGAAAAGGAGAACACTAATGGTAAAGAAACGACAGTGAAGAAGGAGAGATATCTCGCCGTCCTCACCAAACCTATCTGGAGGAGAAAGCAGGTGTCGAAAGATTTTTATGTTGTTAAATGTAGTTTTTTGGAGAGACAAGGTCTCATCACTCAGGAAATACTCACAAAAGATCCGAGTGTTTTTAATGTGCCGTTCCAATTAGAAATACAGTCGAGTTACAATAAAAACAGACGGGCGGTTGTGTCCATCGGAGCGGCCAGTGAGGTCGGCCTAGACAGTGTTAAGGTGCATAAGTTCCGGGACTTTGGTCATTTTTTCTTAGGTGTGGTCCAGGGCTGGATATATCAGATGTTAGAGCACCATCTCCTTCCGCTCAAAGAACGATACACTCCAAAGCAAGGAAAGGACAAGAGACAAGACCCACCTCAAGACAATGGGGAGCGATCGTCTGACGAAGAATATGCGTTCAGCGGTCCCATAGTTATTCACAATAGCGCACAAACTAAGGAGTCTGATATAGAAACTAAGGTAGCCGACATTACAGAATCTGTAAAAAAGTCCTTAGGACTCACTGACGAATTCAAATTTAATTTTAGATTGGACAAAAGTATAGATGTAGACAATAAAGAAGTGGAACTTGGGGAAATAAGTAGCACACCATCTGTAGACATTGAAAATTCGTCTCCAGTAGATAAAAGTACATGAGTAGCAGTAACAATGAATGTGATTGAATTGAACTGGCATGGGAGCTGATACGTCAAAGTAAATCATTATTTTGACGTATAAAAAAAGTATTGTTTGTTTACTTAAGTTTCATATAATTGAAGATCAAAATAGTTCTTATGATCCTTTGAGGTACATATTATGCATAATTTTTTGATTATTTTAGTGTAATTTTTCTTAAGCTCCGAATAAAATTAATAAACAATTGTGATACATAGTTATCGCCTTAAGTCCTATTAAATATTATGTAAAGCTTTTATAATGTTATAAAATATCTTATTTTTTGTGGTTATTTTTGTAATTTTAATCATGACATTACACTTTTGTGGAATAAATAGTTTATTATTTCTTAAACCTGGCTGGGACTATATAGTCCGGAATCCCGCCGCCCCGGGAAAATTCAGAGCACTGAAAATAGAACTCTGCGCTAATACAATACAGTTGAAACTTGAAAATCTAATTGTCGAGCTATCATATCGAGTAATATTTATGACATTGATATTTGAATCGATTCTCAGTCGAATCGATCTTGAATCTTTGTGTTCGATTTTCAGCTCTATTGTATTAGCGCAGCGTTCTATTTTCAGTGCTCTGAATTTTCCCTAGCTTGCCGGATTTCGAATTATCATATTATAATCTCAGCGTAATGAAGTGATTCCTGAACAACTTACAACACGTAGCAGGGCACGTGTAGTACCTACGTAGGTAGTGAGTTCAACTTAATGTCTTCAAATTTACATGTTTTCCTAATAATTAATAATCCGTCTCTTCGTAGGTTATTATACTATGTATACATTTAAGTTTAATTTTGCCTGAGAATTTTGCTATATTTGATTCATCCGTCTAATTTTCATGTCACGCTTTTGCATGAATCTCTCTCTCTGTCTCTACTTAGGTCACTACAGTATAATTTTATGGCAAATCTTTTGTGACGTGGTTAAGGTCAAAGACAAAGAAGATGTCAGAGTAGAAGAAGAATTTTTGTAACGTCAAAACGTTTGTGCTGCTTTTTGTGTGCTTTATTTTTTTCATTTATAAATACCACTTCATTACATGATAACAAATTTATTGTGTTATTAATCATTTCTTTATATCCTTATTAACAAAACCTGGATGTTGTTATTGCGAAAGTAAATCTCGGCTATTGCTGAAATGGACGCAAATGGTATGTTTCCTCAACTCCATAAAACTTCCATAAAACCTTTATTTATAAATAATATTCAGAAATTAAATGTTTTACTTTATTAGTTATGTTTAATTTATCACAATAATTATAATTGCTTCTAGAATTACATACTGGGGCAAATTGTATAATAATAGAAATAGTGAGTTTACAATATAATGCATTAGTTTTAAAATGAAGTTTTATTTTAGACGACTTATTTGATATTTCGCGTCTGTCGTTTGATGGAGACTTCGATAGTCAAGTCCAAGAGCTGATGCAGCATGTGCGGTTGACCAGAGATGAGGTGGAACAACTCCAAATGTTACTCGATGATCTTGAACAGACTCTACAGACGGAGTGGCCAGGTAAGTGTTAGTTAGTGTAGTACAAAAAAACCATGACTATTTGAACAATAAAAGCAAGTAAAATTTTGGATTTAAAATTTACTTATTAATCACTGTAACTAATTTTTAGACCACCTTTATGTAAAGTTTTAAACAAAAGAAATTTTGTTTTCCATCTTACTTTGATTCCTATTAGCAATAGTAAGTCTATTAATGCTTTTCAACATTTCAGATTGCAAGATTTTTGCTTTTGGATCCATTGTTACTGGGCTTGGCATAAAAACTAGTGATGTGGACTGTTACGTAGACTTGCCCGTATGGCAAGGGCCACAGACTGACACCTTTGTAAGGAGAGCCAGAAATATTTTGGGCCGGAGATACAAAATTTTCCAAAATCTATTTGCAATACCCCATGCGAAAGTCCCAATAGTGAAGTTTTATCATGTGCCAACGGGACGAAATTGTGATGTCAGTTTTAAAAGTCCAGCCGGAGTAGAAAATAGTAAACTACTAGCGTATTTACTACAACTTGACCGTAGAATCTTACCTTTGACTATTACTATTAAGTATTGGTCAAAAGTCCACAATCTAACAGGTACAAATCTAATGACAAATTATTCATTGATTTTACTTGTTGTCTTCTACCTGCAGCAGAAAGCGATGCTCCCTCCGGTGCAATTTTTACAGCATAATGTGCAAGAGTTTTTTGTAAACTCTTGGAATGTGGCATTTGATGCAGCCCCCCATGTTAACACTAACAGGGAACCCCTGTTTCAGCTAATGAAAGGGTTTTTCGAGTACTACAGCACATTTGACTATCAAAAGTTCATTGTTTGTCCTTATTTAGGTAGAGTAGTTGACAGAAAATTATTCAGCCAGCTAGAAACGGTACCTGATGATTTTGAATTATACAAAATCAATATAAACTGCAAAGCTTGTGAGCCTCTAAGGCTCGATTCATTTATGTGCATCCAAGATCCGTTTGAACACAACAGAAACTGTTCCGTGGCGTTATATCCAAAGTTGTCAAATACTATCGTAGCTAGTTTCAAAGTAGCGGCTCTCGCGGCTAGCATTGAGAATAACTTTCTTAAGAGTATACTAACGATAACGAATGTTGGTACCGCGAAAAAGAAGCGCCGAAGCAGAGGAGTGGTGAAGAATAAAAATAAAAGACCGCACAACTTGTCCAAACACATCATAACACATGTCACCAACAAAAGATAAGATAGTAATTTGAATGTTAAAGAGATCACATTCTCTTTCTGCATATCTAAGGATTGAGTACAGGGTGATGATGATGAGGGTTCGGGTGCTTTGTAGTGATTTACCACAAATGGTAATCCTATTCGACTGAGTACACCCAATGCATGTCAATTTTAATGCAATAAATTATTATGACAAAATATAAGTGCTGTTGCACACATCCTGGTTGCTGGGTTGTCAGTGCCGGTATCAGTCTGGAAGGTTTTGTTACCAGTAGTATTCACAATCTACGTACTGGACGACTGACCACTCGGCTGGTGCGAGTGCATGCTACGTGTTCCATACACTACTGTGAGACCGGTCGCCGGCTAGCCGATACCCAGCCCTGGCCCCAGCGGCTACCCGGCGAGCACCCGGCGAGCACCCGGCGCCGGACCTGCCGAAAATTATGTCGGTACGTGTGAAAGCTATCCTACATGGTGACAGACTACCCGGCAACCAGAACGGCACTTAATGTCAAATTTTTCGTTGTTAAAAATCATATTGAAATAAAAGAAGGATCAATTTGTATTGTATATTTGGTATTTATTTCAGGTAACAGTGATTTGGTAAACGATTAATTGAGTTTAACAATTAAAAATTTGCTACTTAAAGAACCTTATTAGTTATTATAATATATAACTTACAGATTGTAATAATATCAGATATAAATTCGGTGGGAGTTGTAACCATGTTCCATTTGTTGTTACTTTAGCTCAGAATGCTGTTTCTTTATAATTTTAAAATTTTCAATTATCAATTAGCAAATTTATAGCTAGTGAAAGTTCTTCTTTTCTTTTGTCTGTTCTACTGGAACGCAGTATGATATAAAAAATAAAAAAAAACTATACATGTGAATAATGTGAGACATTAATAAATATCATTTTATTGTTATTTATTTCATTTTTGGTGTCTTTCTCTTGCCAAGTATTTGTGACATTAGAAGTTCCAATTTGGAACTGAAGATGTTACAGTTAATTACAGCTAATATGGAATGTTGTGACTGTTGATTTCAGTAAAATGTACGGATTGGCCAAGTATACTTTTGTGACATTATGATTCAAAAGTCAAGACTAAATACGCATCAATAGCTAAGTAATATAAAATATCTTATAATACTTTTTCCCAGTCCTGTGTTTCAGTAGAGTGTGTTATTGTGTTTGATGAGCCAAAACGCGTCGATAACTTGTCCGTCCAGGTCCACGGATACCTGTAGATTTGTTGTTAAAGTTTGAATATTGATTATTTAAAAATAATAAAATTAGTATTGTACCTATGTGTGCAGTTTAAATGTGACTGAAATGACACCTTCAGATCTTCAGTCTTGTCCAAATATATTTAATAATTTTTTAAAATAATAAATTCTAGTTTCGACTTCTGACAAAAGATGTCACTCTCAGACTACTTTGTACTAAATGCAAATACTATAAATAAATAATAAACCTAAATAGATATATTTTTGCTTTCGCTATTTTCAAAATAATCCTAACGTTTTACAATATTACAGAGGCGGATTAAACGTTGACAGCGCCGTAGGCAAACACGTCATCGGCGCCCCTATATTATAAATAAATTGTCAGTAGTGGCGTTGGGAGGAGGGGGGTAGGGCTTCGGCCTGACCAAATAGGAAATTGCCCTTTCCTCCTGTGTTTTATATTCCGTGTTCGCATCTGACCGCTTAGCTCCCGCGCCGCATCTTCGTCCCCGCAATTTTATAAGCAGGAACGTCGGCGTCCGATACTCACTCGCGGTCGACCGCGACGAACATTGCAGTTTAATCAGAGATCATGTACCACCGACAAGGTTGTTTGTAGGTGTAAGTTTTAGTCAGTCCCATCCATTAGGTTTAGGTATTTTTTGTTATAAATTGAAGTAAATTGAGGTTGTAAGCAAAAATAATAGTTTTTATTGTGTAAATAGGTGGCTTACTTACTGGCGCAATAAATTTTATGCTGTATTATAATATATTTTACAATTCCGCCCGAGCGCCCCTTTGTACCCTCGCGCCCCTAGGCACATGCCAGTTTGCCTTTAGGATAATCCGCCACTGCAATATTATGTATTATAAATTACATTACTTGTTCTATGTTGATGTGAGTTTTGTTGTACGCCTTGAACCGCGTGTAGCCGTAGTCCTGCGATCGGAACGCCGACCACGGGAACTGCGTGTCTGAAAATATACTTATTTTTTAAATACAATGTATGAAATCAAAATATAGATGTTGTAGTCAGTTTTTTGTGTCGTATACTCTTACCCCCTTACTAATCAACGCTGTATAAGCTTTGAATAGTTACACAGTGTTTTGTCTTCTTCTATCGAATTAAAAATGCCACTTGTGTGACTTGAACAAAACACTGTATAACTATTCAAAGCTTATACAGGGTTTATTAGTAAGGGGGAATAACTATTCAAAGCTTATGCAGCGTTTATTAGTAAGGGGGTAATTGTACGAGTGATTTACATAAATTATTATTGTTGAAGTCCTATTGACTTAACCATGAAGTGTATGAGCTTATGATTCGTCAAGGATAGTAATACTACTACAATAGTAGTAATACTACTATGGTAGTAATCTCTTACAATCAGCGATCCGCCTGCCTGTTTGCCTACTTATGTTACACAATAAACTCACGTTTGAAATGATCTCGGCCCTCCTGACAGCCCGCAGAACCCGTCACCAGGTGCACGGGAGCTCTGGAAATAACACCAATCTTATCATCATCTTGAATTGCAATTCGCATTTTGATTGTAATTTTCACCAGCTTTCATAGATTGTTATAACTACTGACTGTTATTACATTACCTGCATCACCAGATTGATGTAAAGATTGATTAATAGATATGTCACCGTAAAATTGTAAAACCGTTAGATTGTAATATAACTAGTGAAATTGTAAAATGTTTACTTTTAGACTTGCGACTCGAATATTCTGCGTATAATTTAACACATTATTTTTCTTTAAATTATAAACATATAGTAATGAAGTCTATAAACATTTTACAATTTCACTAGTTATATTACAATCTAACGGTTTTTACAATTTTACGGTAACAGATATAACGAATGGACTGAAAGCCTTTTTGGAGTTGAAAACTGTCTAGAAAGGGAATTGCGGCCAGTGTCTGTCTCCACTCTCCACGTGATAAGGAAGGCCGAAGGAAACTCGTTGCATCTTTTTAGAGAATAGTAAATAATTACATATACAAAATGCGTATGTATTTGTATGGTTATGATAAGGACTACATAGGTATTATAAGGTTCAGAAAAATCAATTACGGATATTTTGGGCATAATATGATCTACTGTTTATGTATAAATGTTTAGACAAAAAAAATTGCTATAGGTACTCGAAAGGTAGGATCTTCTTTTATATGGGGGAGTTTGCGTTGAGCGAAGATTCATCAATTAAGAGATGATTTAACTTTGAGTAAGTACTAAGTATGACAATATTTTATTTTTTATTTTTTATTAGGTCTTTATATGAGCCAAAATATCCGTAGGTAGTTGATTTTACCAAACTTTATATAGTTTCTGAAGTTTATCAACAGGTGGTGCACACATAATGAAACTAAATAAAACAAACATTGTACTCAATAAAGTAGGTATATTTTGCACCATTTATTTACATTCCATGTTCTAATATTTTGTACATGATTTTATTTTGATTTTATTAGTAGATAGGTATGAATATATATTATACATTGTACCTACTCGTTGTTGAAATAATGGCGAGAGTTAATATAAACAGATCACTGTAAACTAAGAGTGTGATATGAAACAGTGCCTTATTTTAACAATATTTGGTTATATTCTAATCATTCATAAAAATATAAGAATTGATTCAAAGTTATGCGATATGATTGAAGCGATGACAATCCTAAAATAATAGAATCGGACAGAACTAGAGAGCGTCTAGTATCCCGCTCGCGCGTTTTAAGTTGGCTCTTGCGTGTGAAAGAGATGACGAGAATCGCGTAGTGTGCGAGCGAGACAACAAGTGCGTCCGTCTCGATCTAGTGGAACAGGTTGGTGTAGCGCTCGTGCGCATTCCTGATGATCCAAAAGTCGTCAATTATATCCCCGCGAAGATCCACGTCGACCTGAAAAAAATATTCAGTAACTTGAGTATTATTATTTTCAATAGTTATCAGTGGCGTGGGGTTCCTACAACTCCATTCCTATCGGCTTCACTTACCACTTACTTTTTGACCCTTTTCGACCCTCGTCCAAATCCCTACCTATTTAGGTTAGGGCTTCCCTATGAAGGAGAGTCAGCCTTTGCCACTTACTTAGTTATCGTGTGTGTGTGTATATGTCACCGTAAAATTGTAAAATAAGTAACGAGATTGTAAAAATATGTCGAAAGATTAATAACTATATATTTATAATCTAACGAAAAATAATGTGTTAAATTATAGACATATTCGCGTCCGAAGTCTATCAACATTTTACAATTTCACTAGTTATATTACAATCTAACGGTTTTTACAATTTTACGGTGACATAATAATATATAAACGTCTGTCCGTAGCATGGCAGGTCCCAAACGGACGAACCGATTTTGATTTTCTTTTTGGTTTAAAGCAAACATGATCGAGAGTGTTCTTAGCTATAATTACTCATCATCAGCTCGCTCACTCCTTGACAATTCGGACGATACATAAAAAAAATTGTTTTACTAGCAGTAAGAATCCTTTTTGACCACTAAACATATTCAGTTCATACACCGAAGATCATATAACCATAAGATCAAATCCATACCTGCTGGAAGTGTATATGGGTCCTGTTGTGCACATACATGCGCGTGTAGCCGTAGTCGCTCGACCGGAACGCCGACCACTCCGCCGGGTCCGCTGGAAACGAAAAAAAATATCAAATGTCAAATTGATAAGAAGGAGATGAAATGTCAAGTGACCATAGACAAAAGCATAGCAATGGCTATGTTCCGCGGAAAAAAACGTTTGTAAGCGCTTGCTAGCGCTGAAAGACAAAAAAACAGATTATCGGCCAGGACACGTTTACTAACTTCAATGCCTTTAACATATCTGCCATTTTGCTTATACAAAGCTTAGGGGTCGTCCATTAATCACGTGATGCCTAAAGGGGGAGGGGGGGGGGGGTCATAAAAAAAAAACACCAAGTAACTATCACGAAGGGGAGGAAAGGGTATAAGAAGATATTACGTGTATTAATTTTCGAATCTAGTCTATGCATACCGAAATTATTATCGGTTGTAGATTCGTAGTGTTGTTTAAATACTAACAAGACAAATTACTCGAATAGTTGTTAATTGCTTAAATTATTCGATTAAATTGTTTTTTAAGTTAAAGTTTTTCTTCAAATATGACCTGCTTGCTATGTAAAAAAAAATTACACGTGATCTTAGGTGGGGGAGGGGGGTAGTAACAAACCTCACCACGTATCACCAGGGGAAGGGGAGGGGTCTAAAAATACATCACGTGATTAATGGACGGCCCCTTAGCGGTTGCTATTTTGTTTAGGTTTTTTGCTAGCGCTTTTTTCCGCAGAACATAGCCATTATGATTCTGACTATAGATATTGAGAATGTTTATCGTTATAATAACCCTTCTTGACAGTCGGGTAAAAAATGTTACGATTTTTATGATAATAAAATATACTTTTGAACTTTCTTCTACTTTTAGACTTATTTACTAATAATAATTTCTGTTTGATAAGATTGTGTACTTACGTTTAAACTTGTCTGTATCCTCTTGACAGCCTGCCGAGCCGGTTATTATGTGGACAGGCGCCCTGAAAATGTAAGAATTAATTAATAAATAAAAATTTACAAGTTATTGTATAAGTAAAAGAAACAATCATTTGAAATTTTATATATAAGATTCCGGTACCTTGTTATAATTATAAATAAGTTATTTACCTGT
Source organism: Glaucopsyche alexis (assembly GCA_905404095.1). Taxonomy (NCBI): domain Eukaryota; kingdom Metazoa; phylum Arthropoda; class Insecta; order Lepidoptera; family Lycaenidae; genus Glaucopsyche; species Glaucopsyche alexis. The sequence goes on along the minus strand of FR990060.1, from coordinate 21,310,291 downwards.
AAATGATCATTTGTATAGTAATATATACTCATAAATAGCCACTGCACTATAAACATCCCATCAAAGCTTACCAAATGATAGATTTTTTGCTTGTTTTTAATAAAAATCATAAATATTGTAAGTATAAAGTATACCTAATTTAGATTGAAGTAACGAAAAATTTAAATTAAATTTAAACAAAAAAATTAAGTACGACCAATGACACTTAGGTGTTCAAATTTTCCAATGAGGGTGTTTGATATTTTTTCTGCCGTTAGGTGGCAGACCAACGCACACAAAGCGTAAGTGGCATCAAAAACGGTCAATAAAAATTTTCGATTCTTTTTCTGTCCCCAGGCGGCGCTCGGTAGCCCGACGGTCCTTGTCGTGTCAAAATGTCAGATGTCACGATAATTTAAAAACCCTTATTATCAGGTGCGCATGATTCACTGGAAACTTGACGCGAATAGATATAATATTAAGTTTTTAATTATTATAGTTAAGTTTTTCTACAACACTGAAGAGGTTCTATAGTAGTTTTGCGTATTTTATTATGAATAACAACTGTACTTTGTTCTTCAAGTGTGAGTTCTTTTATCTATTGCGTTTGTGTATAATTAGCAATTCTCGCGTCAGCGCTAGTGGCGCGCTAAAAATATTTTGATTTACAAATTACAACTTGGCGAACACCGCGTCATGCTCTCTTTTGCTAAGCTGCACCTTGTACACCTGCGGCTAATTTGTTCGGCTTTCAAACAGCGCTCCTAGTGGTAACGATCCGGTACCAAATATACTTTTATGGAGACTAAAGGAGTGCCGTCTCGGTACGTGAAAAAGTGTCCGTAAGCCCGGCCACAGACGTTCTTAATTTGACATTGTTTAAGAACGTCAAATTCGGGTCGAAGGCAAAGTTTCCATACAAAACACGCATAGTCCACACACGTGCTTAATCTTTCAGATTCTTAAATTTCAGTTCGAACTAAATGTCAAATTAAGAACGTCTGTGGCCAGGCTCAGCATGTGAGTGACATGGTGTCTTAATATTGTCTATGGATTAAGATTCTTAAATTTAGGAAGGAATTCAGCATGTCTGTGGCCAGGCTAAAAAGCGTTAAATAGGTCGGTAGGTACCTACTGTCGCAAGGGGGTAAAGCGGCAAAATTTAAACGGAGAATTACATCCTCTTCGGTTATATTTATAAAAATATTTTCGACTACGCACGTATTATTAGAATTTACATGTTTTCAAATTTAATACTAACTACCTAAGTCAAATAAAAATAATAAAACAACTCACTTCTGGGCTCTGGCTCTATCCCCATTATGGTCAGTCAATTATTATTATTTAATTACTTTTGGACTTTTATTTTTAATTTTTCTGCCTTAGGCTGTGACTATATTATGATTTGGAATCACGGCTTCGCTCGCGTAAATATACTATTAAGTATCCCGCGGGAACACAGTACTTTTCAGGGATAAAAAGTAGCCTATGTTTTAATCCAGAGCAGATACTACTGCCATACCAAATTTTATCAATATCCGTTCAGTAGTTTTTGCGTGAAAGAGTAGCAAACATCCATCCATCCATCCGGATGTTACTCTTTCTTGTTGATGAAATTGATGATAAACTTTCACATTTATATTTTTAACGCTTTATTATTACAATTAGTCTAAAGACATTTAGTTATAGTTTTGAAATTATGATAGGTCTTGGGCGTTACTTGACCAGTGTCGAGTATGCTCTATATTGACAAAGCCTATAATAACAGGTCCTGTGGGACTTTCTTTTGAGTCTCCTTGGCTCTTTTACATTGCTCATTAGTTCTTTGGCATAAGCACTTGGATGGTTTGAGATTTTTGTGTTGTATGTTTTTATTTTATCTTTTATTTCTTGCTTGTCTAAAGTCACATTTAGGTCATGGTGTAGTCTTTCATTACTTATGTACCAAGGTGTACCTGTTATCATTCTTAATATTTTAGGGGCCCCATACATGACCCGGTCTGCCTTCAGTTCGGCCTGAACGGATGCAAAATCGTATCGTCTGTGTGCAATTTCGAGATCGCGTCAGTCGGCCGTACGGACTGAAGCGATTCGTTCCAGTGTTGCCAGCTCTGTTTTTGTGAAACTACTAAACTCGTATTGAATTCTAGTAAAAAGTACTAAATAACTACTAAAGAAGCTACTTAGGAATTCCTGAAGCCCCCCAAAAACCATTGCATTTTAGGTTTTGTTATATTAATTTTTTTTCATTCATGAAATTTTACTATAAATTTTACCATTAAATTAAAATATACTAGCAAATATTACATATATAGTAATTAAACGGGTAGTTTTAAGAAAATTACGGACGAATGTATTATTATGATAGGTTTTTTTTGTGTTTAACCTAGGCCATTTTGCATATGATTACTGTCTGGCTTTTTCCTACTAAAACACTACTAATAACAAAATTTCTACCAAGGAGGGAATAAAATACTCAATTTAGTAAAATTTTGTAAAATAACTAAGTTGGCAACATTAATTCTGGCCTGACCGAGCGGCCTGAACGCGCGGCCTGTCCTGACCGAGTGTGGACAAATCGCTTCAGTTCTTGCCCGAGCCGCGGCCGTGCGGGCGTGTATCGTGTACAAGCGTTGTATGAGTTTTCGCGGTGTTTAAATACAAAATTGGTAAACACGACCGTAGCGCGCGGCAAACCAGAATGGACTGACGCGACTGTTCCGTGTGTGGGCCCGAATCAGATCAGGCCGAACTGACGTAAATTGGGTTGGATGCGATTATTTCCGTGTGTGTGCTCGAATCCGTTCAGGCCGAACTGACGTCAGTTCTAACTGAAACGATCGGCCTCTCGTCTGTGGGGTCCTTTAGATTGGAATCTCTGTAATATCTCAATGTTTGAGTTTGCAGCACCATATCGGTTTTATTATAGATTTATACAACAGGAGTTTATTTGTTAAAGTTAGCTGTGAATCACGTTTCATCATCCAGTACATTTTGCGGACCTGCTGTCCCATTGCCAGACGTTTAGTGTATATACCTATATGTTTTTTCCACGTTAGTTTTTTATCTAAATAAATACCCAAGTATTTCGCTTTATCAGCTTGTGGGACTGTTATTCCATTTAAAGTAAAGGGTGGGCAGATATTATGTCTGTTTGTGAACGTAACTTGGATATATTTATATTTCGTTCGCTCTTATTCGCCAGTTTATTAGCCATTTTACTATTTGGTTTAAGCTATTTTGTGGATTTTTAGAAGCTAATTCCGACAGTTCGTCAGAGGCCAGAACAGCTGTGTCATCAACTCATCAGCAAAAGTTCCAAAAGTTCAAGTGACAGTAGCACATGAGGTTGGGAGGCCAGCCTCAGCAGTATAGATAAGGTACAGTTGGGGTCCCATGACATTTCCCTGTGGTACCTCTGCTAGAATATTGGCGTTATTTCCTCTCCCACTTCAAAGAAGTGCCTATCTGTTAAGTATGATTTTATGATTTCATAATATCCAAAAGTAACGTTTTCTTAATTTTGTACAATAACCCGTCGTGCCATACGCGACCCTAAGCCTGGGCTATATCCAAAAACGCAGTTGTGCAGTATTGTTTTTTATTAAAAGCTTTTTATTGGGAGTTCTAATTGATGTGTTTGAAGCAGTAGATCTTCTACAGAGCCAGTCATTGGAACAGTGGAACCTTGATCGGGATTAGGTTGGAAAACGTTTTTAAGTATTCGGCAAATACTTGTGCTTTGTCGGAATGATTGATTGCCCAAGTACCGTCTGGTTTGCGAAGTGGCGGTTGACAGACTATAGGTCGTTTTTTTGTAGCCTTACAGAGTGAATAGTCCGTAGCGCACTGGGGTCAAGATTTTTAAGGTAATTTTGTATTGGCTGATTTCTGTTGTCTTTAAGTAGTCTTTAATTGTGCTGTAATATAGTTTAATTTTGTTTTATCTGCTGGGTATCCAAATTTCTGCCACTGTTTTCGTGCTTTTAGTTTTTCAGCAATCATCTCTCTAATATTAGCTGGATAGGATTGGGCTGTTAAAATCATTTTGGAGGTATCTGGTGTTGCGTGCCAGGCTGATTGTTGCACACAAAGATTGAAATGTTCATCTTTAATTTTAAGTGAGAGATTAATATCTATTGTAGCTGCTATTGAGTCGCGGTATATGTCCCAATCAGTTTTTCGGTTATGTAGTCGGCAAGGTCTAGTTTTTTGTATTATTTTTCTCTTCAGTTGTACTTCGACAGGAGAGTGGTCAGTTATAATATTATTAGTAGGATTGACATTTGACTCGACACTTGTGTGTACAATTTTCAGCCCTGTTGTATTAGCGCGTCCTCCTTTGCTTTCTCCATGCGCACTTTCCTTCCTATACAATACTACACCGCGAACTTGCTACATATCAACCTGAGTGTCGAGTGTGAGTTTTAGTCACTACACGCCGTGAAGAACGCCCCCCTAGTGGCAAACAATGGTAACTAATTCGATGCCATACGAATTGTAGATAACTTCCTCACGGTGAGTAATGACACAAACTCTTACTCACTTCACTCGCTACAAACATACTTCACTCACTTGGGGTTGGTGTAGGGGTGGTCCGAGCTGCCGTTATACACCTTGTTATCGTACAGCGGCCACGTGCGCTCGTAGCTGTGCTCGTGCGCCCAGATCACCACGTCCACGCCGAACTGCGCGAGCAGCGGCTCCAGAGCTGTGACCAGGTGGAAGCGGATTACATTATGTACCAGTGACGTAGGATTTCCATATGAAGGAGAATCAGCCTTCGTCGCTGGGAAATCAATCAGGGAATCTAATTTATATGCAATTTGACTGTTGTCATAATTTGTTCGTATTTAATTATACCTACTATGATATCTGAAATGTGACATTTGTATTGTGTTTTATAAGTTATATTCCCTGGTAGTACAATAGACATAGAGAACGGGCGGTGCTTAGTGAGTACCCTCACTGAGCACCGCCCATTTACCTCAAATGTCATAGCTGGTAGCGTAGGTAAACTATGTTTAGATAAAATTTCATTTACTTAAAAAATCTACTAAAATGATGTATCGTAGGTATTTCTTTAGACTCTATGCTCGGTATATACTTAAGTCATAATATTTAATTTCCTAGTATTACAGTGCCGTATTGTATCGTTGTTTGCGATTAAATTAATTTGGATATGTACGGAGTATAAAAATGGATATGAATGATGATCGTGAGGGTACTTTACACCATTTGCCATAGATATAGAGGACGGATGGAGTAATTTGGGGTTCATGTGCTAAGCTAGTGCAATAATATAGTTAATTAGTGGCAGTTTGAATAACACTGTTAGTAAAAAGCAGAATTTTCTTGCAAGGAAATAATTATAATGATTTCTTGCCAGCTGTTTTAGAAGTGTAGTGTGCACACACGGATTGTCGGGTCCGTTGTGCACACTCGGATTATCGAGTGCGGTATGCACACTCGGATTGTCGGGTGCGAAGTGCTCACTCGGATTCTCAGGTGCTGTCTGGAAATACCGCAGAACGGCATGTGCAGGACCTGCGTCACTCACCATAAAGCCCCAGGAACGGCAGCCCCCGCCTCGTGTACTCGAAGCTGCAGTCGATGTCGTCGCTATCGCTGCAGTACATCGGCCTGTGCCCGTACAGTACTATCCAGGGCCGCTGCGACCTGAAACATCCGCACACTCACCGGCCACGCCCAGCAAGCCCACGCGGTTGGGCAACTCGGTCGTCCAGCAATCGATCCGATCGCTGCTGCAGTACATGGGTCTGTGCCCGTACATCACTATCCACGGCCGCTGTGCCCTGCAACGCACACACTTCCGTCACCCACACAAGCCCAGGCCCAGACACAAGCCCGCGTCCAGACACAAGCCCATGCTTAGACGCAATCCTACATCCGGACACAGGCTCATCATCACCCAAGCCCACACCCAGCGCAAGTCCACGCAACACACAAGCCCATCACCACCCAAGCCTACGCCCACTCACCGCCCGCGCCCATCAAGCCCACGCGGTTGGGCAGGTCGTTGTTCCAGCAGTCGTCGCCGCTGTTGCTGCAGTACATCGGTCTGTGCCCGTATATCACTATCCAGGGCCGGACGCGCCTGTTCAGATAGCCCCAATTACTGTACGCTCGCCTGATGTTAATTGGCACATGGGCGGGTAAAGCTGATGGGTCACCTGGTGCTAAGCCACTAACAACGGCTAACCTGATCAACTTGTTCTACCGGGGTGGGGCTGTACTCTGTCGATTTCCTTTCAGGCAGTTCCCAGCATACCTCGGTATCATTGTATATTGTAAAATAATTCACGTCAATAGCGACTCAAATTTACACACAGACTATATATACTCTATAGTCTATACCCTCCACCTATAGCTTAAGACTAGCACTAAAAACAGACGGATCGCCTTTTGAATAACGATTGCCGCCACCCTAAATGAATGAACACCCAAAACCCCAAAAGAGTAAGCACTAGCTTAAGTCTGCGCTAGTACAGTAGAGCAAAAAATCGAAGTGTCAAGTGTCAAATGTCAGATTTAACCTCTCTAAATGATTTTCAGCTCTACTGATGGAGAATAGAGGTAAGGAGAACCATCTCGTGTATTAAAAAGTGTCCGTTGAAAGGAAGCAAGATAAGATGGCGCTATAGTAGCGGTTGGAAGAATTTCAAAAAGAGCGCCACAAAATAGCCACAAATTATTATTAGAGTAACTAACCACTAACTAACTTTCAAACAACTTCACTCCATCTCTTATTGCTAACTAACTTCATATCATTTCCACAGCGCTATTGAGTTTTCGAACTATAATTTGGTCTTTACGGTTGGACACATTTTCAAGTTATCCCCCATACAAGATGGTTCTCCTTACCTCTATTCTCCATGGCTCTACTGTAGTGGCGCAGACTTCTATTTACAGTGCAGTTTTTTCTGTCACGACCACAAAAAAAAACGCTCGTGGGAGCCTTGCGCGTGCGTTATTGAAACGGGTCGTAAGTGTGTACGGTACGCACATAATTTTGACGACCTCTGTGACTCAGTAATTAAGCGCGTCGGTGCTCAAAGCGGAAGCCGCGGGTTCGAATCCCGCCGAGGGAACAAAAAGTTTCCAGTAGTCCTGGGTCATGGATGTGAATAATTTAAGCGTGTACAAAATAATAAAAATCTAAAATATATGTATATTGTATAGTATAAAATAATTAAATATATACTTAATACCCACGGTCCGGTCCACGTAACACAAGTTCTTCGGATACTTAGCATGGGGCCAGACTGACGTGGTGTGAAGCGACCATACTTATTATATTATTATTATTATAACGAACGACGTCCTGTACATTTTCAGTGTAGTGCGATTCAATTGAGAATAGGATCGAGTCGGCGCCATATTGTTTCGAATTTAGACTGTTATGATAGTTAAATTTATGTTTAGATAATTTATTACTATGTAACGTTTTTATATAAATTCGATGCAATACAATTAATATTCATATGCACATAAGTTTTTCTAAAAATCACACTTTTCAAATGATATTTGACAGAAAAAGGTCATTGACGTTCCTATTCTCATTTGAAACGCGTTATACGGTGTGACCAATTCGGACCATTGTCTGGACCGTTTGCTCCACCGTGTCTGCGGTACTTACCTATTCTCGGGCAACGTCGCCTTGTACAAATCCTCCTTCAGCCAGTCGTACTGGTTGGTCATGAGTTTGATGCCGTACTTCGTGAAGTAGTAGACCTCGGTGGATATGGAGATGAAGTGCACCGGGCCCAGGTCCCAGCTGTAGAACAGGCTCTCTGTGTCGCCCGGCATCGAGAAACGGGCGCGGTAGTTGCTGAAGTTGCTGGGAGATAACAAAATAATAGGCATGTTGATTAAAAAATTATATGTATTTGACATTGACATTTGACTCAACATACATGAGTTCTATTTTTAGTGTTACCTTAATATTAGTCGAGTATCTATCTATGCTACAGTTTCAGAGGAAACTAAGCTTTTGCGACACATTACGTTCAGACTTCTGGTATCTATACATAATGTTTCGCGAGAATTTCGAGTGACATCTGTCACACCGACAGTCAGACGGACAGCGAGATTAGGGCGGGTACTCACTAGGCCTCCTCGTGGTTTCCGGGGCAGACCATGTAGGGCACGGCGGCGGCGAGCGGCTGTATCTGCCGCATGAACTCGTCGCCGACGCGCGCCTCGTCCGTGTCCATGTCGTACGCGAAGTCGCCCACGTGCAGGATCACGTCGAAGTGCCCGCGCTGCGCCTCGTCTTGAAGGTACGAGAGGGACTGGGGAATTAAAGAGGAGTATATTCGATTAGCACGACAATCGGACAGCTGCCTCGAATCTCAGCGGCGGCGCCTGTGAGAAACGCACTCCTCAACACGGGCACGCACTCCGCGGGCGACATAGTCACATCATGCGGTGACTATCGGCCTGTTTCAATAACCTATCTATCTATAACTATTTGTTAGAAACGTCAAAAAACCGTCAAATGATTGAATGACGACGTTTTTAACAAATAGTTATAGATATATATAAGATAGGTTATTGAAACTGGCCGTATGTCGCCCGCGTGTGCGCCGTCACTGCCAACCGCCGCGCCGCTCAACGTGTATTTCGAGGCAGCAGCCTTACGATCTCCATAGAACAATTATAAAGGAACAAACATATATATATATATATATATATATATATATATATATATATATATATATATATATATATATATATATATATATATATATATATATATATATATATATATATATATATATATATATATATATATATATATATATATATATATATATATATATATATATATATATATATATATATATATATATATATATATATATATTAATCTCCGGGAAATGCCGGCCTTGCGTCGCGCAGTCGGGTTAAAAACTATGTCTGTTATCTGTATCACATTAACCACGAACACTGATTCAGATATATTCGAGATAAATTCTAAATTTACTTATTTATTCTTATTTACATTGCACATGCACAGTCGTCTCTACGGCCTTTTTACCAGTTTATTGTGTTGGAATAATGAACGCAGCCCATATATTACATTAAAGTGAACGCGTCTGTAATTGAAGTTGAACTGTAGATGTCCCTGTATTACTCCCTTTCGTGCTTCTTGAATTAACCGTCTTTTAATATTTTCCCTAGTTTAGTTACTTATTATAATACGACAATAGTTACTGTATTATTAAACTTCACTTTACTTTGCACTAAGACTCCTCAAAACATTTAAACTCAAAGGAAGTGACGACAACGACTGCAGACGTGGTTGAACTACGTATTTACAGGTGAGTGCGGGCGCACGATTCAATAGCGCTGTTAGAGCGAGTCCACACGGTGCGCTGCGTCGACACAACGCTGTGACGACGCACGAACAACGGACAGCATTCCCCGAGACGAAGCGGGAGGGGTAACCACGTTACGTTTACGTCGCAACAACGCTGCGTTAACGCAGCACCCGTGTGGCCGGCATTGCGTTAACATGTTTGCGCTGCGTCGACGCAACGAGCAGTTGGACCGGCTCTAACGCTGTCCGTTGTTCGTGCGTCCTCACAGCGTTGCGTCGACGCAGCGCACCGTGTGAACGGTACAGTTTTTAGTATGTAAAACGACGGAGCGACAGCGCTGCGTCGACGCAACGCGCCGTGTGGACTGGCCCTTAAGCGATTTTCATGTTATAGCTGGTAGAGCGGCAACTCGTTATGCTAGGTAGGTAGGTAGGTAGGGGATGTACTGGTAGACTCACATGTGCGTTCTTGTTGCCCATGTCTCCGTATATGGCGGCGCGCAGGCGCCAGTCCTCGCCTTTGGGTGGCGTCTTGAACGAGAACTGCTCAGACCAGCCGAACACAGAGCCCACATGGTACACTAGAAACCAAATACATGATATCATATTAAACGCCACCGCAAGTTTGGACAGTTCTGATACACTCAAACCTACCAAATCCCAAACTCTATTTTAGATAAAACTAGCGCGGCTTCGTAATCCCGCGTAAATCTAATAGCATCCGGTATCCCACGGGAACATTGTACTTTTGCGGGATAACAAGTAGCCTGTGTTTTAATCCAGAGCCTAAACCATACAAAATTTCATCGAAATCTGTGCGGTCACAGCGGTCAACTGTATAAAATATAAATGTCGTACTGTATAAATGTATAATGTACCTACATTTGTATTAAGTAACATGTATGTAACTAAGTAGCTGGTGCCCGCTACCTCCTTCGCGTTGAACTGACGGAAACGGAGACTTACTTTTTTAAACGGAACCCTAAGATAAAAGTAGCTTATGACTCTCTATAATATCAGCTAAATGCCAGTGAAAGTTACATGAAAATCAGGGCCAGCCGTTTCAGAGATTAGCCAGAACAAACAGACCGACAGACAGAAGGACAGACAAAATTTTAAAAACTGTTTTTTTATTGTAAGTAGCGTATGTACTACCTATATTATATTGATGCATTTAGAGAAAAGCTGTTAATTTAAAATTACAAACAGTTTTACTTATTTATTTGTACCTTCTATAGGTAAACATATTTTATTTCATCGACAAAGTAAAAACATGCTACATGTTACATTTATATACGTCCATATGGTAGTGGACAAAACAGGAAAATACTGTAAAATATATATTAATCTAAATTGATAATTAGTCATAGATCAATGTTAAATAATGTTTACAGTACTTAGTAGAAACCGATAAAACAGTCAATGCGGTATACGTGCGATAGTACTTAATGTTTCTAAACAAAATATTGACACAGTTGCAAGCTCTGCAACTGTGTCAATATTATATATATTGACCATTACATATAATATACATTGACGTTATGAGACAATTTAATATTTATAAGTACCTACCTACTCGTTATATCTAGCTAGGGTTGCCATATCTTACATATGACTCCCCGGACAAGACGCGTGAAAACCCCGGATTTTGGAGTACGAAACCCGGACATAGAACATTTTTACCCAATGTCAAAAAGAAAGGAAGATTTATTATTGCTGCAAATAAAAAAAAAACTTAGGCCTTCCTAATTCTGCCTACAAAAACCCGGATAGCAAATTAAATCCGGCCCGGACGCTCCCCGGACGCCCTTTAAACAAGGACAAATCCGGGAAAACCCGGACGGATGGCAACCCTATATCTAGCAATATCGCGTGAATATTATAATAAAAATATTATATTGCGCGAAAAAAATATTTATATTATTAATATAATATTGATTAAATTTTAATAATTCTTTTAATATTCACTTCTATAAAACAACATTTTCTATGGAATAAGGGGACAAATGTTAGATGGTTCGGCTGAGAGTACCTACTAAGTTATGAATGCTATTTATTTATTTATTTTACACTTTTTACACGTTGCCAGGCCTGTCCCACTCCCCGTGTAGGTATTAAAAATGTAAGTATGTGCGGCGGCCTCCTTAAACGGGCCAATTACGAGGGACTCGCGCGCGAGCAGTGAGCGACGTATGCGTGAGATTTGTTCGTCGCAATGTTTTATGGATTGGATTTAATACCTTACAATCTGTGCATATAATATTACGATAGGTACTGTGTAAGTTAGGTAAAAATCATCCGGCCAGCTATAACTATAATACCATATAACATAATGTATAACAATATTTAAAAATATAGTTTGAGCTACTACTGCTACTGCAATTACTTGATAACCAATATTTAGTGTTTAGGACTTAGGTGTTGGCTCCACAGTCCACTTGAATTATCTGTTCGCGTCTTATGTTATTCCGATGTGATACGATTTGAAGAATCATTTATTGACAAAAGTACCTAGTAGTACCTAGTAGTAAATATAAATAAAAATAAGGCGGCGTGATTCAACTTCTTCGAGTAATATCAGGCCGTGAAGGTATAAAAAATGCTTACGTTTACGCATAAGTATGTATATACTTATAGGTATGCGCAAATTTATTATAATAATAATATCTATGGACGCTTCACACCACGTCAATCTGATCCCGTGGTAAGTTCTCGAAGAACTTGTGTTACGGGTACCAGACAACGGAAATATATTTAACACTTATTTAAGATTTTTATTATATTATACATATATTTAATACACACTCATGATCCAGGAACACAGAAAAACTCTTTGTTCCTTCGGAACCTTATCGCATCGCAGAAAGAGTCCCTATTTCTTCTAACCATTTGTCGGAGTGGTTCTTCTGTACCTCTAGGTACTATTATTTATTCTGTGACGTTGCATTGGTACAATTTTCTACCAGTCAACCATAGGGGGGTCCCGAGAAATGAAAATCCTTGCGTCGCGTCGGATAGGCATGTAAAAAGTCGGCGCTGCGCCTGATCTCACCCCAATCGTGTCGGTCATCCGTCCCACTGAGTTACGAGAGTAAAGGGAGTAAAGGAAGAGAGAGTGCTCTTGTGTACTGCGCAATATAACTGCGAGGTTTTAATGAAACCAGCCAACGTCACCGAAATCGGTGTGGGGAGCTATTAGTAAAAGATCTCACCATACGTAGTGTCAAACTTCAAGTCCGGCAGCGTGGCCCGGTGTATATACATGGTCCTCCTCTCCTTCCCCCCGTCCGTGAAGAGCGAGCTGGTGCCCGCCGCCTCCTGGTCCATAGACCCCGCGCCGTACTGCACGCGGGACTCCTCGGTGCTGTTGAACGTCGTCCATGTTACGACGATATCGTTGGGCTTGGCTGGAAGTGTTTACTTAATACATCAATAGTAATACATACCTATCTATGGACGCTTTCACACCACGTCAATATGGTCCCCGTGGTAAGTTCTCGAAGAACTTGGGTTGCGGGTAGATACCAGACAACGGAAATATATTTACTCCTATTAATATTATAAATGTGAAAGTTTGTAAGGATGAATGGATGGATGGATGTTTGTTATTCTTTCACGCAAAAACTGTATTACTGAACGGAATTTGATGAAAGGTAAGTACTTATGGTAGCAATTTCGGCTCTGAATTAAAGCACGGGCTACACAAAAGCACTGTATTATATATTTACGCGGAGCCGCGGAAAACAGCTAGTACTATACCTATTTATACAACGTGTACCGGCTAAGATATGCTATACCTATATCAGGATTTAGAGCGTAATGAATAAAGCAACTTTTGTTTTGGCACTTTATTGAATTACTTAGCATAACGCGACAAATCACAATTAAATATCTTCATAAAACTCCAAAAAAACAGAAGTGTGTCAACCCTTGCCAGCTGTTGGGTCAACGACCAGTTCGGTCGAGTGTAGTAATGCCTTTATGGACTAGGAGCCCGTGAACCCCAGGCCTTCGTCATTTTGTAAAGACTGAAAGTTTGTCACCGCATGCTACTAACACAGATAAAAACGCGCGATGGCCAATCATGACCTTTAGATAATCCTGGCTTTGGCAGATAAGCGGTAAGAAAGATGTAAAATACCAACCTACTTGCATCAAATTGAAAAGGGTGATTTTTTGATATCATTATCATATGAGTGTTATGAAAAATCATGTCCGTTATTGTCAGACACTTAACATCGTGAAAACCTCTCGCTAGAAACCCTGAATGTCTCGCGAGTCGCGACAGGGATACCTTGTCGGAATTAATTAGCAAAATGCAATCTTGTTACTGAGCGATTTCTACTAATAGTTAGAAATACTATTTTTATACGCTTTGAGTTTGTTTGAAAACCTTAAAGCATTAGGTACATCAAACTGACACTTTCAGCCTTTACAAAATGACGAACGTCTGGGGTTCACCGGCTCTCGCTCTATTATGTGAGTATGAATGAACAATGAAAGAGACAAAATACTGAACTCTCTGTCACTTGACTTGCATTAAACTACTTCTTAGTTATGTGATCTTGGTATCTAAAGATTTTATTTCACTACTTAAAGAAAATACGGTAGAAGATTTTCGATGGGTCGATTCACAAAGAAATGGCAGCGGCAGGTAGCGGACGGCAGCGGCGCGACGAGGCCGGCAGGGTCGGCCGCGGGAAGTTCGCGTCGCCGTGAAATAATTAAAAGTCTTATTAGTACGTAGATAAAGCTTAAAATTATTTCACGGCGACGTGACGCGAACCGACCCTGTCGGGCCCGTTGCGTCGCGTCGCTGCCAGCCGCTACCGCGACCGGCCGCTGCCGCATACCGGCCGCTGCCATTTCGGGTTGAATCAGCCCTAAGATTATTTAGACTAATATGTAATAATTAATCTTACGGTTCTGTATTAAAAATCATTATTTTGTATGAATCTAAAGTAACGTTGAACAACGGTTTTAATCATCTCCTAATTTTTATATGAAAACTAGGGAACGAAAAATATTTTTGTACTAGGAAATCATAACTAAAAAAGGACTTCTGTATCTCTCTATCCCTGTCACACGCGCAACAGTCTGTCTCTTTCTTACGCACGTGCGCAACAACGTCCGAACAATAAGGTATGATTACACTTACAAAAAAATTTAATTGCTATTGTTGGCGAACGAAACTTTACTGTTAATAAACTGAAAATTATTTTTCGTCATTTTCTTTTAATTTAAAGTATCATTATCGTTATTGCTTGTTGCAATGAAAATAACGATAATGATACTTTAAAATAAAAGATACTAACCTGATATTTCATTAATAATACAAACCTTTGTTACAATCTAAAACGCTACATAATTTATGTAACGAAATCTACCATAGCTTTAATTTTTTTTATTAAGTTGTAACGGTACGACATTCAATGTGTACTTGCTTTAAAAAGTGTAGCTGCATTGCGCGCGCGGCGGCGTCGGCGACTCCTTTGATCTCGCCGAAAGTCGAACTATTGGATTTTTACAAAAATCTTTTCATACTTCAGTCGCTGTGGAAAAGTTGTCGCGTGCGATTGTTACGCAGATTGGCGTGTGTTTTTTATTTTAGCATTTTTAAGAGTCTAGTTTCAGTGGAGAATATGGAGTATTCAAATGCAGAATACTACGACATGATAATGTGTGTAGGTGCTTGTGACGGTAACCTGATGGAGGCTCGTCGGTTATACGACCAGCGTTACGTCCGCTGGGAGGCCGGGCAGCCGTCGCGCCCTTCCATCGTATCACTGTTTCCGACATCTTCTGAACCGACTGCACACGACCGGTTCGTTTCGTGGTTCGGCCCGTCGGAATCGCGTTATTAGTTTATTACACACAATGTCAGGGGTCAAGAAAGAATTTTGGACTATTTTGAAGAGCGACCGACCGCCAGCACTCGTCGGGCCGCGTTGGAGCTACGTGTCCCCCACATGTCGGTATGGAGAACGCTGCGGGAAGATCGCCAGCACCCGTACCATTACCGGGCCACTCAACACCTTACAGCGGACGATTTTGGTTCCAGAATAAATTTCTGTCGGTGGTATTTGGATACTGTCAACAGTGATCCGGGCGTGGAAAATAGGATTATTTGGACGGATGAGGCGTCATTTACTCGTGGTGGCTTTTTCAACTGTCACAACGAGCACGTTTGGGCTCACGAGAACCCTCATGCGTCCAGAGATTCCTCTTTCTAGCACCGCTGGCGAATCAATGTGTGGGCTGGAATTATTGGAGGGAAGTTATTAGGCCCCATATTCCTTCCCGCCACTCTAAATGCCACACACTACAGGAATCTTCTGGAGAACGAAATCGAGGCTCAAGTAGAAGGAGCAGTACCGGTCGTCGATTTTTACCGCTTAATTTTCCAGCATGATGGGGCGCCCGCTCATTATGCTTTGGAAGTGCGGGAATACCTTAATCGGCGGTTTGACAATTGGGTGGGTCGGGGAGGAACGGTGCCGTGGCCAGCTCGATCTCCCGACTTAACTCCGTTAGACTTCTTTTTGTGGGGCCACGTCAAGAGCATGGTGTACGCTGAAGATGTCAACACGGAAGAAGATATGCGTCGAAAAATCAAAGATGCTTTTCGACGTATCCAACAAACTCCTGACATGTGTCTTCGCGCCATAAGCTCGATACGCCGTCGGTGCCTCCTTTGCATTGAAAAGAGTGGACAGAACTTTGAACAATTTTTGTAGTGATTCAAAACTTGTGAAAAAGACAAAAGACGTGAAAAAGTGTACATGAAATGTGTTTAAGACAAAAAATG
This sequence comes from Glaucopsyche alexis, assembly GCA_905404095.1. Classification (NCBI taxonomy): domain Eukaryota; kingdom Metazoa; phylum Arthropoda; class Insecta; order Lepidoptera; family Lycaenidae; genus Glaucopsyche; species Glaucopsyche alexis. The sequence goes on along the minus strand of FR990060.1, from coordinate 21,294,158 downwards.
GTAAGTCCTTACACACTACACACTAGTTAATTTTATGTATTAAGAATAGGTATAAGGTACCAGGCGCGCATTAACTAAGCGCGCGCGAGTTTATTACTCTATTCATAATGTTGTGAGTTGTGACTGCTATTAGGGTTGTCACTAAGTTAGGATTTCATTAGTTGATTAAATTTTGTATGAAAAAATTAAAATGGGTTAGGAAGTTCGGGACTACCATGAACATGAATATTTTTATGGAGTAAACAAACCCATGCTTGCTTAGTAAGTCTTAACTGGTACATGTTGTATAATACACAATAAATTATATTTAATACATATTTAGACCGAGAAACTTTTTTGTTCCCTGGCGGGATTGGAACCCGCGACCTCAACGCGCTTACCACTGAGCTACAGAGATCGTCGAATGAATATTATGATGGGCTGATGAATAGTACATTACTTACACAATATTAGGTCATTACATAATATGAAATTGGCGTTTTGTAATTTGGTACGTGGCACACACACACACGAATTTGGTACGAAGCGTACAGCGGATCTGGGTACGCTCCGTACCAGATCCGAGCGTGTGTAAGGCAGTCCGGCGAACATAAGAAGGCGAAGAGTTCGCCGTTGTCCGCATCGGATCTGGTACGCTCCGTACCAGGATCCGAGCGTGTGTAGGGCAGTCCGGCGAACATAAGAAGAAGGCGAAGAGTTCGCCGTTGTCCGTATCGGATCTGGTCCGCTCCGTACCAAATTCGTGCGTGTGTAGAGCAGTCCGGCGCGCGGCGGTTAGGCCGTACAACGGTATCAGTGTTGCCAACTTAGGGATGTACCCCCCAAAATTAGGGAAAATATCTACGGGGGTTTACTAAGGGACAGGATGTTTAGAGTTTTCTCCTTATGAATCAATTTGTATGTAATAATAATAAAAAAATGTGTGTATATAGCCAGGGATATGAAAATGTATTGGGAGTGAAATCAGATTAAGACAAGTTAGTTTTATGTTATTCACGCGTAAGTCTTTTTGTTAAACACATAACGTTTCTTTCAAGCTTATTATCTCTCAGACCTGTCAATGGTATAAGTAATCAGGGGTAAAATTTGGGGAGAAATATTTTTTAAAGTGTTGGTATCACTACCCGTTATCAATGAATTGCGGGAATCATCGTCGTCGTTTAAAAACAGCACAGTAAATAGAACTCTGTGCTAATGTATTAGAGCATAAAATCGAACACACGAGTGTCGAGCTTTACGGTCCACTGCACCGTACCAAATCCGTGCGTCTGTAGCGACACCGGATTTGGTCTCCGGATATGGTACGCTGTACGCTCCGTACCAAATTCGTGTGTCTGTAGATAGCATAAAGGAGGATCATAAAGCCGATTTTTTTAAAACACAATGTATTTATTTAATCAAAGTATCATACCATTGCTATCTATGCACTTTTGCTATCTCATAGGTAGTTCATTGATTCCTTCACTAAAAAAACATTCGGACAGGAATCAATAAAATCTTTGAAGGCGCTTTGGACTGCCCCATCGGATTTTAATTTTTTCGCTTGCAACAAGTTATCCAAATTTGGAAAAAAAATGGTAATCTGCTAGAGCAAGGTCCGGCGAGTACGGTGGATGTCTTAGACATTCCAATTGAAGCTTCTCTAATTTGGTAGCCGTCTGTGGTGCAGTGTGTGGTCTAGCTTTGTCCTGAAGAAGCAGAGGCCTAGAGCGAATGACCAACCTCGGTTGTTTAGCAGCTAGCTTTTCCATCATGATTTGCAGTTGCTGGCAATATACATCTGCCGTAATCGTCTCAATAAGAAAGCTGTAGTGAATGACACCGGCACTAGCTAGCGTAGCTAGTCCACCAAACGCTCACAAGTAACTTTTATTGAGTCCATTTTCGCTTGGCGCAGGCTTTGGCTGGTTCGCCAGGGTTTAGCCATTGCGATGAGTGTTTCCCATTATCGTACAGGATCCACTTTTCATCACAGGTAATGATTCGATTTAAAATCCCTTCATTATTGTGTCGGGTGAGTAATGGCAGCAGTCGACGCGCGTTTGTCGGTTTGCTGCACTCAATTCATGAGGTACCCACCTTTCAAGCTTTTTCACCTTTCCAATTTGCTTAAAGTGGATTAAAACAGTTTTATCACTAACACCGCAGCCTGCGGCTAACTCGGACGTGGTTTGCGATGGATCCGCTTCCGCAATAGCCTTCAATTCTTCATTATCAACTTTGGTCTCCGCTGTCCATAGGGCTCGTTCTGCAGGTCGAAATTTCCAGAACAAAAACGTTGGAACCAAAAACACACTGTGTTTATTTTGCGACACCGCCGCCATACACATCATTAATCCTTCGAGTCGTTTCTGCTCCACTGTGCTACGGTGGAACTCGTACTCGAAAATAATACGATATTTCAAGTTTACTATTTTGTAAACAGAGTGACGCAAAGAAAACACCAAAAGAGGAAAAAACAAATGAATTTCGTTTTTCGAAACACAAATGCATGAGTAAATAGTGGTATAAATTTGAAATTGGAATTCCTGACCAAAGAAGATATATTTGAGATCAATGTGGCCATGTGTGGCCAAGTGGCCGTACGACAAAACGCCAATTTCATATGTAAGGAATATTAGTATAGACTACGTGTTTTTCGCGATTTGTTACGCATCCCGAGGAACCGTACATTTCCCCGCGAAAAAAGTATCCCCGTGGTCTACAGCTATATGGTTTACATGGTTTGGAATTCGAGTCAGTGCTCTTTTAAATGTAACAATGACTTCAGTCTGTCACAAAAGGTGTGAGGAAACAAGTTCCAACATCTGACTGCATCTATGGGGAAAGAATCCCATCCCATACTCTTTGGAGTAGTTGAAGCAATGGGATGGGACTTGGGAGGGAAAGATTCATTCTAACATTGAAGGTCTACACGGGATATCGAGTGAGTGAGAAAATTAATACATTCTCATTAAAAAAAAAACTAAAACAATAAATCTTGTTTAACATATATATGAACATATCACAACATGCTTATTTTAATTACACATACTTATATTCATATATGGAATGCCTTATCGTAGTGTGTTATCTATATATGTTAACTTAAATAGGTAAATAGCAGAATCATCTGATGTTGTTTGTCATAAATAGTTAGAATAATAATATTTATACTTAATATCAGTGTTTCCTGCCTAGAATTTAATAAAATGCTGATAGCCAGTATTATTTAATACTAGCTTTTGCCCGCGGCTCCGCCTGCGTAAATGCCGTATCCCACGGGAACACTGTACATTTTCGGGATAAAAAGTAGCGTATGTGTTAATCCAGAGCTCAAACTACTATCACACCAAATTTCATGTAAAGCAGTTCAGGAGTTTTGGCGTGAAAGAACAACAAACATCCATCCATCCTCACAAACTTTCACATTCATAATACAAGTAGCTATATTCTACTCGTATTATAAATGTGAAAAATAGTTTTAAGCATAACAAATACCAAGGGATCAAATTTTTTGTTTTTTTTTCCTTATGACTGTATCTAGTTTCATACTAAGTACTAACCAGCGGTTAGTAACAAGTTACTACAAAAAAAAATTTACACAATGGATAAGCACTGTATTGCCCTTGTCTGTTAGGGGTCGTCCATTAATCACGTGATGCCTAAAGGGGGAGGGGGAGTCCGAAAATAATCACCAAGTATCACCAAGGGGAGGAGGGGGTATAAGATATCACGTGTATTAATTTTCGAATCTGCATGCATACCAAAATTATTATCGGTTGTAGATTCGTAGTGTTGTTTAAATACTTACAAGACAAATGACTCGTATAGTTTTTAATCGCTGAAATTATTCGATTAATTTGTTTTGTAAGTTAAATTTCTTCAATCATGACCTGCTTACTATGTAAAAAAAATACACGTGATCTTAGGTGGTTGGGGGGTAGTATAAAACCTCACCACTTATGACCAGGGGGAGAGGAGGGGTCTAAAAAGTTGTTAATAAAAAAAAAGTAAATACAATAATAGTTGACACACTACATACGTTTATAGACAACATTGGATCTAAGCAGCAGATAACAAGAGTAACAGATAAGACCACGCTCATTTCAATCAAAAGTTAAAAACCATAACCCGACTACCGCAAATTATATAGACCTTGTTGTTACCGGGCCATTATTGCGAATCTATTGACACTTCATTCATTAAAATCGAATCAATATATTAGGCATTACGATAGAACAAATATACATGCACACAAACATAGATACATAGACTGACAAAATTATTGTCCTTGGTTTTGGCTTCACCGGGTACTGAGTGCGAATTTTTGTCACACTTGCTGTGAAGAACTACAATTTGTACATCGAATTGTTACCGGTGTTGGCCACTAGGGCGTTATTACAAACAGACACTTCAATTTTATTTATTTGCATGTACATATTTATATAAGGTTCGGTAAAATCAATGACGGATATTTTGGGCATAATATGATCTACTGCTTATGTAAGGGGCCGTCCATTAATCACGTGAGGTTTTGATCGACTTTTTAGAACCCTCCCCTCCCCCTGGTGATACGTGGTGAGGCTTTATACTCCCCCCCCCCCCCCCTCCTCCACCTAAGATCACGTGTATTTTTTTTTACATAGTAAGCAGTTCTTGTTTCAAGAAAAACTAACTTAAAACCAATTTAATCGAATAATTTAAGCAATTAAAAACTATACCAGTCATTTTCTTGTAAGTATTTAAACAACACTACGAATCTACAACCGATAATAATCTCGGTATGCATAGACTAGATTCGAAAATTAATACACGTGATGTCTCCTTATACCCCCGCTCCCCTTGGTGATACATGGTGATTTTTTTCGGACCCCCCCTGCCCCTTTAGGCATCACGTGATTAATGGACGACCCCTTATTCAACTTTTCCAATGTATAAGACATCAACAAAATATTATACTATAGCTTTAGTAAATATTTTTATTAATAACTAGATGTTGCCCGCAAATTCGTGTGTGCAAAGTTAATTTCGCAGAAACCGTACATTTTCTCACGATAAAAAGTAGTCAATGTCTTTCCCTGTGGTCTACTCTACATCTGTGCCAAATTTCGTCAAATTTGGTCTAGTAGTTTCGGGACCTATTCAATGCAAACAAACAAACTTTTCTCTTTATTATATTATATACAGAAAATTAAGGGGGTAAGTATATAATTATAGTTATTATAGATATAATCATCAAAAAGAATCCATCCTATTTATAAGTTTAATGTATATTTTACAATGTTTAATTAGGCAAAACTCAATACATTTGCTTCTAAATAATAATTAATAACTAGAGAAATGAAATTTCATGTTGTGTGATGAATGAAGAGTTAAAAAAGTAATTTATAGTAATCATAAAAATGAATAAAAGCATTAATATATTTGCATAGGATTTATTTATTAGACATGCCCTTTGAAGTTCACATTTTAAACTTTTTAAAATTAAATATAACAATGAAGCATATGTATTTATTTCTATAATAGGTATATAACAAATAGTTTTTCTATTTTGCTAAATAGATATAACAAACTATTTGTTCGAAGCTAGTAGAAATTAGCTATAATCATGCTATAATAATTATAATAAAACAATGCAATTACATGCAAAATTGCAAGCTGTATAGAAGCAATTAAACGCGTTAGTAAGTTATTGTTATTCGTATGCAGTATGTAGGTAATACTATTTAAAGCTGTTAGTAGCTAAACAAGAAAAATATACTTACAGCCAAATGCAATATGGACTTGTTCTGGCTGGCAATATGCACAATTATATCCAGGATCCACACTCAAAGAAGTAGTTATTAGTACACTAAACAATAAATAAGTGTACCAAACCATGTTATTGTTCATTTCGACTGTACCTATACTGCTTTATATGACTGCAATAACAGCACTACTACAACAGCCAACAGCTCTAAACTAACATCATTGCAGTTATATTTTATTAGACTATTTTAAGTATAATAATTTTAACTAAATATTTGCAGTAAAAACAGTGTACCTCTTCGTTGGCTTGAAAATAATCAAATACAAAAACCGTAACTTTCTGAGACCATCAACAACAATTCTTTGGTCATTGTCAACAACTCGTAATAAGTGGTTTACACTCTCGCGCGAGTGGCGAGGCGAGGCCCTCAGTGAGTCGCGAGGCGAATGTGTAAACGGGCATTCGTTCCTCGCCTCGCCATTCACCTCGCCACTCACGACGCTCGCGTCCGGAGCGGTTTTTTGCGCACGAGTCAAAGGACCTCGCGACGAATACGAGCGGGTGTTCACATTCTCGCGTTCGCTTCAGTCTGTTGCTAGTTCTCATGCGCGACGGTTGTTTCTCTTGCACGCGAAATAATGCGATTCTTAGAACTTTTTCAAAAAGAATAATATATATAGGCTACTTGACTGAAATATTTAATTTCATACATTAAGGGAGTATTTCATTTAGTAAGTACTTGGCTTAGGAAAACGTATTCTAACGATATCATAAATTAAAAACTTAAGATTGATAAATAAAGTTGATATATAAATTAAGTATTTTTGTTTTTTAATTTCTATGATAAAAACACCGAAGTAACTACCGGAAAGGATGTGACGATACAAACACACTAAGCATATATTATCTTATACCTTTAAACGAGCAATTCTTGTATGTATAGTCTTATGTTTGGGAAAATGCGTATTTTCGAGTTTTCATGCGTTTTTCTTTCCACGCAGAATATGTTCGCTAATTTCGTCCTGCCGGCCACTGTCCGTTTGGTTCAGCGGGTTAAGAGGCGGATGGCAAGAAACGAGTGTTACGGGTTCGAACCCCGCTCGGTGACTCACTTTTATATAAATTTACTTTATATAATTTTTTAATTTTCATTGTTTTTAGACAAGTTTTAAAAAAATTGTTAATGCTTGATATCAAATACCTGATCTACACAGAAATCGATTGTAAATAATAATAATCTATCAACCAATATGTCGAATTGTGTTTTCGGCTGTTTTTAAAAAGTGTACTTATTTAAAAAAAAATTGCAGGTTTTGATGACCTCTGTGTATCAGTGGTTCAACATGTTTGTGCTATAGTCGGGATCGCGGGTTCGAATCCCGCCGAAGGAACAAAAAGTTTTTCCGTGTTCCTGGGTCATGGATGTGAATTAATATTAATTCATATTATGTGTATAATATAATAAAAATCTTAAATATGTATATAATAAAGTACCCGTAGCACAAGTTCTTCGAGAACTTACCACGGGACCAGATTGACGTGGTCTAAAGCGTCTAAGATAATATATTATTATTATTTTAGGTTTCAAAATAATGTAATATATATATTTTTTTTGTGTAATAAAACAATTATGAAACGTTTAGGACTTAAATAAAGACAAGGTCAAGTCGCATAATATATGGAACCCAAAGCATATTTATATTAACCATAAAACTCAACAAAGTTAGACTTGTTGCCGCTAAAACTTCGACGTCCTCCATTATCAATGGCATACAGACAACTGAACGCACCACGAGAGTGTAAGCACCCACTCGTAGGCGCGTCGCGCGAGGTGAGAAACGAGGCGAAGTGCGAAGTGAGTTGCGAGGCGAGAGTGTAAATCTTATATAACAGTTGTGATATGTCAACTTTCAAAATTGACAATTGTTTTTTTTTATAAATGGAGTTGGCTTATAACCATTTGCTCGTGTCAAGTTAAAAGGCGGGAATTTATACAATATTCATTCATGACATGTTTGATTTTGGGCCAATTCTAGTTACATAGGTAAATAGGGAAAAAATATGGGAATATGATAAAAATACGAAAAAAATAATTTGAAGAAGGGTACATGCGTACAAAAATGATTATCTGAAGAGTTTTTTATTGAGAGAACACTATTTTTAGGGCGGCCATGACAGTTGTTTTGATTTGACTTTTGACGTAGTAGACAGTTTTACCACAGTGTAATAAAAAGATACAGTGGGCCAACGCGTTTGAAGTCGCGCGAAATGCCGCTTTTGTGTAGGTATTCGTCATTGCTGCAGGGTTGTCACAATAATATGTTTTATTATAATCTGTTCTACATTTTGTGTATTCGTAGTATGTGTATGTAGAGTACTAGGAATAAAACAAAAAATATATATATAGAAGTATTAATGAAGAGTTTTATTATAAAAAATACAAATGCGTATACAAAAGCTCAGGGTTCGCATGATATATATATATATCAATTGATATATAGCGGATATAATATGTCATGATATATTATATTATCAAATGATATTTATGCTTGATATTATATATCAAAATTGATATTTATATTTAAAAATGTAAAATAATGTTTTAAATGTAAAAAATCTTACATCAAGTCATAGTCTAAAATCTAAATACACAGGTCTTACTTTCCGAGACTTTCACAAGCCTAGGTCATCAAAAACTTGCTATTTGACACGACATTAACTAATTATAGCCGTCGACGCGGCTTGCAACTTAGGCTTAAGACACCCACGTGACCCCCTGTTTTCGGAAGAAAATTCCTTGTTTGTTATTATACTATTATTATACCATTTATACCATGTGTCAAATTAATTCGACTGATAAAATTAATATACTTTTTTTTCTTCTGGTTATAAACAAAAGTCATTTTATGGATTTAAGACTTAAATTTATTGATACTCAAAAGTATCTATCGTTGATTTTTAATTTTTTGAAAACTTTGAATATCAATAATAAACAAATGAGTTTAATTTTACTTCCCAATCTTCAAATTATCAGACATACAAATTTTCAATTATTACGAAAAAAACATATCAGAGTATGAAATTTGTATGTAATTTTGAAAATATCAAAAATATCGGATATATATATCAAAAATATTTTGATATTTATATTATACTGATATTTTGATATTTATTATAAATATCGGAAATTCTTATTAATACGAGATGATGACATGCAGTCTCTCACAGCACATGTAGTATGAACCATTGTAAATAAGTACCTACATACAACTCAAACGAAACACTGTCGCAAACCACTTAAACAATCAAATTAAAAAGCGTCAACCCCGGCTGACGTGTCCCAAGCGAGTGTATGGCAGCTTGGGCTCGCTACCGCCCCTCTCTCACCCCGCACGCCCCTCACGATTGCTCTATCTAGACGTGTCCGTTGGACGACTGTACGTTCTATAGGCTGTGGTTTTACGAAGAGACGACGTCTTGAATGCCATACGTCTTTCTTTGTCAAAGGTCATGTCATTGACAATATGATATTATTTAGTTAATTTTGATCTGATTCGCCATGTTTTATTTTACTTTGTGTTGCTCTCCTTGACGAAATTAAATTAAATGTACATGGAAACGAAGTGAAATTAAACAAAATAAAGAATAGGAAACGGTTACTATATTATGTAGCTATATTTACATATACTGTACGTAGGGCTGGCCCAGGCCTCCTACATTTCTTGAACATCGCTTTTTCATCACCGTATTCTAAATCGTTGTCTAAAGTCTAGTCAAAGTCAAAATAAATAGGGTAGTCAATGAGTCAAGTCAGTCGATTCAGTAAAGTGGTAGACGCTTTACTGAAACTTCCTACGGAGTTTTGGCGGTAAACCCAAAAAGCACGCATTTTGTGGTTTTGTTCAGGCTTTTAATGGGTCTTTTAAAGGCAGTTAAACTTTGCTGGCTGGATACTAAGGGGTGATTAAATATAAACCTTTTACAAAGATTAGGGTTCCATTTCCGTTATTTTATCCATATTTATAAACAAGTCCAATAAATTAACACGCTCAAGATGCTGCTATTAGCAGAAATAAATGTCGGTGGTGGGAAAAAATACTAACCGTTTATTAAAAAATAATTATATTTAAAATTACTATAACATTTACAAAATTAACGTCTAAGAAAATGTAAAGAAATCTTACAACTTATAAAAAATAGCACAATTCCATTATGTTAACTAATTTGTACTAGAGGCAATAAACGCAATTTAGTCCACAATATTGGCTTAGCACTGCAGAAAATAATTTAGTTCAATATAGCTGTTATGATCTTATGCATGGGGCCGCTCCTTTTTTTAGTATAAATTCAGCTTAAAACTGTAAGGCACTTTAATTACCAACTATTTCCTCGCTCGTCTAAGAAGTTCGCCGAGACTTACTTCTCCCTCACTTTTACTATCTTTATTACTTTTCCTAACTTTTCTTCTAATTTGCCCCAAACTTATTTCACCTTCACTTCTCAAAGGCATTTCGGACCGCTCTGAGCGCCTTGGCGTTGGGGACGAACTTTCTTCGGTGGTCGATAGTTTCAACTTCCTATATATTTTCTTGTATCTCTCTATTTCACCCCAACTACTTATATCTGACGAGGAATACTCGTCCACAGAGCTCGAACTACTGGTGGTCAGAGTTTTCCGACTTTGCACTGAAACTCTTTGTTTCCTCTGCAGTTTCGTATCTAAGTTCGACACGACATCCCTCGATGTTTGCGGCAGTCGTAGACTGAAGCGGGGCGAGGATAGATTGATGGAAATATCGTCGCAATCATTTTGATGGTCTTCGTTGCTGGTTGCAGGTATCGGGCTCGTGTGTCGGTCAACTTTTGAAGTCAGCACAAACGGTGACGTGGTTCTGGTCTTCGTACGGGTTGGGGATGTCATCACACTCTTCATGCGAGCTGGTGATGTTTGGGTATCCTTTTGAGTAGAATAATCATTTACTTTACCACTTATGTATTTCGATGTAGATGGTTTACTTATGGAATTTGTGAAAATATCACCGTATTCGTCAACAATTAGCTTTTTGATGATTTTTTTTTCTAATTTAAACATATGTTCGACGTCTTCTAATGGATCAGTAGATTTTAGGTCATTATGAATGGATTGTATATTATTTTTATCAGACCTTGGAGATGTCTGAGTTTGTTTTCGCGACATTTTCTTATTCATATTAATTTGAGTTCCTGAATCCTGAGTGTCTATTTCATGAACGTATTCAAAAACATCCACTGACTTTTTGAACGACAAACTATTTGATTTTGTAAAAGTTTCGTTCTGGATTTTAAATTCGATTTTTTCTTCATCAGTTATAGGGCTGTTGTTTGTTTTTGATTCTTTTGAATTGCTTTCGTTTTGTGATACTTTATTGGAATCGTTTTGGTGCGATAATTGATAGGAAGAGTCAGTTTTGTCGTCATCAAAGTCATCAGCATAAGTATCATTTTCTTCATTAGACATATTACTTTTCTGATCTTCCTCTTGCAAAGATTTTGAAACTTTTTCTTGAATATCCAATACTTCCTTCAATAGATTTTCATCTGAAGTGGTAAGAATATTTTTCTTCTTTTGTCTATTAATTCTTTGGGTATTCGCAGTCATAGTATTTTCTCGACTGCTTAAAATTTTTTCGAGAATTGGACCTAGAGGTATTTTTTTTTTGTCTGGTAGGTCAGATATCTCTTTCTCAATTTCATTTAAACTTACACCTCCTAGGGTCAATTTTGAATACGGAATGTACTCAACATTGTTCAGGCCCATTTTATTATTAGCATCGGTATTTGTTTTTTGAATAGCACTTTGATTTTTGGTTTTAGGTTGCAGACCTTTCCGTGCTTTAGATGTAGATGGCCCATATACAGCGTTTAATTTATTTCTCCATTCATCAAGACTTATGCGTGTTGTATTTCCAGAATTCTTAGATTTTACTTGTCTTTTGTTTGTAAGTAAACTCACTGGGGATTGGTGTCGTACTCGTTTGAATTGTTTTTGTGACTTTGATCTTCGACCCAAGTCGGATGTCATGTGCTCTGTGGACTCACTGCTTTCACAAGTTTGTATTTTGGAAAATTTTCTATCTAAAGACTTTATAACTGGGTGTAGTTGTAAAGAGTCTGGGTTGACAGCTTGTAAAGCATCTAATCGATGTGATTCAACCAGCTCTGACTGGTGTTTTACTATGAATACACTACTGTTATTTTTACTTAGATTCTGCAAATTACTCTTTTTCGCATCATCTGGAAGTATATCTAATTGTAAAACGTTTTGTATTTTTAATTCGCTTCTAATATTAACCTTTGGTAACTTCTGTACTTGAAGGTTTCTTTTCATGTGCAATAAAGGTTTTGGTTCTACATATTTGTACGAAAATTCACTATATCCTACGCGTGAAGCATTATTTAAATGATTAGCCTTATTGTTCTTATTATTTTCCTTCTCATGATTAACCTGAAGAACCCTGGTATGTGATCTTACCAGGTTTTTATTGTTAATTTTCTTCACATGTGCTTCACTTACTTGAACTCCTTTAGTAGTAACATGTTTAACATTTTGTTTTTCAGCAATCGTTTTAATTAGTCCATCGACAACATTTTTTTGTACATTTGAAACAGGCGTTTCTGATTTTTTAGCATCAGCAACTTTGTGCCCAAAAAATTTTGCCCTTACAACTTCTTCGATATGAACCTTTTCGTTAAATTCTTCATCTAATGGTGTTGGCCTAGATTTTAGTCGAATCCCATGTTCGCGCTGTTTTGCCAGTTCATCAGAGATAACTTTTAAATCATCTGCTGTAGATCTTAGCATTTCATGAAGTTTTCTTAATGTTTTTTCATCTTCGGGCCTTAGCGCAGGCTCAGATTCCCATAAGTCCTCATTGATGATGTTGTCCAGTTCATTATTTATGTTGCTCTGAACCTGGAATGTGAAATAAAAAGTTTGGAAGATTAAAAAATAATAGTCGGATACAATATAAATAGGAAGATACAAGAATTAATAGTCGTAAAAGGTTTTATATAGAAATAGTGGCAAAAGCACAGTAGTTAAAAACGAGTTATCTGCGACATCCACAAATATCTGCTCCATCCAGAGGCTTACACTTTCGATCGTTTATAAAATCATAGACGTTATAATTTGTTCTGATCTAATTTAATCTAAACGTTGGCAAAAATATATATATTTTATTCAAAATTATTTTTTTTATGTTCCTTTATTTATAATTGGGGAATTTTACTACGGAACAATTAACTACGGCGACCAAAGATAAAATTAGGTTAGATGTAAGCGTAATTGCACCTGTATTACAGCGGCATAGGTCAGTATCTGGGGTAAATACTGTAATACTGTAACTAATTTCAACGAATATTCATGAACAGTTTATTGATTATCTCCACTTCTCAATGGATCTGCATTTACGGGAAATGAAATGTAATGTACATTCTCATTATTTTCATTTGTAATCGCCACTTTATTAAGTCAAAAACGTCTAATGTCTTTTCGAGTACATACATACATACAAAGATACATACCAAATATCGATCGACTGGGTACTGGGGCAGCTCCGCCCTCATCTGTTGGTCAGACACAATGGCTCCGGCATCCTCTCCCCTCCGCTCTTTTCTGTAACAACGATAGAGACTTCGTTGACCAAAGCACTTTCGATATCGTCATCATGTCAATTCATGTGGTTAAATATAAAGTAAAACACCGTGTGGTTGAAAATCATAAAGTCTTCACTCTGGGACTTGGTTAGAGAGTTAGAGACCCAAGAGTCTCAATGTGAGGAAGGTCAGGGTGCTATTAACAACTTCCTGTCTGCCAGGCGTACCACCATGTCTAATCTAGAATCTTTATCTAAAATATATATACAGATAAAATAGTAGAGTTATGCAACTGATTCATTGTGCGAAGAAATGCAAAGTAAATTTATTGGAGTGAGACTCGAAAGGAATATCATATTTACAGCTTTATCAGTTCTCTCATTATTGTCCCAAGCTAGAGAATAAATTGTGGAAAAACTAAAATCTAAAGGATTTTACCCATAATAAGGTATAATCCTTGACAAGGCCTACGCGACGTTCCTGTTAAGTCTTAGCCTTCGGCGTACTGCGTTTAAAACATTTTTTTCATTATGCATTATTTTATTTATTCATATGCTTTAAAGATTAAATACCTAATGAAGTCGTCCAATATTTCCTTATGAACGTTTATATATGTCACCGTAAAATTGTAAAAACCGTTAGATCGTAATAGAGATAGATAGAGATATAATATGCTGAGATTGTCAGCATAATATTATATCTCTAGTAATCAATCAATCTAGTAATCAAAAAATCAATAAATGTATACGCCTGTACAACAGGATCCCAGAAAACGTTTAACATTTTTCAATCAATAAATTTAAAAAAGTAGTTAAAGAACGTTTGTGTAGTAAAGCTTATTATAAACTTATACTCCGGTTAATTTAGACCAGTGTTTTTCAACCTTTTTCATGATGCGACCCCCCTTGTATGAAAAAATATTTCGCGACCCCCCGACCCTTGCTTTTTTATCATGTATGCATGTGTATGTATACAAATATCCATTCCATACAACGTTTTTATGCGTCTCCATAATTAGGATTCAGTATATAAGTACATAATAATATAGTACATCAAACACATTATTTTACAATTACCTACATCTATGATATCGATGATCGATTTATGAGTATATCCTTTTATTAAAATTCTCTTACTGATTTATTTATTAAATCAATCTTTTTAATCTTTTTTTTTCAACTTTAGTAAAGTTTTCTCGACCTCCGGCGACCCCCCTACAGAAGCTTCGCGACCCCCCAAGGGGTCGCGACCCACAGGTTGAAAAACACTGATTTAGACAATTGAAATAACAGAAATTCCGTCAGAACCAAACATTGGGTTTGCCCTAATAAATAAAAATGTAAAAATCCCCATCAATCCCATGTTAGATTACAAAGTCGGGGTCAAAGGTCAACTTTACTGGTTTTTTGGGGTTTTCTCGAAAACGGTAAGTTTTATCAAAAAATACTTCAGCCCAAAGTTGTAGATCTCAAAACTATCTACAAAAATGGTTCTTTTGTGTTTTTCCCTAACTATCACTATTACTGAGATATCTAGTGTGCTCTGGTGCAAGGTGGACTTACTTTTGAAGTACTGGCTTGTTCATCCTCGCGTTGTCTTTTTGCTGTTTGAACGCGCTAATTTCTGGAATTACTGGTTCGAATTGAAAATTTATTTTTGTGTTGGATAGTCCATTTATCGAGGAAGGCTTAAGGCTATATAACATCAAGGTGCGAGCAAAAGGAGCGAAGAATCAGTCGAAAATGTGGAAAAAACGTGGAAATTTATTCATCTTAAAGGGATCCTTCCCTTTAACATGTACTGTCACGTTCGGTATGACCCCCTTCGTGCTGTGACGTAATAATATGTGGATTGTGGGTGACCAATACGAACTTTGTTATCGTTCCGATATTGCACATTGTCGGCCTCTGAGCTATTATTTTCAGATCTTAAAATGAGAGTATAATATATCTCTTATTTATATCTAATTAATAATTGAAAACTTGTTGATATTCAGGTAGGTGATTTAAATAAAAGTACACACATACAAAATCACATCAATTGTATTTCACCAACATTTACATGAACGTAAATCGAAGCATTTCGTCTGCTTACAATAGAAAGAACATGTCTCATAAATCATGTCTCCTCGACAACTACAAGCCTTGTGTACAGGCGGACTATGGGAGTGTCCAATGTACTATCACTGCACTCCTTCCCAAGAGACTATAAGGCTGGGACTATATGATCCGAAATATTCAGAGCACTGAAAATGTAACTCTGTGCTACTACAATAGAGATGAAAATCGAACACACAAGTGTCGAGTCAAATGTCTATGTCAAATCTGACAACTCGATACTCGTGTGTTTTATTTCAACTCTATTGTATTAGTCCAGATTTCTATTTTCAGTGCTGTGAATTTTCCCTGGCTTCTGTGCAATATAGTCCTAGCCGTAGCCGACCCCGCCTTTACTTGACAGAAAAAGTATACAATTTACACACAAAGTGTAAATTGGCAAATAGTAGAAAAAGTTGCTCCTTTTCACTGCCAACAGAAGACAGGGTAGCTCAAATAGCTTTAGAATGGAGAAAAAACATCAAATAAGAAAACAAAACTCGGAAAATAAATAAGACTTCTTATACAGAAACAGTTCCCAATTCCAATATTGGCGGTTAGTGCTATTTACTACTCTACTATATAAATATCGTATAAATTATACAAAAATATAATTATAGTACATTGAACACTTGAAACAATATTGTGTACTTTTCGTACAGATTCGATTCCCACCATAAATGGCGGGCGAAAATTGTTGACAAACCCATTTGGGTACCCAGTAAAATTCAATCAATTTCGAAATCTATCAGAAAATCATACATATATAAAAATAATTCACAATCCAACACTTCAAAAGTAAAAAGAATACGAAAACATAGAAATTCAAAATTGAATCAAAAGCAATCGTTCAGGAAGTTGATTTTAATGTATTTTTTATAAAACAATGCGTATTTTGTTAAGAAAATTAACAGAAAATAATTTTTACAAGAGCATGACATACTACATACATACAGAGGATGCTTGGCACCCGATACATAGAATCAGTTTAACAATGTGATGATACAGACAAAGCGTCTAAAGTAGACACATCAGGAGAACAAAAACCTCTTACGACATGCGCAAGCGCCACATTTGTTCTCCCGATGAGGCCTTAACAACAAAACAGTACTTAGTAATACTGACTGGCTAGCGCAGCGCTACACCAAATAAATCTATATTTACAATAAAATTATATACAACATACTTTTTAATATTTACAACAGCTAAAATAAATAAAGGACTCATTCGTATATTGAACGCACATAAAATCGATACCAATAAAAACTTGAAAGTATGAGGTTATAGAAGGCGATGTAACTCAATTCGCAGCTAACTGCTGTGAAATACAAACCATACATCATGAGTCTGAAATCTGAATTAAACAAAAGCTAAGTCGCAACGTACCAAGAAGCGCATTCTGATAGGCTTCGAAATTCGATACACTACCGACTGTATTAATTATTATGACATTTATAATGATAATAATATAATGATAATTACTTCACTTTATACAAATATAGCAGCGAGTTTTAAGAGTTCCTATAACGGCCGCGCACTCGCGGTACTGAATTTGACATTTTACGAAATGACTAGGTACAGCCCGCGTCCCCACATTCCCACGAGTGGGCCCCGACCGTGTGACGCTTATCCTTAGCACACATCCAACGCAAAGTCCAAGACTCCTACGAGCCAAACAATCAGTAACTCGAATTTTGAACGATTCCCAATCGAAAACAAAAATAACGACTACGACACTACGCAAAAATACTTCAATACCGGGCCGAATCTTTTTGTCAAATGAAATAGTAACGGAACTCGAGCCACTCTGAATAAATCGCTTCATAAAAATAATATATCTCATGCGCCTGATGCGGTAAATACAAATATACACAGATCTAACTGTACACCTCCGACGTATCGTCCCCCAGTACTCGGTACTCCTACCTAAATATTATGTCATGTTCAATAATTATATCGCATAATACTCGTACAGTGTATAAGAATCACAATATAAATAAATGCCAAGTTAACTATGGTTCGGACCTAAAGGTAACTAAGAAAATGGCATCCGAAAAAATCTTCTCGTCGACGCCTACGACGATACGCGATCGCCGGCACGAATGACTTCAGATCAACAACGACTCCCTCGTATAACGACAGTCGAGAACATCGTAAATTCATCAAAAATGGATATGTACTATATTCAGAATATTGCAATATGCAACTCGATCACGTTGGCTATAATATTATGCTTCAGAAACATCCCAAGTGAAAAAATATATTTCATTACGCTGAATACGGTTCATATCCTCACAAGTCACCGCGGAAGCTCCGCCTGTCTCATATTCGAGTCCGATGAACGAACTAAAGTAATATTTACAAGTAATGTACAAGTTCAGTTAGTCGCGACCCGGCAGATGCCCGCAGGCCGCCCACGCTGAGCGCTCGCGGGGCCGGACCTCCTCTCTACTGCACTCGCAGCGAGAGGGACAACAGATAAAGTCTAGGCCGCATCGTGCTGCCCTAAGTCTCCCGTTCCTTCTTCGGTTTGAATTCTTCCCCCAAGATCGTAGCTATCTCGCCTTGCATAAAAGCCCACGGGACTGTGGAGTTAGCCAATGGGCACTTCTCTCCACTTGGACAGTACACCTAAAACAAAAACAAAAAAACAACTTTATAAGATTTGTCGAATAAAAGTGATAAAAAAGCGATCGCTTGCAAAGTGATGAGAACCAACCTCAGATCCTTGCTGTCGCTTGATGGAGTCTCGGGAGCATGGGAAGCAGAACTTGTGGTGGAGTTGGCTCGGACACTGAACGAAGTGCGTGTCTTCGAGCCGCTCCTGGCAAAGTGTGCACTTGAGCAGCGGCGCCGGCGCAGGGGCGGCCGCCTCGGCGTTCTCTCCGGCCTCCGTGGATGAGACTGACGTCGTGGACGAAACGTGTCGCGAGCCCGACGACCGCCTGCCGCCGTTCGACCCTGTCGGACCGGAGGGAATTTTTAGCTACTGTCTGCTAATATATTTCTCGGGACAAACTACGATGCGGATGATAAGTCATCACCGCCGCAAATCACATGGTCTGCAATTATCGGTATGCAGTGTTACAGATTGTATCAGTTTGGTTCATAGTCAGCAGACTGCAGACAGATGGGCGCAAGCGGTCGTCGGGCGCCGAGCCGAGATTTGGTGGCGATAATCAGACGTCCGCTCGAGTCCGATAGAGCTAGTAGAGCAGATATCAATCACAATCCTACAATCCATTTCATTTATTCTTTTTTTTACCAAAGATATAACTAGTAATCTGTTAAAAATATTACAATGCAACCAATTCTGTAAAATTGATTATTATTTAGTAAAAATTCAACAACCGGACTACAAAGTTCGAATCATATTATCTTTACGCAAAAAACGATGCAGCTTAATGTATGAATCTGGTTTTTTTATTACAATCTTAACAACAAAGTCATAACGGTCTGATTGTTTGCAAGTGACTGCGGGCGGTAGTGAATGCTTAGCATGTAATCTGCCACACATTTTTGGTAACTTACCTGAAGAATTAGGGGAGTGTTGGCTGGAACGACTAGCTGATCGCTGTGGGGGTGGCTGGGGAGGTGATCCTCCAGCGGATCTGGGTGATCCCGGAGGAAGAGTATCCGTCACAGACATTAGGGCGGCCATCGGAGATGGACCAGCTCCGGCTGAGACTGGGGGTGAACCGGCAGCCCGGCCCAAAGGCGATCCGGCCGAACCATTTGTTAATGGCGCACTGTTGGCGTAGCCTGAAAATATATACAAGCAATGAGTGTGGAAATATGTTAAAAAAATTAAATAGATAGACAAATTAAATTAATGGAAATTATTAATACTGTACAATAATCAGCCCTATTCTTATTTAGTTGTCTAGAGAAATCAAACTCAACGCATTGAACAAAACAAAGCTTAGTACCAGACAAATATTTAATGATCTAAATTCTAAGCAATAATGGTTTCTAGCTTCTATGAATAGGTATTTACTTCGATGAATCATTTTTATTTGGCTTGAACTAGCCAATCCACAAACACGCGAAAACCAAATTCGTGCTCTATTTATTAATCTTTAGTTCATCAATGATCGTTACATGTTTCATTATTTGGTTTAATACTTTCTTATTGTTCCAGATTCACTAACGTCAATCATCAACAGTCAATTTAAATCAATTGGATCGACATTCAAAATATTTTTGGCACCGTCTGCGAGTTTATTGTCACATCACACATGCACCGACGTTTACTCTCGACGACATCATTTCGATTAGACCTCACAATCACATTCAACATTGGATGACACACCGATGTATAGTAAACATGTTCCACACACGCACACGATACATAAATAGCATTGTATGTTAACCACTTACGTCTCGTGTATGTGTCATTGCATGAGCTCAACGTGGCATCGTCGATTCTTTAGGTTAATTCAGGCTATGGACGGGTAGGTAAGTGTGATTTTGTGTTATGAGCTGTGAAGAGTGAAGACCGCGTGCGACGTTGCCAAACATCTTTTTAGCAAATCTTAACTACACGAAACCGGACTTTAAAAAATACTTTACATGTCCAAAGGAATTTGAAAATCTACTAATCTATTTGGCTCTAATGACGTAAACATGATTATTTTGAATGTCGTTTCGCTCAATAACATTGTTATTATTGTCAATTAACTCTGACTATCGAATGTCACAACGAAATGGAACGTAAACAGATAATTTATTAGAGTAACGTGCAGAAGGGCGTGAGTGATGGTCGGGCGCGGCCCATATGGCGGTGGTGACGTCACACGGTGACCTTTTTGGCCGTCGGAGCGGCGCGGTCCCGCGGCCCGCCACACACGCCAGCGGAATGCGGTGGAGCGACGGTGCCAAGCGTAGGCAGGCGGTATATTTTTTCGCTCGACGGCCTACCTACATACGTACGCGAGCGAAAATGTCGTCACGCGACGTTGCCGCTCGTAGTGCGTGCATTCACAGCGCGCGTTCACATTACGTGGGTGTTTGTACGTGCTGCAGCCTGTTGTTTGTGAGAGGCCGCGACTGCTCGCTTTCGAGAGCTGAACCAGTTCGACCGGTTTTGTATTTATGGAAGATATTTATGCACCTACCTAGATAACATTATGAATACCGTCGTTTAGGACACGGTATACTTTTATAGCTATGATTTACCAATGGCCATTTATAACATATTGCATAAAAACTGCAACAACCTTAAATTCAAACGTTTCTGCAAACAAAATACAATGTGTGTTTTTGCCATTGCAAATTTGCATGCGTTAGAATAATTGTTATATTTCAGATTTCGGGTTGAAAAGATTTATCTTCTATGCTGAATAAAGCCTCAAATTTATCAAATGAAACAGTCAATAGACTGATTAATATTATTGGAATTATTATGTGACCACTTTCAATTTGTATCATTACTTTTCAAGCCAACAGTTGTGCTACTTTGTTTGCTACAATACGTTTAGATATCAAAATTCAAGGACCTAGATTTTCAAATGGGTTTTCCTTAAAATTCACTTTTTTCCTTCCTTACGGTTATATTTTCAACCGTCAATAATATTATATATCTCGCTTATAACGCTAATATAATCTTTGTTAATTTATGGAATTTAAAATTCAAAACTGAACGTGTTTGCGTTGGAGCTGAAAATTTTAAGTTTCGAAGTATTAACCAACAGGTAGTAACCAATCCAAACTTTACATACCTGATTTTTAAAAACGATTTTACAGTGATTTTATATGAAAACTGCAAAAAGACGTCAAAACATATCAAAATATCATCAACGTAACTAATAACTTTTTCCGTCACATAAAGTTTTAAATATGTATTACTAAGCATTGCGTTGAGTTTGATGAAATCATTTCTATAATTAGGATTTTTAAAAATATCTATTCAGAAATTGTTTTGAATAAAATTCATTAAAGAACTAATAAAATCAAATTACACTTACCATTTGTTTTAAAAGAAGCATCAAAAGATGGTGTACGTATAGGATGTTTCTCTTGTTTGAAAACACGGTCCGGTGCGAAAGGTGCAGCCAGTGATACCGCCGGCAGAGAATCACCACGAGTTAGCGGCGGCCGAGGATGTTCTTCCAGAAGCCGTTTAGCGGGCTCGTGATGAGATTGATGATCGTCATCGTCCAGTGGCCGCTTTAACGTTAATCCTGGAGCCAGGCGAGCACCATTGTGGGGGAGATGCGGTAGAGGTAAATGCGCTAATCTACTCGCAACTCTTCCGTCGTGTTCCTCTCGCCTGCTGTTATATTCGGCGAGTAGGCCCGCGTTCGTGGCAGCTCTAGGATGATGTAGAGCAAATCCAGTAGCCGGAGCGTGGTGTGCAGGAGGTGCCGGTTGTCCTCTAGCGGTCGTCTCAGCACCGTTCTGGTGTGCTTCTAAAGGGGCTCGATGAGCTCCTTTGGCGTGTGTCGGTCCACGTCCTTCTTGGAATCCGTGAGCGCGCTTCAACTGCCTTGCGGTATCCAGGACCACTTCTATCCGATCGGCCCCTTCGTAATTAACACAACCGCGACATACCGCCTCTGAGAATTCGTGCAACATTGCCCACGGCATGCGGGGCAAATCGCACAAATAGCAGTGCTGGCGCTTTTGCATCACCGACATCTCGCCGCCGTAATTCGAGCGGTGTGCGAGAGATCGGTTTTCTTCCGTCTTCCTGAAAATCGTCACTGATAATTATTCTTGCCGAAAAACACTGTCACCATGGTCTACGGACACTCGTATCACATGTAGCGCGGAGGCCAGTTAACATTCGAGGCACTCGCTTCGGTAGCGGTTCGAGGAGAGACTGAGGCGAGCGGCACGGGCCATGGCGCGCGGCAGCGGGGGGTCGCGCGGCGGCCATTATCGAGCGGTGACGTCAGCGCGCGCACCACGACGCGAGGACGAGCCGTTAGCCCGACGCGGATGCGCCTCCTCCCTGCCCCGCCACCACCCGCAACCCCCCCGCACGACACCCGACAGCGGTTATCACGCGATAACGAAACCGATACATCATAATAATATGCATAATGCACATAATATGGAACATAACGTTCTAGAAGAGCCGTAAACAAGGACAATGATACGGGGTGAATAGGAAGCAAAATGTACTTTGGAATATATAGTAACAAAATGTTATGCAGTTTACAATATTACTGATCAAACAGATATTATTTTTACATGTTAATAAAGACACATATTTAATTTTCTTGTAAAATAAAGGATAAATAGGTACATAGACACAAAGAATTTTGAAGTGCGTAGGAAAATAAGTAAATAATATTATTTAAAATATTTAAGTAATTATTATCAACCATTGTTTACAATCGAATATCGCATTGTTGATTCGAAACACGTTGGTGAAGCGTAGGTGTATAATGGACATAATTAGCACATTATATTCACACAGAACGAGTCAATCATGATTCATGCCCAACATCGGCGCGATTAAATGGTTACGACTCAACGTATTTCTATCGGTCTATTCCATTGCGAACGCCAATATTATTCAACGAAAGTAAACAGAAGCAGCTGTTGTAGAATAATAATTAGCACTAGCGCATTTAACCGGCGTGCTCGATGCATTAAATTTCAATCTATTCTCACTCGGTTTCCTTTTGGACGGCTGCGTTTTAAATTATTATTATCGAGAAACGCCAATGGATCCGGCTGGAAGACGGGAGCGGGGAGCACAACCGGTCCGGCGGCCATCTTGAGACGTGACGTCACGTGACGAGTCAGCCGAGCGAGCGGCGCGGCAACGTCGCACTCGCGCCATGTTGCCGCTCGCTGTGTATTGTAATAATAATAAAGCTCGGCGGGTTTGTATGCGTAGAGAATCAGGGAAAAACAGTTATGTGGCCAGGTACGGCTGTGGTCCGTGACAGTAATTGTACTCTTCTTTCGAGTGAAACCTTTCATATTTACCTGACGATACTTACATTCTTATCTCTAAAATTTTATAGATAATCTTTAAAAATAAATACCTGGCGGACTGAATCGACAAGTGTTATCATTTAATAAGTTCTATGATATATACAAACTTACTTTGCATAGAACGTTACAATAAACAGCTTTGGCCATACAACTTACAAGCGTGTAGGTTACTTTTGTATTATGAGCGATGGAGTATTGAAGAATTGCTTTGAGATGCTAGGCTGGATTAAGAAGAAATGTAAACTAAACTTAATAGTAAATATTGAAGACCTAATAAATAAAATACAGGACACTCGAATAATAAAAGAACGACAATTATTATAAAATGTATTTATGTCATTAAATCAAATTGTTATTGGTTTCACCCACGATCAAACAGAAAGTAATTCCACTTCTTAGAAATATAACGTATCCTGATTGTACTGTTAAACGTGAAAGAAATATATTAGAAAGCAAAATGTTTTGCCCAAGTATACTTACACTTTTTCTTGTTCGTTACAAAAACTAGCAATGTAATAATAGAACTGCGTTTAACTTTACTTGTGGTTCATTGTTCTCTGCAAAACGGTAAAAACTAAACTATTTCACTTGGACGTCGGTTAAAATAAATAAGAACTTTTAAAAACTGAATGTAAATTAATGAAAGCGGAAACAAAAAAGCTTTGTGTTTAGTTTCAAGTTTGAACCTTTAATTTGCCGCTAACCGATGTAGGCATCAGTTTCATTTCGTTGGTAATTAATAATACAAGCTATTCAGCAGTAGAGATGAACCGTCATTAATGTTTCAAAGAAAAAAGCAATTAACAGAATATGTAGCGGATAATTATACGTACTAAGCAATTGGATAGAAAATAAAAGAAAAAATAATATATCAATTTCTGTAAATAAAACTCTAGTTTAAAAAGATCACAATAATAAATTAACTAAATCTCAAAGCCGTAATAATAGGTCAAAGCTAGAACTTGCGTAAAATTATTAATATCGTAGAAATGTAACTAATGAACATCGTAAACGTAACGCTAGTCAAATAAACACGTAATTAAATTTAAAGCCCAACCGACGGCTAGGGTTTGTTACGTTAACTCGATTAAATAACAATTAGTAATTAATTTGTAGGGATTGAATCGTTACGTAATGGCAGCAGGAATAGAAGTAATTAATTTTTATGGTTCAGATGGCAGTTTATAAATGTAATATCTAGTCACAAATCACAATACAGTAACAAATCCTTTAGACTGTTTGGGGAAAAAATTAGAAGTTTGTTTCTTGAAACGAATGTCTAAATACATACATTGTTAATTGTTATTCGGACATTATTATAAGTTTTATATCCCAGAGATAGTAAAAATATTTTTACAGTATATACTAAATAAAACACTTTCAGTTTTCTCAACCTTTAAATTATTCTTATTGTTTGTATTCAATAACGTAGCAACAAAGACCAAACACGCCGCTTTTTGCCTGAAGGCAAGTTTATTGTTTGACCGTTATATTTTTTTGAGAGTTGACAGGCAATTTATAACCACAATTAAAGAAGCCGTACTGTAGTTTGTAACCGATCTGATAAATGTTTTCAAATATGAATTAGAGACCGTCAACATAATATTAACGACAGAATTAATGTAGATGACAAAAAAACTATTTATGATAGTGGTGAAAAAGTTGAGGAAGGTAAGCATAACTTGATGTAGGATGTAGGTTGTGGGAATATCAACCAGGTGTTCAAATCAAAAGGATATCTCGTGAAGGGTAACATCTTGGGGTTACATCTTATGTGTCAGCTACTAAAGATGAATAATTTTAATACATTAAGGGCCTGTTTCACAATCCTAAGTTTTATCGCTGCTAACTTTATATCGAGCGATATTTTTGTCTTTGTCGCTTAATTTAAAGTAAGCGGCGACAAAACTTCCGAATAAGCTATTCGACACTTATAAGGCGATTGTGAAATAGGCAAACAAGTAAAGAATGATTTTTATAAAGGGTTGTTTGCTCTACTAGAATATATTTTTTATTGAATAATTGAAGAGATAATCTAAGAAAAGTGTAAAGGTTCAAGTACAGTGCAAAAATATCTTACCAATAGTTTTGAAATCGCTACATTGTTATCAGCGACTTATCAGTTATCATAATCTAGTAGGCGTAGGCTTGATTTTCGTATTTCTTAACCTATTTTTTAAATATTGGTGAGGGATAGAGAAGAGAGATAGATTAACAGGTGAATAGGCAAATACTATATTCCTATTACTTGGGACAAGAGTTTTGTTGAAAATTTAAATATACCATTACACATGAAATGTATAAAGATTAAAGGCCCTAAAGATGCACCTGCGGTAAAATAAATTTCATGTGTGGACTAAAATTCAAGGACATCACGTTTTGGAGCAACAAGGTCCACGAAATGCTTCATTAATTCAACCACCTCATTAGCTCGTTTTTCAACAGCTGCACATACTATTGGCGCTTTGCCAGGATTAAGGCATAGTCGGCATAGTTGTATTTTGCTGACTTGATGAACTATAACTGCATAACTGGCTAGATTTTTTATATTAAGGAGTTTATCAAATTTTAAAGATAATATCATGTACCGCCGCAAACATAAAAGGTTTAAAGTTTTTATGGTCACTTAAAAGAACATTACTTTTCGGGGATTTTTTGAAAGAGTCGCATGTTTCTGTATGTGTGTATATAATACTTGTAACATAATACTTATGTAATAAAATCTTATTTTTCATATTCTGTTCTTTTAAAGGTATAATAAATTTAAATATATTTAACGACATAGACTACTTTGGAGGTACTACATTATTCAGAACAAATATCAACTTAAATACGTTAAAATCGCGAAATTATGGTGCAACACATATTTTAAAGCAAGACTTATAAATAAAATAAGATTATTTCGACTGGTAACTGGTAACCTGGTACCGACTTCAAAAATAAGTAGATTGAGTAAAGAAATAGTTAAATTTTAGGTGAAGTTAAAAGGAGAACTATTTCGAGTACAAGAATTATTTCATACTTTAAAGTGCATTTTAAATAAGGTTTTGTTTTGTTTAAAGTTAATACATAAAAATTTTCGCTGGTTCAATATTTTGTTAGAAAGTTTTTATTTTATAATTTTTTGTGGCTATAATCCACTTATTACTATGTAGTAATAAGTGGATTATAATACTAAGTAGTAATAAGTTGATTATAACTTAATTATAGAAATTAATTTTTGATTCTTTTAAAATAGATCACCCCTATTTTCCCACCCTTAGGGCAGGTTTTTTTTTCTAAAATTATATGGGTCTAACTTCGAGGTATACCCTATTAAATAAAAAAAAAATATTGAATTCAGACAACACTGCAAAGAGTTGTGCGTGGTATACATAAAAAATATACGAGTTTACTTGTGAACCCCCTCCGTTTTTTCGTCGGATAAAAAAGGGAAGACCATAAATAAGCAACGTAACGGATTCACGACCAGGGACCACCAGTGCTTACCCTTTAAGGGGTTTTGATTGGGTATTTTGAAAGGCTGGCTACTTTAAGTTAATTAAAAACCCTTATTATGGGGTTACACTTATGATTTGGTAATCCGTTGAACGAAAAACCCTTTCAAAGGGTTTCCCAATAAATAAGTCGAATAGTAGTTAAGCACAACGAAAAAGCCGTATGGATTGAATAACCTCATCTAAAAGGGTTACCCCTTCATAAGCGCTAACCAAGTAACCTCTTCGAGCGACTTTAGATTGTAATTCTTTACGAATAGGGTCAATTATTGTATGCGTTAGCGTACGCTACCGGCTGGCGCATGCGCACTGCGTGAGCTGGGTTCAACTCGATCACTACTTGCACGCAACAATGTATCTTAAGATGTAGGACGAACGGCTATATTATGGTAGAACAGAAATTGCGCTCACGCACGCCTTCTTCTCCCCGTTAATTTGTTAACTGTTTTTACTTGCACTTTGCTTGTTTATTCACGTCTTATTTCGTTCTTGGTTAATATTTTCTAACCAAACGAAACTACGTTTGTATGGGATTTCGACGCTCCGTCTAAACGTAAAAACTTGTTAATACAACTATAAGGGTTAAACGTCTAAACGTTTAACCTTCCAAGCCGTTTAGCTGGGCCTTGATTATTAATCATGTTAACCGAAAGAGCATGGCATCGACTGAGCGAAGCTTGCGACAGCCATGCTAGCGACGAGAAGCGCGCGAGCCCTGAATAATGCGCGGGCAGAAAGGGGACGTTGGCAAACGAAACACCAACGTGTACAAACTAGATATGAGCGCCGCACCGGCGGCGCCGACGATTTTGCCGCGCCGCCGCCGCCGCGAAAATCTATCGGCGTGCCGAGTGACAGATTTCAGTTAGTGACTATAAGCATTCATATTACCCAAGTCATTTATTATACCCATATAGACCTTACTTCTTTCATGCTTTAAACGAGAAGAAGGTGTTTAACCTCCACGTTCATCGAAAGGGAAATGAGCATCAAATTCTTTATTCTTTATTAAACACACAAAATAACATATATACAATAGAATAAACATGTAATATACATCACATAAATCTAATCCCATGCTAAGTTAAGACTTGTGTTGCGTGACTATCAAAGACAACAATATGCTTACTAGAAAAGCAGATCTAGCAGGTCACCCAAGTCCTTTAGGCCGGTAACTGGCGCTCATATATAGCGCGCCTGCGCCCTTGTCGCCGCCTACGAACAGGGTCTGCGACTACATCCGCCTCTCTCTCCCGTTCTGTGGCCTCCTTTTGCGAAATCACGGTTTCGCAAAAGGTGGCCACCGCCTTCAAGGCCTCTCTGGAACGAACCATCCCTTCAAGGATGGCCGGGAGACTTAGCTATGCTCCAATTACGGCGCATAGCATTGCTCGCTGCTCGTCCCAGGCGAGGCAAGACTCGAGCGTATGCTGCGCCGTGTCGTCACTGTCCAGGCAGTGGTAGCACTGGGGCAACGGTTCTCTCTGGGCCGTGTAGTGCAGGTAATGGCCGAAACACCCGTGCCCAGACAGCATCTGCACCATCCGGTATGAGAGGGTGCCCCGTCTATGCGCCACCTACTCCCGTAAAACCGATCTGATTGCGGCCACTATTCTGTGGCTAGCAGTTGGAGACACCATTCTGTCTTGCGCGCTTGACGACACCATCGGGCTATAAATTCGGGAGATACCCTTTCTCCGCGCTGTTTAAACTCCGACGTGCGGCGGTAGATCTCCGCTAGCACGCGAGCCTCCAGATTCCATGGAGGGGTTCCAGCGAGAGCAAGAGCTGCTTCGTTTGATACTGTGCGGTACCCGCTTATCATTCTCAGCGCCATGGCTCGTTGTGGTCGCCGCAGAAGTAGGTACTCTATTTACAGCACTCAGGTCATCCGCCCTCACGGGCGCTCCATACGGGGCCATTGACTGTAGGACCCCCGTCTAGAGTCTCTGACAGCTGCAGGCCACTTGCGCAATATCATCGCAATATTGCTAAAATTCATTCATTCGCAGAATACCTTGCAATTCTGCTTAATGTTGCTAATTCACCACTTTTGGGATTTTTTGGGGAGATTTTGAGGTAATTTTAATCGACTTACAAATAAGGACGCGGTTATACGTTCGGCTGTGTATATAGTATGTGTGTTTTTTTTTGTATGTTCAACGATTACTCCGCCGTCTGTGTGCCGATTTTCAATTTTTCTTTTGTTGTATAATTGAAATAATTATATATTTATATAATTTTCTTTTGATTTCAAAGTGGTGACCTGATGATGGGATCCACAAGAAATCGAGGGAACTCCTCGAAATTTATATACACATATTATAGTGATTTCGACGTTTTTTGAAGTAGTCCAAGCATAAGCATATGCTACCAAAAAGTAATATTTTGCTCCAAGGTATACCCTGGATCCAAAAGTACTGAACAGAATTCCTGACTAAGGCGTTATAAATACATGTTTGGGGATTTCGGCGATTGAGGATTATTTATATTTAGGTTAGGTAATCAATGAAGTACAAACATTTCGTGATAAATTCTTATTCTTCGACTGGCAACTCGTTAGACGTCACGGCGAGTTTCGTTTGACGTATGGACTATGGAGATAGTTTGACGTTTCACCGTTCACGTTTGTTTATAAACAATGCGGCCCTCGAAACCAAATCGCTTTTATGGTCAATTTCACTAACTAAATGGTTATTTTTCACTAACACGGCTCACACTAACTAAAATGCAAAAGTTTTCAGAGAGTTCTAAATTTATTGTAAACACCGAGTGTCCTCACGAGTAACTTTTTATGAATTATTGCTATTTGACACTTAAGCAATTCTGCTTGTAAAGCTGTCAAATGAAAGCATTTCAGCCAATTTCAGCATATGAATTGTATCCAAATCATATTATGAATTGCAATTCAAGTGGCCATTTTACGATCGCTGTCATCTTTCATACAGTAATTTATAACAAGAATTGAAAATGAATTGCTAAAACGGCCTTTTTAGACCTGCTGGACTCCGGTCTTCTATAGTTGTGTAGGAGGCGCCCGAGAACCGCAGCCGTTCTCTTCAACTTGGGCGCCAAATCCATTATAACCAGACCAGCTACGCAGGAGTTATTTTATAGTGGCGAAGTGTGTACGCAGTACACAAGAGCACTTTCTGTTCCTTTACTCCCGAAAACTAGTGGGACAGATAACCTAAACGACTGGCGAGAGATCAGATGCAGGGCCGAATTTTCACATGTCCAGCCGTCGCATGGATCATCTCTCTTGTCAGATATTTAGGTGATCAGCCTGCATTGTCCTAACCAAACTTGAAAACAACATTTTTTTCGTTGTTAATTTGCGGAAATCGATCCCACGACCTTCGAGTCGAGAGCCACGCTCTAAATATCACTCGGTTGTTAGCCTCCGTCGTCCAGGCTGACAACTTAGCGAGCTCAAATTTTCTTAGGCGAAGCCCATGCTAGTCGACGGACTTTTGTGCTCAGGGTGTCAGACGTTAGAAGAAATTTTTCTCTATCGTTTGGTGTGCGAATCATCTCGAAGCGCCATCTGGTGTCAGAGATTTTCAACTTTGAATTTTTGGTGGGAGTGTAAATTTTTGTATATATTTTCTTTTTATTGCCTTTTTTGTATAGGTTAGGTTGTATGTTAAATTTTTGGTGTTGGGATTGGTTTTCTCTATTTTAAGTAATTTTATACTGGGTCCTACAGGTCTGCCCTGTGGTACACCCGGTCTTAGGAGACTGCCCTGCGGAAAACAGGAGTCCTAAGAGTCTACCCTGTGGGGCACCGCACACCGCACACCGCTTGGTAGTTGGCCGAGTTTTTCTCGTACCGACATGCCTGGGGGAGACGATAGGAGTCAAGGGGGAGGTAGTGAACCTGAAACGGGGGGTTTAAAGACAGGGGGAGTACGAAAATCCGCGCGGATTACACGTAGTAATGCAAAACGGGAGGTATTACAAAGCTGCTCAGCGCCAGAGGATAGCGACAGGGGAGCGACGGGGACGGAGAGTGGTGCGGAAGCATCGCGCGAGGTCTCCAGGGATCGGGCCGGCACCAGTGTCCGGGCTGGCATTACCTACGACGAGTTGATGGGAGTCGACTGGTCGCTGCACTCGGAGTCGGAGCCTTGTGGAGTTAAGCGCCGCCTAGCGGATTTTGGGGCCTTGGTTGATAAGCAAGCCAAAGCCAAGAGAGGAAAAGTTAGGGGTACGGCAGGCAGACACTCAACTACTCGCCAAGAATTGAGGGATACATCCGAGGAGGCCAGAGAGGCAGATTTCATGGCTTCTCTCGATCGAAGGATTTACCACAAATCAAATGAGGAGGCCATTAGCGTGGCCGCCCTGCCTCCTGGCCCATTGGATATCGATCCGGATCAGATGGGGTCAGAGGAACTCCAGTCGGCAGCCGAGGACAACCTCAAGGAGATTCTGGGCTTGACGGGTCGGAGCACTAACTTAAAAGGCGGCTACGCTAATAAGATCCGTCGGGCCGCTGGTGTTTTGAGGATTGTTGTCAATGCCCTGGCTACCCGTACAGAGGCCGAAGAGACTCGTCGCCTCAAAGCTGACAATGGGCGGCTAAAGAGAGAGGTGGCGAATCTCAGGGAGGAGGTTCGGGCTTATCGAAGAGACTTCGAAGAAGCCAAGTCGGCGGCGGCAGCTCAAAGAAAGAGCGCGAACCCAATGTCCAGCGAGCAGCTGGGCATTTTAGAGTCAAATATTGCCAGGTTGGTTGGCAACCTGGTGGATGGCAGGCTCGCGGCTCTGGAAGATAGGTTGCTGCCACCCGTTATCACCCGTCCTCCTCTGGCGGTGGACAGGAGTAGGGTCGCTAAAGAGACCCGGGCTATAATTGCGGCCAAGAAGGTTCCGGACGAGCGACCTAGCTCGCCGATCATGGCTCTTCCTCAGAAAGAGGTACCGACGATGAAGAGGGCACAAAACCAAACGGCGATGGAGGGCTTTCCTCCACTGCCCGTACGTCCTGCGACGCGGCCGGCCCAGGTCTCAAAAAAGGGTAAAGGTAAGGGGCAGAAGGAGCCGCAATGGTCCAGCTATGGCCCCTCCACCTCCAATGGGGACGGGATGACTGCAACACCTCAGCGAAATCTGGTGGCTGAAGAAACTGCTGCCTCCAATGATGGTTGGTCAACAGTGGTACGGAGGAAGGTGCCGAAGAAGAAGGTGGCGCCACAAAAGAAGGATGCACCCTCGTCAAAACATAAAACGGCTAAGGGTGCAAAGTTAACGTTGCCCTCTTCTGCGGCTGTCATAGTTAGGCTGCGTCCAGAAGTTACTGGGGTCACTTATGGTGAGGCCCTCACCAAGGCCCAGCTCAAAATAGGTGATATCAGGGAGCTGGGCATCGGGCCCCTACGTATCAGGAGTTCGGCCACAGGAGGCCGTCTCATTGAGGTGCCGGGACGTACTAGCGGGGAGAAAGCAGATGTCCTGGCTAAAAAGTTGACGGAGGTACTGGCTGATGTCGCGGTAGTGACTAGGCCCGTCAAATCAACTGATTTTAAGTTGACGGGCTTGGATGATACCGTGACACAGGATCGAGTGCGGTCGGCGGTCGCTGCTGAGGGTGCTTGTGCTCCTGAGCAAGTTCGGGTCGGCGAAATACACCGCGGCCCACGTGGGATTGGCTTTGCTCGTATGTCATGTCCAGTGGCGGCGGCTAAAAAGTTGCTGCAGCTGGGCCATCTGGTTGTTGGATGGAGCAGAGTCCAGTTGCATCATGAAGGAGCTCGTCCCATGCATTGTTTTAAGTGCCAGGGCATGGGGCACACCGCTTCTCTGTGCCCTTCTGAGAAGGACCGTCGCGGTTTATGTTTTCGCTGCGGGCAGCCAGGCCACAAGGCGCCTGTCTGCACTGCTGAGCTCCGTTGTGATGTGTGCACTGAAGCCGGCCGGAAGGCTGATCACATGATGGGGGGAAGATCTTGCAACCCCCCATCCACTCGCGGTAAGGTTTCCCTTCCTCCACGTTCATCAGGGGGAGATTCGGTGGCACCAGAGGCTGAGATGTCTGAATAATGCCAGGACATCTCAGCTTCTTACAGGCCAACATCAACCACTCTGCTGCGGCTCAGGACCTTCTCCTGCAGACCATGGCGGAGCGGAATGTTGATCTTGCAATTGTGTCGGAGCCCTATTACGTGCCTCCCCTGCCACATTGGGCGGGAGATGCTCCGGGCTCCGTTGCACTGGTTGTTAGGCCAGGCGCAGGACCCCCCCTCTTACCCAGAACGAGGGGGCACGGGTACGTGGTGGCTATTTGGGGAGAAATAGCTGTCATCGGAGTTTATTTCTCCCCGAATAGAAATTTGGAGGCCCTGGAACAATTCCTCGATGTTCTGGGGCCGCTCGTCAGACGGCTAGCTCCCCTTTCCGTTATCGTGGCTGGAGACTTCAACGCTAAGTCCTCAGCGTGGGGGTCTCCGGTCACGAATCCGAAGGGAAGAGAGGTAGAGGAATGGGCTCTGGCCGCGGGACTGTCCCTGATCAATAGAGGGACAGTCCCCACGTGTGTGCGCCGAACGGGCTCGTCAGTGGTGGACCTAACGTTCGCCACTCCCATCGTCGCACGCAGGGCGGAATTGTGGAGGGTGGAAACGGAGGTGGAGACACTCTCGGACCATCGCTACATAAGGTTCGAGGTGTCTTCAGCCTCCACATCGAGTTCGGCGTCGCAGTCCAGGGGGCGTAGTGTGTTCCCGCGTTGGGCACTCTCAAAGCTCAACCGGGAACTGGCGGAGGAGGCGGCTATCATCGGCCGCTGGAGCCTATATCTTGCGAGGGAATGGGGGTGGAGGAAATGGCTGGCTGTCTCGGCAACGTGCTTACTAGCGTTTGCCGAGCAGCCATGCCAAGAATTTGGGGTCCTCCCCCACCTCAGCGGGCGGTATATTGGTGGTCGGTGGAGTTGGCCGACCTTCGCGCCGCCTGCAACGCGGCGCGTCGCGCCTATCTTCGCAGCAGGCGGCGCCGCCCCCAGGACGAGGAGCGAGATGGCCGGCTGTACAGGGTCTACATGGCGAAACGACAGATCCTGCAGCTGGCTATCAGTCGGGCCAAGGAGCGAGCGTGGCTGGAGTTGGTAGAGGGGATCGAGAACGATCCCTGGGGCCGACCGTACAAACGGGCGCGAGATAAACTTCGCTCCCAGTCGGCCCCCTTGACGGAAACGCTCCAGCCAGAGCTACTGGGGAACATCGTCCGGGAGTTGTTCCCGGACCCCCCGGTAGGCTTCGCTCCACCGCGGATGGTCCGACGGACGCCGAATTCGATGGTGGAAGGTGTTCCGCCACCTGTCACCGACGCAGAAATGGAGGCGGTTCTGTCCCGCCTCCGTAACAAGAAGAGGGCGCCCGGTCTGGACGGGGTGCACGGGAGAGTCCTGTCGATAGCTCTCGTGCATCTCGAAGATAGCCTTCGGGAGCTGTTTAACCGCTGTCTTCAGTGCGGTCAGTTCCCGAAGGCGTGGAAGGAGGGTCGGCTCGTCCTGCTGCCAAAGGGCGGGCGACCACCGGACTGTGCGTCGGCGGTGCGACCGATTGTACTGCTGAACGAGACGGGCAAGGCGTTCGAACGTGTCTTGGCCTCCCGTCTTGTTCAGCATTTGGAGGAAGGCCCGGGGCCCGGGCTGTCAGATTCACAGTTCGGGTTTCGGGCCGGTCGGTCGACCGTCGACGCGATAAGGCGCCTCAAGTCGGTGACAGGTGAGGCGGAACGCGGGCGGGAGGTGGTGGTGGCGGTGTCGTTAGACATCGCCAATGCCTTCAACAGCCTTCCCCACAGCGTGATACGGGAGGCACTGAAATTCTTCGACGTGCCTCCGTATATCGGGAGGCTGTTGGACGCGTATCTCTCCGATAGGGAGATCGTGTACGAGGACCGGGCGGGGTCCGTAGAGAGGCGGAGAGTCGAGTGCGGCGTCCCCCAGGGTTCGGTTCTGGGCCCGAACCTTTGGGACGTCGGCTACGACTGGGTCTTGCGGAGCGGTCTTCTTCCCGGGATGAGTGTCATCTGCTATGCGGATGACACCTATGTCACATCCCGGGGACGAACTTACCAGGAGGCTGCGCGGCTGGCCGAGGTGGGAGTATCCCTCGTAATCAGCCGCATAGAGCGGTTGGGGCTTCGGGTACGTTTGAACAAAACCGAAGCCCTGCTCTTCCGCGGACCCGGGAGGAAAGGGCCCCCGCCCGGAGCACGACTCCTTATCGGAGAGACGGAGGTCAGGGTGAGTCCAACCCTTAAGTGTCTCGGACTCACCCTGGACGGGAGGTGGACCTTCGGCCCCCACTTTCAACAACTGGGGCCGAAGGTTGTGAAGGCGGCGTCAGCGCTGGGCCGACTCCTGCCTAATATAGGAGGGCCCAGCGAAGCCTGCAGGCGGCTATACTCCGGAGTTTGTCGGAGTATAGCCTTGTACGGAGCCCCTATTTGGGCGGATTCCCTCACCGCTCGCAATAAGGCCCAGCTGCGGAAGGCGCAGCGGGTCATAGCGGTGAGGGTTATCAGGGGCTACCGTACGGTCTCCTGGGTGGCGGCCACTGCCCTGGCTGGAGATCCGCCGTGGGAGCTCCAGGCGACGGTGCTCGCCGAGGTGCACCTCTTTGCGTCAGAGAGGAGGGCACACTCGGGCGAGTCCCCGACCTGGGAGGAGCTCTTACGAGTGCGGAGGCTGGGGCAACAGTGGTTGCTACGAAGGTGGGGTGAGGTCCTGGAGCAGTCGCCGTACGGCCAACATACGGCCGCGGCACTGCGTCCAGTCCTTGCGGCGTGGATGCGCCGCAAGCGGAAACCCCTCACCTTCCGCCTTGCACAGGTGCTCACCGGGCATGGATGTTTCGGTGCGTACCTGTGTAAGGTTGCCAGGAGGGAGCCTACGCCAGCCTGCCACCATTGTGGCGCTGCGGAGGACACGGCCCAGCACACCCTAGAGGTGTGCGACCGATGGGCCGTGCAGCGCCACGATCTCGTGGCAGTGCTTGGGCGGGACCTCTCGCTTTCGAGTGTGGTGCGCTGCATGCTCGAGAGCGATGAGGCCTGGCAGGCGGCGGTCTCTTTCTGCGAAGCCGTCATTTCGCAGAAAGAGGCCGCGGAGCGGGACAGAGAGAACGATCCATCCTCTGTTCCGCTCCGCTGGCGTAGGACGGGAGCGAGGAGGCGTCGCTTTGCGAACCTCCTCCAATAGTCTCCTGTCCAACCGGGGCTCCGGGAGAGGATGGGAACCTCCCCGGCTTAGCTAGTCCCGGCGCCGAGGGGGACACTCCAGGTTGTCGGGTGGCCCCTAATTGGTGTGGAAGTCCGGTCCCTACAGAGGTCGGTCTACCTCTGTAGGGACCGGACTTCCACACCACGCGGGGGGTGTCCTGTGTTAGACAGATCCGGGACACTTCCCATTATAGCGGCTGATGGCAATCCGCAGGTTCAGTTTTAGTGGGTAAACCGGCGAGTCGCGTCGGGAGTCCCACATATCCCCGGGATACCCCTCCCGGGGAAGGCGTAACGACCTTTCCCCTGCGATATCAAAAAAAAAAAAAAAAAAAAAAAAAAAGGCTGACAACTTAGCGATACTAGTGGCGAGCAAATGCGCATCAGTAGTCGCTGGGTTAATGTAATCAGCACTGCAGAAAATCGTCGAAAATTGGTGCAAAAGGGTGAAACTAACAGTCAACGCTAATAAGACAGTCTTGATACCTTACACCAAAAAGAGGAAGTTGGAGGGACTAAAACCCCAACACTCTTTGGGAGAACTACCACGTTTGCGAGCGAGGTCAAATATCTTGATAAGTATTACTTGGAATAAGTACATCGAAGACATTATGAAAAAAGCAAGATGTGCTCTGGGGTTCTACCCGAGACTTGTCAGCTATAATGAGGCCTCCGGTCGAAGGCAATGTTATGCATGGTTATACACAGCTATAGTGAGACCGATTGTCACATATTGCGAAGTGTGGTATGCCACACTATGCAGCCAAAAAAGTTGTACATGTCAACTGCATCAAAACATTAAATAGTGTACAGAGGCTGGCCTGTCTCAAATCACGGGTGCGCTCTCTTCGGCACCCACCGCTTCACATGAAGCCCTGATAAACCTGACCACTGCTTGTTCATATGGAGGCTAAGGTGGTTCTCAGGGCCATGACGGCAGGTAGAATGTAACAGGCATAAAAGCATAGCTTCTAAAAGCTATACCTGCTTTTCAAAACTTCTGGGGAGGACGGGGAAGGATAGGTCCCAATTAATTTTCATCCTAGTAACATAATTTGGTTCACAGACAGATCCAGGAAAGACAACCGGGTGAGCGCTAGACTATGGGGGAGGAACCACCTATAGGCAGATATGCTTGTTTTGGGTTATGCACCGTGTTTCAGGCTGAGATCTTAGCTATTATTGGTTGTTCACTAGAGAGAGCCTAGATAGTCAGTTATACAAAGGGCTTCAACGTCAGTTCCTGAAAAAAAGGGCGTTGATAAAACGAAAATAGAAAAAGATTACAGTGATTATACTCTCTGGAATCAACGCACAGTTAATTGTTGGAACTAATTTGGAATTCTATAATTGTCTTCTTCACCACTACAAAAAGTGCCATAAATTGTATTGCATTGTAATTGTATCTAAACCAATGTATTTACTACACTTTTTGACTACCAAGTACAAACTTCAAAAAAACCTGTTCAAGGTCACGCCGCCGACGCCGCAGCCGCCGACCCAAAAAAGTCGGCGTGCCGCCGCCGAGCCGATCTACCTCCCATCGGCGCTAATTATAAATACAAACTAATTAAGTCGATATTCAGGGGGTAGGTACTTATTAAAAATCATACAATATTATACTTCATATATATGTATAATATACTTAATCGCCTACTTAACACCTATATTTTTCTTAATTATTTAGATTTTCTAATGTGATTAGGTTAGGTTATTTAAGTAGGTACATTAGAATTATTATCTATGGTTACATTGGCGAAATCTAATAACCTGATACATAAGAAGGTATAATTATGTATGATCGCTTCACGGCTTACTGCAGGAAACGAAATTATTAAAAGATGGCCCCGTCCCTCCTGCAAAAAATCTTGGATAATAATATGAAATACCAATCAAAAGTCAGAACCAAGAAATCGGACGTGTGTGGGGATAAAACCTCTTCAATAGCGGAAACCCAAACCAGGAAGCGCTTTCCCTTTCAAACCCTCGGTAAGCGCTTACGTTTTCGTTATTGTTTCCCAATTCATAGGGTAAGCCTTATTTTGGGTTACCCAATCAATAGGGTTTCCCAAATGGTTATGGTTACCAAATGACCTGGGTTTCCTTTTATAAGGGTTTTGAAATTAAACGGGTTTTCCGGTCCCTGTTCACGACCCTATAAGTTTTATAAATAAAATGTGAGAGAATCTGCAGAGTTCTATGAATCTCGATAGCGATTTCCGTTTATGATGAGTTTCCTTCCTCCACTGTTAGAGTCAGGTAAAGTTGCACTTTGGTAGACAACCAAAGGATCAGATGTTATTTGTTATACAATTTGTAATAGGTTTTATTACATTTTAAGTTCCTTTTCGAACCAGATTTCATTTTCTAGATTAATCACGAGATTTCATTTAATAGCATATAGTGCTTTATTACTTATATCTTTCGTTAGTGATCAATCTTATAAGATTGTGCAAGAACAATTTTAGTTACGATTTTCCATTCACTGTTATGTGCTAATGCAAAATTCTAAAGTACGTTAGTACACAATATACTATTTTTATTATAAAATGTTGTAAGGGAGGTAAAACTTTTTTCAGTATATAATATTACATTTTTACTACTTTAATGTAATTCTGAAAACTCAAAAGCATATTATTTAAATTAATTACCTACTTTCAATTACTGTGGAGTGTGGACTTTGACCTCAGGCAGTATTAGGTTTAAATTTAAAATTGAGAATTATATACACTTAATTAAGATTCTATATATCAACCTAGCAACGGAAAAAAGACGGATGCGAATATTCGTTAGCCGGACAACAACAAACTAGTATGAGTAAATGAAAAATAAATATATCTAATAATAAAAACATGATCACAATTCACTATTACTGACTTTCGACTATCACAAGGTGCATTGTCGCTATCAGCACTATTAGGCAATACTCACGAATCATGATCGCGTATCATGAATCACAATTAATATCGATTCATTGTTTGCAAAATACAACATAAAAAATACTTTACGTAAAGACAAGCAGAAAGGACAAAGGAGTAGGGAAACGTGATACATTATGCAGATTCTGGATGTTAAAGACGTGACAGTGAATTTATCAGCAAAGACTTCAGCATCCTCAGCGATCAAGTTCTGTTCTTATTACACTATGAGTTCGTAGCTATGTGGTAACACAGTACATATATTATGTAATAGCTGTGCTATGAGCGTAGCAGGAACAAGTTTAAAAATATATGAATTTTATTAATATTTCAAGATCTGTTGAACATAAATCACCGAAAATAGTCTTTATTTTTCGTGCCCCTCGTCGTCACTTTATCTTAGTAGAAAAGGT
The DNA here is from genome assembly GCA_905404095.1 of Glaucopsyche alexis. NCBI lineage: Eukaryota > Metazoa > Arthropoda > Insecta > Lepidoptera > Lycaenidae > Glaucopsyche > Glaucopsyche alexis. The sequence goes on along the minus strand of FR990060.1, from coordinate 21,254,684 downwards.
TAACTAGTTCCATGAAACAACGAGAAATATAATCAGGATCTAAATTTAAACCATTCTCTAACATTTGCATACGATCACAAATCCTAATATAATAGGTGATCAATGATCATCCATATTTTTTTTCGGCTGGGTGTATGTGTACACTATGGACTATAACTATTATAATGGTCATGCAGTAGTGTAGTTTGGTAATAGATAGCTTAACCATTGAAGTAAATAAATAGTTGGCACGTGGTGCCGGCTACGATTGAAGACATGGCCGCCACGCAAGCGCCCGCCGTGGTTCGTTGAACGGTTAATTGCATATGCATTTTGCTATATTTTTACCAACGTCAGTATCTTTTACCTAATGGAGTTGGGAGCAATGAACTTACTGATTCAGACAGCAGTCAAATATCGTACTAAAATGCTGGTTTCCCAACTTAGTAAAAACCTTTTCCTTCGGGATATATTAAATTAAATACGAACACATGGTGGGCTGTTTTCAAACAAGTCAATACACAAGTTACTAACAATGTAATCTGTAATTAAACCAATGGCAATAAATCTATAAGTCTGTTGTCTGAGGGGTGAGGGCTTGGAGCATGGTGCGCGGTTGGTTATTGATCTGGTGAGGAGCAGCACGGTGTTACGCAACTCATGGTGCAGCTCGATACCGCCAGACGCACCCTGAACTGATGGCAATATGTAAATGCTTTTACACCTACCTGCAACGATTAGTTACCAAGTGGCTACTATGACTTCAAAAAACCAAACCTAGACTTATTCTTACTTAATGGGAAGGCTAGACATGGACATAGACATCACAGAAAATCGGTGTGAAATAATGCTGGCGGTGCACTGCGCCGATTCAGTGATTTATTTATTACCTATTTTTCAATAAGGGTTTAGGCAGGAGTGGGGGCTTAAAGTGGGTGTTAATAGGCGTCGGTAATCAGTTAATCACTTCCACCAGGTGGTTCGGTTCCGTTCCTGAAAAATATATAATTGGAACTGTATTATGTAAATATTTGTAATTCTCCGTCATCAAATATCTTAATATTATAATATTATATCTAATTATCCGACTATTATGACAATGAAGGTTCTGATGATAAATTAGTAGACATATTATGAAGAAGATTATTTTTGTTTCCCTAATCGGAATTATGAAATTCTCAGAAAAAATAATTTCTGAATTTCCCATTTCCATATCAAAAGCAAGTCTTACATTAATTGGATTTACATATATTCATAAGAACATTCTGGATGCTTCTGTGTTCTACTTGTGAATAAACTAAGAAGAAAAGCCTTTTTAAGGATCTGATAAGAGAAAACCCTTCATTTACGTAATGTTCTGTATGTACTGTCTGAAGCACTATAATGTATATGCTTAAAGCACATTCGACACAAGGAGTCACTAATAACATCTTAATAATCGTAAAATTTTTGGATCTGGACAACAATGGCATCTTGTGTTTTATAGTAACACATGTGGAACGATATATATACACTCGTATTGTCCCACGCCATTATAATGGCAAAATGTACTATAACTATAATATTTTTATAATTTACTATCTTTGTAATTATTCTACATTCTGCTGATTAATAAATAAATTGAATTGAGGTGTGTAACCAGAAGTTATTATTTTAAGTGTGTTGCATCTTAGCCAGTAATTTTTTGAGGCTGCCTGTACTTTTCAGCGGTCGTGTCTGTACTTGGGTTTTCATCAGGTTCCCAGCGATCCCACTGGTACATTCCAGGTCGATACGCGCTCCCTCACCGCGCCTGCGCCAGCTCTCACGTGTCAATGTTTATATTTACGTAGCGTAAACTGTACTCATTATTTATTTACCATCAGTACATAAAAGAGCTTTGCTGACTTAGCAGCTTAGCGATCAGTATCAACAAATTAAGATTAGATTGAGATCGAAATAAATTAACACAGACGCCTTGTTTTACCCGTAGATTATAATTTGTCTTAGGTCCGCCCAAGTACTGAAACTAAATTAGAATATTATATAGTTCAGAGGCGAGGGGTTCCTATAACTCCATTCCAATCGACACTTACCTGTTGAAGACCCTCATACAATTTCCTACATATTGTACAGGCTTTCCCTATGAAGGAGAGCTAGCCTTCGCCACTGATGTAGTTCAAAGAAATTCCTGTCAGACAATTTAATATCTTATTATGGCAAATGTATTGTATCAAGGCTTAATTAATACATGAATTATTATCCAATGTTTTAAATATATTTTACATGAGCAGTTTTACAGAGACCACGAGAAGTTTTTTTGTCTCCAGTAACGAAACTGCATTCGTAAGACTCATTCAAATCACATTTTCTACACAAATATCACCGCTTTACTTTGTATTCAAGTCACAAACTCTGTTAGCATCCTGAAAGCATTGTGACGTGTGCTGCAGGGGTCGTACCTAAAGGAAGCTAGCTGCAATGCGACACAGTAGGTAGGTATGCCCTGCATATCAATACGGCTTACATATTTTTTTACATGCAAAAAAAATGTGCGCTGGAACACCAACTCATATTTTGCACTCTGACATAATACTTTCATGAATTTTCAGAGCAATAACTAGTGTAATCAGTTTTACGCTAGTGATAGGACGTACATAAATACAGGATGTCTTCAAAACAAAAACAGATATTCAAGGTAGTATATTTAAACATGTGACCTTAAATTTTGATCAAAGTATCCTACAAAAGACATAAATTCGATTTATAATAGTGCGGCCCATATTGCGCGCGTGTTGCATATCGGCGAGTGATCTTTAAAGCCGGTACGACGTCCGGCAGATCGAGGGTATTCATGCGTAGTGAGAGTTGTCAATCATGTTATTTTTTTGGTTAATTAGACATCACGTGTATTAATTTTTGAATCTAGTCTATGCATACCAAAATTTTTATCGGTTCTAGATTCGCAGTGTTGTTTAGTTATTACTCCAACTTACAAGACAAATATCTTCTATAGTTTTTAAGTGCTTAAATTATTCCATTAATCTGTTTTAAAGTTAAGGTTTTTCTTTAAACATTACCAATTTAGTATGTACAAAAAACACACGTGATCTTAGGTTGTCTATTACAAAACCTCACTTTGTATCACCAGGGGGGAGGGGGTCTAAAAAGTTGCTCAAAACATCACGTAGTTATAGGACGGCCACTAAGTTGTAAAGAATTTTAAAATTGACACTTTTATAAATTCCGACGAATTTTACCAACGTCTATCACACAAATTGAAACGAATTCTATTGTAAAATTCTAAAACGTTTGCTCGCTTTAGTAAATGGTTGTTGCTAAGCACAATAATGCTTTTCTATGTATGTACATTCTACATAGTATATATTTATACATACAAACGAATCAAAAATGTATTGGTATTTCTAAAACATTCACAGTAGGCCACAAGCTTGTTGCTAAGCACGACTGTGGTTCCAGGCTGTCTCCAGTACTCCACTCTCCAGGCGTATTATTATCTCTCCGTTTTATCACCGCTCAGTCATACCGCGTGTCGCGATTCTTTGTTATTATGTACCCTTGAAAAAGTTATTTGGTGACTAGAGCGATCCGTTATATCATATCCAATGCGGCGTAGGGCCGAGAGAGGGGATTGTATTGATCCATGACGTCACAACTCACAATCCCAGGCGTACCCTGCGTACCGAAATTCGTTTACGAGCCAAAATGTTTATCAGATTGATGGTATACACAGATACATATTGCTATAGAAGAGTAGCTTTATTATGGATATTGATTTTGAAGCTCTATCTGCTCTTGATAAGACGCTTAGGGATTTTGAAACAGAAGTAATACATAATTTATTAATGATAAAATAAATTAAATCATATGATAAGGTAAATACGCCTCTGAAAAGTAAACTTTCTGAAACTTCTGTTTAATATTATATTTAATATTATATTATTGTTAAAGTTATAAGAAAACGCGTGTAGAAGCTCAGGCTCTATCCAGTAAATGGCAGATAGAGAATTCGGTATAACGACACATTCTAGTCAAAGATAATAATTAATATCCCTAAGTTGCTAAACTAACTAAGCTTGTTTAATATACAGGGTTACAGGACAAGTCGACGTAGGTCCGTTAAGGGCGTGTAGTTAGCATCGTTTCTAACTGATTTGGCTATGAAACACCCTATCCTAAACCTAACCGTTTTCGAGATATTCGACTTTAATTTTTTTTCATAAATTTGCCAAATTTTTTGATATTTGATTGTATAATATGAAATTTAGTAGTCAAAATCGTATCATTTTTTGCTTTTTACAACAAGGACAAGATGCCTTATGACTTCAATAACCAAAATTGTAAGTAAATTAACTTAACAGCTCGTACTAAGACATTGAAAGTTAAAAAAAGTAAAATTAATTTATTAAGTTTATTTTTCTTTAAAGGATATCCAAAAAAAATATTATGAAAGATGTTCTGCAGATCTACTTCAAAATATCTACGTTTCATCAGCTATCCAACAAGGTATAACAATCAAAGATTTTATTGGAATTGGTGCAAAAAACTTAGCTTCAACGGCAACTAAGAAGGTAAAAATTACATTAGTTAATTACGTTTAATTTAACCCTTGACCCCAGAAAACAAAATAAAACAATAAATAAGTACACAATAACATTTATTACTTAATAACACATGTTTAAATTTCATGTTCAATATGACCACCCCTGTTTTGCACACATTTTCGCAGTCTTTTTCTCAGTCCACTTTTCACTACGCCAGTTGTTAAATTGCCTCTTATTTCATTCGCCGCGTTAATTATTCTAGTTCTCAATTCTTGTACAGATGATATCGGGTTGGGCTCACTGTACACCAGACTCTTCATGTGCCCCCATACATAAAAATCCATGGGGGTTTGGTCCGGACTTCTCGGTGGCCAGGGTATAGGCCCACCTCGCCCAATCCATTTGTTCTGGTAATTTCTATCTAACCATTCTCTGACACCTCTCCTGTAATTAAGGGCTCACAACGCCGATTCAGCTTGAACGTGTGGATGGGTATCATTTCCAATCATTTGATTGGCCCATATTTTCTCCCTGATAATTTAAATGGGGAATTTTATGAAAATTTCCTGAGAGGAGAACTCAATGATTTACTAGAAGATTTGCCACTCACTCTGCGCCGAGACATGTGGTTCCAACATGATGGCTGCCCTGCGCATTACAGGAGTGGTGTCAGAGAATGGTTGGATAGAAATTACCAGAACAAATGGATTGGGCGAGGTGGGCCTATACCCTGGCCACCGAGAAGTCCGGACCAAACCCCCATGGATTTTTATGTATGGGGGCACATGAAGAGTCTGGTGTACAGTGAGCCCAACCCGATATCATCTGTACAAGAATTGAGAACTAGAATAATTAACGCGGCGAATGAAATAAGAGGCAATTTAACAACTGGCGTAGTGAAAAGTGGACTGAGAAAAAGACTGCGAAAATGTGTGCAAAACAGGGGTGGTCATATTGAACATGAAATTTAAACATGTGTTATTAAGTAATAAATGTTATTGTGTACTTATTTATTGTTTTATTTTGTTTTCTGGGGTCAAGGGTTAAATTAAACGTAATTAACTAATGTAATTTTTACCTTCTTAGTTGCCGTTGAAGCTAAGTTTTTTGCACCAATTCCAATAAAATCTTTGATTGTTATACCTTGTTGGATAGCTGATGAAACGTAGATATTTTGAAGTAGATCTGCAGAACATCTTTCATAATATTTTTTTTGGATATCCTTTAAAGAAAAATAAACTTAATAAATTAATTTTACTTTTTTTAACTTTCAATGTCTTAGTACGAGCTGTTAAGTTAATTTACTTACAATTTTGGTTATTGAAGTCATAAGGCATCTTGTCCTTGTTGTAAAAAGCAAAAAATGATACGATTTTGACTACTAAATTTCATATTATACAATCAAATATCAAAAAATTTGGCAAATTTATGAAAAAAAATTAAAGTCGAATATCTCGAAAACGGTTAGGTTTAGGATAGGGTGTTTCATAGCCAAATCAGTTAGAAACGATGCTAACTACACGCCCTTAACGGATCTACGTCGACTTTTCCTGTAACCCTGTATAACTTAGCTATTGTATAATAAGTGATAAAAAAACAGGTAAAGGATAAACAACAACAAACATAAAAAAACAAGATTAATCAGCTGCGAATTAACCAAAGCTTGAGAAAGGCCCAAAGGGTCACGCTATGTAGCGCAATCGGATTAAAAAATTACAAAACGTCAAGTATAGCCTGTACGGTTCCTAGACCTATCATAACATTCATTTGCCTCAGACTGTGAGGAGGGCTGACATACCACAAGTATCGACCCGCCGGAGGTCGTAACACGCCTGCGCAAAAGAAACGTCGATTTTGGCCGATGCGCAGATGACTTCAGCAAAAATAATTCCAGAGGACGGAAATATTGCGCAGAATAGAATTGAAAATGCACTTTTCCATTACAATCAAATGTTAAGTTCTTAATATACAATAGCATTGATGGTTTAACCAACAACTAAGCAATGGTTTTATTGTAAACAATATTATAATATAATAATGACCAAATAAGCCGATAGTGCGCACTCGAGTGCAATTGCGCATTTATTTCCTCATTCATATGATCTGTAGAATACGAATTGAAAATTTTTAGTAGCTAGTATGTAAAAGTATATTTTTATAATTTAATAGTGTTACTTTATTTTATGACGTCGTCTATGTTGGGTTCGCCGCAAAGATGGACGTACAATGCGACGTTCGGAGTACCTAAAAGAGGCAGATGAACTGCTGAGTATGACCTATGCGGAGGCGACAGAAGAGATTAATCGATTAAAACTATTGTTATGATGATTTCGGACGTTGCAAATGAGTATTATTGCTCTTCTCACAGCAGTTAGCACCATTTCATTACCCTATTTCAAGAAATGTAATGTTTGGTGTATGTATGGCTTAGCTGTGTTTTGGATTTCTTTTATTATATTTAAATACAGTACCTATCTCACGGGAACACAGTACTTTTTCGGGGTAACCATAGCAAATTTCATCAAAATCCGTTTAGTAATTTTTGCGTGGAAGTGTCACAAACTACAATCCAACGTCACAAACTTTTACATGGACATTATAGTACGTAGTAGGATTTTCGTATGAGTCGTATTGCAATTGTCAACGCTCAGCTCGTACAAGTCTTGTCAATGGATCAATAACGGTGTAGAATCCTTGGCCCGGTTGCCGATGTGACCCGGTCTTTAAACTCCTCTCCCGGTTCATTATTGCCTTCACAACTAGAGCATCCTAAATATTCTACTTACTTGGTATTCTAAATGATATACGTGAAGCGAAAACTTTTTACCTCTTTCTACGAAACAAAGAGTATGGGCACAAAATTTTAAAAAAATTGTTAATATTTACGTCACATTCCATCGACAACATTTACAAAGTTTTTTGCGTATGTACAGAAGGCAACAGAAACTCAGAAGATGAAAAATATATGAATGATGGCCAAATTTCGACCACTAGGCGACCTTTAGCATGTACTCAATACTTATAATATTTAAATATATAGATCGTAAGCTGCAGCTGTAAAATTTATTATCTTGTGTAGCGTGATGATTTATTTGGCAAAACAGCTGATGTTCCCGAGAATGTTAGGTGATCGTATACCTACGTATTTGAAATTATCACATTGTCAAATTTGTCAATAATAAGTATCGGTACGTACGTAGTAAGGATTTTGTAGCAAGTTATAAATTTTCCATTACTTTTTTTTACCTTTGATATTCTGGTACTCCAATTCAGGTAGAAGGCAAAGTTTCCATACAAAACACGCATAGCCCACACACGTTCTTTATAATTCAGATTCTTATTCTGTCAGTTCCAACTTGAAGAATGATGCTGAGGTGCATTCTTAATCAGGAAACTGAATATTAAGATCAAACTGACAGAATTAAGGAAAGAACGCACATTTTTTCATATAATATGTATTTCTATAGAATAGAAACACACGTACTTAAATTAAGATTATGCACAGATTGTAAATAGTATTTTATTCTATTCCGGTGCTTATAATAGTAACACTACCATACCAAGATTTATCAAAATCCATTCAGTAGTTTATGGCCGTGCTAAACTGAATTTTAAGTAGAGACATGTGTGTGACGTGGTGTCTGAATGTTGAAAGATTCTTAAATTCAGGAAGGAATTCAGCACGTCTGTGGCCAGGCTTATTGTCATGACTTGTCTCGGGTAAGTAACAAGTAGGGACTTTATGAGTTACAACAACTATTTATTTTACAATTGTTTATTAAATGATCTGTATGGCAACAGAAGATTGAAGTTACTTACGTCATTAAGTTGTACGTAAATGGACCTCGTTTCATACAATACTAAAATTCCAGCACATTTGTCTTGTGTCCCTGGCTTCACCCGGGACTCGATAATCAGGCCAAGGATCCCGCGACCCGGTCGCACCGGTTATTGATCTCCCGGGTGATGCTGGGCACCTAACTTTCTCTTTGAAGGTGCAGGAATAGGGAACTTGAGGCCTATTAATATTAGGGTCCTCATAATAAGAGATCTCCCGAATGATGCTGGGCACCAAACTTTCTCTTTGAAGGTAGAGGAATAGGGAACTTGAGGCCATCTTGAGGCCTATTAATATTTAGGGTCCTCATAATAAGAGTACCTGTGTAATTTTAATTTTGTAATTATAAATAGTACAGTTACGCAATCTATTGCTACAATACATTCGAAATCATTTGAAAATACTCTTCTTTTGTATATTTGATCAACAAACACTTGATCATCTTGATCCACTGAAGGGACTGCGCTGAAGATATCTAATATTTATAATTAATAATATGGATGCATCATATCTACGTTTTTCCTTAAAATTGAACCAGAATAAAACAAGCGTCACATTTTGTAAGTAGACACAATAATTAAAGCAAGCGAAGCCGCAGACAAATGCGGGTTTCGTTAATCTGTTGTTGCCTGTCGGTGGCTTAATTACCGCTCAGATACAAAGGCTTGAAAAACCTGACGAAAGAGGAAAACCGTAAGTAGAGAACGGTAAACAGCCAGTGGCTGCAATTGCATAAACAGGCAAACCGCATCGACACCAATGAGCTCATGCAGTGGTCACGTTATGTATTTTTATATAATACTAGCTTTTGCCCGCGACTCCGCCCGCGTAAATAGTGTCCCACGGGATGACTACTTTTTTGCAATAAAAAGGAGCGTATGTCTTAATCCAGAGCGTAAAGTACTACCATACCAAATTTCATCAAAATCCGTTCAGTACATTTTGCGTGAAAGAGTAACAAACATCCATCCATCCATCCTCACAAACTTTCACATTTATAATAGTAGTAGGATAGGAAAAAACTGTGTGTAAGAAAAAAGTCGTGGAAGAATCATAATAGCATGACCACCATACAAATATGTTTTGTCCACACAAGTGACAAGAGCTATATATATATATATATATATATATGTGAAGTATTTGTACTTAAGTCTGATTTGGTTTCGTAAGTTCCGTTAAATATTTGGCAACACCAATATTAATACCGTTCGAATTTTAAAGATATGTTAAATATTAGGTAAACCTTAGTTAGTTAAGAGTCGTTGATGTAATGATTAATATTATTGTAAAATAATTAAGTGTGAAGACTAAATGTATTATATAAAATATGGTCTGTGACAACTGTAGCAACCCCGAGGCCTATAAAAAGGCGAGACAGGCCCAGTCGGTCTCTTACACGGGAAGCTGAAATACCAGGTGATGTTACCTACTTATTGTTTTTCATTTAAATATTGTGTTTAATATTATTTGATATTATTTTATGGCTGTAGCCTTTGGTATTATATTGTTTCCTAATAATTATTATAATTGTTAAAAGTTAGTATTGTTCACGATTGTTTTGTCTAGTTGATGTATGGTTTATTTCTAGCTGTTAGGATAATATATTACTTTTAAATCTCAATTATTATTCTGTACTTAGTAAGTGATAAATTATAGTTCGTGTACCTTTAGAATAAGTGTTTTGCTAATAGAAAGTGAGTCTTATAAAATAAGCTACCCACATGTTTTTGTTATTTCCGAATTAATAAATAATGTTGATTTATCTTGGTTTTGTATTTTGAACTGTATGAAGATCCTCATAGAAAATGGTATATTTATATCTACCTACCTTTTATTTCTGAGGTAGGTTGATATAAATGTATTTGCTTTAATAATTATATATTCAAATTGAAATATCAGTAAATGAACTAGTAACATATTAATATCACTTATAGCTATATATTAGGGTCTACCCTAATCTGACACGTGCATGAGAGCTATGTCGCGGCCTTACATAAAACTGGCGTAAAATAACGCTTCAGTAAAAATATCTTACATCTTCTTCGGGTGTTAGGCGGCGACAAAAGTTTTTCATAAACCGCTTCCCAGTCTTATTTCATCAAAAACTCAGGGTTCCGTACAAAACGGTAAAAAATAACGTTTGTTGTATGGGAGGCCAACTTAGTTATTTTATTCTGTTTTTAGTTTTTGTTGTTTAGCGGTAACAGAAATACATCATCATTCAAAAGGACTCTGGTGATGGTGAATCCTGCCTGATTGTCCATCAAGAGCGTCCAAGTTTCGAACATAATATGTAGTTTTATAGTACCTATTTCAAAAGTTATTATATACAAAAAGTATATTAAATTTTTGGGACTTCGAAATATCACAACTAATAGATGCTTTACCGCAAACCACTACTAGGGCAATTTATTAAACAATATATTAGGTTATATTTAATCAATTATCTTTTATCCCCCGAGTCAGATGTATAATATTTTTGCTTATTTTTGTTCCTATGTTCATAAAGTACAACTTACAATAAATACTTTTTGTGGTCACGTATTTTAATTACCAGGCATTGCTGCCTGGCGACTCGCCGGTCTCCTTTCAACAATGTAGCTATTACGGTTAATGTACAGCTCACCAGCAGCCTGCAAATTACAGCCTGGTGATAGATAGACAGACGGACAGCGGAGTCTTAGTGATAGGGTCCCATTTTTACCCCTTGGGTACGGAACCCTCAAAATCACTTAAAATTTCTGTTTGAATATGACACGTTTAGAAATAGGCCTTGGATTCTGATAGACCTTGGGAATATTATCGAGGAAGAAATATGTTTACAGTATACTGCTTGTCATAAAAGATATTCAGTTCTCGGAAATACGCAAAATAAATACGATAGCTTGGCAGGAATCAACGACATAGTTCTCTGAAGATAAGCGCAAGTAAACACTTAACAGACTGGTCTTGTCCAAGTAGATAAAAAGCCCTTGTCGTGACACAGGTTCACAGCTGGTAGTAGATATAAATACCGTTAAATTTATATTACGTTTGAAATATACGTAAATACGCAGAATAATCAAACCAGTAACTGTGGTTTGTGGTTTTGTATGTGATAATCACCAAAAATATTATCCTCTAGAGTCACCGTCTGCGTAAAATTAACTCAAGAAGTATTTAATAAGGAATATTTACGATAATGATCAAATACTTCTGTGTCAACGTTGGTCGTAAAATATTTATATTTTTCTTCTAAAACAACTTAGGTATCGACCAAGGATCGTGACATGAAAAGTTAAAAGGTTCTTGTCTGCAAATCGACGTTTTACTTCAGAGATAAGGTAGGAGATAGATAAAGTAAATATTGACTTCCTCCACTATTGCCGTCTGTATCTGACAGATAGCAAACTTATACGTAGCAGACATTCCGGCAGTATGATATAATAAAATACCATCGATAGCGACAGTAGTATTAGTTGCATTTTTTTAAACAAAATAAGGTTAGATGGGTCATGCTCATGGGGCAAAAAGGGCATACTTATTTTTCTTTCCGGGTCAAAAGGAATATATTTTTTGTATGGTACCATGCTTTTTTTGCCCATGGGGCATCTCATCAAATTCATTTTGCCACAAAGTAAATTGTGACTATAATACCTATGCATGTTGCATGGTTTTTTTATTGGCTTTAAGTACATAATAAGCCAGGAAATATTATCCTTGCAATGCCATATTTACGATTATACGTTGCGAAATACAGTCATCACAAAAGTGAGATCGTTAGTGAACATTATACAAAAATGCATGACAAATGACGTCACTTGTGATTGTCATAAGAAAAAATGGCCCAAATAATGTAAGGATTTCAATAGTAAATTTCGATTTTCAATTACCGCAATAAAAATAGTTTTTTAGTCTTTAGTCCTGTAACTTTTTAATTTAGTAACTGATTTATGTACTTTCTGAATTTTTCGGTCTATATTTATGTTGCCTTTCGGAAAACATACCACTTTTGCTGATTTAAAAGAAATGCATACCTATTCCCTATTATGTAAGTAATAATCATAGTATTGATTAAGCTTTCAGCATCTCTTCATTTTATGGCGTTATTAGCTATTTTGCACAAAATATAATTCTGTTAATAATTATTATACAATAGCTATTAGCTGATCATAAATCTTCATGACCTTTCCTTGAGGAAAGGCTTACTGATGGTACTCACTTTTCACAATATCTATAATCAATTCGCAACAATGCGAAGTAGCGAAGTAGATATTTATTTATCGGCATCGGGCATATTCTTTAGAATCAGAATAATTCTTATCATTATATTATTATTATTCTTCTACTTATATATGCTTATTCATATTTCTATCAGTCACCTAAATGTGATTTTCTTCAGTCTCATTTAGGTGACTGACAGCAATTGCTCTTGGGAAAATACTTTTTTCTCAAGAGCAATTGCTTAATTTTTTTTTCTATGAAAATAACCGTCTCGTGAGCGTGACTGAAAATAGACGGATGAAACATTTTGCAATATAACTACGTTATTTATTGCTCTCTTTGCACCTCTTATCATAAACGTTTTATTACTTCACTCTACATTGTACGACCTGTATTTTACATTTTATTCCACTTTTTCTTTTTGATGACTAAAAGGGAACATTTAAGATGCAAACGTTGGTGTGTCATGTAACGTGTTACGCTACATAAAAACATTATGATTTGTTTAAATAGGAGTTGTTAAAGACGTAAAACACTTGTAACTTTAGTTAATAGAAAGGAAAATGAAAAATTTATTACTATGCAACGCATACGCCGCGCGTCGTATACGGTAATATTGTTACTAAATTAAGAAACTGGGATTTAAGTTTAGTTATTCATAAAATTCGTTAAAAAGTGACCAGACCGGCCAAACCATGGACAAACAGATAGGAAACCGATGACCTAAACGACATCAAGTTACATTTAAACATGTGACGATAATTATTATGAATCATTTAAAACAAGTAGGTAAATATGCTGCAACATCCGAATGATTTTGCCTCTTTTACTATGTTAATTACGGAACTTGGCAGCTCAAGCCTTATTGACATTCCTCGTTACGGCAACGGGTGTCCATGACATTACAATTTACATACACCACTACTCAGTCCATCTACATTTGCCTTTACACCATAACTGTTTACTAAATAAATATTTAAGTAAAATTATTTTACGTAAAATTATGCCAAAACGAGACCAAATGACTCGCACTGTCAAAAAGTTCTGATAACTTTCGCATCTAGAGCCAATCTTTTGATCTGATGAAATTAGATATTATACATACACTAGCTTTTCCCCGCGACTTCGTCCGCGTGGAATAGTTACTTTGGGATATCGCTAAAATTTACCCGCGACTTCATTTACGTAGAAGAAGCGCTTCCACCTCACGACTGCCCGCCCGCTCCGCGCGCCTTACTATAGCGCGCATGATTATTTTATTACTGCGATATCTTCTAAAATACTCATTGAAATCAAATGATGTAAACTGCAAATTTCTTCTAGATTAAATGCTTGTAATGAATAACGTATTTACTTGGATAAGGATTAATATAATCTTTATGAAAACACCTTCACAAATAATGCTTACTTTTAGAACAAATTTGGTAAGTATAAAAAGGTTATAGTGAGCCAACCTTAAAAGATAGACATATACTGTCGCGGACTTTTTTTTAGAACTTTTAAAGGGGAACAATTCTGCCATACATCATTTTAGCGAAACTTTAACCGTTTCCGCAGCGTACGTAGCGAAAGCTCTCAAAAGGAAAAAAAGACCCCCGATTTTGTAACATTCTTGATTGGTACTCCGCTCGTATTGAGTTTAGCATGATGCTATATAGCCTAAAGCCTTCCTCGATAAGTGGACTATCCAACACAAAAAGAATTTTTCAATTCGTACCAGTAGTTCCTGAGATTAGCGCGTTCAAACAAACAAACAAACAAACAAACAAACAAACTCTTCAGCTTTATAATATTAGTATAGATACATACATATAATCACAAGGGGTAGGCAGAGACCACTTCCTGCCACTTGCTACGATCGTTACATACTCGTTTCGCTTCGTTCACTTTCATTCTTATCATCCATTCCTCCTCTTACATTCAACGTAGCAAAGCGGCTCTCCATGGTCCGTTTTCACCTCCTTGAGAATCGAGACGTGATGGGTGGTGAACCACATCGCCGCCATTTTGAATAATGAAATTATTTTTATGATTATCCATTGCGTCTCCACGGATTGGTAGAGAGGGCAGGAACAGAGAAAGGGAAGGATAGGTGGTGTGGAAAGGAAGATTGGTAAGTTAGAGTGGGAAATAGGAAATGTAGGATATTACCGCCCAGGAGGGCAAGGGATAGGACAGTAATAGCTAGGGAAGCCGGGGTCGCGTACCCGTATACAATACCACAACTACCGGACAGGTAAGTTGGGATGGATACCCCATGACATATTATATAGTTCCTAAATTATTAACTACCTATATGATTATTGTTTACATTTAATGTTATTTTAATCTGTTGTTACAATTTATTAATGTTCAATAACTTTCCACACCTTGCATGTTCAGGACAAAATGTCCAATTTGCCATTGTGATGGCAGAATGTTGGAACTTAGATATAATATTTTGTAAGACCTTTATGTATACCACATTCATGCAATAAATGATTGATTGATTGATTGATTAGATTCGGATTAATGAGTTAGATTAGGTAGAGACCAATCTAACTCCAAAAGCCGAATCTAATTTCACAAACTCTACATCTTAGTCGAAATAATATGTTGTTGGCCATTTCGCTACATTTATTCACTGTTCACTACTGTTCTTTTATACAATAATCAATATACATGTAGAGTTTGTGAAATTAGATTCGGCCTAAGTAAAGTTTCAGTTGACTTCTTAAGACATACCCAATTATTTTTGATGATCATCTAAATGACTAGATGTCAATCTAAAGTTTAAATGCAATAAAACTTTAGTCTTATTAATAAAAACTCACTACTCTTGGCCATACTCGACACTTGCACTAGAGTGGCTATAATAGGTACCACATTAAAAAAAAAGTAGCACGGGATAACCAATGTTAGTAACAAATACAGAAGGTCAGAAGTATTTAGCTAATGGAAAACATTATTGATATATCATTAGATATTTGTCTAAATTGCACTTTTTATTTTATTTTTATGAATAAATGTTTTGTGGCATAATATTATAACACCTGTTATTTTTCGATTAAATATAATGTTATCGTTTGGATGATAAATCATATTTAAAAAAAACCCCGCCCTGCCCCGCAATCCTTACTCGCCTGTTTTACTAGGTAACCCCCAAGTTTAACTTTTACTGCACTGATTAGGTTTCTTATTCCATATATTTTGTTTATTGATAACGTAATAAGTAATTTATTCCTTCTACCTAAATACTTGAAATTAAGTAAATCTTGCCTTACCTACTTTTCATTGTTCAATTGTTTCAATGTTTAAAAAGACTACTAGGAAAATATCTGGAAAATTTCGTTCACTTATTTATTAATATCGATTCAAAACATCGACGAAGCACTTCGACAAAAGGTAGTTTTTAGTTGGGTATGTAGTTATTTTGCGCTTCGCTTGTCGGCTTGGCGGAGGCACTACAATGCCACCAGATGTATTACTATCTGACCCCGGATCATCGATGAGAGCACGTGAGTTAGATAACATCGGTTATGTAAAGCACCCAGCGCCGTCGTCCAACTTGACACTGCACTTGAATTGCGTGTTCACTCCACAGCTATCAATGTTACTCGGATCTCATTCCTTAGATATGTCAATTGTAAAAACCGTTAGACTGTAATAAAACTAGTGAAATTGTAAAATGGTCATAGACTTCCAACGCGAATATGCTGCCTATCATTTCACACATTATTTTTCGTTAGGTTATAAATATATAGTTTTTAATCTTTTGACATATTTTTACAATCTCGTTAGTTATTTTACAATGTTTGTAAATTCCTTTATGATGTCAAACGCCTGGATGGATTTCAACAATTAAGTTATGGTTAGATTTGTCTCAATAACCAAAGTATCCTTAAGTAGCTAGTTCAATGAAAAAATACAAAATGGCAGATTTATGGCGCCAAATTGTAAGTACTTATTTTTTTTTTACCAAACCTATCGAGTAGGGTATCAAAATAAAGGAAATTAAAAGAATATTTCAATAATGTCATGTATTTAAATTTACATACATATATACATACATATAATCACGCCTTTTTCCCGTAGGGGTAGGCAGAGTCGCAGAGACCGCCTCTTTCCCGTAGGGGTAGTCAGAGACCACTTCTTTCCACTTGCTACGATCCTTACATACTTGTTTCGCTTCGTCCACTTTCATTCTTACCATCCATTCCTCCTCTTACATTCAACGTAGCGAAGCGGCTCTCCATGGGCCACTTTTCGCCTCCGAGAAACGAGACGTGATGGGTGGCGAACCACATCGCCGCCATTTTGGATGATTATTATTTTTATGTAGTTTTATGTATGTAGCCATTTTGGATAGTTAAATTATTTTTGATTATCCATTGCGTTCCCACGGATTGGTGGAGAGGGTAGGAATAGGGAAAGGGAAGGATACGTGGTGTGAAAAGGAAGATTGGTAAGTTAGAGTGGGAAATAGGAAATATAGGATATTACCGCCCAGGAGGGCAAGGGATAGGACAGTAATAGCTAGGGAAGCCGGGGCCGCATACCCGTATATTACCACAACTACCGGACAGGTAAGTTGGGATGAGTATCCCATGACATAAAATTTATTTAAATTTAATTAGGAATAATTACAACCATTTCAGTTACTGTCATTGTCCACCTTACGGTTAAACTTAAAAAATCTGAAATAAAATAAATAATAAAAAATTTAAAAAACCGGGTTCAAGCTTCTCATTTCGAAGTCGGTACCAGCAAATAAAATATTGTAGGGTATTAATTTTTGGGCTGGTAGCGACTTACAAATTAAGAAGATTGGGTAGAGAAATAGTTAAAATTTTAGCCAAATTGAAATAGGGATTTATTTAGAAAATAAGTTTTATTTCATACCTTTTTGTATATTTTTACTTTAGAAGTAGGTTTAATGTTTGTTTAAAAATAATGATTAGTTATTTTCTGTTAGTAGGTTGTATTTTGAATTTTAATTTGCATATAGGTACTAAATGAATTTACAGTGGGAATTTTCCTATCCTTTTCATAAGCACCAAAATATTCACGACAATAATGGCACTAGTGATTCAGAATAAACATAACATACGAGAATATAAAATTTGTAACATTCAAGTTACTCTGTTATTTTAACCTTTTCCTATTATCGAATCATGGTCAAGTTATCTCCTAAAGAATTCAAAACAAAGTGATTTATGAATTTTAATGATTAACTTTCATCATCTACAGATGCAATAAATTTGTTGCAAAAACTATTTGCTCACGTTACTCCTCTACAGGTAGTCAGGTACTATAGTAAAAAAACTGTTAAATAGAATTTTTCTTAGACTCCAGATGGGGTTTTAATGCAGATTGATCTACCACTACCACACATTTCTTCTACAGCATCTCCTGCTACCTGTAACCAGGATTGACTGCGGTAAACAGTCGGCACCAGGCACCAATCAAGAGTCCCTTTAAGGCTTTGACACACAAGAATCGTTTAGGAAGAGCAGGTAGATCGTCTGTATTGTCTCCAGACAGTTGCAAAAACAAGATCAAGGATCTCATTAGAGGTGTCAGACGGTTCACTGCGTACGCCGTATCGCCAGATATAAAAACATCCGGCTGGGTGCAACAACAAAAGTTACTACGGTGATACGCGAGTGGAAAGTTCCCGGGGTGATATGTTATCTGGCACGCTAACCGTCCGTGCTGTGACGTCCATTATCATGTATGTTTGTTACGTCTCATCATCATCGCCACTTCATATCCCCTATGCCGTTTGTAATTACATCGTTAGTTTTAGGGTTTCATTCATTATCATTTATGATCCACCTGACGTCCATTACATAGCTAACGTCTTGTTCAAGCTTTGAAGTTAATTATCTAGTATGTTACGTCTCATTATCATCAGTCGTTACTCGTGACTAGTCGATTAAGCTACTAAGTTAGTTGAATTTAAAGTTTTCTTCAATATCATGTACATGTACGTCTCATATTCGATATGTGCTGTCCAAAAATAATTTTAATATTATTCTGGCTTTGACGCTCATTATAACGTTAGTCTCATCATCATTGTTCGCTCGTTGCCCACTACATAGGAAACGTCTCATTTAAGCGTTTGTTTTTTTATCAAATATTCGTTACATATCATCATCACCGGTCAGTAGTCCGTCATTCGTTTAGAGCTACGTAGTTGAATTTTGTGTTTCGTTCATTATCCTCATGGTAACGTCTCATTTAAGCGTTTATGATGTTTATCAAATATTCGTTACATACCATTATCACCGGTCAGTAGTCAGTCATTCATTTAGAACTACGTAGCTGAATTTAGTGTTTCGTTTCTTATCCTCATGGTAACGTCTCATTTAAGCGTTTATGTTGTTTATCAATTATTCGTTACATATCATCATCACCGGTCAGTAGTCAGTCATTCGTTTAGAGCTACGTAGTTTAATTTAGTATTTCGTTTATCATCCTCATGTACGTCTCTTACAAAGTTACAAACGTGTCTCATCATTAACTAGTCGTTTCCAATTACGTCATGTGTTCAGGCTTTAACGTCCAATTATCATCATCACCCGCTGGCTCTTAACTACGTAGTCGCATATCAATTTCGTTCAAGTTTTGACATTCATTATCAAGTAGCATCTGTTTCTTGCGTCATCATCATCACTCACTCGTCAGCTACGCATGTATCGAAATCGACTACTCCTATTGGCTCATATAATTAAGAAGCAATAATTTATAAAACAGCTCTATTTTTTATATAAATTATTACTTCTATATTATAGGAGTAAGGGTCTACATTCTACACATGATGATAATGACGATGATGATTCTGATGATGCGTAAACAGAAGGCTTTATCCTCCACCAGCTCAACACAAAGACAGTTACGTCATCAACGAGATAAACTAGAATTCCACGAACGTAACTAGATATTTTCAAGAATATAATATTGTAAAGTTGATGATAAGCAGTACAATAATTACTTTATTATAAGGATTCCGCCCCACAAAAAAAAACTGTTAACGCGAATTACGAAGTATACTATGATGTAGAGTAAGATAATGAGTATAATGATTGTTTTATTTTAAGAATACCGCACGAAAAAAAGCCGTAAACGCTAGGAACTAAAGATTTGATACCTGAAATTATATATGTCACCGTAAAATTGTAAAAACCAATTAAGATTGTAATATAACAAACGAGATTGTAAAAATATGTCGAAAGATCGACTATAATTTATAATGAACGGAAAATAATAATTATGTTAAATTATAGGCAGAATATTCGCGTCCGAAGTCTATCAACATTTTACAATTTCTCTAGTTATATTACAATCTAACAGTTTTTACAATTTTACGGTGACATAAACAATGTACAATGTACATTTTGGCTTCATTTTACATTTGTAAGACTCAGTCCAATGAGTTTTCAAATGAGCGATTCCTGGCCTGGCCTGGCACTTCAAGTTTCAACTCTGCATCATGTTCGTATGTAGTAGGCAACAATGTAGACACTTACTTACGTTGAACAGTATATTGAATATATTGTATTATTTGTATACTACATTGGTCTTATCACGTTCTTGAAACTTCTGTCCGTCTGTGACGCGTATCTCTTACGTGACAATCTCTGTTCTCATTATGAATGTATTTATATTTCTACATATTTATAGTGTGATAACGTTGAAAAACATTGCACGATATGGTTTAATTGGGTGATCGCAAACAAGTGTAATGAGCAGCTATAAATATTTCATTTTAATTAATTGCCTATTTGCATTGTTGCCCATTGTTTCGCTATTTTTTTCTCAATTCTGCTTATTTTATTCTCGATTGTGTTCTGCCTCATTTTATCACAGAATCTTCTCCCTTTACCTATAGTCGTAATTTAGAATTTAAGGCTGATTGAGGTGTCCATGTAAGTAAACTAAAATTTTTACTTCACATTGGCATATCTTTGGACTTGTCGAGAAAACCACTAACCACAATACATTCTAATGACCCATTTGGGTGTACTCATTAAGATCTGAATCGATCACGAGTCAAACAGATGAAGAGGCAAAAGAGGATTAAGAATTAAAGAGGCAAATAAGAGGAAATTCCAAGCTTTCCTCACAGATTGTTGTTACATATTACCAAACCTAGTAAATACCTAGTATTTACTGTAAAGTAAACACAGTGATAGCCACGATGCTACGCAATAAGTGTTCGTGTTTACGTTGTGGCCACTACTGAAAACTGAGATAAGCACGTGATCACTACTGGACTTCACACATATCACGTTTATAAACAATATATTATTTTTTAAACATTCAATTATCTGGTTACAACTAAGTACTTACTGAATATTATTTTATTTAAAAAATAGTATCTGGGTAACCGAGCTTTGTCAGGAGTTCTGATAAATGAAAAATATAAAGAAGAATCACTAAAATATTTATCTGACCGGTATTCGAACAACATTCCGAATTTTAGAACACAACAAAAATTATTCATACGCATACTTAATTGCCAATCGGACCGATATAAGAAAGTCAAAAAAATTTATATAAGTATTGTTGCACGACGAAAGAAAAAATATAAATATTGCATACGGTTGCAGACTTGCAGCCCACGTCAATCATATTATTATTATAGTTAACGCTACCCGGGTTAAAATGCAGTTATACCACTGTTAGCGACTGAAGATGGGAATGAAAGCTAACATGAGAAAACTATGATAACTATGCACTACACTACAAATTAAAGAGTAAACCAAGATAGCAGCAACTGTATTCAGTTCGGAACGAAAACCAAAGCAATAATATCAAAAACAAAATGTCATATAAAAATGAGTGTCAAAAAACATTAAAAAGTAAATTTGTATAAAAACTTATGGCTATCCAGCCAGTCGCCAACATACTCGCCCCCAGTGGGACACTAACCCTCGGTGGCGACTAACTGGGCTTCCAAAAACACTAGTTTTCTACTGGGTCGGCGTAGTGTACCTCCTTTTGTGAGGAGATCCACTACGCGGACCCGACCATCCGGGCCGGGATAGGTTTCGACGACCCTGCCCAGCGGCCATAAGCCACGCGGCAACAAGTGGTCCGCGACGAGCACCACGTCTCCCTTCCTGAGTTCTGGGCTGGCACGATTCCGCGGTTTCTTTTTTCTTAACGTTGGTAAATACTCTCGCAGCCACCGTGCCCAGAAGTGGTCCGCCAGCCTGAGCACTTTTCGCCACTCTTGGCGTACTAAGAGGTCTTGATCAGTGAGATCTTTTGTCCATGGTACCACTGACGACGTCCCTATCAAAAAATGAAAAGGTGTTATGGCCTCCGGGGCATCGGTCGACGAAGGAACGTACGCCAGTGGCCTCGAATTTACTATCGCCTCAGCCTCTACGAGCAGCGTCTTGAATGTGTCTTCTTTAGGGTGGGATCTGCCTTTCAAAGTTGTACGCAGTGCGGTCTTTATCGTGCGTACCAGACGTTCCCAGGCGCCGCCCATGAATGGTGAAGCTGGTGGAATAAGTTTCCATTCTACTCGGCCATTGGTGGCGTAATCAATCACCGAGCTGTCGTGAAGGGCTCGTAATTCCCTGTTAGCGCCGACAAAATTCGTACCATTGTCGGAGAATATCTGCTTCGGTGATCCTCTCCTAGCGATAAATCTCCTTAGGCTGGTAAGGGCGGCGTCAGCCGATAGCGATGTAACCACTTCCAAATGTACGGCCCTTGTTACCAAGCACGTAAACAGAGCCACATACCGCTTCTCTTGACGACGACCTACTGCTACCGTGAATGGGCCAAAGTAATCTAGGCCAGTGTACGTGAACGGCCTCGTATGGTGGTCCATTCTCTCCACGGGCAGGTCTCCAATGGGTGGCGTAATAGGACGACTCTTGTATCTCCGACAGCCATTGCACGAACTGGAGACGCTTTTTATTGTGCTTCTCGCCTTCAAAATATGGTACTTCTGCCGAAGTTCGTTAAGAACAGTTTCGTCAAACCCGTGTCCAAACTTTATGTGAAGTGCGTGTATTAACAATTTTACTATGTGGTGACAACCATCTAAAATGATCGGGGCTTTCACGTCGTCGTCGACTCTTGGTGCTAGTTTAATGCGCGTGTCTGCTCGGAGGAGACCGTCTTCATCCAGAAACACGGCAAGAGACGCGATTCGGCTGGTTTTGGGCAGGGGCTGCGAGGCTCGAAGGTGTCCGATTTCTTCGCTGAAGCTGTCCCACTGCGAGTTCAACAGCAGCGTCTTCTCTGCCAGGTTGAGGTCTGCGTGTCGAAGGGAAGGAGACGTGGTGTTCCCCGGGCCTATGGAAAATAAAGTTCCCGAATTAGAGTTACTCGCTCGTGATATTTTCGAAAGGAATATTCGAGCACACTGAAAAACGCGAGCGGTTGCACTCAGAAGGCGCAACCAACTACTAAAACGTTCTGGATTAGGGACCAGAAATTTTGATAAAGGAGCTTCGACAAGGAGCCCCACGACTTCCGATTTTAATTCAAGGTCTGGATTATGTACGCCGTCGAATTGCGCTTCTTTCGGCCAGAGGTCTTCTGGTTCTGAAAGAAAAGGCGGACCAGAAAACCATCTGTGGCCAGCGTCGAATTTAAAAGTTTTTGGCTTTGTAGCGTCGTCAGCTACGTTGAGAGAGGTAGGTAGCCATCTCCAATCGGATGGGTTGGAGAGCTCCGCTATCTCTCCCAACCGGTGGGCTACGAAAGACTTAAAATTACGCGCGTCACTCCTAATCCATTTTAAAACCGTAGTGGAGTCGGTCCAAAATATAGTTCGCGACGGTTTTAAGCGATGTGCTTTAGTAATAGTGTTTGAAAGAAGTGATGCTAATAACCCTGCTTGTAGTTCTAAACGCGGTACAGATAACGGTTTTAATGGTGCGACTCGCGCTTTACTTCCGATTAGAACTACTGAGACAGTGTTATCTGTGTATGTTATGCGCCAATAGGCAACGCAAGCGTATGCTTGTTCGCCACCATCGGCTATGACGTGTAGCTGTATATCCTTCCGCTCTAGTCCAAGCAAGTAACAACGCGGTATTTTCACCGAGGAGGCCTCCTTTAAGTGTTGAACCCATAGTCTATATTCGTCGACATACTTACCTGGTAATGGCGTATCCCAACCAACACCCTCGCGCCATAGTTTCTGTATAAGGATACGGCCCCAAATCGTGACAGGCATAAGAAGACCTAAAGGGTCATAAAGTTTCATCACATTCGAGAGAACCGTTCGTTTGGTTGTAGGCTCGGCGGGCAAGTTGGAGGTTGAGCGAAAGGTGAGAGTATCCTGGGCGGGGTTCCACTTAATGCCAAGGACTCCTACTTCCTTATTAGAGGGTAAGTAAACGTCGGGGAAGTCACTTTGAAGTTCTTTGGGTATTCGAGATAATGCTTCCGGCACATTAGAGGTCCAGGATGGCATTTCGAATTGGCAATTTTTGTGAACCGTGACTATCTCTGAGGCTATTCGTGCTGCGTCGGTGATGCTGAAGTGGCTACCTAGGTAATCATCCATATAATGGTCATCTAAGATGGCGCTGCAGGCTTCAGGGTAGGTTGATTCCAGTTCTTTAGCATTTTTATCCTTAAGATGAAGTGCTATAAAGGGGCTACATACCGCGCCGAAGATCATCGATGACATTCGGTACTCGCGGATCACCCCGTCAGAACGCCAAAGAAAACGCTGAGCGTCTCTGTCTTTGGGTACAATTTTGACCTGGGGGAACATCTCCCTAATGTCAGCATTCAGAGCCACGGGTCCTTCCCTAAATCGGAAAAGTATGTCGATCAAAGATTGTAAGAGGTCCGGGCCTTGTAGCAACATGCTATTCAAACTGACTCCTTTAGTCGTAGCGGCGGCATCGTGAACGGCTCTTAACTTTTTCTTTTGCGGATGGAAAACACCAAATATGGGCAAGTACCAGCGGACTGGGTCTTCGATCCCGACGGAGCGAAAATGCTCCGGGTGACTCCTATGGTAGGTATTGGGATCACATTCCTCGGCATAGCCTTTAGACAGAATATCCTCGACAAAACGTTTAAAAGCTATTTCGAAGTTAGGGTCCTTTGACATCTGTCTTTCAAGTGTCTTAAGGCGAGACAACGCTTGCGGGTAACTATCAGGTATGATATTTGGTAAATGCTCCTTCCAAGGTAAGGAGACTTCAAACCTACCGTCTGCCAGTCGACGGGCTGAAGTATCGATAATTTTCACCGCACGCGTATCGTCAACGCTCTGTCGTGGTAAGCTTTTCGTAACACCTAAAGAATCGATATCATATTGGCTTTTTATCAAAGCATCTAAGTCGTCACCGTCTTGGTTGACACAAAGATGATTCACGAATTGTATTGGCCTAGACGAATTCGATAAAGCACCGTGAAGTACCCACCCTAAGAGGGTTTTCGAGGCAACGGGTTCGTTTTTGCGTCCGCATCGTACCTCTCGACTAATTGACAGGTGCCAATCAGGGGCACCAATTAGTATGGTAGGGGGTTCGTTGGTGACCGAAAGGTCGGTGGACATTGCTGCCAAGTGGTCGTATTCGCGTAAGTTTATCTCGTCGTTAGAGACACGTAAACTAAGGGGCTTTATAGCTCTTGCGTGCTCTATCAGATGGCGGTCAGGTAGGTTACGTCCGCGAATGTAAAAATTTACGTAACTTACATCTACAACTTTTGACATATCACCGACGCCCTCTATTCTAACGCGCTCTTGACGTATGGGCGTGACACCGATGCGATCCGCTATCTCTCCGTCAATTAAAGTCGCTGTGCTGCCCTCGTCCAATAGCGCCGTCGTTTCATATTCGCCGTCGGGGCCTTCGATCACAACTGGGAGTACCTTCAGAAGACCACGCGGGCGGATCGTATCCTGCGGAGCTTTTAAAATGTGTGGGAGGTCAGTATTCGATATCTGTATCGGCGCCTCGGTATCGCTACGTTCGTTCGTGGTGGCGTTAGTGTTAGTACATTTAACGTCGACCGGTGTGCGTAATGTAATATTAGTTGGCCCATGAAGAAGTGCGTGGTGCCTTCTGGAACATCCGTCGACTCCACAACGCTTGGAGCGGCAATTATTCCACGAGTGTGGATACGCCTTAAGACAGCGGTAACAGGCTTTGGAGTCTCTTACCCACTGCCACCTGTCATCGACGGATAGGGACAAGAACGGTTGGCACATCCTTATGAGGTGTTGTCCTTTCTTGCAATAATCACAAGTAGGTACGGAATTGCGGGACGTCGTGGCGTGTACTGACTCTCTTTTGAAAGTACTTTTGTGTGTATGGGCGGGCGGCCTAGGCGTTGCGTTAGTGACGTCGGATATAAAGTTGTATTTGAGTTGTTTATCCGCCTCTGTTAAAAGAAACTGTGACAACGTCTCTAATTTTGACATACTTTGAGCCGCAGGCATATGAGCGGCGGCAAAGTCCATGAAACGTGCTCTAGTGTATTCGCTTAGTTTTATAAGGATAGAGCGAAAGAGCTCTGGCGAGTACAAATAATCATTTTGATTAAGAATTTTAACTGTACAAACAAAATTGCGTAGTTTGTTTGCCAGTGCATTTAAATGTTCGGGAGTACTTATCTTAGGACTGCCTCGTATATCTGAGATTTCTCGGGCTACCAGGATTTCGGGTCGGGCGTAGTTCTGCTGCAGAGCGTCGACGATTTCTTGCGGATCACGAGACGTCCACAACAGCGATGCCACGGACTGGTAAGCGGGACCACGGATGGCGTTGTGCAGTCGCGATATATTTTCTGCTGCAGTAAAATTTGTGTTACTTTTATCGTAACTGGATTTAAAAGCGAGCCATTGGCTGACGTCGCCTGAAAAGGGAACTAAATCCGGTCTTTTAAGGTCAGTAAGGGCAGCGATTGCGTGGGTGAGCTGGGTTATGGGATTAGCTGTGGCGTCGGCGAGCGGTAGTCCTTTAGTAGCCGTCACGGTGACGTCATTCACGATACCTGTGGTCTGTGTGGGCGGCGACGAGTTGGCGGTAGCAGGTGGTAACGGGGCCTCGTAGGCGGGAACAACCGACTGTACGGGTGGACCTTGGGCGTTTTCCAAGGCCACAGCCGGAGCTCCACCTGGCCTGTTACCTGCCGTTGCCATGTTTTGTTCACGTACCCACGACGCGGTACGTTGACGTTGACGTAAACTACTAATATGTGAGCTACAAGACTTATCTTTGGCGTCCAATGCGGCAAGTTTTGCTTGAAGCTCCATATGCTCGACCTCAGCCTCCAGCTGAGCGAGCTCGCGCTCCCGTTGCAGGCGACGACGTAAGGAGTCCGCCTCCAAGGCCGTCCTCTTAGCGTGGGCGGCTGCTGATGAGCGCGAGGACATCGTGTGCTCTTTTCCCGTTCGACCACTGCAAATACTGGCATTATTATTTGATAAGGGAGCACTGCCCTCCTCGGCTTGGCTTCGGCTGGGATGGTCGACGTCGTCGGGCCCTGGCGACGCGCCGAAAGGCGCTGTGTCTGTGGGCTGTACGACTGTCCCAGCCTTCAATGCCGAGTCACTCTCGAACTCAATGTGAACCGAGCGAGCATCGCGTGGCGAATGATCACTGCGCTGGGTTCGCTCGGTTACGGCAGTTGCTGCTTCTATGATGGGTTTCTTACTTTTCGAACGCGTCAACATGATGAAGCAATACGTTAATAAAACCAAAAGGGAAATGTAATGATAGCTTTAATGTGCCTACGATGAAAAAACTACAGGCGAGCTGGATTAAAATAATTCTACAACAACGGAAAAGGATGATACTACACTGCGGTGACGATGGACTAAAATGTTATGTGGTTCTAAATTAAGGCGACGAAGGACCAAAAATGTTAGCGACTGAAGATGGGAATGAAAGCTAACATGAGAAAACTATGATAACTATGCACTACACTACAAATTAAAGAGTAAACCAAGATAGCAGCAACTGTATTCAGTTCGGAACGAAAACCAAAGCAATAATATCAAAAACAAAATGTCATATAAAAATAAGTGTCAAAAAACATTAAAAAGTAAATTTGTATAAAAACTTATGGCTATCCAGCCAGTCGCCAACAACCACAATTCTTTTTAATCTGTAGTTACAACTCCATTTAACCAATATTTGTCAGTAGAAACAACGTTTATCCAGTTATTTCTACTGACAAAATATATTGGTTACCGCTTACCAGCGGGTCTAAAAAGGCCACTTGCGCAATATCATCGCAATATTGCTATTTGACACTAAAGCAATTCTGCTTGTAAATCTGTCAAATTCATGCATTTCAGCCAATTTCTGCATATGAATTGTATCCAAAGAATTGCAATTCAAGTGGCCATTTTACGATCGCTGTCATCTTTCATACAGTAATTCATAACAAGAATTGAAAATGAATTGCCAAATCGGCCTTTTTAGACCTGCAGTAAATAGACCTTAAATAGCAAACTGCAAGAGCTTTTTACAGATATCAAGTAAAAACAATTTCAAGCAGTTGAATATCCGTAATTACTAGTAACTGGAACTTGTATGTGAATTAAAGCAAGAATTTGACCTCATCGGCGGATAGCAAAAAAATATCCAATCTTAAAAGATTTAGAACGTGTGCTTTGTCATTTTTATTCCTACTATCAGTATACCCATAAAGGCACATGATACGACTGCACGCAGCACGATATCTTGAAAATAACGCGCACGTCGACAATCGTTGATCATAAAAAATGATAGCACTACAGTTATATCAACGAAGATAATAATCACTTTAAATATACTGAGATAATTGAAATGTGCGTTGGCAAAAATAAGCCAGGGCGATGGAGAGTTCCTGCTGCTTCGTCGCTTCTAGCGTTTAAATTTGCTTTATAACGCTTGTGTTGACTATCGGCCCGTTTTAATAACCAATCTGTCTATAACTATTTGTTAAAAACGTCATCATTCAATCATTTGCCGATTTTTTGCGATACAAATTTGATTTTTTAACAAATAGTTATTGGTAGATAGGTTAGTGAAACGGGCCACGGGTTCCGGTAACATAAGGCTCCAAGGCTTAAAAAATAACCGTTTGCCGTTGTTTATATATTGCCAAGTGCATTGGCCATTTGTGACTTCACCGGTTCAAAGCAGCAGTAATTGTCTGGTATCAGGCGATTTAGGTAGATCAGCAGGATGCAGTTGATCACATCTTAGCAAATAAGACCAGCGCGGCGTACTTTTCCATAAAAAAATAATATTTCGATACAGATCAACCTATTAGACGAAATGGTTTCTATAAGGTCTAGTATGGCTCTATGAACACTTGTGCATTGGTTAGGAACGCTATTTATACTATCTGTTAACTAAATAAGGTTAATGCACTACGCGTTCAAACAGCCCACTCACTAACTGTACTCGTGAATTGCACTCAATTTCCACTCTATAGGGCTAAGACGTAAACCATAATAATATAATATGTGGTCTTTTAGATTATAATAATAGTAATATCTATGGAGACGACCTCTGTGGGTTTTATATATAGTATATACGTTTTAAATATACTTCCCGTTACCTGGTACCTGTAACACAAGTTCTTAGCACGGGGTCAGATTGACGTTGTATGAAGTGTCCATAGATATTATTATTATTATTAACATTGAGATTTTTTCTTACAAATAAACCATAATCACCTCAATTTCTTTATTTATAAAGTGAGAGGGGACAGGGTTATTTTTTAATTCAAGCTGCATAGGCCCAAATTATAAATACCTGATAATACATGACATTATTATATCCTTAAAAACTACACTTAGATACGTTTTGGCAATATTCTCACTGACTGGTATTCGTCTACGAATCGTAATTATTTATTTAGTCCTTTATTTAGAACTTACAAAAGTGTTACTCGTAAAACCTTAGATCGTTATGCCTGTACATTTATAACGACGATTTTTTCATAGTATTTTTCCATGTGTACAAGGAAAAAATTTGTAACAAAATGTATTATCAGTATGAGCTTAATCTGGACACATTGTTGTTGGGTGGCTCGAGTCAATGCCAGTCCTATAAATATCCACTATCTATTGATAATCCGCACTTGCGTCAATCGCACCCTTATCTCTTATCGCCTGATGTCACAGAACTCTATTTGGAGCATATTTTTTCGTAACACGTACTGAATGTGTAATTTCATTATGAAATCTCACTTTTTATCTTTTAAAACGAGCACGTACTTTAAATTCGTAACTCGTACAGAAGCACGGTTAGACATTTAAACGTACACTTTTATTCGACACTGTTTCATACGGTTCGCTTTTGGATTTTAACGCTCATTTCATTTGTTATTCGTCGGATTTTTAATAGCAAATAATGAAATTATTGTTATGCGAATGGATATTCTTCGGTGCTCTACCTTACGAGAATATTTCAATGAAGACAAGCGATTATATTTTATCAAGACAAAATAAATTGAACATAATACCTTCAAGTTTCTTCCTTTTATAAAAAAATTTAAGTAACTACTGTAACGTAGATGCATTTCTAGAAAATATAACTACAAGGTAAAACAACAGCAAAATAATCATATCTATTGTATCTGTTCCAATTTCCATTTGAATATCTTTTATAATAAAACAAGATATAATATTCTGTCACCATTTATCTTTATATTTTTTAACATTGTGACGTTGAAATTTAAATACAATGCAACAAAGACATTGATTTATAATATAACAACCTAGAGAGACTACTATCGCATAAGTCATAACTGCTGCTTGAGCTAGTTATAGACAGCAGCTTAAATAGGGTTTGGAATGGCCAATGGGTAACTGATATATATTCAGCACAAGCGTCAGCTGCAAACCATAAAAACTCGCGAAAGAAAAACAAAGAAAAGTACAAAAGTATTAGCCAACACCGATTATTTTAGAGTGAAACGTGAACTCCAAAACGTGACACCCACAAGACGGGCTTGTTCCGACGCACGTGCGGGGAGATCCACGTTTGTCAGTAAACGTGCCCAAAACAACACGACTCAATAAAACATGTACTGCTATTGCTAGTATTGCCCAACAAATGGGCACAGAGTAGAAAATAAGTATAAAAAGCACCCAGTAAATGACCCAGGACAGTAGTGTGCATTCCCATGGTTCAGCCCGTATAACCACGATCGGTTGAAAGGGCCATGGGTTGGTGGAGGGATTTGTTCCTCTTTCTGTGCTATATAGATGCTGACTAAATCTGAACGCGTGGGCTCTGTCAAAATTTTAGATCTAAAGTATTACTAATGGGGAATTTCATAATTCATTCTCTATATTTTATTCACGCTGATGTCCTACAGCACAACAGACATTAATTAAAAATAGAGGAGTCTTATCACAATAAAACATGAATTATCAAAGAAAATCTATCTAGATTAAGTGCAGCTTTAGATAAAGGACACAAGACCAACAGTTTTATTAAAAGTGGAGCTTGTATTTATTCGCAAATGATGTGCCTCTGTAAATCACCGATCGGAATGCATTACACAGAGCTTCGCAATGCAATTCGGCTGAAAATCCAACAATAAAAGCTACAGCCTACAGCTCGTCCGTCACTCGCGGCCGTAATAACTGTCTCGTGAAATGGCGCTACGTGCTGGGCTTGATGGACGTGAGGTTCCGTTTAATCGCTGATGATAATTAATTGTGAATTGTAGCAATCGTTGGGAAACACTTCGTTCCGGCATTATACCTGTCACCTGCTACGTTTCGCCCTAAGCACGAAGAATAACGGTTAAATAGGTTATATTTCATTGAAATAGCGTCACTTCGAAATGAGTCTAATGTAAAATGTATGTATGTAAAATGTAAATTGTATGAAAATAACCAATCCTATTCTAGCACAAAACACATTAATTGTTCATACATTGTTGCAATTTCAGTTTATATTATATTATGAAATAGACATCAATTTCCAATATAAAAGTTTAATTCAAATCTAATTTGTCTCGAAATAGAATCAGGAGTTAGGCGATAATCATTTTTTCGCGGAAAATTGCTCAATATACATAATATTATAATATTAATTAAATTGTATACTAATTCGTCATTAAAATAACGCACTCGGGTAAGACGATAAATAATACGAGTAGTATACAATGGAGTTACACAATCATAAAATTTTGCTTCAGACGATAAGACTTCAATATTATTTCAGATTTGTAATACCTAATTCTAAAAATACTACTTTTTAACATAAAATGAATACATTTTATTTTTGAATACTAATTCTTTACGCATTATGACTTATGAGAGTGTAAATTAGTGGTTTTGAGAAAAGCAAAACTACAAACAATATTTTTGAATTTACCGAAGCATTAAATTCAAAATTATCATGTTACTTTTCTTGTAACAATGACTGGGTTGAAGGCTACGGATTTTTCAAGCGACAAGGGCAGTGACACCAGCGACTAGCACAACTCTGCTGTAAAATTTACCATAGCCCGTCCATCATTTTTTATCACTGCCGTTCTTAAAAAAGCTGCTCGGTAAAAGTGGAATACGTTACAAACGGGTTCCGAAAATATATATTACTAAACTATACGAAACCCCGATAAACATGTTTTGGTGGCTCTTTTTGTGTACGGTGTTTGATTTTTGCACGACGTCGTAACAATTATTGTTGGGTAAAATGTGAATTCTAACTAGAGATATAATTAGTAACTACGTTTTTAGTGTAAACGAAGCCTTGAAGTTCTAATGTAAGTAAATTAGCAAAAATATTTTACTAGAAATATCTTAAAACAATAATATTGATTGTTTTAAGATATTCTTAAGCAGCTGTAATAATTATAACGAATCAGATTCGGGAGCAATGAATGAAGATTCGCGTTGATCGTCTAGTCATCTAGTGTGAACAGTGAAGTGTCCTAAATAAAGTAGTGATCGGCACACACGGCTGCATGTACATTGTACAGTTGTCTGTTGTCGTCCAAGATGGCGGCTGTGACGTCACCGGGCGTTTCCTTTCGCGCCGCCTTCACCTTGACATTTCAATTTGATTCTCGAACGTGTCGACGCGTCGCCAGCGCTACGTGTATTGCATAATTACATACACATATTACTAAAATATTATTTATCGTGTCTTTTCCTCGTTTGTCTTAATATCAACACCTGGGTGGCAATAGGGAATATGCATGTATTTTTTTTATTATTTTAAACGTTTCTACTGGTTATAACATTACCAAAAATATATATAACACATCTAAAATATTATTTATTATCCTGGAAAAAATGTTTTAAAATCACAATCATTTTTGGGCGACTTAAAAACGCCATTTTCGAGCGCTTGAGTTGTGCACTATGACGTCACAGCGTCATCGCACTTGGATAGACAGTTGACAGATAAAATCATTGTTTGACTTTTCTTATTTTATTTATGGCGTCGGCTTATCATCATTTGCCAGTTTCAAGTATATTTTCACCAACGTATTTCTAAATCGTCAAGTCTAAAGTCTAGTCAAAGTCCAAATAAATAGTCACGGTAGTCAATCAGTCAAGTCAGTCGATTCAGTAGCTTTACTGAAACTTCCTATGGAGTTTTGGCGGGAAACCCAATTTAGCACGCATTTTGTAATTGTATCACTTTTCCACACTAGTGCACCTCAACGAATAATTAATGGTTAATATTCCACCAATATTACACATTAAAAACCGAAATAATATGAATTTAAAAAATAATACAAAATTATAATTGAAAACAGAAATTTTCAATGCTGAGAATTTTCTTCGACCTTCCGGATTCCGGATCATATTAAAGTCCCAGCCTTATATGAAATTTCTGTTTCACTTGACACAATGAAATTTTTTACTTTGGTAATGGTTTAATACCTTCCCCCTTAAATAAAAAAAAAAGTTTTGAAAGTTGACACACGTCCGTGCGGTCTATGACGTCACGTTTTGTTCAGCCAATAATATCCTTTTTTGAAATTTGAGCGGCATTTTCAAAAACAATACTTTTTGATGATTAATTTTCACTATTAATTAATTCACGATAAATTAAAAAAAACAATTGTACGGGTATGTTTCTTTAGCGATAAAGATTACAAATAAAAATATTTTATCCATTTTGGTGTCACGTGCATATTCCCTATTATTGACTGCACATGTTTCTCAACTTGAAACCACTCTCATTGAATTTTTATCAGTTTTCTATTTAAGCTTGCGTATACTGATGTTTCATCGAATTATATTACGTCATAAAAATTCACCCCGGTTGTTTCCTACTTTAACTAAGTAATGTTGGCTCTGAGTTGACTCAGCTTTGTAAGTTGTAACGTTTAGTTACGGTCTTGGTATATTGCTGTTATCGTCAACTCGTCAAGCATTTTTAAAGAAACTTCTGTAGTCAAACACGTATTCAAGAACAGGTAACCCAGACGTTGTCCCATTCTAAAAATTTTCCTCTTAATAAAAATTCACAACTGACAAGTCTGATTAGATTTTTTATGTTCGTCTATATTAATAGAATGCATTAATTAAAGAAGCAATTGGCCTTGAATCTGCGACGAAACACAGCAGTCATTCACCCAGATATCCGCAATTATAAAAACTCCATCATAACAAATTAATGTAACTGATTTCACCACTGGCGCCGGAGTTCCCACGTTCGGTTCCAGACAATGGCATCAACGTTCCCGCCACGCATTGTGCAAAACAAAAACTTACTCTAATTATTGAAGTAAACTTTATTTCGGATCCATTGTTTCAATTCTCATGGAATGTCCAACAAAAAGTCACCACGTCACGCAAGCTCATGCAAATGTTCCTCGTCCGTGAACCTCCGGGTAGAGCAGATAGCTTTTACATAATTCATTTATATAACACAAAATGTTATATAATTCCCTTTTTTAATATCCCGATTAAATGGGCTTTTATTCCTCTGAAATAATTCCGAAGCAACAATTAATTTTGTAGCAAAAATATGGGCTAATATCCAAATTAACATCTGCTGATTATGTCTACTGTGACAAAACTCACAAGTTCGACATAAATATCATGCTCCTTTGCCTTTGATTCAATTTTGGAACTTTATTATTGTCACATACAATATCTAGAGTAGCTTATAATATTTCAAAGAATCATCAGCTATATGCGTATTTATCGGCTATAGTTAAGTCGTTTAATTTTAGAGGGGACCATTTCGAAATCTGAACAAGCTTCAATCTGAGTCTCGCCCGGGTGTCCATCGCGTGATACAATGCACCACATGCTCTGTGGGAACGTTCTCACCCACTAACCCATCGCTGATTCACAACTTTTTGTAGCCAGGCTGCGCTCCGGAACGGTCGTGAATAAATTATCCACTCTCCAATGGTTCGAGTGTTAAATCTTCTGGGAAAAGATTCAGGGTCTTGAAAGAGTCGTTTTTGTACAATGCTGAAGAGCAGAGTGGTCTAATGACAAAATCATAATGTTTACTTCAGGTTTGTCCGAACTACAAATGTAGCAACTATTTGAAAATATTGCTGAATATTATGCTTGTGGTTATTCAATCAATAAAAAGAATTATCACTTTCCTACCATTGTTAATTTAACAGGATTGTTACTTGTACTATTATTTATTGTGGTATTGTGGCATAAATTACTTACGTATCAGACAACCAGCACATTTGAACTTTC
Organism: Glaucopsyche alexis; assembly: GCA_905404095.1. Taxonomy (NCBI): domain Eukaryota; kingdom Metazoa; phylum Arthropoda; class Insecta; order Lepidoptera; family Lycaenidae; genus Glaucopsyche; species Glaucopsyche alexis. The sequence goes on along the minus strand of FR990060.1, from coordinate 21,219,496 downwards.
TCATACCTCAACGTCGACACTAATGGAAACTTGGGTTAAGACTTTTTGAACAAAACGGAATGTCTATTTAAACATAATAATACGAAACAATTATTATTTGGATTGCCATATTACATATAGATGTTGTTACTTCAATCGTACAACAACCGGTTGGATACTAAAGACATGTGTAAGTACTGAGTAGTTTATTTGCTATGGGGTTCTGCACTAAAATTACCCATGATAGATCAAGTACTGGTCCTTTACTGTGTGTAATATTGTGTTAAAAAAGGTCATAGAAAGTCGTTCTACCTCGCACTAGTCGCTGTGGAGTGTTAAGTAGGGATATAGGAGATACTTCAAATTGCATATATCTAATGCCTCTTAGCAGTTAACACTCATGAAGCATATATTATACGGTGTCCAACTTTTTAAAATTATCTATGTTTTTACCCTTTGGACAGTTGTTACCTCACCTTGGGCCTAAATACCCCTTTACTAACCAACGGTACCCCAGCGCAAACAAGTTTTTACCTCAAGTCGTACAGGTATGTCGAGTGGAACGATTTAAAACCTTGCGGCCTTGATACGTTATGTAATATTTGTTATTTTTGATCTGTATTAAAATAATACTTAGTTATTATAAACAACAAAGATAGTCTTAAGTATCGTACTTTGCTGACGAGGTCATTATCAAATCGTTGTATAAACATCGTTACTTATGAGAGAAACAAATAATGTATCCTTCGGGAAATGGACCTTGACTTTCTTTTGTTGTTAATTTGTTTATTTAAGATATTGTTTATAGTATATAAGTTATTAGAATTGTATTGGAAATCAGTCTTAGCTAGAGCAGCCGACGCGACGTTACCTCAAGATAGTGCAAGATTACTCTTTGTGTATTATATCACAATAAAGTAATAATAAGTATACCGAAGTGATCACTTGAAGCCTCTACACTCGCACCGCCCATTACAATTGGTGTCAGAAGCAAGGGATAAGTCCTGGCGAAAAATAAGAAGACGGATCAACTGAAGATTTCAGCAAGTAAGAATTATATTGTCTCGTACGTATACATTCTCAATAACCTTCGGGTATTGACTTCCTCGGAAAGTTACTCGCCATATGAAGCAGTTGAAGAGAGAAGAGGTCCAGTGAGTCTAGTCCCAAGTCATCGGTCGAAACCATACAACCGAAGCGACAAGCGACGAGACTACGGTCACCATCAGCAGTGAAGCCATCACCGACGGTTACGCCACGGTAGCGGCAACGCCAGCATCAACGGTCGACGTGCACTCAAAATAGGAACCAGCAGTCTACGGACAACGGCTTAGAAGCTCCACGACTCCGCAATACTCCTACTCACGTAAGGATAACTGTATTGTGTATTTTTATTTTTTCGCAATTAGTTTTTGTGTAACAGTTTTATAAAAAAAAAAAAAAAAAAAAAAAAAAAAAATGTACAAGTCGGAAAGTTCTGAAACTTCACAAGAAGGTTTAATAGATATCGGTTTAGCCGAACGCATGATAAACCATTACAATGGGGATAAATCTAATTTACACGTATTTTTAGACAATTGCTCAAACGCCTATAATTTACTAAAACCAATATATAGAATTGCATTTGTATCTGTAGTATTATCAAAAATAGAAGGCAACATTAGATCAACTCTTTTAAATAGAACATTCCCTTCTTGGAACGAATTGAAAGAATATTTACTAGAAAATTATTCCGAAAAAAGAACTTTCGCGCAATGGCAACTTGAATTAAACTCCTGTAAACAAAATTTAAATGAAAACGTTCTAAAATATTCAAATAGGGTAGAAAATTGTTATATTAAATTAATTAAGTCTTTAAATCCAAAACTAACTAAGGAGGCTAGGGACGCCAATATAGAATTATTAAAAAACCAAGCATTAAATATTTTTATTAGCGGTCTTATACCACAGTTACACATATTATTAAAATCACAAAAACCGTGTAGCTTCGAAGAGGCGGTGTCAATCGCAATCTCCGAAGAGCAAGAAATAAAATCTAGGGAAGAAATGAATCTTAGGCAGAATTTTTCAGATAATAGAACAAAAAAATGTAATAACTGTAACAAGTTAGGTCACTCTTCTTTTCAATGTAGGCAGCAACCAGCGATAAGGCATATAAACAAAAATATTCCTATTTGCTTTAATTGTCAAAAGAAAGGGCATCTAGCAAAAGATTGTTGGAACAGAACGCCGAATTGTAATAATAACAATAATAATAACTACAATCGTGGAAATACTAATAAATTTCATAATCGCTACAATAATAATAGTAATAGAAATAGGCCAACAACAAGTAATAATACTAATAATATACATAATGGGAGTCAGCATTTAAACTCCAACGGTCCAAGGACGGCGACCGATCCACGGACAAACTAATTCACTCAGGTCGAATAATGAAAGTAAATACGAATTCTTCATTATATGTAAGAATAAATTCTTCAAGTATATTAGAAAATAAAAGTAAATTTTTAATAGATACGGGTGCAGAAGTCACTTTGATAAAGCTAGGTTCATTAAAAGAAGAAACTTTTATATGCGAAGATAGTAAATTAATGTTAAGTGGAATAGATAAATGTGCCAGACCAACGAGAACAATAGGATGTATTGTTTCATCATTTTACATAGGAGGAAAACAAGTTTGTCATACACTTCACGTGGTACCAGACGACTTTCCTATAGTATGTGATGGAGTCATAGGCAGTGACTTTATGTCAAAGATGAGTTGTGTGATAGATTATGGTGAGAATGTGATAGAAATTTGTGGTGTAAAATTAGAAATTGAAGTTAAACAAGAGTATAATTATAAAGAGATCAATAAGGATTATGAATTTAGGAGTATGTATAGAAATATGAATAAAGAGTTAGATAGAAGTGAAGTAATAAATATAAAGAAAAATGAATTGAGTAGCAAAAGGTTAGATAGGGACGAGATATTATATAGAAAAAAGGAAACTAAATCGTGTTATAAAGAGAATAAAGAAGTTGAACAAAATAGTTTTGAAAGTTTATGTTATGTTATAGAACCGAGATGTGAAAAGATAATATCGATATGTGTTGAAAATAATGACTTAAAAGAAGGAATAATTCCCGAAACAGTAATGTTATCAGAAGGAGTATATTTATGTCCGAGTATAGTTAAAGTTGAGAATAATAAAGCATTAGTTGTTTGTTTAAACAGCACAAACAAGGAAGTAAAGATAAATAAAGTACGGGTCAAATTAGAACCATTAGTGAATGAGTATGCAGATAAAGTAATGAGAGTAAATAAATTTAGTGAGAAACGTTACGATAAGAATAGATTAGATGAGTTAGAAAAAATATTACGAACTGATCATTTGAATGAGGAAGAAAGAAAGTCTTTAATACAATTGTGTAGAGAGTATAATCATATATTTCATTTAGAAGGAGATGCATTAACAGCAACTGAAAGTGTGATGCATGACATTCCTACAAGTAGTGATGTTCCCATAAATACTAGAACATATAGATATCCTGAAGCTTTAAAAGGAGAAGTAAGTGAACAAATAGGGAAACTTTTAAAAGATAATATCATAAAGCCATCAAATAGCCCCTGGAATTCACCAGTATGGGTTGTACCTAAGAAGATGGATGCTTCCGGAAAAAAGAAATGGAGACTAGTTATAGATTTTCGTAAACTGAATGAAGTTAGCATAGGAGATTTTTATCCTTTACCTCAAATTAATGATATATTAGATCAGTTAGGTCATAGTAAGTATTTTACAACTTTAGATTTAGCATCAGGATTTCATCAAATAAAATTAAATCCTAAAGATCAAGCGAAAACAGCGTTCAGTGTACCATTAGGACATTACGAATATACACGCATGCCTTTTGGATTGAAAAATGCACCAGCAACATTTCAAAGGCTAATGAATAATGTATTGACTGGGTTGCAAGGAATTAAGTGTTTTGTTTATTTAGATGATGTAGTTATATATGGAAACTCGTTACAAGATCATAATATTAAACTAAAAGAAGTTTTTGACAGACTGTCTGATAATAATTTAAAACTACAACCAGACAAGTGCGAATTTTTGAAAACGGAAGTTATGTACTTGGGTCATTTAATAACTCAAGGTGGTGTTAAACCAGATCCAAAAAAGATAGAAGCTGTTAAAAATTATCCAGTTCCGCAAACTCCGAAAGACATTAAAAGTTTTCTCGGTTTAGCAGGATATTATAGGAGATTTATAGATAATTTTAGTTTACTAAGTCAACCATTGACAAAATTATTGAAGAAAAACGAACCATTTATTTGGACTAGCTTACAACAAGATTGTTTTGAAACATTAAAACTAAAATTGTGTAAAGAACCGATTTTAAAATATCCAAATTTTTCCGAAATATTTAATTTAACAACAGATGCTAGTAATTATGCCATAGGTAGTGTTTTATCTCAGGGAGAAATGTCTAACGATCTTCCAATAGCTTATGCTAGTAGAGTATTAAACAATAGCGAAATAAATTATTCCACAACAGAAAAAGAGTTGTTAGCCATAGTTTGGTCTGTAAAACATTTTAGACCATATTTATATGGACGTAAGTTTCGTATTATAACAGATCACAAACCTTTAACTTGGTTAATGAATGTTAAGGATCCAGGATCTAGATTAGTTCGATGGAGATTACTTTTAGAAGAATATGAATATGAGATTATTTATAAAGCAGGAAAATTGAATCAAAATGCAGATGCATTAAGTAGAATAAAGTCAGAGGAAAAGAAAAATGATAGCATTGAAAATATTTTTACCGTCACGAGAAATAGTGAAAGTTATTCTTCTTTTTTGAAGGCAATTGAGAGAAAACCTATTTTATCAAGTAAGCTAGAAGAATGTAAAGAACAAATCCCTAGTAAAGCAAATAAAGTAATATTATTACCGTGTGATTTATGTATTGAAAATAATAAAAATCTTGAAAAGTATGAATCTTACATAGAAGAAGTAAAGAAATGTAAACCTAAACAGTATAATGTTATAAGCATTGAACGTCAAGGAGAAAATACGCTATTTTTTGTTTTCCCGAATATTAATTATTGGGATAAAGTAACTTATGAAGATTTATTTGAATCCTTCAAAAATTTAAAACATAAATTGAGTATAAAAAATATACAAGAAATTCATTTTGAACGATTTTCAAACATTCATTTAAAATGGCATAAAGTAAGAACAATTTTAAGATATATATTTAAAGACACTAATATAATAATTAAAGTTTATCTTGACGGAGTCAAGACTCCAAAGAGGGAGGATATACCAACAATTCTAGCTGAAAATCATTCAAATCCAATTTCAGGTCATATAGGGTTTCATAAAACATATAAAAAAATAAAATCGAATTATCGTTGGGATACCATGAAAAATGATATTAAAGAATTCATAAAAAGTTGCACATCTTGTCAGGAAAATAAAATAGATAGAAAGAAAAGCAAACAACCGATGGAGATCACATCAACATCGACTGAAGCATTTGAAAAAGTAGCATTAGACATAGTAGGTCCTTTACCAATGACAGAAAGCGGGAATAAGTATATTTTAACATTGCAGGATGATTTAACTAAATTTTCACAGGCTTTTCCGTTACAACAGCACAACGCTGAAACTATAGCAGATTGTTTTGTTAGAAACTTTGTTTGTAAATTTGGGATACCAGATATTTTGCTAACCGATAGAGGGTCAGATTTTACTTCCACATTAATTAAAGAAATTTCAAAGATACTTAAGATGAAGAAAATAAACACAACAGCCTACCATCCGCAATCTAATGGAGCATTAGAAAGAAGTCATTCAACCTTGGCAGATTATTTAAAACATTACGTAAATGAAGATCAGTCAAATTGGGACAAGTGGTTAGATTTTGCTATGTTTTCTTATAATACAAGCACTCATACTTCCACGCATTTTACACCTTTTGAATTGATTTTTGGTAATAAAGCAAAATTGCCAACATCTATTATTAAAGAACCAGAATTTAAATATTGCTATAACGATTATCTAGACGAGTTAGTTTTAAGGTTAAGAAAATCGAGGCAAGTAGCAAGAGAAAAATTATTAGCCTCAAAGTTAGTAAATAAACAAATATATGATAAGAAATGTAAAACTGTAGATTATAAAGTAGGAGATTTAGTTTATTTAAGTAACGAACAAGTAAAGATAGGAAAATCAAAAAAGTTATCGCCTTATTGGCTAGGACCATATAAAATAACAGAAATAAATTCACCAGTAAACGTAACCATCCAAACTAAGAAAAACAAAATGAGAGTCCACACCAATAGATTGAAACATGCCTTTGTTTCAGAATGATCATCTTTGTGGCCACACTCTTATACTTCGCGAGCGAAATAAAAGGAAATAGTTATAGCCCATATAATTTAAGTAAGATCGAAACTGGAGGTATATACTTTGAAAATATAGGAAAGGTAAATCATTATGATAGTGAATGGTCAATGATAAGTTACATAGATATATCAGATATACATAAGAAAATAGATTTAATCGATAATACATATGTTCAAACTAAAATATTATGTAGTCATCAAAAATTTAATAATTTATCTTTATGTGATACGTCATTTATAGTTTTAGATCAAATTATTCCTCAATTATTTAATCAAGAAAATATATTAAAGGAATTAACCGGTAGAGTTAATAATAATCGTAGAGTTAAAAGATCGTATATAGACGGTGTAGGTAGTATATTTAAGGTTTTATTCGGTACATTAGATAGTGAAGATGCAGAAAAGTATGACAACGCTATTACTAATTTAGATGCACATGAAAAAGATATTTTATCATTATTAAAAAGTCAAACGAATATAATAAAATCTACTATTTCGAATTTTAATAATACGATCACAGATCTAGAACAAAATGAAATACTTTTCAATAAAAATTTATTAATTCTTTCAAATTATACGAAAAATGTAGATAAACTTATTTTTAATATAAATCTAAAACAAGACATTGATGAACATTTATCCTTGTTAACTTTAATAACTTCAGAGGTGAGCAATGAAATTTCGACAATTATAAATGCAATTCTATTTGCGAAAAATAATGCATTACATCCAATGATTGTGACGCCTGAGCAATTTATAACAGAACTTAGAAAAACTGTGCCACACTTACCTTTACAAACAAAATATCCCATGAGTTTGATATTAAGCGAAGCGTCAGAACTTTTATCATTAGTTAAATTAGTATGTTATTACATGAATGATAAACTTGTATTTGTTATAAAAACACCTTTAATTACCCAAACTAGCTACGAAATATATAATCTTGTACCTGTACCGATTAGAAATAAGGATAATACATTTGTGTTCATTTTACCTAAAGAGAAATATTTTATGATGTCAAATAACAAAATACACTACACATATTTAGAAAATCTAGAAAATTGTCAAAAGTTATCAAACAGTAATTATATTTGTAAGATAGATTCGCCTTTATATTCTGTACATGGAAATCCAACATGTGAAACAGAATTGTTACTTGGAAAACAAAATATTCCTGGTGAATGTGATACCAGAATAACATTTATAAATAATGAACAGTATTTTAAATTACATACAGAAAATAAGTGGTTATATATTGTACCACAAAGAACTTTAGGAACATTAAGCTGTAAAAATAAAGAACCTTTTGATTTTCATTTAATACATACTGGAATTCTATCATTAGCAGAAAATTGTAAATTTTATACTATAAACGTGATTTTACAAACAGAAAACACTGGGTTGTTTAGTGAATATAATTCTGTATTACCGAAGATAGATATTATGAACGACAATTGTTGTCGTAAGTTAAAAGATAAGAATATCACAAAAGTAGAATTTTTACCCTTGAGATTACACAAGAAATTAGATTTAGAAAGTTTAAATATCGCAAGTCATAAAATTGATAAAATTGACGAAATAATTGAAAATTTAGAAAAAGAAACAATTTACAGTAGAATTACTAATAATGTTTATTTTGTGTATATAGTGATTTCTATTTTAAAAGTAATAGGATTTTATATATTATATCGTGTTGGAAAATACATTTATAATCGTAAGTTCTTTTGTACTAATCGTAGTAGAATATTAGCATTAGAAGACACAAGAAATTGTTGTAGTAGAATTACGAATTGTATAACTTTAAAGGTAAATAATAATAGTCAAAATGATATAGAATTAGAAGAAATTCCATCTACTAGTGAAACAGTTGTTAAGGAACCTTTGCGAAAGAGTAGTAGAATAGCTCAGTTAAAAGTAAATTGAATGTAAACATAAGTAAAATTGTTGCATGAAATTATTTTGCATAAGAAACGTAATGTATATGTTTAAGAAAATGCTTATTATGTGTTCAAAGGAATCTAAAATATTAATGACAAGGTATTGTCCTTCTTAACGGGGGAGGATTGTAATATTTGTTATTTTTGATCTGTATTAAAATAATACTTAGTTATTATAAACAACAAAGATAGTCTTAAGTATCGTACTTTGCTGACGAGGTCATTATCAAATCGTTGTATAAACATCGTTACTTATGAGAGAAACAAATAATGTATCCTTCGGGAAATGGACCTTGACTTTCTTTTGTTGTTAATTTGTTTATTTAAGATATTGTTTATAGTATATAAGTTATTAGAATTGTATTGGAAATCAGTCTTAGCTAGAGCAGCCGACGCGACGTTACCTCAAGATAGTGCAAGATTACTCTTTGTGTATTATATCACAATAAAGTAATAATAAGTATACCGAAGTGATCACTTGAAGCCTCTACACTCGCACCGCCCATTACAGTTACACAATAACATAAAAATATATCCAACGTACAATTCACTTTAGCGTTGCTATGTGTTTGTGCAAACCAGATGTGGCAGCAGGTTTTTGCGTTTTCATCGACGGACTTGATCAGGTCGAAAAGATTGCAAAATCGTTTGCCTCTTACAAGCTGCTAACGCGTTACTTTGACTTGGAGTTTATATACGAAGCCGGTTTTCCACTAGCACTAATAAGCAGTAATAAGTAAACAGTAATGTTTGATGTCAAAACAGATGTTGGCCGAACTGGTATGGCGAAGGTTATCCGTTATAAGAGCAATACAAATTAAATTACCTGCTCATTCAATATTCATCTCGATAAGGAAGATTTGGTCTCTGTTGTTAGCCTTATTGAGTTCTATAATTTGACAACGGAAATAATTCTAGCACGTTAACTCTTTAGTAAATATTCAAGGAAAAAGAAGTTTGCCATGCTTTTAAATAAACGTAACATACAAAACAATGCCGCAAGGCAAAAACGTAGGGGGAAAATAATATAACCCTTCTCTTATTAGCAAATATAATAATAACAATGGATCTAATAGATTTGAATACATATTTTATATACCTATAGGTACAGAGACGAAAAAAATAAATGAAAGCAATGAAAAAAAGAGAAATCTGAAGGGTGATTTCTGCCAAAGCACTAAAGGCCGTAAGGGGAGACGCACAGTGTAAAGCTATTCAAATTAAAAACAAAGTAAGTATAATATAATTTACAATAGAGAAACTAGGCAATAGAAAAAATAGAATAGAAAAAAAACACTAGACAATTTTAGAGGTTTTGAAAAAAGTTGAACTTGAAAGTTTTTCTTGTCGTTATTTACATTGCTTGAAATTTGGATATTTTTTTTAACTTTGCTTGAACTTGAATGGAGTTATAGGAACCCCACGTCACTGCTACCACCATACCAAATTTTATCAAGAGCCGTTGAGTAGTTTTTGCGTGAAAGAGTAACAAACATGCATCCAACCTCACAAACTAATCCTCATAAACTTATAATTATAATATAAGTAGGATGTAGTGTGAATTTTAGAGTAAAATATTTGACCAAAAGGGTATACAAAAGAAATAATCCACTTACTATGACCAATCTGCGGCAAGCCCTAACAGAATTCCAAACAAAGAACTTCCTTTACCTGAAACAAAGAGGGACGTGTTTATTACGAGTATTGTGAACAGCCGCACTCCGCACTAATTACACGTCGAGCTTTCTTATTTAACTAGAAGATTCTCCAGACTCCGTTAATGAGCGTACCTATTCTTGTATGAAGGACTAGCATTAATTGCCCGCGGCTTTGCCCGCGTTAAATTAGGTTTTTCATCCTCTATTTTGTGCAGTGTTCAAACTCTCCAAAATATTTCACACCTAATTAAAAAAAAAATGTAAACAAATCGCTGTACCTTTGAAAATTTTGACTTTTGATATTATATATTGTACTGTTTCTTCTGAGAAGTTACTCATATTTAAGAGTACTCCATTCATGTAAGCAATAAAAAAAATTAAGTCGTCTAGCCTTAAAAGTAAAATTAAAAATTTTAAAAACCCCCGACACAAAAAATAAACTTTAAAAATTAATAAATAATATTTTTAACCTAATATAATTATTATCATCACATATAATATTATGCAAGTTATAATATTTTTATTTTCCAATCGTCGCCTCGTCGGGGGACCGCTAAAGTTTATAAAGTGTTTTTCCAACAACAGCTATGTAATTAATTATTACGAATTACATTTAGGTACGAGCGAATTTTTTCCCGGAGTAAATTCTTTTGTTGCAATCTGCGACTACACCTCTTTTTTCTCACATAGCGGTCCCCCGACGAGACGACGATTGAAAAATAAAAATAAAAACAACCTTTAATACAAAAAAAAACTTAATTGAAATCGCTTCATCGGTTCGGGAGCTATGGTGCCACAGACAGACAGACAGACAGACAGACAGACCGACAGACACGTCAAACTTATAACACCCCTCTTTTTGCGTCGGGGGTTAAAAAGAACACACTTGATCACTTGTTTTCCAGAAAAAAGGAGATAAAGAAGAAAATAAGTTTATTCGTTTGGGAACTATGATGAATAGATAAAGAAGAAAATGAGTTTATTCGTTTGGGAACTATGATGAATAGATAAAGAAAAAAATGAGTTTATTCGTTTGGGAACTATGATGAATAGATAAAGAAGAAAATGAGTTTATTCGTTTGGGAACTATTATGAAGAGATAAAGAAGAAAATGAGTTTATTCGTTTGGGAACTATGATGACACACACACACACACACACACACACACACACACACACACACACACACACATCAAACTTATAACTAGTTTGCATCGAACTATATTCACTAGTCGCAAATTACCCCTTTATATTTCCAGCGATTTCTTTACTGTTATCGATCTGATCTGGGTAAGTGTAATAATTTGATTAAATCAAGAGAGGGAATAAGACAAATGAAGTCTACACTTGATAAACTGACATTTCATGTATTGAGTCAATTTGCTTCAACCCCCTCTCCTTATTTATCGAGTTATTGCTTATCACGCACACGGGGAAGTCTGGATACAATCTTGCATGCGCCGGCGTTCGCGTGAGACACGTTACACGTTACGTTACCGTCTTTCGAGAGCTACCGTAAATAATAATGCACTCACGCCATCGCGGTATTTTATATTTGGCTTTGCTTTTATGTCTAAAATAGACTAAATATACCGATTAAATAGACCATTACACGAATGACAGCTCGCAGCTGAGGGCGTGGCTAGACGTATGCGGGGGTGCGCTTTTTGCGGGACGTGACTTTTTCAAGCCAGGACTTTCGTTCACGGGGCTGGCCGCTGGTAGTCTCGAGCACCGGTGAATGTTAGCCATGTTGACATAAGTCTAAGGTTGACACCATGAAGACTAGAGACAGGAGTCCAATCTCTTTTTTTAAAAGTTGTCCCAAAAATTTGAAAAAAATAAGAGTAGGAGCGCAGAGAGCGCTGCGCTCGCTAAGTCCTACGATAGAGGGGGAAATTTCCGGTACTTTTGAATTTTGAATGTAGAATTGAAAGTACAAAAGCAAATTTAAATACATTAAAGCAAAAATAATTTATTTCATTATGAATGGATTAGTACTTTTTTTATAAATACCACAATAATGGTAATGTCACACATTTATCAACAAAAAAGGTTTATCGAATTCACTGATTTGCTTTGTACTAACTTCGTACTACTGACACACAGCTAATGTCACTTGGTACCTAACTACGTAAATCAGTGCCGCTGGTGGTTGTTTTTGGAACTATTGTTCTATAAATTTTTGAGGACAGAACTCTCATATGAAACCATATGGAGATTGGACTCCTGTCTGTAGTCTTCATGGTTGACACCTAAATTTAAACATCAGCTGTTAAAATTCTGTGAAAATAAAAATAATTCCAAATACAGTCAACACATGAACTGTCAACCATCGGTACCTACGGTGATGGTCAAGTCAATTTGATCTGAACGAACCCCTGAATGTTTGTTTACATTCTTTATTTTGTCTCCTGAATTTTACTGTAGTCGGTGGTCCTGGCTCCTGATAATATTATGGTTTTGACAGACTGTACGGGCAACTTCTATTTTGTGCTATAATTTGCTAGTGGATTTTATTTTTGTGCTACATTTTCATTACAAATTGCAAATTTAAAGTAATGAAAAATGTACGTCGATAAGTATTACAGGAAAATTCACGTAAGTAATGTTTTTGGTTAAAATTAAATGTTGAATTTCTGCTAAGTGCATCCAATTCCATATGTAGCCTATCCCTGTAGGACGGTAGCCATTAGGGGCGACGGTGGCGCACGCGACCCGACGTATTAGCACAAATCAGGCGAGCGACGTCATGCGACCGCCAGTCGCGACACGCACGTCCCGGCGGATGGCGGTGGCCAAATATACCACACATGCTGGACAAATGTGGTATAGAAAACAAATGAACAGTCGGCCCTGATGCAGTCAATATTGCTTTCTCTTACACAAGACAACCCGAAACATCAGACGAGTTGGATTTTAAGGATCCGGAACGCGTAACACCAGTTGCCTCTAAGTCTTCATTCAATTCAATAATAAAGTTGCTAACCAAGAATTTTGCTCAGAAGAGATATTCGTAATTTGAAACGTACTTTATCTGATCCTATCTTACAATATGATCAACGATACTGTTCAAAATGTTGCCGGCATCAGCAATATGAGACCGGCAGTTTATGACAACGAGCAAAAAATAACGGAAAATATCATGTAAAGGTTTATTTAAAAATGGATTTATATTATCTTTTATCACAATATTAAACTGTATCTTGATTACGATAAAAATTTTATATCTCGTATTATATTCTGTCCAACGATTATATTCAGGATGGAAACCTACGAGTAGACTATCTTTTTATTACACGAGCACACACTAGTTCAGCAGGTCTGTAAACGTTAACTACGCTTATTCTAAGCGTGTTTGAAAAATATTCTCTATTTTTATAAACATCTTTAAAAATGTTTTTGGGTATTATTTTCCAATAAGTATACCTGAGACCTGAGCCCTTAACAAACATGATAAATAAAGTCAAGATATATTTCATCTCAGTCTGATCGATCGCCCATCCTTAGTTTTGAAATTATTAGGTTCAATATTCAATCACCAGCAGGGCTTTATCCGTGACATTTAGTGTTCGTGATTGGAGCTATAACCGGAGCATGTAATGGCTTTGATGAACTTAGACCCTCGTATAAATTGATAGCCGTACCTCATACCTAAACATACATGTATATGTCACCGTAAAATTGTAAAAACCGTTAGATTATGAAAAACCTAAGGAGATTGTAAAAATATGCCGAAAGATTCAAAACTATATATTTATAATCTAACGAAATATATTATGTTAAATTATAGGCAGAATATTCGCGTTGGAAGTCTATCAACATTTTACAATTTCACTAGTTTTATTATAATCTAACGGTTTTTACAATTTTACGCTGACATATACACGACTTTATAACAGGTCCAGCATTTAAATAACGTTTACACGCCTTTATAGTCCGGCTGTAGAATGCAGATACGTGGCAGATACTTCTCTCGATAATAGAACACAGACCATTACAACTTTTTTTTTTTCAAAAAACTAGGACTGCAAAGTCATAATGGCTTGATAATATCTAATCAAATTGGCTGTTGATAAATTAAAAGGCTTCATACTGTGTTTATGTAGTGCTATTAACAGACCCTGTTCAGGTGAAGGTTGTAAAATCGACGATTTTAGATTTTTCACCCTAAACAGAATCATTCCACAATAGTTTTAAGTTTACCATGCGATCGGATTAGTCCGGACTTTGTATGCGTTTTTTTTTGTTTTCTTGTAACATGAGTAATAAAATTTACATTACCCCGCAACTCCACCTTGAGTGAGCGTTTGCTACTTTTTCACTGTTACGTGTTGTTAATAAATAGATGTCTTATGTTGGCATTTTGCGATTAAATGGCCAGACTTTTTTGAGGTCAGGACTTTTCAAATTTCTAAATGGTAACCCCTGTCTACAGTCTACATGCTACTGCCTTAAACCTTTATTGGGCGAAGCTGGTTGTGTTTTGGGCTCAATACTTTGTGGCAAAAGGCACGTAAAAGGGTAACTTATAATTGACAATTTACCTTCAACCAATGTCTTGACATTTGAGAATTGTATTTTCCTATTACGTGACCTCAAAATCTTTGACATTTCGTGCTTAGAAGTCGATTCAGTAGCAACTATTATTTGATGAATTTTGTATACTAACCTTCGTGGAAAAAAAATAAGTGCACTTATTTCTTAAATTTTAACCTCAAACAGAAAAATACTGAGTAAAGAGTAGGTTTTAAAATGTGATGATTTTCCGCTCATGATTTTCTACAATAACCGAATCCCCGCTATGAGCCAAGAAGTTATCAGCAGAATTGTAATGAAGCTTAACCGGGAGCAAGGCCAGCAACATTCAGAAGTAATAAAGATTCAATTGCGGAGCGGATTAACGAAGGCGACGATCAAATTAAAGCATTAATTGAGGAGGTTAACAATTGAGGAAACAGAAGCTAAAAATAGCACACTATATGACATGTATCATGTAAGCTTCTAAATGTAATATGTAAGCTTCTAAATGCGGCAATACTAACGCAATATTAGCTAAAAGAAAAACCAGGCGTTTCGGTGATAGTATTTAGAATATAAAATTAAACCTTCTGTCGAACTTTTTGTTATTGATTTTTTTCTTATTTCTTTAGTAAAGTGTAAATCCATTACTCGACAGCACCGTTACTTCATATAATTTTTCTCGTGTGTGTAATTATTATATTTGTGAGATGAAGTAACTTATTGACAGAATACCAGTGCAGTCGGCTTGATTGCTGTGTATAGCTGAGCTAGCGTTACTTTTTGGCATCACACAACATATAGTATATTTTAGTTTTTCTCCCTGTATTTCATTGGCTATGTGTTGTCTAATAGTCCTACGCTTTCTTTTATTTTCTTTTACTTATGTTTGTGCCAAAAATGTAACTCGGATCATGTTCCGCCTTAATGTAAAATAAAAAAAATAGATAAAACAGAAACCTTTTCATGTATCATCCACGTTATATGTGTGTCTGTTAGTAGTCTAACAGTCCTAGTGGACCATTGCATCACACTTACACATCACATCACACTTACGTTGACTCAAAACTGATTTGTCATAAGTCATAACTAAAAAGGTACACTTCATATTAATAACTTTTACTATCATAATACCTTTCGTCTGATAACATAAAGCTCGTTAGACCCATTTTAATAAAATGATGATCAAATCTAATCAGCAGTCCAAATCGGAAGCGGCCTTAGCCTGTGGTAGTAAAGACAGTTGGGTCGAGTGGCGTGACCTGAGTACCTGACACGGTGACCTCACAGATAAATCTATGCTCCGAGTTTTTGGGTACAATGAGTAGACGGATCACCTTCCAACTAGGATTATAGAAGATATTTTACGTTGTGTATTTGCCTACTACCTGCTAGCCCTACTACTGCTTTCTTCCTAAAACTTACGGTAGGACCAGATGGAAGTGGTGTGATGAGTCCATAAGCAGTGTTTACATCATTGTTTACACCGGCGCAGGCGCATGTCTGTGTGTATCGATGACGTGCGTGATTTATAACGCCTTGCACGGCCTTGGCGGGAAAAAATTGACGATTTGCTATACACGTGTAACCGCGCCATTATGACCAATAACGTGGGGGCTTACATGGATCGATTTTTGTATTTTCAGAACTGTGAACCTATAAACCTGATAGAGAAACTGTTAATAGTAAATTAAAAAAAATCTCTTCAAATTTATTGGTGAATGAGTGATGTAAATAACAGTATATGTAATGTGCCCAGTGCGCATTCATAGTATAGAATGTACATTAAAGTGTATTTTAGGATCGACGAATAGATTTATAATTCATCGTCATAACTCATAACTTCATAACCCAACGCTCGTGGGCCTAAAATATAGTTTTGCAATAAAGGTATTAGGTACGCCGTATAAAGTATTAAGATGCTGAGAATTTTGTATAGAATATAGGTATGAGTCAGTTGTAACATTTATGATGCTGAAATCTGAATCACTGAGTATTAAGTTTTATAGTAACTAATATTATGTTATGCAGATCAGTGTACTGTGTGCGAGTTTTTGTGGCATCGAATTTGTTACCATTGCTTGCCACTAGGGGCGCGGCGTGGGCGAGTAGGGCGCAAACTCGCTCCCAGCACACAGTGCACATTTGGTGGTTGGGTACTTGGCTGTCATCACACTCGTCACAATTAACAAGTTTTAGATTAGGCTTTAGTCCAGCGGGTCTAAAAAGGCCACTTGGGCAATATCATCGGAATATTGCTGTTTCACACTAAAACAATTCTGCTTGTAAATCTGTCAAATGAATGCCTTTCAGCCAATTTCTGCATATGAATTGTATCCAAACCATATTTTGAATTGCAATTCAAGAGGCCATTTTACGATCGCAGGCCGCAGCGTGTGCGGGTTTGCAGACTTGCAGTTGTTTTGCTAACGCGAACGAAGTAAATACTAAATCCTTATGATTTCTCAAGTAAATAAATTCGGATTACATTAGTCGAAATCTCTCCAGCCGTAAAAACAGCGCTGTAAATAGCACCGTAAAATGAGTTAATAACTTAACCAAAAGCATATCAGGACATGTCGGAGGACGGTTCCGTAGCAATAAACGCGTAATATGTTTTAAAATAACGTCAAAAGTTACTGTCTGATTTGGTGCAAAATAATTTTCCTAAAGAGTTTTAAGCATGATCTATCAGCATAGAAAATTGCAAGTTTCTAAATCTTATAGTTTAGAGATGCCATGGGGGGACCAACTTATAAATCACTTTGGACGCCGATTCAAAAATGGTTGACTTTATAAAAAAAGTTATGTATGAAACCTTGCCTTTATTTTAAAAGACCTATAACGATCCACATGATGGGGTAGAAAGAAAAAAAATCATCCCCACTTCACAATATGTATTGAGAGCGACTCCTAGAATATAAATTAATAATTAGGATTATTAATTATATAGGTTATTTAATTATGTAATAAACTAAAATTTTGTTGTGACTTTTAGGGACTTAATTTTGTATCTATAGCTATAAATAATATTAATAATTAATGTTTGACTATGTAATAAGAATAATTAATAATGTAGCATGCTTAAAATGACAATATTTCCACGCCCAAGAGGCAGAAATTTTGATCCAAACTTATTTGTAAGACCCTGTAAACAATTTCTTGGAAATAAATAAATTCTAATTCTAATTCTAAAATTATTATTATTTTATGATGCCAAATCCGAGATCTATACACAATCTATGACTATACCAAATTTCATCCATTTATATTCACATGTACCGACTACCGACGCTAGAAGCGCGGACAGACAGACAGACAGGCAGACGGACGGATAGAGCGAAACTATAAGGATACCTCAAGTATTACGGAACCCTAAAAATCGAACACATGGCAACACAATGCCGCAATTTAATAACTCGACACTCGATGTAGTCCTAGCCTTAGTCAAAGAATATATATTATTACTAACGTAACCTAGTCTACTTTTATCGTAACCTAGAGGGTTGACCGCTTGAGTTTTTATCCCTTTGAAACTAAATTGTATTTTTCTAAAAGTCTATGGACACGATAAAGCCTAATTCGGGTAGTTAAGAGTCAAATAAGGTAGGACCACTACAGTAGCACTTCTCGTAATTCTGTTCAGTACAATGTTAGTGAAGAAATTGAGTGTGCGACCGGCATAGTTGTAAATATTTTATAACCGGTAATCGGCTGCAATAACATTATAACTCAGCTACACTCCCGTAATTTGTATCACCAGTTGCCCACGCGTGGACCTTTGCCAACAGCACAACACTACGTAACTGGCTTACATGATACAGTATACATTACAAACATCCGCGAAGAGTTGGGGAAACGGGTAAGGTAAGGTTGGGACTAACCCAGATACAGACCTAGCTAGGAGGAGACCGAGTGTTTGGGTGAGCTCGCAACTCACAATTTTTTCTATCACCTATACAATATGATGTACGATTTACCAAAGCGTGCGTCTTACCCCAATATTGGCTCGCCAACACTCCGAAACGTCCTCACTCCATCGGCCATCTTAACAATCGTTGGAAAATTGAGCAATTTTTTGGAAAATTGAGAATCTCAATTCGTCTAAATTTTCCAAAAACTGCCTTAGGGGGTAGATAGTTGCGATTGTGTCTTGGTGAAAACAATTTTTCTCAAGAGAAGCCCTAGACTAGACCATAATTGACCCTTAGGTTACCATATTCCTAACCTAAGGGAGGTTAGGAATATGGTTGGTGAAAACAGACATGTCAATTATCAAACATACGAGTACATTTCGAAAACAAGTTATGGGACACATTTCTTTATGATACAGTGTTGCGAAACCCAAACTATTCTCCTAATTTTAGATAGTATTTATTATATCGGAGTTAAAACCGTAGTGACCTTGACAGTAACACGGCCGCTGACGTCAAGCCGCTATTTCGGCTGATATATTGACGTTTCGATTTATATTCGCCCGTCATTCATATAGGATTACCCCGAGCCCGGCGGTTTATTCCGCGTTCAAAATGCAAACCCTAGATTTTATATACTCCTCCTAGGACTGGAACTATAAAATGCTCCGGAATTCGGAGACCGGACCGCCGGTGAAAATTCAAAGCACTGAAATAGAACACTGCGCTAATACAATAGAGTTGAAAATCAAATACCTCATGTATCAAGAGTAGTCTGATTTGACTTCGATTTTCAACTCTATTGAATTAACGCAGAGTTCTATTTTCAGTCATGGGATACTCATCCCAACATACCTGTCCGGTAGTTGTGGTATAGTATACGGGTATGCGACCCCGGCTTCCCTAGCTATTACTGTCCTATCCCTTGCCCTCCTGGGCGGTAATATTCTACATTTCCTTTTTTCCACTATAACTTACCAATCTTCCTTTCCACACCACCTATCCTTCCCTTTCCCTATTCCTACCCTCTCCACCAATCCGTGGAAACGCAACAGATAATCATAAAAATAATTTAATTATCCAAAATGGCGGCGATGTGGTTCACCACCCATCACGTCTCGTTTCTCGCGGAGGTGAAAAGCGGACCATGGAGAGCCGCTTCGCTGCGTTGAATGTAAGAGGAGGAATGGATGGTTTGAATGAAAGTGAACGAAGCGAAACGAGTATGTAAGGATCGTAGCAAGTGGCAAAAATTGGTCTCTGCCTACCCCTTTACGGGAAAATGGCGTGATTATATGTATGTATGCATGTATGTATTTTCAGTGCTCTGAATTATTCCCGGCCTTCTGGATTCCGGATAATATAGTCTCAGCCTAACGACGTTAAGTAGGACGAGGGTTAAAAATCTAGAGATTGAGCAGGCCAAACCAGCCCGGCACTGCTCCAGGAACCAACAGCTTCGATCATTTTTAATGCGCAAAGATCGAATTGAGACGATGAAGACATTGGGTTGAGCGCCTGAAAATTCCGCTGTTTCTGAGATTCCTGTAGCTTTTATGTTTTGATTTATCTTGTTACGCAATTTCGATATAGAAGTTTTTGTACTTTGGAGGTTTTTAATACTCATCACTTCTCAATTCACCATTTTAATATTACAGGAACAACCTTTTTTGGTTAATATATATTATGACCTGAAGTCTGAACTAGTTGTCTCTCAGTGGTCGAGTTTCGACCATATTTTTTTTGTTTGAACTTTATTAGGGTTTTTTTGCTCTTATACATGAAATTAAAAATGTAAATATTGTCTGTTAAATGTGAAAGACATTTTGGTAAACGTCACTTAACCTCTTCGATGTCGCGCTCTAAAACTGTCCAAATAGATCTCGTGTCGCACCCCCGGGGGTGGGGGTGCGGCGGGGTTCCCGCTCTTTTATTTTACAAGATTATATTTATAAATTGTTGCTAAAACCTATGCATATGACATATATGCATAAACTAGAATAAATTATCCATATGATTACGTAACTGATATTTGAAAAATACTAAATGAATACAAGCAATCTTGATATTCCCACCATGTGTGCACAAAAAACCCTAGAGTGTCGCGCGGCTGTATGCGGCACAAGGCATCCGCGTTTGTTTTTTCGATTTTCATTAATGAATCGTTAGTAAAACCTTGGCATGTTATATATTTTTGGAAACAAGAATAAACATTCTACACATTTTATAAAAAAAATCGAGAAATATAACGTTTAACAGCAAAATATTAAATATAATTTCACCGAGAATTAAATTTTTTGTGTCACATTTTGAATCTGGGAGCACGGTAGTGCCCCGCCAAGACGAGCTAAGCGAAGCGCAAGGGCACTACCAGACTACCTTTTCTCGAAGCGTTTCGTCGATATTTTGAACCCTCATAACTTGGGTTTGGATTATACCAGATACACAAAATTTTCAGGATATGTTCCCAGTAGCGGACCAATGAAACATGTAAAGTTTTGATAATATCAGTCTAATAATTTAGATTTTATTGATATCTAAAAACCCCTGATTTCGTCACTGACTCACTGATGATCAACAAAATTATAGGGTACTTCCGAAAGTCATAGAAAGCTGAAATTTGGTATGTAAGCTAGTTTTAGCACATAATCAACATAAAAATTAACAAACTTGGAACTTTTATCCTCCAATCCCTTAAACTAGGGGATGAAAATTTGTAAGAGACTTACCTATGTAAATGTTTACTCTAGAGGTCTAAAAATTGTCTTTCAAAAAGAAGTGAAATCCCACCAAAAACATTTTTATGTAAAGTGATGCCAAGACGATACCATATAACTCGCACTGTCAAAAAGCTATTAGATCTCATGTGAAACCAAGCTTCTGACTCTACCAAACTTCTAACTCTACACGCCTTAACTCTACAAGCCTAATTCGACAAACTCTACACTTTAGTCAAATTATGTGGCTTGGCCATTTCGTTCGTACAAGAATAATATAACAGAAAAACAGTCCGTAATTTTTTTACCTTACGCCTAAGCGAATGTATCGAAATGGCCAGGCCACATATTTTGAGTAAGGTGTAGAGTTTGTGGAGTTAGGCTTGTAGAGTTAAGGCGTGTAGAGTTAGAAGTTTGGTAGAGTCAGAAGCTTGGTTTCACATGAGATCTAATAGCTTTTTGACAGTGCGAGTTATATGGTATCGTCTTGGCATCACTTTACATGAAAATGTTTTTGGTGGGATCTAAATTATGGCGAAATACAACACACATAGCAAAGTTTTTATTTAAGTAGTTAAATATATGTTCAAATAACGATTTATGTAAAAATATTTTAAATCTGTAAATAACTTTTATCTTAATTAACAATTAATGCGAATGACAACTGATGACATTTGTTATTGTAACAAAATTAAAACATATGGCATGTGAGTTAAGGGTTGCCAACCCTACTATAATAGATAGTATTGCACTATATTTCGGGTCTGCGTACTATATACTGTTGAAGATATGTATGGTACGCAAAAATACTATATTTTCAACACCAAAATATAACAAACAAATCATAAAGATCAATTTTTGTTTTGTATTTCTCGAGCAATTTTTTACATAACTTTCATAAATCTGTTAAACAACTCTTAGATGTGTATTTGTATAATAAATATTATGTCAACTTTAAAATTGGAGCTAGACCAATGTAAAAAAGATACTTTTTTTGGTTATGAAACCAGAAAAATGTTGCAATCATTACACAGGAAGTTATGGAATTCAAAAGAATTTGTTGATATTTATTGATTGATAATGTTAAATGTTTAGACTATCTAAATGTTGTGGTTTTATGGATTTTAATCCAAAATTTTAATTTAAAACAGGAGATTTCATTTGATGACTGTGAGATAATATTAGAAGTTTTAAATTTAAAAGGACTCTTGAGTATAAAAATGTCACGTATGTACAAAGAATGCTGTTTCACATCTATTATTAGTAAGTAGGACAGAAATTGTTTTATGTAATTTAGTTTTAAGCTCAAATGTAATACTCCTACAAACTGTTGATGTGTCAATATACAATAAATAAATAAAAATGGACGAGCTTTAACTCTGAAATAATAATATTTAATTAAATCTTTGCTAAAGTAAAATACTGTAGTGACATTACTGACAAAAGTACAGGTCAAAAATGGCAGCATATTTTAAAAAGATACTGAAAATAACTTACTGAATTTATTAAAAGTATTTTCATCCTGTTTCTATTCCCGCCACTTTGGCATTCACAGAAAGAATATTTTCGGTTATGAATTCGAAATTGCGAGAAGAAAGAAACAGAAGTAGTATCGCATTAATAAAGAATTAATTATCTTTTAATTTATTTTAATTTAAAAATTTAATGTGACAAAGCATATTATGTAACTTTTATTTTAAACAACTGTTAGAAAAGACAAGAAGTGTAAAAAATATAGTTTTCATAAAAATAAATAAGTAACAAATATATATTTGTTTATTTTCTTAAAGACCACTTTGTGAGGGTGAACAGTATTTTAAAAGTGGAATGCTAATGTGTGTTGGTGTAAAAGAATGAATATCTGAAGAATGTAGGTGTTTAGGCTTAACTGTACAAACTTCTGATCTGGGGGCACGGCAGTGCCCCCGCCAAGTCGAGCGCGAAGCAAACACTGCCGTACCATCCTTTACTGGAACCATTTCGCCGCATTTTCAGGCCCCTATTTGAGAACCTCTGGATAAGACCAGAACGCAGAAATTTTTGTCATCCAATAAGCTATAATCACATACTTAAAATCCAAAATTTAAAGTCTGTAGGTCATTTAGTTCCGAAGTTAAGCGAAAGCAAAGTTTTGCATTTTCGACACTCACTCACTCACTCACTCACTCATGATCATCAAAATAGAACTAGTACTTCCCATAAACTTAGAGAGCTGAAATTTGGTACAGAGTTGGGGTTTAATGGCCACATAAAGGGAAAACTATAAAAACTAGGATAATCGATCTGGGGGCACGGCAGTGCCCCTGCCAAGTCGAGCGCGAAGCAAACACTGCCGTACCATTCTTTACTGGAACCATTTCGCCGCATTTTCAGGCCCCTATTTGAGAACCTCTAGATAAGACCAGAACGTCGATCTGGGGGCACGGCAGTGCCCCTGCCAAGTCGAGCGCGAAGCAAACACTGCCGTACCATTCTTTACTGGAACCATTTCGCCGCATTTTCAGGCCCCTATTTGAGAACCTCTAGATAAGACCAGAACGTCGATCTGGGGGCACGGCAGTGCCCCTGCCAAGTCGAGCGCGAAGCAAACACTGCCGTACCATTCTTTACTGGAACCATTTCGCCGCATTTTCAGGCCCCTATTTGAGAACCTCTCGATAAGACCAGAACGTCGATCTGGGGGCACGGCAGTGCCCCCGCCAAGTCGAGCGCGAAGCAAACACTGCCGTACCATTCTTTACTAGAACCATTTTGCCGCATTTTCAGGCCCCTTTATTCCACTCGAACTTTATTCTACTCGAACATTACACAAATTAAATAAACAAATTACACTAAAATCTAGGAAAATAAATCAATATGCCCACGTTTCTACAAAAAGAAGTGAAATCCCACCAAAAACATTCTGTAAAAAACTAGCCAAGTCTCGATGGAGCTGCTTGTTTATCTCTAAAAAGTAATGAAATCTAGACAAAATCGTGCCAAGTCTAAGGTTCCTTACTGCGGTTTCTTTATTATTATAGTTAATGTTGTGTGACTTGGCCGTTGAAGGGCACACAAGGGTACAAAACGGGCTCCATGACACCATTGCTCCAATACGTGTGTTGTACAATAAACAACAGCCTAAAATGAGACACTAGCGTCCAATTATCAATACCAGTATGGGCTATTATCTCGCTTAACAAACATAGGTAGTTACAAATGTAAACAAAATTGACTTGTACCCACTAAAGTATAAAGAATGTTCAACGGCCAAGTCACTCAACATTAACTATAATAATAAAGAAACCGCAGTAAGGAACCTTAGACTTGGCACGATTTTGTCTAGATTTCATTACTTTTTAGAGATAAACAAGCAGCTCCATCGAGACTTGGCTAGTTTTTTACAGAATGTTTTTGGTGGGATGTATTTGATTATCCACATGAAGTGGAATGTTATCTGGACACATTAAAAGCAGAAGGAACATTTTCGTAGTACAGAGTACTGTACCTACCTGTACCTACTGTAGGAAAAGTATGAAAACATAAAATAGAATAGATAACTCTTTATTTGCAAACAAAAAAGCACACACACTTAACAACACATAGGAACTGTACAAAAATATAGCCTTACAGACTACAGGGTACAGCAGTGATCAGCCTATATCTTGTTCCTTTTTTTAATGACGTTTGTGGTCATTTTAAAATTAAATTGATACCTAGCACATGTCTAGCACAGTTTATTTTATATTCTTGAAGAATTACTAATTATTTTCAATATCATTTAAAATCGTACTTCTAAGTTCTAACCGTACTTTTATCAGTCATACGTTAGTTCTGCGTCTTTCCGCTAGGGAATCTGCTCACCGCCAATAGTTATAGATATAAAGGTTATTGAAACGGACCTAGGCGTTGTTTCGATGTTAAACAAATTGTAGTTAACTTCTTCACGGCGAGCAGTGACAAAAACTCGCACACAGAAATACTTAAAGTGCGTAGAATTAAAGATGGCGTCACGAGTCGCGAGTTCGCGACTCGCGGTGCAAGCGCGAGGGCCAGATGTAGTGTTGCCCAAATCAGTCTTGCTCTTGGTCTTGCGCAAGAGTCTCGCAAGAGTCTCGCAATTACCTTTTAGCCTATTGCTATTCATTAAACGTTATTTTAGATCTCAAAACAACGTTATAGAGTAGGTATTACGTTACGTTGTTATATTAAGTTGTTCTAATATCTAAAATAACGTTTAATAAATAGCAATAGGCTAAAAGGTAATTGCGAGACTCTTGCGAGACTCTTGCGAGACTCTTCCGAGACTCTTGCGCAAGACCAAGAGCAAGACGGATTTGGGCAACACTAGCCAGATGCAATGACGTCACGCCACTGCCAAGGCCCCGGCGCGCCGCGCCCCGTAAACACAATCGATCGAGCCCGCATCCGATTACTATATCCAGTCGACCGGCGCACAACTAACACGGAATGCTCAATGTATCTGCATTTTTGCACTGCAGGAACTTTGATAGCGGCGTAAACGTAACGTTGAATGAGAATAGGCATGTTGCCGAAAAAAATTTTTTTCTTCTATTCGATGTTAGACAACATGTTAATAAACAATCCAGAACCCATTTTTGTATATCTGAAAAAATAACGTAGATACAAACCATTGAAATTTATGAAATAAATATGAAAGAGAGCGATATATCGACCTGTGACATCACAGCCTGCTACCGCCATACATTTGTCATTACAAAATGTATGGCGGTAGCAGGTTGTGACGTCACGAATCGTTTTGCGAGAAAGAGATGGACAATATTTTTTATTTGCTTATATTTTTAATCCTGTCACTCTAAATACCTACTTCTTTCAGATTTATGTATCTTTAATCAACAATTTTAAAATTTAATTTGTAAAACTGTGATATTCCACACTAGGCAACATCCCTATTGTATGAAAATCTGTCAAAACATGACAAAACAACAGGGTTAGTCAGGGGAGCGGGGGACGGCCCGAGCGACGGGCGTACCGAGCTGCGGGCAGTAGCTACTCGGGACTAGACTCGGGCCGATGTTTCAGCGCCGCATCTCACGCGATATTTTTGACAAAAGAAACGCATTTTGGACACAAGCTAGTTTTATGTAAAACAAATGCTTGTAACTTTAAATGTCAAGTTGCATATTTTCAAAGTTTAAAATATGGTCCATACGTCGTGCGCTGTAAGCGGTTGCACATCTTCTTCCCGTTTGAACAAAGACCTTCGGTTTCACCAATTTCCACACGACCAAGAGAGGTATGTAATTTTGGCTAATGTAAAGTTCTTTTAAAAATTTTACCATATTTTACTTACTTCTTTAAGGAATTGTCTTCGAATTTTGCAGAAGTGTTTATAAGACTCATTCAATTACGGTTTGATTGAACATGCGTTAATTTCTAAATTTGTTTATTTAATGATTTTGCAGATGCCAAATTTGGATAAAAGCTTGTAACAGACCAAAATTAGAAGAGAAGATAAAAGCGAACGATAACATAAGTAAGCATCTGTACCTTTGTGGTTTGCATTTTGAAAAGAAAATGTACGCCAGATTTTCACTGAGAAAAACATCTGTTCCTACGTTACTATTACCGGACAGCATGCTCACGCCAGGGAGTGTCGAGACTGACGAGTCGGGCAAAAATGTAAGTAGGTACTAGCTTTGTCCGCGCAAATACACTCACCCAAGGGAATGCTGTTCGGAATAAAAAGTAGCCTCTGTATTAATCTGGAGCTTAAACTAATTACTGTAGAACAAATCTTCATGTATCTAACAAGAAAAAGTTACGCCATCTTGATTTCATCATACCACAAATGTCAATATGGCCCCAAACCTGGGGTGGTTTGGGGCCATATTGACATATTCACAAAGTGGGTGTGGGGCTTCCATTTTCAACTTTATTGTACTAGCGCAGAGTTCTATTTTCAGTGCTCTGAATTTTCACCGGCGTTCCAGATTCCGGGGCATAATCATATGATTTATTAGGTACATAAATCTATGGGTCAGTGACCACACAGCCTAATAGACGCCTAATGCGAGGCGATCACTTTCTGGCAACACGTCATGTCCCGTCCATACTGCTCGCGAAGTAGGCCGAGGCAGTGCTCCGCGAAGTAGCCCGAAATACGAAAAGGCGAAGTGAAATGCGTGCCCACAGTCACACTGTCTTAAGGCCTGTATTCACTTTGATTAGTGCGAGTGCGTAGTGCGAGTGATTAGTGATTAGTAGAAAATACGTGTGGACAGCAAGTGCGAGTGCAAGTGTTTAGTTGTAGTGATTAGAAGCGTGGTCTATTTTTTTGCGAGTGGACTGCGAGTGAGGGGGAAGGGGCGCGCGCGGGACGGGCCCGCGCGCCCCGCTTCCCCTCACTCGCCGCGTGCCTGCTACTAAACACGTCTGGACATGGTTTCAAATGAATTTACTAAACAGAGCCACTAAACAGTATTAGACACTACTCGCACTACACACCTGCACTACACACTCGCACTCGCACTAATCAAAGTGAATACTGGCCTTTATTTGGACAATCTCGGCCTACTTGTACTTCGCGAGTAGTCTGGACGAGGTACTAGACTTATACGTCTTACTTAAGACACCGATCACGGAATCTGCTTTAGTATCGACCACATCCGTGACCCGTGTACACCTCGTGCGTTTATTAAAAATTAAATTCCAAAGGGGAGAAACATGGCTCCCTGTACAATAAGATGGTGTGGAAAATGTAGCCAAACATCTAATTTCAAAAAAGACGGCATAAGTTTTCATAGGTAAGCCAATTTCAAGACTATTATTGTCAAGAATCAATTTATTCAGAGCTCAAATTACCCTGGTCCGAATCCCTCACGAAAGCATATAGTACATCCCTTTCTTTCAAATACAAATAAGTACTGCTTATCCTTTCTTTCATTATTGTCAGGCGTTAGAGGCGGTCCACACGGCGCGTTGCGTCGACGCAGCGTAAACATGTTAACGCAATGCCGGCCACACGGGTGCTGCGTTAACGCAGCGTTGTTGCGACGTAAACGTAACGTGGGTGGTTACCCTTCCCGCTTCGTCTCGGGGGATGCTGACCGTTATTCGTGCATCGTCACAGCGTTGTGTCGACGCAGCGCACCGTGTGAACGGTAGGTACAGTTTTTAGTATGTAAAATGACGGAGCAACATCGCTGCGTCGACGCAAGTCGCAACGCGCCGTGTGGACCAGCTCTTACTAGTGATTTTACACTACTCAACTGATGAACGAAGTAACTAGTAAATGTCAAGTGTCCCATTACAAATCGTAGTTGTTCGATTATAGGTTTCCGCGCGATTACGTGTGAAGTTAGTTGTTCTTGTGGAAACATTCGATTAGAAATGATATAGTTCGCGCAGGTAACTTTAATACTTTGTGTATTTAATCAGGGTCATAAATTGTTTTTTTTCTTACCCCCTTACTAATAAAAAATTTCACACTGTGTACACAGGCGTTTTAAGATTTCTACTACTAATAATCATTTTTTTGACATTAGGCCAGGATAGCGATGTTGTAATTTCCATACTAATTTATTCCACGCCTATACTAGGCCATACCCTAGTATAAGCGTGTTACAAGGACAAGATGGCGGATTTTCAATTCATCAGCTGATTTTATATTCTTTAGAAACTCGTTAGCGTTCTATTTCTAGTACCTAACTTAAGAGTTGGACTACAATCTACATAAATATTGATTCTTAGGCTAGGAAATTATTCTTGCGCCCGGAAAAATACAAATGTATAATGATCGTGATGATCCGTTATTGTTGTATTTTTGGTAAAAGACAATGACCTAATTTCATCAATTTCAATCCTAATATTATGTATAATTAACTGTTCTTACTAACGTAAGAGAAGACAGGGCTAAACTAAGTAGTTAGAAGGGTTCTCAGTAGTGCTATGGGATTCAGATGAGGGTCTTCAAAAGATAGGTAGGTAAGGAGTATGGATACTACCTTATACCTATAACACTACCTAACTTTTATACAGACTAGAGCTTCACCCGAAGGAAATGGAGTTAGACCTATTGCGAGTTGCAACCTATCAATTATACGGGCTAGGGCTATCCCCTGAAGAAGAAGAACCAGCCTTGTACATAAGGTTTGGTAAAGTCAATTAACTTATTTAAAATCAAGGATCTTCTGTGCATAATTATTGCTAATTATGATCTATTACTTACGTTAAGATGTTTAGGCAGAAATATAACATCCTAATCTCAGGCGTAGGTGACCCTTCGCCTAACACAAAACTATTTAAAGAATTATTTTTTTGCCCAAATTTTTTTTCTGTATATAAGTGTATTTACAGCAGCAGTATACCATAAGCCCAGAAGATCCATAATTAATTTTACTAAAGCTTATTATTCTAGTAGAACTACGGAATGCCAGTAAATGAAATTTACTGAATTTCAGTGTTTTGAGATTGCAACGACAATCTCTACAATCTTTAAAGGACAAAGTACAAAGATAAACGCTCAAAGTGTGCAATTATTATGTATAAAATGCGAGTTGCGATTAATCGATTATATTAAACAAATATGAAATCAAATGTTCTAAATGAAATATTAATTTGTATTATATACCTTATTCAGCAGGTCCGGTTTACCCATAATATATTTATGAAATTATGAACATGTCATATTAAAATTAAATTTGCACTGTATTATACTTTCAACCATGTCTACTTGAAATGCGCCAGCCCAGCCACTACTTGCCGGGCTGTGCTGTTGCTGTATGCATATTGACGGGGACATTTTCTAGATTAACCGGGACAAAACTTTCAAATTGGTGACATGTCCCGGTATACCGGGACGGATGGCAACCCTACCATAATAGCTTACCTTGCATTTTAAGTACAATTGAAACTTGCATTTTAAGTACAATTGAAAATATGAAACACTTTTAAGATTAATAACATATAATTATTATAGATAATTTTTGATACTATACTTTCATTTTTTATTGAAATCGAGCTCATCCAACTATTAACTAGCTTTTTTGTTGCAATGCAACCTATAATATACTTACTTTTATGAATTAAGTGTCCATTGACATTAATACTTACGGCTTACCCAGCTATTTATCATACAGCTATTAGGGTGCAGCTTTCTAGCTCTGGTTTGGTCTGTGCATTGATATATCAGTCAATCAGCTTTGCCTTTTATATATAGATAGATAAAGAGACACAAAACAATAAACATCACATTATGTGATAGACAGTTAAAAACATAATACTTAGGATACAATACCTACAATCAGTCAGAAAAAAGGAAAAAGATGCATCACATAACCCATTGTGTATTCTTGGAAACATTTGGAGTAAATTAAAAACCAATGAAAGGCATTATATTTTCATAAATATGTTTATTAATAGTTGGAAACTTCACAGATGTTCGCACATACCTTATACAAATAACCCTTTTGTTTGTTACTTTCTGTGTTTTGCTTGTGTTAATTACAACTCCAAACAATCAGAAGTTATCAGAGTTGATGTTCTAATTAGAAAACTCCAGTTTAGCTGAAAATTAAAAATCTCAAGAAGACAAGAACTGCAGTCTCATGAGAAAATAAATTACGTCTAGGGATGCTCGCATCGAAAATCGATGATCATCGATGTTAGATGATAAAACATCGATGTTTTATATCGTATCGATATTGCATTATTTAAAACATCGTAACATCGATGTTATTGACCCATACATAATCGAAAAACCCAAAGTTGAAAAACTTGCGGTAGTATATTTAACCACTATTGCGACATAAACGCCATCGGAGCAATTATTTTCTAAGGCTGGTTCAACCCTATATTTACAGCGCAACAGGTTAAAAGGTTCTGCGCTTTCAAAATTATCATTTTTACAGTCAATTATTGACAAAAAATATTGTAACTTATAATGTGCTCCTCCTTATATCTCCAATATAAAATTTCTATGTTTAATTAAAAAAACATGTGATTTTTTTTTATAATTTACTAGCTGATGCCCGCGGCTCCGCCCGCGTACGTACAGTAACCCACCTGAACCTTATATGTCTCGCGATAAAAAATAGCCTATGTCCCTCCCCATGGTCTACTTTATATCTGTGCCAAATTTCATAATCGGTTTTGTAATTTTTACGTGAAACCGTAAATACATAATATATGTAATCTAGAACCTGAGAAAGGACATAGGCTTCTTTTTATCACAGGGAAATGTACGGTTCCCGTGGGATAATTTATTTACAGTTTCATGTTAAAACTATTAAGCCGATTATCATGAAATTTGGCATAGATATAAAGTTGACCACGGGACCTTTCCGTGAAACCGTAAATAAAGTATCCCACGGGAACCGTACATTTCCCCGCGATAAAAAGTAGCTCATGTCCATTCCCGTGGTCTACTTTATATCTATGCCAAATTTCATAATAATCGGTTTAGTAATTTTTACGTGAAACCGTAAATAAAGTATCCCACGGGAACCGTACATATAAGGACATAGGCTACTTTTTATCGCGGGGAAATGTACGGTTCCCGTGGGATACTTTATTTACGGTTTCACGGAAAGGTCCCGTGGTCAACTTTATATCTCTGCCAAATTTCATGATAATCGGCTTAATAGTTTTAACATGAAACTGTAAATAAAGTATCCCACGGGAACCGTACATTTCCCTGTGATAAAAAGAAGCCTATGTCCTTTCTCAGGTTCTAAATTATATTATGTGTACCAAATTTCATTTAAACCGGTTCAGTAGTTTTGGCGTGAAAGACGGACAACCACACACACACTTTCCCATTTATTTTTAATATTAGTATGGATGTATTACCAATATATTATATTATACGGCCGTGAAGACGTTTGTACAAAAACATCGATGTTGCCTGACATAGATGTTTAGAGCTCGATAAACATTGAACATCGATTTTTAGCTATCGATCTCATTATTGATGCCAACATCGATGTTTTTGCAACATCGAGCATCCCTAATTACGTCTTGTGACATTGACAAGTGTCATTGACAAATGTCAATTTCAATGACAGTTTGACAGTTTGGCAGAGGTGCGTTCAAAAATGTTAGTACCTTATTAAATTTTGTGGAACTATTAATATTTACAAAATTCACATACTTAACTAATTGAAACTGATTAAAAATGTGTAAACATCAATTTTGTATTTAATTAAAATGACGAAGTCCATAATAACGTACATTTTATGTCAATTTTTGTCATCAACACGCGAACATCGGATACGTGTTATTTGCGTGTTATTCAATTCCTGAACGTTTTTCTTTGAGTCTTCTGTCTATGGTGTGTAGCGTGAGTATAGTTAAACAAGGTCTTGAATATCTTTATTAGTAGTCAGCTGTTTATATGCGCTTTATATCGAACGTATAACTTATACAGCGAGTTTAACTATTCTAACGTTATACCTCATTTTAAGATTTCTTTATTAGTAAGGCCTTTAATGATTTTAGAAAAAGGGAAATATTTTACGAATGTATGTATGTATACGTGTGTGTAAGTGCATGTATTTATATTTTTCTAGATTCTTATCGTGGTCTCCGAACCAAGAATATTAGGTACTGAAAAGCCAATCTAGAGTGTGAGCGTGCTCTCCGAATGAAAAATATGAATGTGGAGTGCTCTTCAAAACACGAAAATGCCTGTGAAACGTAGTAGAAAAATATGACCGATATCCTTAAGTTCGTGTTTCTAGGCCCCCACAGACGAGAGGCCGATCGCTTCAGTTAGAACTGACGTCAGTTCGGCCTGAACGGATTCGAGCACACACACGGAAAAAATCGCGTCCGACCCAATTGACGTCAGTTCGGCCTGAACGGATTCGGGCCCACACACGGAAAAATCGCATCAGTCCATTCTGGTTTGCCGCGCGCTACGGTCGTGTTTATCAATTTTGTATTTAAACACTGCGAAAACTCATACTACGCTTGTACATGATGCACGCCCGCACGGCCGCGGCTCGGGCGAGAAGCGATTTGTCCACACATGGTCCGTTCAGGCCGCCCGTTCAGGCCAGAATTAATGTTGCCAACTTAGTTATTTTACAAAGTTTTACTACTAAATAAGTATTTTATTCCCTCTTAGTAGGAATTTAGTTAGTAGTGTTTTAGTAGGAAAGAGCCAGACAGTAATCATATGCAAAATGGCCTAGGTTAAGCACAAAAAAAATTACATCTTATCATAATATTACATTCGTCCGTAATTTTCTTAAAACTACCCGTTTAATTAATATATACCTACGTAATATTTCCTAGTATATTTTAATTTACTTAATGATAAAATTTATAATAAAATTCAATGAATGAAAAAAAAATAATATAACAAAACCTAACATGCAATGGTTTTGGGGGGGCTTCAGGAATTCCTAAGTTAAGTAGCTTCTTTAGTAGGTTTTTAGTCGTTTTTAGTAGAAATCGATACGAGTTTAGTAGTTTCACAAAAACAGAGCTGGCAACACCGGATCGAATCGCTTCAGTCCGTACGGCCGACTGATGCGATGTCGAAATTGCACACAGACGATACGATTTTGCATCCGTTCAGGCCGAACTGAAGGCAGACCGGACCATGTATGGGGCCCCTGAGAACGACTCCACAGACATTCGTGTTTCGGATAGCACGCTAGTCGCTAACAATCAAAATAATGTGAGCTAAAATTGTAAAAGGACTATAAATAGTAGTAAAAGTAAACGTAATGAACAAAACTTAAAGTGCGAAACGTTTCTTAATTGAACTATTTCTCTTATAACCCATAAATAAGATGAATACGACCTCGGCCTACAACAAGCCATAGTTGGGTAGGCTCCTCTTTCTCTTGGATAATATTTTTTTAAAACATTATTATTGATTTAAATTTATAGGTATCCAAAAGATCCAGATATAAAAGAAAAGTGGATAGATGCTACAAGACGCGATAATTGGTTTCCGTCGGAATACAGCGTGATTTGCTCACGTCATTTTAAGGAGGACTGTTTAATTAGCACGAAAAGTAGTCGACAATTAGTGAGCTCCGCAGTACCAACACTGTTTTTGCCAATTTTGGTAAGATTTATGAAACATAATAACTAACCTAACCTAATCTCACAAAATCTTCTGTTCAGAAACCTGCAGTTCGAAAAATGTATACAACGTTAATTCATTTTAAGAATGATTAATGATGAATGCTGCTATTGACTTTTAGACAAACGCATAAGTTAACAAACAGCCATATTAACCCTACAAGTTTTGAAAAAATGAAAAGTCCGATATGCAACACAACTTTTGAGTATAACCGTTGCAGTAAGCTTATCAACGTACATAGATTTTAAACTAATTGACGAATCTGCGAGACACACAGTTGAATTTATTAAAAATATGAATGATTTATTTGATGCACTTAACTCTTCGACGTATCGTCATAGTTATCCGTACAAAAATGCGTTTTGTGGAAATACAAACCAAAAGACCAAAGAGATTTTCTTAATTCTCGTAACATGTTAATACTTTTCCAAACATAATAACCTAACCAAGAGCATGTCAGGACCACAGAATTACAGAAAAAACCAGAATGAGTGTTCGATCACATTTGTACGTAGCGGACTGTGTCCAAAACCATGACAAAACACCGCCCCGCCCGCACTTCACCTCCCCGCGTAGGGTTACCAGCGCAACATAACATTACCTCTTTATGGGGTAAATTAAAATTTTATGTATGACTGCAAATAGTGAAATAGAAATTTTAAACCATAGATTTCGCGTGGAATGTAATAAAGCAATTGTTTATAAAACCAACAAATTTTCAAAATTTTCTAAAACTGCTTATTTCAGGTTTGGGAGGAACGATTTAATTGAAAAATAAAAATATATAAATTAATGTCGGTTGTTCTCCAATAAACCAATTATTAGAGTCGAATTTATTTTTAACCCCCGACGCAAAAATTTGACGTGTCTGTCTGTTATAAGTTTGACGTGTCTGTCGGTCTGTCTGCCTGTCTGTGGCATCATAGCTCCCGAACCGATGTAGCGATTTCAATTTAGTTTTTTTTTTTGTATTAAAGGTGACTTATCTGCGAGTGTTCTTAGACATGTTTGATGAAAATCGGTTAAGCCGTTTAAAAGTTGTGGGGGTAGAAAGTGGGGAAGAATAACTGAATGTCTTTTAAATTATTAAATTTTAAATATTTATTATTTAAATTTTATTTTAATTAAAATTTTAATTAAAATAAATTTAAATTTTAAATAAATAAATATTAAAATTTAAATAAACTTTTAAATTCAGCTAAAATTTTAACTATTTCTCTACAGTCTACTCAATCTTCTTAATATTGAAGTCGGTACCAGCCTTATTATTTTTACTTTATTATTATTTGGTAGTCGGTTTAATTTTTTGTTTAAAATTTAAATTATACCCTTTTTAGTGAAATTAGTTAAATTATTATTAAAACATTTTAAGAACGTTTAATAAACGATCGAATGTATAATTATTAAATACGCGCCAAGCTTCGTTAGGTATTGTAAATAAGATGATGATGATGATTACTGTAAGTTACATAGTTGCAGTTCTTTGAACATTGCCGAAATTTCCAAACGCGCATCTTTAAAGACAGAGGAGTACTGTTCAGTACTTTTGGATGCAAAACCTTAACCGCCTCTTTTTTGGAAGTCGGTTAATATATAATTCGCATATAGTAAAGTATATTGTATTTTATTGTAAAATCTAATATTAACTAATTACGAAAATTTGGGTAAAATGTTCCATTATTTTGTGGCAACACTTACAAAACAATAGCGTTATTATGTTTCGACAATTATTTATTCAATAAAAATTAATTGAAAAAAAGTTGGGTAAAATATCCTGTTTTTCTGTGGCAACACTTACAAAAAGAAACCATGATTTTCTATGACAATAACGACATGGATTTAAATTCAATAATTTATTCAACTGAATTGGAAATGTACTACTTACAGATGAAATGTGATCCCATGTGATTTCTTCACAGTCCCAGCAGCATTTTTACATGTGGGAACGACACAAGTCGGCATAATTAATTAAAAACTGTCAATTTCAAACGAAGTTTACAAGGCGCGCGTCGGCCATTGACTGACAGACTAAATATCTAACCATTCCAATTTGGAATGGTCGTGACGGCTTCACTTTCAAGCGCGTTGACGGTTTCTGGTTTTTTCTGTAATTCTGTGGTCAGGACATGTCTAAGGAGGGTTCCGTAACTATAAATGCGTTGTAGTATTCTAGCACGCAACAATACTGGCTCGCCGATGCTCTCGCCATTGACACCCACCCTGCCCGCATGGCCACTCTATCAGGACTGATATCCTAACTGTCAATGTCACTGTGACAAGTCAACTGTCATCTCTGGCAAGAGCACTCGAGATAGTATATTAATATCTATGCTTTTATACACAGCCATACACTACATCCCTTTCTTGTTTTAATTTATTTTTTTCATTTATATATTCTACTTGTACCCTGTCAAAACTGAATCAATAACCATGAATAAGAATGCCCTAAATTTATGCTGTAACGTCTGTCTTGGATACCGTTATTTTATCAGCAATTCAGCATCATATTAAGTGACCAATAAAGTATAATTTAGAAGACACAACTAATCTGCTATCAATTCAAATCCATACATTCCTAATTATTTCCACACTCCACCCTTTATCCGACCGACATGTATTCTACCTTCTTCTCCTTGTCTTTTAAAACCTTCCATTATCATATAAAGTATACTACACTTCGTTTTGGTACTTTTTCCCCTATTAAATTATTCCAAACTTCTATATCTCAATTTGTATTTTTTTGATTCGAGAATCAAATTAACGCTTAACTTGGTTTCTTTATTATGATTATCCCTTGGCCCTATGTAGCACCCTTTTTCTTTTCCTTCTCCGTCTGCATAGTATATACGGGTAAGGTACGGATTAAAAGAGTTATGTTCGTTTATTTTGGTTATACCTACGCAGTTATTTTCGATGTATTTCCTTAACGACTGTTTAAGATTTTGTTGAACTTAAACTGGAAACCGTACAGTAACATTTACCCTAACGTCTAGCTTAATCCGCCTCAAATGACAAGAAAATTCCACTCAGAAAAGTTCCCATTTTATTGATGTCTTAAGTCTACCCCCGGCACGCTCGGTGGTTCTCACCTTTAGTGTAGTTGTAGCTTATACTAGAATGCACATTTTATCCTAAAACCTCTGATCTTGTTGCCAACTCTTCCTTCGGTCGTATTCTGTAGTGGTTTTGAAACCGGGCTTAGTATGTCATTTTGGATATTTTACAACTATGTACAATGTTACTGATGATGTTGTCTGTTTGCCCCCTTGAATGCCTTGTCAGAGAAAACCTATATTGGATATACCATCAATTAAATCACTTTTATACTGTGAGCCCCCAGCCTAGATCACATTACAATTCACTATCTTCATCAATTTCCAATACCGAATTAAAAGTTGAACTGCAATTTTACTCTCTAATCTAATCTAATAAAATAAATATACTCTCTTGACTTCTATCTTGTAATAATAAATCTTCTGTTCTCCATCCCACAACTATATGTATCATTTCTTTTCTCAAAAGTAGCTTACGTATGTAAGCAAAACTATCTGAAATGATTGTTCAAATTGTCTTTCCTCAATTTAAACGAATTTAAAAATTTCCTTTCCCATTGTCATGACTTTCAGATCCCGAAAGAGAATAATAATAACCATACTACAGTTCGTCTTATGGTCGCAATTCACCCACAATAAATCATATATATATATATATATATATATATATATATATATTTTTATTGTTTGAACTTTATAATGGTAATTTTGCCTCTTAAATATAAATTATTAAAAATATATAAATATTGTAACTTGTGCAAAGAGTAATTTACTTTCTCTATGAATTTGTGGCAGACAGGCAGATTCACAAACATTAAAGTGTAACAAAATTGAATCTATCCAACGCGCGGTAGTAATTGAGGTAGTGCGTGTTGTTCTTATTTTCATTGAAGTATTTATTTCTAAGCATTATTTAAAACAATATTAAATTTCTTTCCACCTAACTCCACATAAATTTTAATTTACTGGTCAAATTTCATACTCCTCCATTCGCACAATTCTCGTATAAATGTTTTTATATACCACTCAACCCAGAGTAGCTTATCATTGTCATTCGAAAACAATTAGCAATTTCACTTGGATGGACTGTAGTCCGTGCGATTGTAATGTAGCGTCTGACATAATATGGATTGACAGCCATCGACATTACTGGGGTAATGATTTTTCTAGGTAAATTTCGCAGGTTTATAATTCAAGTCTATGACAAAATGACGAACCTCACAATGTTTGTTTATATTTTTTCCTTGTCTCATGAACTCCACTTTACTAAATGTTAGTGAATCTCCTATTCGTAGCATCCTCGCTCCTCCTCATTTTCAAATCTACTCTTGTGTTCATAATGTTATGTGTTATGTTGCCTAACTAGGCGAATCGGAAACTGGACCCTGCTTTTATGCAAAATATGAATGAACTATAACCAACGATATTACGAAAACTTCTTGCTAGTTCTAGCAACCAAGAAGTAATAACCATTTTTTGTTTTTAAACAAAGTAACATCAATCTAATAATCACTCATACAGCTTGTCTGTAATTCTTATGACCTTACCAATTATTAAATGATCAACTTTGTTGCTTAGAAGTGATACTTATCAATTGAATGATGAACTATATTGCTGACATGCCTTACATGTCAATTTCAATAATCAGCCCGGCTTACATGTCATGTAATTTATTACTTTATCAATTCGCTTATTGGCATTGCCACTTTTGTTTCACCTTTATGGCCATAATTATTTAATGATTGGCTATACCACTTCCAAGTCATATTTATGACGTAATTTAATGATTATTATTATTAAGTATACTATTTTATCAATTAATTACCAGCTTTTATGCTGCTTTTTTTTGCACTTTTATAACGGTATCAATTTAATGATCAGCTATGTACTGGTTTTATGTCACTTTTGTGACAGTATCAATTTAATGATCAGCCTATGCTGCTTTAAACATTTTAAAAACCGTCATCAATTTAATGATGCGCTGCACTGGTCAGCTATGCTGCTCTTAACATTTTAAAAATCGTCATCAATTTAATGATGCGCTGCACTGGTATGTATTCATGATCAATAATACTGCTTTTAATATCACTTTTCGTGATGTTATCAATTTAATGATCAGCTTTGCTGCTTTCATAAATTTTTTAACCGTCATCAATTTAATGATGCTCTGTACTTTTATACACTTTCATCAGCTTTGCTACTTTTATACACTTTTTAACCAATCATCATCAGCTTTGCTGCTTTCATACATTTTTTAACCGTCATCAATTTAACGATGCGCTGTCCTAGTATGTGACCTTCATAACGTTATCAATTTAATGATCAGTTATACTGCTAAAATATCACTTGATATTATCAATTTAATGATCAGTTATACTGCATAAAACCCATTTAGTAAGTCAACTTTAGCTATGCTCATAAGCAGTAGACTCAGATTTATAAACAAAGCCAGGATAAACTATTAATTAAAAGCTAATATTATACTAGATAATGCCACAATTATTTAACAATATTAACAAAATAAATGATATACGTCATTATAGTTATATTATACACTAAAATTATACTAAAAAGATCTAAATAGAAACATTTTATATGTAAGACTGCAAGGATATAATATCTACTGCATTTAAAAGTATAGCTTGACAGTGTACGCGAGCTTTAGATAACACTGAGTTCGATGAATAGCGAATATTTTCAACTACCCTATATTTTTGAATGCAAAAGGTTAATAGTTATAAATTAGAATCGAAACAGTTTGCTGTGTTCTTTTAAATTCCTAGTTTTTTAATGTTAAATATTATAATCTGTATGCTGTGTTTTGTACTGGTGTAAGTTAATGACGATTGTTCTTATTCTCAAGTATTGAGAAATAATAAGTCTTAAACCGTAAACCGTAAACTGCCCCGTTACACTGCAGTGCGTGTGTCAGAGTCACATCACACATCAAAGCCTGCGCTCGCGAGGCGCTGTCTTATTGATATTATGATACAGTAAAGCAATGTACCTAATATATTTATTAATATAGCTATCGAACGCAACGCTAAAACTTTTTAACAATTATTCATCAAAACTATTATTTATGTTAAAACATAATACATTTTACATATTGCATTCTTAATTGATAAAACAAATGAACTTGTATTGTTATGTGGGCTCGTGTAATATTTCGGAGATCTCATTTGTTATGGTACCTATGTTTAATAGTAAACATCTGCAGTAGCAGAATACTCTTATCTTACTTAGTTATCGGTAACAACATATTACTTTACTTTTTTTTCACTTTTTCTTTATTTTTAGCAACACATGATGATTGCATAATTATTATGCAGTATACCTAGTATATAAATCACTCGACTTGGCGGGGGCACTACCGTGCCCCCCGATCTAATAATATCTGTAGGTACAGCGACATGTCGCTTCTATATCACAATCCTTACAGATCACAAACCTTACAGAATGTGTCTACTTAGCAGTAACACTAACTCAGTGAAACAATTGTTTTGCAATTGGTTTTATGATTTGGAAACCTTAAACTTACCGGATAATAATATTTTACATTCCTTTTCACTATTCTTTATCCCTTGCACAGAATAGTATAGTTTGGATTATAAACTTAATATAATAAGGTCATATACTTCAACACTTTAAAACCTACAGGTAACTGCAACAATTATCTGCTACAATAGATTCTGTTAATTCACTAAGTTTTGTAAGTAGCCAGTACTCATTAGTTAAAAATGTATCAAGTACAAAATGCCTCACTTCCAATTACCTAC
The DNA here is from genome assembly GCA_905404095.1 of Glaucopsyche alexis. Classification (NCBI taxonomy): domain Eukaryota; kingdom Metazoa; phylum Arthropoda; class Insecta; order Lepidoptera; family Lycaenidae; genus Glaucopsyche; species Glaucopsyche alexis. The sequence continues at coordinate 21,178,479 of FR990060.1, read as the reverse complement.
ACGTGTCAATTTAAAACATGGTATCAAAACTTACAGTAATTATGCAAGTTTCACTAGCACTTAAATTGTGATTAGTTATGCCTAGTGATATTTAGATTCTAGTTCTAATATTACTTATGTAACCAACATATTATAGAATAGAATAGAAATAGAATAGAAATCATTTATTTGCTTAAATAATATAATATATTATAATGATTACATTTAAACATAATAATCATAGTGGCCTTTGGATTGGAGTCCTGCTTACTTACCACTATTTAATGTCGGTGTCTTTTAATAAACCATAATAACGTGAAATAATTATTGTAAATATAACTCTTGACATAATCAACAACTTGTTTTAATTGTAAATAACAATCAATTTATATTAAAATTAGGATTGTATTAGTAATAAAATTATTGCCATGGAATCTTTTAGTATACTAGCAGCACACCACAAATATGGTCATTCCTTATCTTGACCCGCACATAGAAAATGTAACAAGAAATAAGCAAAGAGGCTGTGTACATTAGGTGATTAAATTTTAAACACTTACTGATGCGACACCTGCTGGGCACATTTTGCTATATTTATTATATAACTCCCACACCGATTTCGGTGGCGGCGACTGGTCTTATTGAACCAAACCAGTTACGCAGGAGTAATTTGACTGTGCCCAGGTGTGTGCCCGGTACACAAGAGCACATTTTCTTCTTTTACTCTCATAACCCAGTGGGACGGTTAACCGACACGACTAACGAGAGATCAGGCGCAGGTCCGACCTTTTACATGCCTATCCGACCGTTAACCGTCAGACAATCAGGTGTAATTAGCCCGCATTGTCCTAACTAGACTTGGAAACAACATTTTTTTGTTGTTCCAATGCGGGAATCGAACCCACGACCTTCGGGTCGAGAGCCAAGCTCCCACCACTAGACCATGGAGGCTGCTATATGCCTGCATGGGCAATACGATATTCTTTGTTTTAAACAATCTACAAGATTTATTGCACCTACAGGCTACAACTGACTGGTTCCTCCATTACTTCCCTCCTTTGTTATTTTCAAAGCGGATTTGTAAGATACGATGATCTTTTGTATATTTCTGTAATTAACCACTGACCTTTTTCCCTCGTCACCACATGTAGTATTCTAGCACGCAACAATACTGGCTCGCCGATGCTCTCGCCATTGACACCCACCCTGCCCGCATGGCCACTCTATCAGGACTGATATCCTAACTGTCAATGTCACTGTGACAAGTCAACTGTCATCTCTGGCAAGAGCACTCGAGATAGTATATTAATATCTATGCTTTTATACACAGCCATACACTACATGCGTAATATGCTTTTTTTTATTACTCCAAAAGTTACTGTCCGATTTGGTTCACAATAATTTTCCTAAAGAGTTTTTAGCATGATCTATCAGCATGGAAATTTGCAAGTTTCTATCTCCTATAGTTTAAAAATGCTAGGGGGACCAACTTACAAACTACTTTGGAGGTCGATTACTCGAAAATTGTCAACTTAATAAAAAAGTAACGTATGAAACCTTGCCTTTATTTTAAAAGACCTATTCTACGATACCCCACACGATGGGGTAGAGTGAAAAAATATTTTTCATCCCCACTTCACATGTATGGAACACTACCTACTACCAGCCACCACCCCTTAGCCACCCCTAAAATATAAAATTATTATATTTTATGATCCCGAAACCGTGATCTATACACAATCTATAACTGCACCAAATTTCATCAATTTATTTTCATAACTAGCTGTTGCCCGCGACTTCGTCCGCGTGGAGTTCGGATTCCATACAAAATTTTAACTCATTTTTCACCCCCTTAGAGGGCGCTTTTTCAAAAATCCTTTCTTAGCGGATGTTTACGTCATTACAACTATCTGTATGCCAAATTTCAGCAAAATCCGTTGAGTAGTTTCGGCTGTGCGTTGATAGATGAGTCAGTCAGGTTTGCCTTTTATAATATACTAGCGACCCGCCCCGGCTTCGCACGGGTACAATACTGATACTAATACTACAGAATGTATTTAAACCTCTAACAAAACGGGCGAAATTTAGTCAAAACAAACAGAAACAAATTAATATAGGTACCTACTAAAACTCAATGAAATAAGTAGTTGGGTATACTTTTATCGTATGAAATACCTTCAGGACTAACAATACAACAAACACTTAATAAATAGGTATTCAAGTACTAAACTATTCACCATAGTTACAACGAACACAAAACAAAAAATTTACTCATAGATTTAAACTATCCCGCAGTCCGCACGCGCCTCGGTGACACCCACTACGCAACAGCAGAAATCGTAATATTTTAATTTCGCCATAACTTCAAAACCAAACATCCAATTTTAATCATTCAAAGACCAAATATTATCTACATAAACTGTACTTAGTGATGAAATAATTTATTTTGATAAGGATTAATAGCATGAGTAAAATAAACGCGTTTAAATATAGTCAAAAAAAATTCAAGATTTCTAAATAAAAAAATGGTTGTTGTGCCTCACTCGACATAGATAGGTATAGTGTGTCGCGGACTTTTTTGTAGATATTTATAAGATCTACAATTAATTGCAACATTATATGGTTCTATCTTTTATAGTTTAGGCAGCGTACGCAAAATAAGTAACTTTTCTGGTTGATTTTTTACACCTTGTGGCCGAAAAACCCAAATATCTTACGGAACCCTATTTTTTTCCAAAATAAAAATTAGCCTATGTTACTCGTGGATAATGTAGCTTTCGAAAGGTGAAAGAATTTTTGAAATCGGTACAGTACTTTTTGAGCCTATTCATTACAAACAAACAAACAAACAAACAAACAAACAAACAAACAAACATACAAACAAAGTTTTCCTCTTTATAATATTAGTATAGATTACAGGAGCTAGAGGCGCGGACAGACAGACAGACAGATAGACAGACAGACGGACAGAGCGAAACTATAAGGGTTCCTTAAGTATTACGGAACCCTAAAAATTAACTAACCCAAAAACCGGAAACGACGTTATGAAAACAGTCAAGTTTATTGATGGTTTTCAAATAAGTATTAAGTCGATATTACAGTTATATGATAATCTTAAGCATGAAGGGTTTGAATATTTATATACAAGACGTCTCAATCAGGACGTTTTAGGGTTTTTTTTTTTTTTAGAAAGATTAGGTAAAAAATGGTGTTACAGATGCTACAAAACGAACGAGTAGGCAATTTATATCTGCATATAGAAAAATTTACTTTACAAATACATAACAAAGTCTCCTAAAGATGGCAATTGTTCTGAGGATCTGACAGAATTTTTAAACAATTTAAGCCATCCAAGTTTTCAATCCGGCGCCAGGGACATTGACAAACATATAACTAGCAGTAGCGATGACAAACAAACATAAGAACAAGATAATTGTTTGCGTGAAATCTTAAGTTCTGAATACGTACAACAACTTTCACTACCGGAAAAAAATCATTTTTTTATGTTTGTAGCTATTTATTAAATAAATGTGCTGATTACCATAAGGACTGTGAATTTTTAAAAGACTACATCGATCTTAATCAACGTGCATATAATAATTTAAGTTCAGAAGCTACATATCTTCATAACATGAATTATGGTACAAATGGAATTTTACTCATGGTCCCACCCGATGATTTTGTTGTTAATATAGAAAGGATGGAGCAGGTGTTTCGCGAAGCGTTCGAAAAGAATCGTTTAATAAAACATACTGTTCCATTTAATACAAATAAAGGCTTTTCATTTTTACCTCGTATTTGATTAATTAAAAATATTAAAAACATTTAATTAATTAAATAAATAAAAACCTAGTGATGCGTATATTACACAAAAAATATTACCAAAATGAACGTGACAGCCCTTGCGCTGACGGAAAAGTAGGTAAATAATTCGACGAGCGGCTTTAGACATCCTACTGTTCTCTTTATACTGTGCCTCAGCGCATTGACAAAGTTATTTATTTTCGAGAAAATAAAACATTAGGCGTCTATTAGGCTGTGTGGTCGCTGCTATGGGTATTGGGTACATAAATCTAACTATAAACATTTCAACATTATTTAAAAAATCCCTGAACTCACCACTTATTTTTTCTAGTTCACATACGGCCCGTTTCAATAACCTATCTATCAATAACTATTTGTTAGAAACTTCAAATTTGTATTGTGAAAAACCGGCAAATTATTGAATGGTGACGTTTTTAACAAATACGTAGTTATAGATAGATAAGTTATTGAAACGGGCCGATAGACTGCATTACGTTTTAGTACAACAACGACGAAATGCTCTATAGGCCCTAGGCCCTGGCTATCAGTAGTCATTATTGAATTATTTTATTTCCTATGGTTACAGTCGACTGAAAATATGCAAGCGGACCAGTCAGAGGCGAGTATGTCACTGAAGAGAACAAACGAATCGCCAGCAGACACAGACATGACAGCGAAAAGCGCAAAAACCGGAGACGAGGTTGAAGATGAGTTCGATTTGTTCTGCAGAAGTCTGGCGGTTCAGCTGAAGAGGATGCCACTGGATAGGGCAGTCAAATGTCAGGAGAAGCTGCAAGCCATCATGACCAAGGAGCGTCTGTCCCAACTTGATGGACCATCATCATCATCGCCCATGCCTTCTTCTCCCTCAGAAACTAGTACTCTCGTTATAGATTATATTAAGGTGGAAGATGAACAGTTTACATAACTTCTTTGGCCATTAGTGATCTTTTTAATAAACGTTTTAATGAGTAAAATTGAGTATTTAATTATATACATACATACATACATATAATCACGCCTTTTTCCCGTAAAGGGGTAGGCAGAGACCACTTTTTGCCACTTGCTACGATCCTAACATACTCGTTTCGCTTCGTTCACTTTCATTCTTACCATCCATTCCTCCTCTTACATTCAACGTAGCGAAGCGGCTCTCCATGGTCCGCTTTTCACCTTCGCGAGAAACGAGACGTGATGGGTGGTGAACCACATCGCCGCCATTTTGGATAATTAAATTATTTTTATGATTATCCATTGCGTTTCCACGGATTGTTGGAGAGGGTAGGAATAGGGAAAGGGAAGGATAGGTGGTGTGGAAAGGAAGATTGGTAAGTTAGAGTGGGAAATAGGAAATGTAGGATATTATCGCCCAGGAGGGCAAGGGATAGGACAGTAATAGCTAGGGAAGCCGGGGTCGCATACTCGTATACTATACCACAACTACCGGACAGGTAAGTTGGGATGAGTATCCCACGACATATACACGAGATGTAGGTATTAGTATAATGTAGGTATATATATTTAATTATATATACCTACATTATACTAAAACCTACATCTACACATGTACAAAATTAATTTGCCCCTACCAAAATTATTAAAATTAATATAATATGCGTAACATAATATTACCTACTAGTATATCACTGCGTTGTCGCCTTGAGTGGTATGTCCCATGTCTGATAACAGGGACGATCCATATTCCATAGAATATCAGGGACTGTGGTATTCCTCAGTCATTTATCTGAGTGGACTAAATGGTTTGAGCATTACACCCACTTTTACATGGGGAAATGCTGTATTCATCTCCGGCGGACTGGAGAGACGGCCGGGGTATGTGGAACTCACGCGGGTGCGAGATGAGGAGCGCACCCGGGGTTAGCAACTTAAGAGGAAACACCAGTGCCACGAAATGTATGGAAAAACATACAAACGTAGTCCTCTGTTTCCTCCCTGGATAATGCTGGTAGAGTAACAATTTTTTTCCTGAATATCTATGGATACTATTAGCATGTCCCTATGACTTCCTTTTTTTCATAAATTAACTATTAAAAGAGATACCTAGGTAGATATGGACGTTCAAAAACTTTAAAAAATGCCAGATTTTTCGGTGTTCAACATCCAGAAAACAAATTTTACTAGGTAAATTATATAAATAATGAAAACATAGGAACACAGCTCAAGCCTTTTTTAAATTTCTAATGAAAACAGTACAGTATTAAATCGGTTAGGTTTTGAAGAAGGAATCAGGGCCCAGGGGACTACGAATCATGTTCAAGTTGTAGTTGTCTTTATCGCACTCGTACACATTGATCGCGACACTGAGTTTCCTCTTCACTCCTTCTTCTCCGCTGCAGTGCTAGGCCGCCAGCCCCACAAGTGATAACAGTAGCGGCCTAGCAAGAAGCATTACACCACCTGGCACCTATTATATATATCCCTTAGCTACTCTGTAATTTATTTTTAGTTGTGTAGTGTAATGTTAAAACTTTCTTTGAATAAACGTCTTATTAGTATCGTCTACTAGCTTTTGGAACAGTTACTTTGGGATATCGCTAAAGCTGCGCGTCCACTGCATCGGAATCGGAGCGGACGGAGCGTCGGCATTTACAAAATGCCGATGGGGTGCGTCCACTGCATCCGGATTCAGCATCGGCAATTTAGTTATTTTTAGTCCGTCAGCCTGAACGTGCATTTGCATTATGGAGGATAGTGACGAGATATATTGTTGTAATCTCAGACCGAATAGGTTGTAATTAGCTTATTTTATCAGAAGAGGAAAAGAGAAACAAGAGGAAACGAAAGATATGGGTTCATAAATCATAATATAAATTCAAAAAGAATAATTTTTGGAGAATTTCATACATTATATTCTGATTTATTAGAAGATGAAAATAGATTTTTTGGGTACATTCATATGACTCGAAAAAAGTTTTTTGAACTTCACTATATTCTACAATTTTTATTTATTATTTGCCCAATTTCATCCCATATATCGTCTCTCCTCAGTTGGTTAAGATAATGTTGATGTTTTAGATTGTAAAGTTCATCATATTTTTCCACTAAAGTAATTAAAATATCGTCATTCGTCGTGAATAGGTATTTATGTATAGCCGTCGCGTCGTCGCAAACACGTCAGAACTTGAAACGTTCCGAATCCGAATGACGGGTTCACTGCCGATGACGTCATCGGCAAAAATACCGGTCGCGGGCGCAGAAATGCCGATGCAGTGGACGCAGTACCATAGAAATCCATACAAAGCAACAAATCCGTACGCTCCGTACGCTCCGATTCCTACTGCTTCCACTGGATCGGCATTTCTGCGCCTGCGACCGGTATTTATGCCGATGACGTCATCAGTAGGGCATCGAGACCGGTTTTACCCGAAACCGAAAACCCGGGTTTCCCCGGGTTTTCGGGCCTACAACAAAACCCGGTTTTCAAAATATTGAAAACCGGTTTTCGGTTTTTTCGAGCTTTTTTTCATTATGAAATTCTACAACAGTTTATAACAGTTACAGTCACAAACCGAACGTTATAGTGGCTTGTGATTGTCAATGTAGAATTTTAGAACAATAGTTATAATGTTTTCATGTTGTATGTAGTACATTTGAGGGCACGCCAGTGCCCCCGCCCCGCCAGGACGAGTGAGCGAAGCGCAAGCGATTCGTCGATTTTTTGGACCTTCATAACTTGGTATAATTTATTATTCGGTTCCATCAGCGCTCAATGCGAATTGCTCTCCGTTCCCATGATACCAAAAATCGAGTGGGCCTAACGGAATCCGTCCCATTGTGTTAAAAATGTGTGCTCCAGAGTTGGCACCAGTCTTAACGCATCTTTTTCGGCTCACCTGCTCTTATGGCACAGTCCTGGCATCTTGGTAGACAGCTTTGGTGTGCTATCACCTGCCCTGTTCATACTGCATATCAATGATAATATGTGATGACGACAGTACGGGTGATGCCTTATATACAGGTCGCCCGAACATCTCTCGGCAAAACGTCATTGAGAGTCGAAACGAACTTGTCTCTCAAATTAAGAATTCATTGGAGAAGATCTCTGAATGGGGTAGACTTACTTAGTCCAATTCAACACCTCTAAGACACAAGTTTGCGCGTTCATCGCTTATAAGTTACCGATGGTCGTATGTCCTCGTTTTGAAAGCATACCCATAACTGTCTCCTCCAACATCGGAATACTTGGTGTTAGCATATCGAGCGAGGTCTAGTTCCGATATCATCTGGAGGGTAAGGCCAAGTTAGCCTCCAAGAAGCTTGGTGTTCTGAACAGGTCAAAGCAGTATTTCAGTCCGGTCCAACGCCTACAACTCTATAAGGCGCAGGTTCAGCCTCACATAGAATATTGTTCTCATCTCTGGGCAGGAGCGCCAAAGTACCAGCTTCTCCCTCTGGATCGTATCCAACGAAGGACCGCTCGAATTGTCGACTGCCATAGTATTTCAAACAGGCTTTACTCCTTAGAGCTACGTAGAGATAAGCATCGCTCTGCATCATATATCGGTAATATTACGGGGAGTGCTCCGAGGAATTGTTCGGACTTATACCTGCTGCAACTTTTCGTTATCGTTCGAAGGGACAAAATATTTTATCATCCTCATCACCAATTGTCGCCAACAGTAGGTATTTCCGGACCATTACGACCTGCACACCTTCAAGAAGGCAGCATATTCCCTCCTAAAAGGCAGGCAAGGCATTTCTGTTTCTACACGCCTTAACTCTACAAGCCTAACTTTACAAACTCTACACTTTAGTCAAATTATGTGGCATGGCCATTTCGTCAGGCAACGTATTTTGACTATGGTGTAAAGTTTGTTAAATTATTAATTACTTTACATGAAAATGTTTATGGTGGGATCACATTTTACCAGTATTACGTTGTTACAACAGAAAGCAGCTGATAAAAGTTAATTTTAGGACATTCCTAAAAAAATTCTACAAAATCAACAAAAAACCCGAAATACCCGAAAAAACCCGGGTACCCGGGTTTGAAGATGGCTGGGACCGAAAAACCCGGTTTTTTTAAATATGGCCGGTCTTCGATCCCCTAGTCATCAGCAGTGAACCCGTCATTCGGATTCCGAACGTTTCAAGTTCTGACGTGTTTGCGACGACGCGACGGCTATACATAAATACTTATTCACGATGAATGACGATATTTTAATTACTTTAGTGGAAAAATATGATGAACTTTACAATCTAAAACATCAACATTATCATAACCATCTGAGACGATATTTGGGATGAAATTGGGCAAATAATAAATAAAAATTGTAGAATATAGTGAAGTTCAAAAAACTTTTTTCGAGTCATATGAATGTACCCAAAAAATCTATTTTCATCTTCTAATAAATCAGAATATAATGTATGAGATTCTCCAAAAATTAATCTTTTTGAATTTATATTATGATTTATGAACCCAATCTTTCGTTTCCTCTAATTTCTCTTTTCCTCTTCTGATAAAATACAGCTAATTACAACAATATCCTCGTCACTATCCTCCATAATGCAAATGCACGTTCAGGCTGACGGACTAAAAATAACTGAATTGCCGATGCTGAATCCGAATGCAGTGGACGCACCCCATCGGCATTTTGTAAATGCCGACGCTCCGTACGCTGCGGACGCTCCGATTCCGATGCAGTGGACGCGCAGCTTAAAATTTACCCGCGACTTCATTTACGTAGAAGAAGAAGCGTTTCCACCGCTGCCCTGGCCCCTGACTGACTGCCCGCCCGCGCCGCACATTGTTATGCGCGCTTATTTTATTACTGCGATATCTTCTAAAATAGGTACTCATTGAAATCAAATGATGTAAACGGCAAATTTCTTCTAGATTAAATGATTTTAATGAATCACGTATTTTCTTGGATAAGGATTAATATCATCTTTATGAAAACACCTTCACAAATAATGTTTACTTTTAGAACAAATTTGGTTACCATAAAAAAGTTATAGTGAGCCAACCTTAAAAGATAGACATATACTGTCGCGGACTTTTTTGTAGAACTTTTAAAGGGGGACAATTCTGTCATACATCATTTTAGCGAAACTTTAACCATTTCCACAGCGTACGCACCGAAAGCTCTCAAAAGGAAAAAAAACCCTGATTTTGTAACATTCTTGATTGGTGCTCCGCTCGTATTAAACTTCATGATGTTATATTATAGCCAAAGATTTCAACTCAAGATAGGCTATCACGTACATTTAGCCGAAAAAATTTTCATACAAGAAAAAAATACGCCATCTATGTAAAATCAACGGAACTTCGATGTTCCTTTGATTTTACGATTTTACCATTCCGATAGAACAGTCGCTAGTCGTATGATATAACTTTGTAAGGGCGTACAACGCATACATTTTTTTTAAATACATATCTTGACTAAAGAAATTTTAATAAAATTGTCCGGCGCAATATAAGTTTAGCTCGCATTAATACTGGAATTACTAAAATATTAACAACAATAAATCAATAAGGCTTACAAACAAATATATTTTTTTTTAAATAAATTATAAATTTCATATTTCTTTTTACATTACTCTCATTATCATAAAGCATAGACGAGGCGTGTTGAGGCAAAAAGTGTCCACGCTTAAACTGCCCCACTTTTGGGGTTTTTTGGGGCAGTCGAGGTTTCATATTTTGTCATCTTGACATTTCGACATTGGCTTTCCGCAGATTTTTCAGTCCACATTTAGTTGAAAAAATCTTCTGAAATCAAGATGGCGTAACTTTTTCTTATATATTATTTGTCAAATGTATGCCAAAGATTAGGAACGCACTTTTAACTCCTCTGGTGATTAGTACCCATAGATGGCGATAATTACATACTAGAATATTATACAGATATTATAACGGTGTAATAGATCAGTGCAATGGCTAATGGTGTATGTATACTAGATATTTTAACCTAAGCAAGATATTTTAAAGGATTTTACAAGAAAACCATTTTTTTTTCTTCTATACGGCGTATGGACCTAGACCAAACAACAAATTTGTTTTTACACATGTTCCGTAGCTCCAGCGGCGCCACAGAAGGGGCGGACGTTTCACAGCCAGCGCTGCAGCAAAAATTACATACAAATAATAGCGCAACAGCACTTAATATTCCTTTATTACCTAGATAAATAAAACAAGACTTATTAAAAATAAAACTAATTATTTTAAGTACCATAAAAAAAATTGAATTATAATTTATAAAAACTTATACATATTCTAATTCAGTTTGAAAATAATAATCTACACTAATATTATAAAGAGGAAAACTTTGTTTGTATGTTTGTTTGTTTGTTTGTAATGAATAGGCTCAAAAAGTACTGGACCGATTTCAAAAAATCTTTCACCTTTCGAAAGCTACATTATCCACGAGTAACATAGGCTAAATTTTATTTTGGAAAAAATAGGGTTCCGTAAGATATTTGGGTTTTTCGGACACAAGGTGTAAAAATCAACCAGAAAAGTTACTTATTTTACGTACGCTGCCTAAACTATAAAAGATAGAACCATAAAATGTTCTAATTAACTGCAGATCTTATAAATATCAACAAAAAATGTCCGTGACACACTATACCTATCTATGTCGAGTGAGGCACAACAACCATTTTTTTTATTTAGAAATCTTGAATTTTTTTGAACTATATTTAAACGCGTTTATTTTACTTAAGCTATTAGTCCTTATCAAAATAAATTATTTCATCACTAAGTACAGTTTATGTAGATAATATTTGGTCTTTGAGTGATTAAAATTGGAAGTTTGGTTTTGAAGTTATGGCGAAATTAAAATATTACGATTTCTGCTGCACGGCCCGTTGCGAAGTGGGTGTCACCAAGGCGCGTGCGGGAGGGGAGTTTAGATCTATGAGTAAATTTTTTGTTTTGTGTTCGTTGTAACTATGATGGATAGTTACTTGAATACCTATTTATTTAGTGTTTGTCGTATTGTTAGTCCTGAAGGTATTTTATACGATAAAAGTATACCCAACTACTTATTTCATTGAGTTTTAGTAGGTACCTATATTAATTTATTTCTGTTTGTTTTGACTAAATTTCGCCCTTTGCGCTTTGGATCATTGGGAAATCTGTAATTTAAATACTATAAATTGCTGCGATGTTTACAACAAATGTCCACTAAGTTAGACAAAAGAAAAAAATAATAAACTAAGTATGCCAAAGTACTCTATTTTGTGTAACATTTCATCTAGTAATATTTCAGAAATACTAGTTTTTTTTTCTCCAAAAGTGCATAATGTTAAATCGGCTGGCCCCTGAACATTGTAGGTGGTTGTTGTAGGAGTAGATATAGACAGTAGGTGCAGGTTGTAGGTGATCTACATCTAGTAGATGTAGCTTGTAGGTTTTTAGTGGGGTAACTACTGTTTACCTACCAACCTACCACCTACCAACTATAGGTATGTAGTAGGTCTAGATGTAGGTTGGAGGTGTAGGGTATGACTTATGGGTGTAGCAACCTACGCTTACAACCTTCAAGTTTAGTTATTTTTTATTCAATTTCATAATTCACAGAACAACGTCTGTCAGGCCAGATGGTAAATAATATTTTTAAATAGATGTAAAAATCAAATAAATAGTAAACCTTAGTTTCATTATATTTAAATTAATCAAAAATGTGAATACTGACGGGTAAGGTTAGGTTTGGTTAGGAACTGAAATAAAAAAAAACTTCATCTCTTATTTCTGTACTAATAAATCAATAATAAAAATGACGTCCCTACAAAGTTACCTTTTCACTGTTGCGCATACAATAACCAGTGTTCTTTCATAGTTGGCCGCCATTTTTTGAATATTTATTTATAATTCCATAAGTATTTTAATTGTAACAAACAATATTGTGATAATTACTCGTGATGAGATATCTTTTTTACAAGTTTGTCATAGTTTTTACAGCCTTTAATTACGCAACTACTCGGCATTTTATGAATTATATGCGGACTGGATAAAGCAAACGTAGAAATGGTAAGATCACGAGTGCCAAACCTCAACTGTCAAAATGGCCCCAAAATTTAAAAATTGGGGCCATTTTACTGGAGACACTTTTTGCCTCAACATGCCTCGTCTATAATATACGTCTATTATTATAGCCTAAAGCCTATAATTTTTCAATTCATACCGGTAGTTCCTGAGATTAGCGCGTTCAAACAAACAAACAAACTCTTCAGCTTTATAATATTAGTATAGATAAGGCAAAGCTGATTGACTGATGTATCAACGCACAGGCAAAAAAAAACCCTTAGGGCCAGAAATTTTAAATTTTGCACACGTATTTCTCATACGACGTAGGCATTCCACTAAGAAAGGATTTTTCAAAATTCAACCCCCAAGAAAAAGGGAATGAAAGTTTAAAACCTAATTTCACACGGGTAAAGCCGCGGGCAATAATTGATTGTATTTTGTTTTATCTTATAAATTATAATGAACTAGCTGATACCCGCGTAAGTACAGTAACCCACGGGAACCTTATGTCCTTATGGTCTACTTTATATCTGTGCTAAATTTCATGATAATCGGCTTAGTAGTTTCTACGTGAAACTAGAAATAAAGTATCCCACGGGAACCGTACATTTCCCCGCGATAAAAAGTAGCCTATGTCCTTTCTCAGGCTTTACATTATATGTGTACCAAATTTCATTTAAATCGGTTCAGTAGTTTTGGCGTGAAAGACGGACAAACAGACAGACACACACTTTTTCATTTATTAATATGGATTTTAAAAATTGAAAAATATTATAGGTTATAGATTGGATCGGTTTTGGTACTGGTATTCGATCCTATTGTGTATTATACAACTTAGGGACCGTCCATTAATCACGTGATGTTTTTAACAACTTTTTAGACCCATCCCCTCCCCCTGGTGATACGTGGTGAGGTTTTATACTACCCCCCCTCCCCCACCTAAGATCACGTGTATTTTTTTTACATAGTAAGCAGGTCATGTTTGAAGAAAACTTTAACTTAAAAAACAATTTAATCGAATAATTTAAGCAATTAAAACTATACGAGTCATTTGTTTTGTAAGTATTTAAACAACACTACGAATATAAGTAATATAATATAATAACATTTATTTAAAAATAAGTAGTTAGGTAAATACAATTAATATAAAAACTTACTATCTAAATACAATACGGTGTGGATTTAATAAAATAAAACAATGGAATAATACACTATAGTCTATACCTACCTACTAGTACCTACGAAGCTAACCTCAGGAGAAAAGCCCACCCCGCAGCATACCGGGCTCAAATGTTCCCATGACGCTAGCCGCATTGCCGCGCTGAATGGCCAGGGAAACATGCTGAACCAGGTACTCCCCGGAGCGGGGGTCGTTGCCACAGTCCCGCAGCCGTCGGCCCAGCTCACGGATCAGACCCTTCGCTTCGTCGCACCAGGGACCACCTGTTTCGACTGCGAAAGGCACGAACAGGTACTGCCGCTCCAGTTCCGCGTACTTAGAGCGCTTATGCCTGGCCGCAGACTTTGCAGCAGAGCCAGCTGTGCGTATGGTGCTGGGAGTGTGTGAGGCGGCGAAGGTGCTCACACACGTGGCATCCCAAAGGAGGCAGCGGCCTTTCCTCCACGGAACCAAAGTGAGACCATCTGGGCGCTTGCCGTCAGTTCGGCCCAAACCACCACACTACGAATTGACTACGAATCTACAACCAATAATAATTTCGGTATGCATAGACTAGATTCGAAAATTAATACACGTGATGTCTCCTTATACCCCCTCCCCCTCCTTGGTGATACTTGGTGATTTTTTTTCGGACCCCCCCCTCCCCCTTTAGGCATCACGTGATTAATGGACGACCCCTTAACAGGCCAGCCAACACGCGTGTGACAATTTCGAACATTCGGAAAATTCGAAATCCACATTAAAATTCTACCCCAATTCTCCGTTTATGTTATGATAAAATCAGTAGATTTCTCGGTAAAGAACATACCTTATTTTTATTTAAACGTGGGAGAGCCATGCTTCGGCACGAATGGACCGGCTCAACCAGATAAATATACCACGGCCTCACAGAAACGCTTGCGTTGTGACTTGTGACTCGTGTTTCGCTGAGTGAGTGAGGTTACCGGAGGCCAAGGTTGGGGATTTACCGACCGGGAAGGGGCACAAGTGTTGAAATGCGTAATAAGTCTGGTGGTGTAGGGAAAAGCGTGGGGCGCTTTGTGCCATAATTTTCGTATATCGAGCGACCCCACGCTTTTCCCTCAATTATACTAGTATTTTTTATATACTACTGTTTTAAGTTTATTTTTAAAAAAATTAAAATTATTTTCAACTTTTTAGTTCGATATTCTTTAAAAGCGTGTTTTTTTAGTTTTTTTAAACTAAGTATATTTATTTTCAACTTTTTAGTTATTTTATACATTCATAATTGATGTAAAAGGCAATTTAGATACTAGACTGTTGTAAGATAGAGGTCCATTTAATCTATACTAATATTATAAAGAGGAAAACTTTGTTTGTATGTTTGTTTGTTTGTTTGTAATGAATAGGCTCAAAAAGTACTGGACCGATTTCAAAAATTCTTTCACCATTCGAAAGCTACATTATCAACGAGTAACATAGGCTAAATTTTATTTTGGAAAAAATAGGGTTCCGTAAGATATTTGGGTTTTTCGGACACAAGGTGTAAAAAATCAACCAGAAAAGTTACTTATTTTGCGTACGCTGCCTAAACTATAAAAGATAGAACCATAAAATGTTCTAATTAATTGTAGATCTTATAAATATCTACAAAAAAGTCCGCGACTATACCTATCTATGTCGAGTGAGGCACAACAACCATTTTTTTATTTAGAAATCTTGAATTTTTTTTGGACTACATTTAAACGCGTTTATTTTACTCATACTATTAATCCTTATCAAAATAAATTATTTCATCACTAAGTACAGTTTATGTAGATAATATTTGGTCTTTGAATGATTAAAATTGGACGTTTGGTTTTGAAGTTATGGCGAAATTAAAATACTACGATTTCTACTGCACGGCACGGCCCGTTGCGAAGTGGGCGTCAGCGTCACCAAGGCGGGGGTGCGCGTGCGGGGGGAGTTTAGATCTATGACTTCTATGAGTAAATTTTTTGTTTTGTGTTCGTTGTAACTATGATGGATAGATACTTGAATACCTATTTATTTAGTGTTTGTTGTATTGTTAGTCCTGAAGAGTATAGGTATTTCATACGATAAAAGTATACCCACCTACTTATTTCATTGAGTTTTAGTAGGTACCTATATTAATTTGTTTCTGTTTGTTTTGACTAAATTTCGCCCGTTTTGTTAGAGGTTTAAAGACATTCTGTAGTATTAGTATCAGTATTGTACCCATGCGAAGCCGGGGCGGGTCGCTAGTAAAGCATATAATTAGGAGAGAGTTGGCGCGTGGCACAACACGAGCACAAGTCACAACTCACAGCACGTGTGCGGTGTAACGCGTGGAATAACTTCAAACGGTTGCTTGGCGACCGCATTATATTGATAGTAGTAGTAGCCGTAGTTACATACAAGCAAGCAAACAAGCTTACATACAGGTGAAGTTAATATATAAGCGTGTTAAAAGAGATAAAGGAGGTCTTTCTTTTTTCCATTTACCTAGTGATGAAGACCCGACCAGGGCCTCTGCAGTTACTGGTAATCTGTTGGAGCAAAGTCCGGGGAGCATAGTGGATGCCTTTGACATTACAATTGATACTCCTCTAATTTGGTAGCCGTCTGTTGTGCAATGTGTGGTCTAGCGTTGTCCTGGAGCAGCAGTGGCCTAAAGCGAATGACCGACCGCTTTTGTTTAGCATCTAGCTTTTCCATCATGATTTGCAGTTACTGGCAAAAGACATCAGCCGTAATCGTCTGGCCAGAATTAAGAAAGCTGTAGTGAACGACACCGGCACTAGTCCATCAAACGCTCACAAGTAACTTTTTTTGAGTCAATTTTCGCTTGGGGCAGGCTTTGGCTGATTCGCCAGGGTTCAGCCATTGCGATGAGCGTTTCCGATTATCGTACAGGATCCACTTTTTATCACAGGTAATGATTATATTTAAAATCCCTTCATTATTGTGCCGGTTGAGTAATGTAACGCAGCAGTCGACGCACGTTTGTAGATTTGCTTCCTTCCCAATTTGCTTCAAGTGGATTAAAACAGTTTTATCACTAACACCACAGCCTGCAGCTAACTCGGACGTGCACCTTTCGTGCACCTTTCATAGAACAATCCAAATTTGGTCAGGGTTGTTATAGAAGATGGAAGTAAATTAACCTAAGTCTAGCGTCAGTATGAAGTCGTCATGACAACCAACAACACACCACAATTCTCAATCTCATATGACATACAGGTCGCGCAACGGTTTATGAGCGCTCAGTGAGAGTGGAGGGGATAGTTCGCGCATGTGAACAATAGCAAAGAATATAAATTACTAACGTACCAATAGCGTGTCGGTAGCCACGTTCGGCATGCGTTCGGCGCATCCACACCTCCCCGCCCGAGCCCGCTACCGCCAAACACACCCAAAAACTGATTTCTGCGCATACACCCTCTACTTTTGTCGAAAGATCTTAATTCGTTGCGCGACCTATACCTACAAACTCAAACACGAAATTTGATAATTTAGACATCACTTCGAGAAGACACAAGTTTGACATTATTGACACTAGATTTGTGCACACGTCGCGTGACGCGTCGTATGATTAGTAGTAGTGCAATCTATCGACAGTTTTCTATGTACTTATTACTAAAGTTAAATATGATGATAGTTATTATGAATAATATAATATGATAGTTATTATTACTAAAGTTGAAGAGGAAGAGTTCCTCCATATGAGATTAAGGATTAAAGTAAAGGAATTATTAAGGACTAAAGTTGAAATTTAATAAACAATTTATTAAAATTAATAACTATTTCATTCTGTTGAAAATCTACCGTTTTTAGGGTTCCATAATACTCGAGGAACACAAGCATGCGCATCAATCTTGCTTGCTTGCAAGAAATTACTGAGTGTGTCTTTCATTTGTTTTAATAATGCAACAACTCAATATTTATGTAAGCGTAGTTCAAGGAGTTACATTGTCGGACGTCAATTGTCATGTGACAAAATGACATAACATCTGCGAATATATACTCGTAGAAGTAAGTCTGTAACTGAGATATAAATGAAAATTGAAAAAAAAATTAAATATTTTAAGTAACCCCCGAATTGTCAAGCAGTGAGCCAGCTGATGATGATGAATTATAGCTAAGAACATTCTCGATCATATTATCATTCAAACAAAAAAAGTAGGTCCAAATCGGTTTATCCGTTTAGAAGCTACCGACTACGATACCACGAATAAACATAAAGTGACGTGAAACTTTAAAACAAAACTGATGTTTTGTAGGGGGTTAATAAAAGTAGGTTAGAAAGTACACAGTTTATAAAAATTAGAAAGTCAGAAGAATTTTTCACCAAGTAATAATAAGGGTAACACAGATAAAAAATAAAAATAGCAAAAAAAGTAAAATTAAAATTAAAATTAAAAAATTTAAAAACCCCCGACACAAAAAATAAACTTTAAAAACTAATAAATAATATTTTTAACCTAATATAATTATTATTGTCACACATAATATTATGTAAGTTGAAATATTTTTATTTTACAATCGTCGCCTCGCCGGGGGACCGCAAAAGTTTATAAAGTATTTATCCAACAACAGCTAATTAATTATTACGAATTACATTTAGGTACGAGGGATTTTTTTTTGAGTAAATTATTTTGTTGCAATCTGCGACTACACCTGTTTTTCTCACTGGCGGTCCCCCGACGAGACTACGATTGAAAAATAAAAATATTTCAACTTACATAATATTATATGTGACGATAATAATTATATTAGGTTAAAAATATTATTTATTAGTTTTTAAAGTTTATTTTTTGTGTCGGGGGGTTTTTAAAATTTTTAATTTTACTTTTATTTTGGCCTTTTTAAAGTCGGTGTATGGCTTACAATATACTTTCAATATTATTGAAGTAACGCGGTACCGAATTTCGAATCGATAGAACATATGGAAGATAGTCTGATCCCCTCATCAACTATTAAAGAACTGATAATCTTCAAACGGCTAATCAGGTCATGGTTACCTTACCATGTTCTTTAAATATCGTTGAAGTAACACGGTACCAAATTGCGAATCGATCGGACATAAGGAAGTTAGTCAGATCCCCTCATCAACTAGAAAAGAGCTGATGATCTTCAAACGGCTGATCTTCCCACCACCAATTTTCTCATCAAACGAAGCTAAGAACACTCTCGATTAAGTCATCAATATTCTCTTACAGTGCGCTTTCATTTGAGACCCCACTCGAGTATATTTGCAGACATTTAGTTATTCTTCCCCACTTTCATCCCCCACAACTTTTAAACGGCTCAACCGATTTTCATCAAACATGTCTAAGAACACTCGCAGATAAGTCATCTTTAATATAAAAAACTAAATTGAAATCACTTCATCGGTTCGGGAGCTATGATGCCACAGATAGACAGACAGACAGACAGACCGACAGACACGTCAAACTTATAACACCCCTCTTTTTGCGTCGGGGGTTAAAGAGATCAGATTTGAAGTGATGGAGATGAAATAGTGGTATTCCCGGGTGAGGATCTGACACCAGGGATAATTGTAAGTCCCAAAGGGAGATCTTCGACCGAGCTGGTGAGGAGCTCATAGCTCGATCAGGTCGAAGCCGTGGTTTAACATTTCACAAATGTTAAAACTACGACTACTACGGTTATTAAAGTTTTCTAAGCCAATAATATCTGGTAAAAATTTTATCAATTCATCAAAATTATAAAAATCTTGTCGCAGACCAATCAGCTCCATAGTTCTGCATCACGCTATCAAAGTTATTTTAGTAGCGGGCTGTATGAATATAAGGGAGCGTGTCGACGCTCCGGTTTCTACGCGGCGCGGCGCCGGCCCGGTGCCAGTTATGTATGAAGCACCAAGGGCGCCGCGTACGCGTGTACACGCGCCGGCGGAAGCAACGGTTTGACTCGGAAGCCGGTTTCATACATAACTGGCGCCGCGCCGTGTAGAAACCGGAGCATCGACAACCGGAGCCCTTTTATAATAGCGCCCTACTAAAATAACTTCGATAGCGCGATGCAGAGCTATGGAGCTGATTGGTCTGCGACAAGATTTTATAATTTTGATGAATTGATAAGATTTTACCCGATATAATATGGCTTAGAAAACTTCAATAACGTCGTAGTAGTCGTAGTCTTAACATTTGTGAAATGTTAAACAACACAACAACAGTTATGATGATTGATGATCGATCTGGCGTTTGACTTTGAAACACATAAATCTTTCCTTTATGGAGAACGTGAAGCAGTACCAATTTCAGCCGTGATTGACGTCAGAGTCACGAAGCGAGCGCGTGGTACCGCGCTGTCTGCTGCCATATTTAATAGACTTGCACATAACATCAATAACCTATAACACGTATGGTAATATAAAGTATTTTCCCGATTTTCGTGTCCGATTTCGGTTTATGATATTCATATTTTTGGAGACGTAGTCTGCAAGTCTGCGACGTTTCCATCAAACTACGTTTTTGCACACAAGCCTTCTTCATAAACTTCTACACGGAGCGATGATTTGAAATTTTTGACGCAAATTGTAGCAGTCTTTCGGACAGTCGTTTTCGTTCTAGTTATTGGATTTGTCGATCCACCTGTCATTGCTGTAATGCTGCAACTTGCAAGTGAATTTTATTTAAGTTTTGTAATAATCATTGTTGTAAGCCTGTGAATTGTGAACTATAATTTTGGTTTAATAACCTAATCTGAGATTTATTTAGCAAAAGCGATAATATTTGCATCCTTGAACAGTCCTTTGGTTTATTTACTTGCCTGGCGTACGACACCAATAATAGGTGACGGTGGCCGGTTTCATTGAAACCAGACCAGCTACGCAGGAGTTTTTTATTGTGCCCCAAGAGTGTTTGCTGTATACAAGAGCACTCTGTCTTCCATCCCGAATCCTGATCCGGACGGATAACCGACACGACTGGCGAGAGATCAGGCGCAAGACCGACTTTTTATATGCCCCTCCGACACACAACAGCAATATTTACCATGCAAGTCGTTGACACTGTGCTGATTGCTGGCAATACGGCGCATCAGTATAGAACGTGCAATCTCTGACAAAAATAAACCCTTGAAATGGTCCAAGCTGCCTCTCAGCGATTTTGAAAACAAGTTTGAAGTTGAATTATTCGGAAACGCTGAATCTGGATTGTTGCGAACAATGTCTTCTGACATGTTCTATTTAAACGTTATTAAGTATGAAGCGAATTAAAAACAGTCACAATATGTATTACCAATATTTTAAATGAAACGGTTTGTAAGGATGTGGGTGTTTGTTTATCTATATAGAAACCGTTGAAAGGATTGGGACAATAATTATAATTCAGGCTACAGACTGTGTACACGATTCCCATGTTACAGACATACGATCAATGTCTGGTAAGTAAATATCTTCTCACATTAGAAATTTGGTATTGGGGTTTAAAACGGACGGACCCACAGGCCACATTCGCATTAATATCAGGATTACATACGACATGTAATGGTGGGCATGCATTGGCACGCCACGCACGTCCGCTCAAGGTAGGCACTAGGCAGGGCATCAGTATGCGGGCGCAGTCGGCGACTCTGCAACCGCCGCACGTAGCACCACTACGTCATGATTGTACTAAGGTGTATTGGTAGCCAGGGACGGATTGTAACTTACTAAAACACTAATTTTCAAACATACTTTTAAATAGACATAAGTAAAACGAGATTTGAGAGAGTCATAATAAGTGTTCAAAGATCGTTGTGGTAACACCATCTTTAAGATGACAAAACAACTCTTTAAAAACAAGCCAGATTTTATGTTCTTGTTTATTATTGATGAGAACAAGTGCCAAGTTAATTGAACTGAGCCATGTTTACCCGCGTCTTATTCACGGTTCTCGTAATAAATAATCAAGATCAATTGGTATTTTATTTCTAGCATAGGCAAGTTAATTAAAATCATGTGCATCCGTCTAATTTGTCAAAATCACCTTCAGCTAATTAATGGACATAACACATTGCAACTTGCGAGTAGGTACATAATATTATATTATCGTGTACATGCCTATGTAAAGCTTGTTGGCAAGACTTTATTTACTGACGATGATAAAGATCACGATATGTCTGATAACTCGTGAAATAATCATTATCGTGGACAGATAGCGTGCGAGATTGACGTGAGTTTGCCGAAGCCACTTGACGCTCTGCTAAACGATCATCACGCAACTGACGCAAATGAACCATTTATTTTTTTTACTTCTCTGTGTTTGTAGATTCAAATCATTGACACTGCACTGTGATGGCGAAAGGCGTGTTTATCGACGCTGGATTTACTTTCGCACGACATGAGGTGATAACTAATAATAAATAGCATTACATTCCAAATTGCCAATATAGTAAAGTTTATTCAAAATGTTCATCAGCTATGTTTTTTTTTTAATTTTGAATTTTCATAGATGCTATAAATTCCATAGTAACATTATTCAAAGCTGTCTCTATTCATATTCCATATACATATACGTGAAGCAAAAACTGTACAGTTTTACGAGAATTCAGCGAACAGAGGAGTATATTTTAGCAGTTATAGTTTATGTACAGATTTTTTAAATAATATTTAGAAATACAAAAAAAAAAAGAATAGTAACAACTAACAACACACACTACCTCAGATTATTAACACGGTAACGCATATCGTGCATTTATTAGATACAATTATACACGTTGACGTCTGTGAATATGTCACAACATTTAATACAAATACATTTTATTCTACCCAAAAGGCAACAGAATCCTTGCGAAGTCCAAACTTAAAAATTATATGATTTACTATGGGCGAAATGGGTTCGACCACAGGGCGAACTCTAGTTATAATATTATGTACGCCTAATTCTTACTACAAAGCACAAGCATTATCTTTTTATTTCCATGCGCCAAGGGTTGCTTGGAAGAAATCGCTTTTTAGCGATAAAGCCGCCTTTGTGTTCATGCTAAAATTGTCAACTGTAATTTTAATCTTACCTGTACATTTGTGAACACAATAAAGCATATTCATTCATTCATTCATTCATGTTTAAGGCCATCATCGTATTTAAGAGATCCTTTATTTTCATTCGCTCAGTCCGTCTCTGTTTATCCGATAGGTGCAGAATTCGCGCCGCGTACGGAAGAAGGACGAAGGCGGGGGTAGGTGGGGGAGGGCAGGCTCGCTCGACTCGATCATGATTCGAAATCGTTCTCGACCTCAGCGAGCTGCCAACGCCGCGTGAATCGTAAAGAGCCCTTTAGATTTGTGAGGAAACCTGCTTGGTGTGGCGATGAGGGCTACAGTACTGTATTAGGGATAAAAAAGAGTATGCTCACCTGTAGAAAATATTTAACTGATGCATAGGAGAGACATGGTTCCCATTTCCTCCTATGCATCAGTTAAATATTAATAAGAGATGAGCCATACCGTATGGCTCATCTCGACTGGAGTAGCAAATTGGTGGTACAGAAACCATCGTGACGTAACGTTTAAAACGTGTTTCGTCAGTTATTTAGGGTAATGTTCTCTTTTTCGTTTCTTCAAATGGGCGCAATCACTAGATTCACATAGATACATATCAGTAGATTGATAGAATCTTTGCTCGCTTTCCGGAGCGGGCCATGATGATGTACAACCTTGAGCCATCCATACAGCCCCTTCTTGTTTATTCTATACATTTACAACACGCCACACAGCGTCCGTTCACAACTTCACACCTATACGCGACGTGTGCTTTTTATTAAGATGGCGCTCCAAAATTAAAGTTTATTACATAAGCACAGAGGGTCAATTCTGCAAAATAATACCTGCACCAACACAATTACAATCAAGTCCCGATATGCGTGCGTAAAATGGCTGTCAAATTGGTACGGCGCCGCCGGCGCGACTCCCGTCCCAGTGCGAGCTGACCCTAAAGATGCGCGTCCACTGCATCGGAATCGGAGCGGACGGAGCGGACGGATTTGTTGCTTTGTATGGATTTCTATGGTACTGCGTCCACTGGACCGGCATTTCTGCGCCTGCGACCGGTATTTTTGCCGATGACGTCACCGGCAGTGAACCCGTCATTCGGATACCGAACGTTTCAAGTTCAGACGTGTTTGCGACGACGCGACGGCTATACATAAATACTTATTCACGATGAATGACGATATTTTAATTACTTTAGTGGAAAAATATGATGAACTTTACAATCTAAAACATCAACATTATCATAACCAACTGAGGAGAGACGATATTTGGGATGAAATTGGGCAAATAATAAATAAAAATTGTAGAATATAGTGAAGTTCAAAAAACTTTTTTCGAGTCATATGAATGTACCCAAAAAATCTATTTTCATCTTCTAATAAATCAGAATATAATGTATGAAATTCTCCAAAAATTAATCTTTTTGAATTTATATTATGATTTATGAACCCATATCTTTCGTTTCCCCTTGTTTCTCTTTTCCTCTTCTGATAAAATACAGCTAATTACAACAATATCCTCGTCACTATCCTCCATAATGCAAATGCACGTTCAGGCTGACTGACTAGAAATAACTAAATTGCCGATGCTGAATCCGGATGCAGTGGACGCACCCCATCGGCATTTTGTAAATGCCGGCGCTCCATCCGCTCCGTCCGCTCCGATTCCGGTGCAGTGGACGCGCAGCTTAAAGCGCAATAAAGGCTCTTGCACACGTAACGCGTGAGCGACACTCGGTCAGTGGCGTGGGCGCTCGCGAGGCGCGACGGCATGCTCGGCGAGCCAAGCGCGAAATTTCGCGCTTTCTACCGCTTCCGATGCGCACCACTGTGACGGGTGTTGTCTTTATCGTAATAATTATGTAGAAAATTACTTATTGTCATATAAAAGTATTATTAAGAAGGAAGGTACTAATTAATTGAAAAAAAAAAATAGCATCTTATTTCCTAATTAAAGGCGGCCCAGACAAGAAAAAAATAGCATTGCATTTTGTAAATAACACTAGTATTCTGTGTACTAGCCGCAAGGCTGAACTTCTTCGACCGGTCGAGGACAAGAGTGCGGTGCGATGAGGAGGGCTTCATTCTGGTGGAGAGAAGAAAGAAGAGGAAGCCAGCCGTCCGCAACCATCGCGCACCGCACCCTACGTACCCGAGATGCCCTTACGGTGTGAGGTATCTGCAACGTGTCCCGCCTGCGCTGGTCCATGGAGGTCGAGGTCGTCGTGAGCTACATCCGTAAGAAGACCACCTACACATTCAAGTTTGAGCGTCTGCAGTCTCGCTATAAGGTCAACTTCAGTTCCTTTGTGGTAAGAGTGCCGACAACACTTTTGTCTACCCTCGAGGTGGAGGCGTTCTAACCGTCGGGTGTAGTTTAAAGGTTCCGGTGGAGACTCCCCAAACGAAGCGCGCATCACGTCGCCGAAAGAGACAATACCTACGTGATAAACTATTTTAGTGTGTTTGTGTGTGTTGTGAAACATGTAGTAGGACTTCGGAGCAACCGTTGCATTATGCCACGCCGATATATAACTAATTGTACAAAATAACTTCGATGCTTCACATCTGCCAGGAGTATTTTAAAGACATCAGTTACAACTTTTTAAAATTCCCGCTTTGAAATTAAAATTAATGTATGTGAAAGTAACAAGAAAAGTTTACAATGTAAGAAATGTAGCATAAAAAATACAACCTAGAAAATGGATTATCTAGCGGTTTAAAAGCGAGTTTTGAGCGCAAAAAGCGGGTAGTTTTAAGTCACTCCGGTGAACGGAACGGTCACGCGCGGCGCGGCGGGGAGAGGCGCGGCGGGGTGCGGAGCGGCGTCAGCTCCCGTGACGCGCGTCACGCGTCGTTGCGCATGTGAACGCGCCTTTGCATATCGCTGAGAAACATTATTTTCTTTGCATAAATTGGACATCGTTATAATAATTACTGATGTGAAACATGTAGTCGGACTTCGGGGCGACTGTTGCATTATGCCACGCCGATATACAACTAATTGTACAAAATAACTTCGATGCTTCACATCTGCCAGGAGTATTTTTAAAGACCTCAGTTAGGTACTACTTTTTAATAATTTCAGGTTTTGGAAGATTTTACGTAAACTCTAGACAAACCATCATTATCTGGCATTGAATCCTAAAAGATACATCTAGAGATTATCCTTTTTCAAATTCAAGATAGTTATTTTGTTTTGCTATAACTCGTGAATTTAACTACCTATTTAATGAAATGAAACGATCATATGGTTATTATGGATCACCTGATGGAAAACGATTACCGTTGACCATGGACCAGCGACACCAGAGGAGCCTTGCTGGCCTTTTAGGAAGGAGTACGCTCTTTTCTTGAAAGTTTGAATGTCGTGTTTTAGGAAGGAGTACGCTCTTTTCTTGAAAGTTTGAATGTCGTAGTGGTCCAGTAATACCGCTGGCGACAGTTCATCCCAAGTATTATTGACCGCGGCAGAAAACTCAGGAAAGCGCACAGTAGAGGACTGTCTTTTTCGTTTTAGCCACACCACATGAGACGTACACTGCTGCATATAGATGGCCCATCGCATTAATCCTTAGTAGTACAGAATAGTGTCCTTAGTCAAAAGATCGGTATTTCAGACTTCTGGATATCATCAATAATCTGTGGCTTGTTCAATGTAAACAGCTGTCGTCAGTATATTCGATAGCCATTAGCCGGCACCATAAACGTCGAATGTAATGGAATTCAGAATGTAGGTCCCTTCAAACCATGCTCGTTAGTCTATCTCAGTCTTACCCTGTAAGTGGGTTATACTCTATCCCCCTTACTAATAAACGCTGTATAAGCGTTGAAACTTGAATAGTTATACAGTGTTTTGTTCCTGTCACACAAGTGACATTTTTAATTCGATAGAAGGAGTCAAAACACTATGTATCTATTCAAAGCTTATTCAGCGTTTATTAGTAAGGGGGGTTAGGTACTTCCATTTAAAATGTAAAATAATAATAGCTCCCCACACCGATTTCGGTGACTGGTGGCCGGTTTCATTGAAAACCAGGCCAGCTACACAGGAATTATTTTATAGTGCCCAAGTATGTGCGCAGTACACACTCTCTTTTCATTTTACTCTCGTAAGCCAGTGGGACGGATGACCGATACGACTGGCGAGAGATCAGGCGCAGGAAGGACTTTTTACATGCCCATCTGACGCATGGATCATCTTTCTTGTCAGACAATCAGGTGATCAGCCTGCATTGTTCTAACCAAACCTGGAAACAACAGTTTTTGTTGTTCCCATGCGGGAATCGAACCCACGACCTCCGAGTCGAGAGCCAAGCTCGTAACCACTAGACCACGGAGGCTGTTAAATGTAAATATAATATTCTGTCTAACAATAAAATCGTGTAGGTATCTTATAATATGTCCGACACGCTCTGCCTCCCGCGACTGTATTTTATTTCTTTGCAGTTGAAGGACGGGCATCAGGCTTGACTGCGTTTAAGGCCACCATCATCATCAGCCATCCATTACGACTCTGCACACGAGCCCATTAAAAATGGGACTTAGTTAAATACACACTTTTTATGTTAGGCCGGGACTGTATTATCCGAAATCCGTAAGGCCTGTTAATATTCAGAGGTACTGAAAATAGACCTTTGCGCTAATACAAAAGTGTTCGATTTTCAACCCTGGATATACTCCAGAGTTTTATTTTCAATGCTCTAAATTTCCTCCGTCCTTTCGGTTTCCGCGCAATACAGTCCCAGCTTAGAGATGTATCTGTCGGCTAAAGAAAGTGGCTTTACCATTTCTAATACCACTTCTAATTCTCGTTAGGTATTATGCATTCGACTACATAATGACTAATTATTGTCACCAGCGACGACTGAGCAGTAAGATGTAACGATTGCGTAACACAAATGGTATTTATCGGTGGTATCAGGGACCGCGCGCCTTATCAGGCTCAATTCTCAAACATTTGCACAGCGCATACCTCACAACAGATTGTTACGCGATGATACGACCATAATATTCATCGTCACGATTTAAAAATACTACATTATGTACGCAGCAAGCCAGCTCTCCCACAAGTTAACTACATAGTTAGATCGATGATTAACGAGGTTAGAATTGTACAAAAAAAGTACATCGATACTTAAAGGTTAACAGCTGATTGATTTAAGTATAGCTACGTGATTTTGCCTACATTTCAAATGCCATACATTTCTGTTTTCGAACTTTAGTCGTCGTAATTAGGGATGGCAACTTGGCTAAAGGCTCAGTTCCTCCAAAGTCCGCGTCCGGTTCCAATACAGTCTCACCGACATGTGCTTGTAAGTACTAAAATAAAATATGGACTAAACGAAAGAGACAGAAACATGCTATCAATTTTGTCTCAGATGATCGGAATACTAAAATTCAATAAATCATTGTTAAAGTTGCGTACTACAAACCTATATCAGAAAGTGTAGGAATAATAAATAACAAATATCCATTAGTGACATGATCGATGTACGAAGGACTCACATGTATAAAGAGTGGCCAATGGGAAACAAAAAAGAAAGTCCGGATCCCGTTCATCGACCCACTGAGAGAACACAGCGCTACCGTCTACGTCAGTGAGCCTCTAAGTTTATACGGCACTGTGACGTCACATTACCATATTGACATTTGACAACCTTTTCACGTGTAGGCTACAGGTTACAGTAACTGTAACCTGTAGCCTACACGTGAAAAGGTTGCAACTGTTGCAGTAATATTGTTATGTGGAAATAGAAACGACAAATGACAATTCAAATGTTTGTTAAATAATAATCGGCGCTTTATAACATTTCTTTGGGAATATAACAGGCTTCAAACGACCAAGATAACCCATCGATTTATGTTCTTTTTTAGTAAGTATAGTAGTATCAGTATCTGTTTTCGTAGTCATAATCTTTACTAGCATAATCTATAATTAGATTATAGATGAATTATAAAATATTATTTTGAGTGTTACGAACTGAAACATACAACTACAAGTAGCATTAAGTAATAATTTATTAATCCTTAGGTACTCATCTAGAGAACAAAGTACAAGCATAATGTCAGATTACGTATGTCCGTCCGCGTGGTAAACCAACCGCGATTGCACATATAGGAAAATTTTATTGAATTTCAATAAAAAAATCATAGTATATATTAACAAAGTAAAATAATATAGAAAAAAGACGGGAAGCTTTTTTTCCGAAAAGTCTGCCTGAAACTATGAATACATACAATAATAGGCCTGAATCAATGACAACATAAGAGATGACTTCCTAACTTTTTTCATGCGCTATGGAGCCAACAACGTCAGTAGGAAAGACTATTGTATCCAACCAAATTGACGTCAAATATTTCTTGGTGGAATCGGATGGAATAATAACTGTAATTATGAGATCGTATCTTATTGCCAATTGTATTTGCTTACGATACCAGAACCGACTTAGTGAAGCAGACATTTTCAGCAGTAAGTATTGTATGTGTTATGTGTATCATATAATGGGCTACGCATACGCCAAAATCCTCAAACGCTTCTTTAGCTCAAGAGGCTCTGAAGCTATCCTTGTCATTCTATTAAAGTTTAAACAGTGAAAGCCTGTGATTTTAGAAGACCCCGACTTTAGGACGCCTTTGAGAACTCGGTTGTTAGCTTTCAGCACTAGGTTTGAATGTAGGATTCGAGTCTGTAGCAACCGGCAAAAGACGGAAATCTGGAACTTTCTTTCACGTTAAGCGCAGCAGCACATGCCATCTACTAATAAACGCACAGAACCAAATTGACTTGGTGTAAGAGCTGCTATTTATTCACCAGTATCTTCAGACTGTTAGATAATCTAAACAGGCAGGAACCCGAGATCAGTGCCCTGCGAGTGAAGGTAGAACGGGCGGCCTTAACACCGCTGACGTACGGCTAGAAAGTTGCCCGGCTTGCGTCACGTCGGGTTCACTGACCCCGCACTGCATAGGGCTTGCACTGTGCCAACAGGAAAAATGTATTTTCGGATGCATCGTCTATATAATATGCTCGGAGCTTTATTGAGTTATTTGAATGAGGCAATGGTCTGCTCACTGAAAAGTGAAAACAGGTTAACAATATCTCCAAAACGGCTCAAATTTCTCTAGGCCTTAAGCTGAGTATGTGCTTACATTCATTTAATTATTCCACCAAATTTGTTTTCAGATTTTTGTATTTTAAGAATAAACTAATTCCTATTTGTTTAAAAAAATGTAGCGGCTTTACCATTATCATTATCGTATTTTATCATTGCCTGCTATCATGCTAGGGTAAAGAGTTTACTTAACTTCAGAATAACCACGCTAGTAGTATTAATATTCGCCAACCCTAGTTAACACACGTATCATCAGCGTCGCGGCCTCGTTCGAAGGCGGCCGCAACGTAACCAGTACCATGCGCTGCTGATTAACACATGTCGCGTTGTCTTAGGTTTAACGAATCCTTACTTATGTTCTTAGCATGTCCTGATACCAAAATAAATATGGGCATCACACAGGGGTCTATCATCGAACCGTCTCTTTTTCTTATTTATATGACTAGCATTGTGCTCGCGTTTCCGCCCGCTTAAACAGTATCCCAAATAAACGCTATATTTTTACGGAATAAAAAGTAACCCGTGTATTAATACATAGCTTAAACTACTACCATATCAAATTTCATTAAAATCCTACAACTACAGAATAGTTTTTTCGTGA
The DNA here is from genome assembly GCA_905404095.1 of Glaucopsyche alexis. Taxonomy (NCBI): domain Eukaryota; kingdom Metazoa; phylum Arthropoda; class Insecta; order Lepidoptera; family Lycaenidae; genus Glaucopsyche; species Glaucopsyche alexis. The sequence continues at coordinate 21,147,847 of FR990060.1, read as the reverse complement.
AAGTGTAACAAACTCCACCCTCAAAATCTTTTTAATTTATATATAGAAGTAGGGTCTGCTATTTATAAAAAACGTGTTTTACATACCTGTACATTAAACAATGTTGGTGAACGCCATCAGAATAACGAAGTTCCCAAAAATAGTACCTAACCAATTTCGGCATTCAATCGTGCAGCCTATATATATTTCAGGGTTTCTGAGAACAACCCCAATCATAATTGGCAATCAGTGCGTAAAATCCGCTGGGATTTTGACCGGAGCAGTGAGTCAGTGACGTCAGAGTGTTGTATTTCAGAAGCGTTTATTTTGGATTGACCTTGCATTATGTAAGCCTTGCGACATTATTTCAGGATCAGGGATACATTTAAATATAAAACATGTTTATAAATACTGTATTACAACGGCACCTCTATATTATGTCCTTTTCCAAAATGACTCTGCCTTCTGGCTGGAATCGTTTGAGTATTTACCGAAGCAAAACGGGATTAACTTTTTAAAACATTTAAAAACAAGGAACAGCCTAAGAACAGTAGAATTAAGTAAATTAGAAATCAAGTACCAAAGGACTTTAGATATCTTACAATGGGCCCAAGACCAAGTCTGACCAAGTCGTATATCTGCCTGCAGGAAGTAGGGTAAATACTGTGATATTTTAACCCACTTCAATAAATATTATTATAAAATATAAAACTTCTCCATTGATCTGAATTAAAATAATTACGAAAAACGCAATATGAATGACAATTGTAAAGTTTATGAAGAGAAAAATTCCCAATGTCTTTAGGATACTACAAACATGAGAATAAGATGAATAGTTTTATTGGGACTTACCAATGTAACATAAAATTCCCTAAATGCAACATTTCGGACTTTCCACACATCTTGATAAGCTGGATGAAGATAAATAATATTGTAACCTAACTAAAAACGACAGAGTTATTCATTAGGACCTTATTAGATTAATTATTTAGACAAAACATTACTCTGGTCTATTTTTAACACATTTCTGCATTATTATAATTCTACCCATTCACAGCATTAGAAGTCGTTCCGTCCGCCTCGCCGTTAGAGCCAAGCAGTATTTACTTTGTCTACTGGTATTTGGTACGTTAGACTGACTTTCTCCTCGTGTATCTCTCGAGTATTATTTTTATCCTTGTAACCAATTTGTCGTGGCACGCCGCAACCAAAGCTCGTGGTGGTGTTCACTCCGGCCGCCCGACGTATTGGAGGCCTGATATAATTTGCTGCAGTTGTACGTGCACCATGTTGCGCGGTTTAAATGGGACTATGTCACTTGAACTGTCATATTATATCATTTCATTTTTTTAATTTACTTCAGATATTTTTGAAGTGAAAACTTTAACCTCATTGGTCACTATCGGCAGTCCCTATTAACTGTCATTTTTTATAGATTAAAATAATATGGTAATAAAACGACTCTAGAGTCTAGGGAAATAAAAAAGTGAAGATTGTGAGTATGATTCATTGGCCATCGGATGAATTAAGAAATCAATATTATGGATGTATTATAGACGAGGCATGTCGAGGAAGTAAGTGTCTACACATGAATATAGCCAAAACATAGGGTTGATTGGGGCCATTTAGGTTTGACATGTGCTTTCCGCTGTATATTTAGTCTTCTGAACCTCAATTCTCGTATTTAAAGTAGACTGTATAATTAATATTTTGAAAGTGAAGCGACTTATTATCTTAAACTGATTTTTTGAAGTTTGGACCAATCAGGAAGCGTTGGACGCTGCTATAACGTTTACGAGAATACCGGTTTGACAGTTTAAGCGCGTCGAGACTTGATTATTGGTTTGGTTTGGTTTTATTTAGCAGAATTGACCCTCTGAAATCAAGATGGCGCAACCTTTTCTTGTATGAAGATTATTTCTGTCAAATATACGTACGTAATACGTCACTCATCGTCCTTAGTTTTGAAATCTTTGTTATATTATATTATTTAAAATAGTTACATGAGACAAAAGAACTACGTCAGATAATACTTAGTATACAATAATCCATTTTGTCGACCTCTTATTTTATTTCCCTTTCACTCTTATGGGAAACATAAAATGTGCATAAGTATGTTAGCTAAACAGCCAATTCCTACAACTAAAAGCGAAATTGAACATATAATTAGCCTGCTATAAATACTTGTCCACCAAAGTGCGTATAATGTGGTCGTTCTAATGCGACACTCGGCAGGTCTCGGTTCGACGGCCGGCCTTAGCCCAGTAGTGACGTGAAGGGGCCTAGCCGACGTTCCCCTCTAAATGCCGATCGAATAAGGCCGTTTAATTAAACACATGTGCTCGAAAGGCCGTTCACTACAGAATTCATAACTTAAACCTCTAACCTAGTACTAGTAGATACGACTAGAATATTAGATACTAGATGTTGCACGCGACTGTGAGTGTGAGTTTGTTTGTTTGGTTGTTTTTGCTTTGTTGTTTCATGATGACCGGTTAAGTAGTTTTTACGTGAAAGCTTAACAAACAAACAAACTCACATTCCCGTTTATAATATTAAATAAGGAAGAAATTAAACTTGAAATATTAACTTGGCTGACTGGAATTAGCAAACGACATAACATAGCAAATGTTAATCAGTTTTAGGAGGGTTCTAAGAGGTTAGCTCTCACAAACTTACGCAAATCTATCAGGAAACAACTAAACATGGAAAAGGAATAAATCTACACTAAAATGAATAAAAATTACTCTAATTTTAAGTTAGGATAAAACACACTGTGCACAAATTTTTTGACTGTCTGATAATATCAGACTTAACGGGCATGCAAAAGTAAGTTTTTGTCAAATATTTGAGGCATCCAAACTATATTCATGATGCACAGTAAATCTTAGCTCAAGTTACGTAACCAAGCGTGTGTGAGATTGCGCAAGCACCGCTGGTTTCGCAATGTTTAAATATTCACAACGTAAGTGATGAGGGTACTAGTGAGGTAAGCACTTGCATCACCCTGTCAGCCAACGTTGGAGACAAATGAATTAAAGGATTGCTCATGACAAAAAAGTCAGGAAATAAGAGAAGTAGACGTATAGTTCTAAGAACAAAAAGGAAATGAAAAGTAGGATCAAGCTTGGAGGTCTTTACTTCTCATGGACGCTAGAAAACAAATACGCATATGCATCTCATAACGATGAATAATATTGCTTAGTTCTTCTTACTGCTAAGATGCTGCTAAAAAAACATCTTAACTCTTCTAGTACTACACTTTTCCTTGTGTTGATCAGTTCAATAGCGTATTAGTTTCAATTAATTATTCTATATAATAATTATATTTAAATATTAATTATATTAGGGGTAAAATATATTCTAAAACTAGATGTTGACTCGCAAATTGTCTCGCGCAAAAGGAAAAAGCGTCCAACGCGCGTAGCTAAATGGTTTCTGTCTACGGAAGACAAAATGATAATAGACAAAATGATATATTGATAAAGGAAAGCTGTCATTTTCTCAATATCATCTGTCAGTATGTCTTTTATTTATTTATTTTTGTATTTTTTATGTAATGAACCAGGAAACAAGCAGACGGATCGCTTGATGGTAAGCGATTACCGCCGCCCATGGACACTCGCAACTCCAGAGGAGTTACACTTGCGACTTGGGTTCCTAGTCCTTAAAATCCCCAATCCCCCTCATGGGCCTCCTCTATTCTTGTGTAGGCAAAACGCATTTCTATGGTCATGGTAAGCGTGCTGGAATACTCTACTGAGGAATTGAGATGCCAATTCAACAGTGCACTTATAATAATAATTATAATAAATTTTTCACTTAAATTGAAAACTAACGGCCAAATAATGAAATGATAGTTAAATTAAGTAAGGCTCAAGTCACATGCTGTTATGTCATTTCAGCTACCAGAGACAGCGAAAGCCTGTGAATAGGAGGGCTCCTAATTTTAATTAATTTTGATTAGCATTTCCGGTATTGATAGAAATTTTCATGTAACAAAATATACTCAAACAGTAGCCCAAGCACGAACAATTATTGACAACGAAGAATTTGTAACGTTATCGAATGAAAATTGTATATAGACGATGTCATGGTTTTAATACACTTGGCATTCGATGTGGATACGAATACTTTGACGTAAAAAACAATCATTCTTGGCCTACAGAAGCACTTATAGTCTATGAAAAAATAACAAAATTGACCAATGACGCATAAGCCGTGTATTTTATTAACCAATCATAGTAAGACCTTTTGACATTAGTGCTTTCTTAACGCGAATAGACTATAGTGTATTGTGATCATTCTCAATACGCTCGATGAGTAGTGAATTCTTATCGCCCTCAGATGGACAGATGGTCAATTATCGTTAGCAAAAATCTTCAATTCGCAGGGTAGATTTAGTCTCAACTATCAAGTAAAGCGTGTTGCAAAAAATTTGTGCGCGTGCAAGTGAGACAAAATATACTGAGACTGCAACCATACTGCGAATTGTAATTTTTTTATTACGAAAATTAGTGCCAATTTCACTCACGCCTGTTAAAATTAATTGTTCATAAAATATCATGTTTAATCTCTCTTGTTTTTCGTATTATTAATGAAAGAGAAGGAATAATATCAATGACAAATGAATGACACTAAGAGGCGTTGGTAAAATTAGGCCTTAGCCTTCTGATGTGTGTCCCAGTAATATTGTTATAATGGCGACAGCGGAAGATGACAACGAAAATAAAACGCAACAATCGTCTAACGTTTTGGCCGAGAAATGAGCATGTCTTGTTGGCTGTAAAACGAGTTTACACGAAGAGGGGGACTGAGACAAATGAATTCTACAAACGACACGTCGACTGATCCTATGTTGACAGGATTTGTCTCAAGTCTCAACTCCTCTTTATGTAAACGTGTATTGTATGTACCAACATTGGTGCGCCGAGTACGACCATGACTCACCGACCTTGACAGAGACAAAGAGCACGGTGTTCTGTATAATGAGTAAAGTCACCATCGGGTGATCAGACTCACGGACAGATCCTGAGTACCCGAATACACAAATGGTAAAATAGTGGGCCACACCATTTTTAATTCTAACTATGGTATTATTTCCAACATGTGGATTTTATCGAGACGGTAAACAACAAATAATGAATATTTAATACATGGGCTTGTTTGTTTTACATATTTGGATAAATTTTGCTGATACACCGAATTGGAAGTCATCCAACAACATTGCCTGTGGATGATAAATAATGTTCCCTAAAGTCAGGAATCGGGATTCTGCTTAGTGTCTATCTTGCATTAAGTCATACTCAATAAAATTATGCACGTGTTTTGCTGAAAATTTACAGACTACTAACGTCCTTCTTGCATACATAATTTGGAATTTTCATGTTTTATAATCTTGTTTCTGTTTCACCCAATGGTTAACTGATATAAAATGTCCTATGACAATGAGTCCGATATTGTATACATATTTTATGCATTTTATATAGTAAATAGCGAAATTATTAATGCTCTAGGCAAGTTCGTAAAACCATTAAGAAATACACCAACATAATACATACATATATCTCAAGAATCTAGTTCATGGTGGGTATCTCAAAAGTCCTAAACAATGGTCACCTCAAAGCAAACATACAGTACATTGCAAAGACGATAAAAGTGTACCTAAACAGGCAACGTTGTGCTATGAGAATTTTAATTACATCGCAAACAATGAAAACATCTCGAACTACCACAACTCACCACATACTACGTCTTAACACCTAACACCTAATGTCAGTATCCTCCTGTACTTTTGTGACTTTGGAAATGTCTGGTGTAACTAAATACAGTGTTACTTATGTTACTCATTTGGGTATTAAAATTTTTGTTAACTGATTACTTGGTCATTTGAGAAATATTATGGAGCTTCATAATACTGAAATTCTCCGTAGTGACCAATTTAATATTCTGGTATGGGTTGGCCAGTTAGAAAAGGCCAAAATTTCTAACGTTGCTCAGTTCCCATTTCCCAACCAGCTGGAACGATTTCGTACGAGAATTTTGATCATCCTACTACTATTATAAAATATAAAATATGTGTAAGTTTGTGAGGATGGATGGATAGATGGAATTATCTTTGTTACTTTTTCACGCCAAAATACTGAAATTCTCCGTAGTGACCAATTTAATATTCTGGTTTGGGTTGGCCAGTTAGAAAAGGCAAAAATTTCTAACGTTGCTCAGTTCTCATTTCCCAACCAGCTGGAACGATTTCGTACGAGAATTTTGATCATCCTACTACTATTATAAAATATAAAATATGTGTAAGTTTGTGAGGATGGATGGATAGATAGAATTATCTTTGTTACTTTTTCACGCCAAAATACTGAACGGAATTTGATGACATTTGGTAACTTCTGGATTAACACATAAGCTATTTTTTATCCCAAAAAATAACAGTGTTACCACGGAATACTATGTTTACTAGCTGCTAGTATTATATAAATAATGTTATTAAGTTAAGGCCCTCCCCCGAGCAAAAGACCTTGAGGCGGTCAGCCGCATAAATTTTTCACATAACTTAGTTCAAAATTGACCAAATAAAAAATTTAAACGGCGAATATCTAGCTTATGAAATTGCCTATCTATTGGTGTGTGTCCCAAATAAAGTTTACTTGTAAATACTATGGAGACGCTGAAACTATAATTCAATGAACATTCAATTATAGTTTCAGCGTCTCCATAGTATTTACAAGTTAATTTTATTTGGGACACACACCAATAGATAGGCAATTTCATAAGCTAGATATTCGCCGTTTAAATCTTTTTTTTGGTCAATTTTGAACTAAGTTATGTGAAAAATTTTCAACTGAGTTATGCGGCTGACCGCCTCAATGTCTTTTGCTCAGGGGAGGGCCTTAAGGAAAAATCCGATAAAATATAGCCACATATTGGCAAGCCAGGCTCTAACCTGACTAATGGCTGGCCAAATATTATCGTTGCTAAATAGCGGGCTATCGCAAACGCTCAAGCTAACACTACACAGTACACACAAACAAAGTGTGATAACTCCAAGGACCGTCGAGTGTCAACAGTTTTTGCAACATTTATTTTAAGATCTACCCACATGAGGATGACATTATAATGGCCTGTGTCAATATTTATATTAATACATCACGTGTTACTGATATTACTCATCGAGTGATGTACGAGTTATTAGACTTGAGGGAAAATGTTGTTTTCGCTATAAATTTGGCTAGAATATGCTTAAAGCAAAATGCTAGAAACAAAGTAAAATAAAAGGCAACGTTCCACAATGTTGAATACACATTTATGGCTCTTGATATTGGATTTGATATAACAAACGCACTATTGAGTAGGTCTGCGTAATATGCCACGATTCAACACGGGTTTTCGAACAACTCTATTGTAAATACGTTAAAGTGTAAAAAAACATAACATTGTAATACCTATATTAAACCTTATTTAAAATGCTTCGCTAAAAACCGCAATCAATTCACAAATGCGCAAACAGAAAAACGTGACACAGAATTGACACAACCCACTAACTACTGGAAAATCACGACGCGGTACTGTTGACGTAATCTACTGAACTATAGATCATAATAGTACATTACAACTATAAGTAGCTAACTGTTGGTAAAATTATTAAGAATAGAATAAGTCAGTTTAGAAACGCATGAAACAAGAAACTTACTTCTATCAGTAGATCACCTTGAAAGAAAAACGAATCTTACCTGGAAATAAAAAAATGGAATCGTTAAAGTTCAAACTGTTCAGACAATCAGTCACACGTTGATGTAGGGAAAAAAGGTAAAATCAGCAGCTAATAATAAATTTCGCAAGTTTTTCAACAAGATTTCAGGTAATTTCTCATTAGTAATTGTTCTATTTGTGAAACATAGTAGGTTATACCAAGTAGAATCAGAATGCGTAATAGGTTGACTGAATACAACAAACAATAATATTCCTAGGTATTCATAGGCATATCTCTTATAAACAGTAACTTAGTAATTATATCAAGAATAAACGTGAGTCATGTGTACTACGTTTAATACGTTTTCAATGTTAGTACTGCAGTCTGCAACCATATTAAGGACTTGGCACGTTGACGCTAAATGTGTCCGCATTTTGAGTGAGCCCATTGAGGAACTCGATTTTCACATTTGATAACCTAGATGTCAGTGTTGCACTTTAAAAGGCTGCAAAATTATGACTAACGAATAAAAAAGATAGACGAGATATATTATTATTCACAAAACTAGCTTATTATTAATTGTTGTAATTAAGGTACATAAGGTATATGATAACAATAATTATAAAATTTATGCCTGCTATGGCAGACATTACAGGCCTACTATAACGAGTAGTTACATCGTTTACATTGTAGTTCGGGCAATGTTCAACAGAGGGCAGTAAAATTTAAAGCAACAACACAGCATATTTGAATTTTAATAACCACGATTGTCACGTTCACAATATAAGTCTGTGACAAATCTAACGATACCTCTTAAGCTAAAATCCTTCATGCCGACTGTAGGGATTACTACTGACCCCCTACAGCCTGGGATTACTTAAAACGTCCTTTTACACAGCTTTAAACCTAAACATTGCCTTCTTTAGTCTATGCGACAAATTGAAAATGGTACAAAATAGAGATACTTTTTTAGAATAGAGAATTTTAAGAGCAGTATCTCTATTTTGTACCATTTTCAACTTGTCGACTAGACTATCTTAGCAGCCGGGAAAATATACTTATTACTTCGTTACGCAATGGAATATTCGAAGGCAAAAGAAAGTTTACAACAATGGTCGGTCACGCTTGATCCACCGTGTCGCTGCCATCACAATGTCATTGCCAAGGCCGCCGATAAGCAGGCACGTGCGCATTCCTCCGATATCGCGTTGCATTACTGCAAAATGTGAAATGTACGTTCAATATCGTCTTGATATTAAACAAGCCTAAGGAGCGCGTATTGGCGTTATCGAATGATCGACTGAAGAAGAGCAAATGAAGATTCAATGCCGATCAGTGGTGACATCAGGGTAGATCAGAATAGTAGTGTGATGACTTGTGAGCGTAACATGTTTGAGGCAGAGAGGTTCAAAAATGTTAAGGCAAAGAAGCAAAAGTAGAGAATTTACAGGAAGTAAAAACATTTATTTTACTGAGAAACGTCATTCCCAAAACCTTTTCTGTCGTGTTCTTTCAGATGAAAGTGACATGATAAATTGCAATATTTACCAAATTTTGCTAGAGACTCTCAACTTAGCTAGACATGTGCAACTGTTTCCCTTATCTTAAATAAACAACGATTGAAGAAAACTACTTGAAATCCTATGTTATGTTATAGAACCAAAAGACTAACTTTGGTATCATTATTCATTAACCTGTCTGCATAAGAATGATTTATTTATCAGGGTTTACTAAAATAATTCCATCTAAAATTTTACAACAAAATATACCGTTCTTTTACTTTAGCGTTTATCGAACGTCATGTGAAAAGTCACCTTCAGTCACGAAGCGATTATGTCAGAAGTTCATGCATTCCTCAGCTCATGTGCAGCATTGGTCACGCAGGGGCCGCCGCGTGATTGCCACACGACGTTAGTTATCGGAATTATTCCGTAATCAGTGGTTTTACGGAGCCATATATACACGAAATAATTTTGCCCATCATTCAGTAATAAGGTAAAAATCCTTAAGCTTTAACGGCAGAAAACAACTTAGGCAATTTCTGTTTTAAATGTTTTCACTAAAAGTTAACTAGTGTCTTATTAAAGAAAAGTCAGGAAAACCAATGTCCACCGAGCTTTGAATGTGAATGAGGCGAAAATAAAACGCATTAAATGGAGGTCTGTAGTTGAAAGTCATAGGACCTAGGGGTAGGTAAGTAAGTAGGTAGGTAGGTAAATACGCTACTGATTAATAAATGGAAGCATTGTTTTATGGTTGCTTCCATATAGATAGGAAGTACTTCCAAAAGTCATCAGGCAAACGGTCGTGTTCAGCTTACTAAGTTAATTTTATATCGGCAGCATCGGAAGTGGTTTTTCGTACTTGTAGTTTTAGTACCTCGGAAGTGTTTTCATTTAGCCTTCAATAGACATGACTAGAATAACTCATACGTAATAAGTATTAAGCATTATGCGGGTTTGTCCATGATTCATTACTTCATTACCTTACCAGCATGTTCCATTTGCTACCATTATGTGATTAAAATATTGTAAACGATTTTATTACTTTAAACTTAAGGATAATAAGGAATTTCCTTGTACTCGTAATATAATAAAATTATGATATTACTCATTCTTGTTGTTGGGTTAGGTCAGTTATATAACTGTACGAGCTTTTGCCCGCGACTTCGTCCGCGTGGATTCGGTTTCCATACAAAATTTTAACCCCTTTTCCACCCCCTTAAGGGGCGAATTTTCAAAAATCCTTTCTTAGCGGATGCCTACGTCATTAGAACTATCTGTATGCCAAGTTTCAACCGTTCAGTAGTTTCGGCTGTGCGTTGATAGATGAGTCAGTCAGGTTTGCCTTTTATGGATTTATAAGATGTTTAAAGTTAGTAATTTTAGATAATCATTTACAAAATTTTCGTTCTCTATCAGTATTCAGAAGCTTTATGTATTTGTTACTTTTTAGAAATTTCGGTCTAGAATTTCTTGACTCGGAGACTATGAGGAATAATCTACCTTTATGTACACATGTACGAGTAATTTAATAAAACTTTTAAGAGGGCGAAGTCCCAACTCTTTGGTTTGATGCTCTAAGCCCAACTTCCAATCCAGGCAGCGTTCGTCAAGTATTCCTTTCCTTTAAAAGTCATTGGTTTGCAGATCACGTTTCATAATGTTGAAAACCGATCACATAGAGCATTTGATTTGGCTTCGGCGCCAACAGCAAATACTTCTACAGTGTTAAGCGGTAGCGATTTAGTTTAAGCAGGTATTTGCCACTATACCTAATCATGATTTAATCGTATAAAACATGCTTTGAAGCGGATATCTTGTGTTTAAAGTATACACAGGATATGGGGCATTTCACGTCAAGCGGACAACCAAAAAAGGTGAGGTCGTGAATTTTTTTTATATTCTGGTCAGTTATACTTCTAGGTGACGTAGATGTGTACACACAATTTTTTTTCGTATTATACTTTATTGCTGAGTTATGAGCTTTTAAAAATTTACTAAGAGTGAAGTCCGTTATTTTTAGATGCTTATTATTTGTATACTTTCGGTTCCTGCGTCGTAAAAGTCACACGCTCCGAAAAGCGCTCATCCAAAGTTGCCTAGAAAATTGTGTTTTTTCTATCGATTCAGTGAAAAAGTGCGAACAATAGTTGTGTTTAGTGCCCGTAACCACAGTAACTGATAAAACAAGTCCAAAAATTACGAGAGTGAAATTTTATTCGCAGTTAAAACATAGAACATTGTGCAAATAAATTGTAAGAAGAGGGTACAAAATAAATACTTACAGCATAGAAGTTCAGTATTACCAACCCAAGAAATAAAAACGCCAAATCTCCATAGAGTAAACACCAACCATAGACGTCAAATCTCCACAGACTAACCATAAAAGTCAAGACTACGCAAAGACTAGCCTTTATAACTTACAAAAAAAAAAGTCAACATGGCTGCCCAGCTGTCACCTGAAATGCAGCTGTTACTGTCAGAAATGAAAGATCAGCTAGACCAACAAACAAAAATAATAACAGACAGCATCACAGCTACGGTTTTACAAAAAGTTGAGGAGAAAATGCAACCTATAATAGAAGAAAACCAAAAACTGAAGTCCGAAATGTCCATCCTTAACAAAAAGATCCAATTTTTAGAACTAAATAGCAGAAGAAATAACCTAATAATTCACGGGCTAGAAGAATCAAAAGAGGAAAACAACGAAGATTTATCCAATCTAGTTAAGTCGACTTTGGAAGACACAGATGTGAAACTTGAAACCGAAAATATCAACAGAATTCAAAGACTGGGCAAGAAAGGTGGTAAAGAGAAAATTAGACCTATCCTAATATCAATCACAACCAATCAAAAGAAAATTGAAATACTGAAAATAAGAAGAAAATGAAACAGAATACCTATATCACTCACGATCTACCCAAAGCAACCTTAGAACAAAAAAGACAACAAAAGCTACACTACATAAACGAAAATGAAAAAAAGGAAAAGATCGGAAACCCCAAGCCCAGGAAATCACTGTCATATTCAAAACCCAACTACATCAAAAGTTATAAAAAAGGATGCATTTCATATCATGCGTGAAAGAGCTTATTCCCTATCAGAGAAAAACACCTACCTCAGAAATTAACAATCCACTGCAAGGAACCGGCCGCCGTATTACGTAAAAATAGCGATTAGCAAAAATCTTGCAGTCATCGCGCGATGGACGCGCAGTCGATTGCTGAACGTAAATAAAATCGTATTACATATGCGATCGATTGCTAATCGCTCGCTGTTGTGTTTGAATGCACTTTGCTTCATTTTCGCTTATTACAGTTCAAATCGCTCGCTGATTGCTTTCGCTTTGCTGTAAAAGTCTTACGTAATACAAAAAATTAGACAACAGTGAAGTGATCGAACGATTGATTGCAATTTATAGTTCCTCGATTGTTCGGTAGAGGCAGTACTGTCGCTAGGTTGCTTCTGCTAGGTTTTTGCAGATACGTAATACGAATTTGCGATTTTTGCGCAAAAATTGTGCAATTTTTGCTATTGTTTGGCTATTGCAAGATACGTAATAAGCCCGCGGGCCTATGCACAAACAACAACCATCTTCACAACAACAAAAATGTCTCCCACCACGGCCGGTCACCGAGGGAGAAACTGACCAAAACCCTCTAGCAAAAAGAATTGCAAACTATAATATTGGAACATTAAATACTAGAACTCTAAGAACTCCCGAATCGCTACAAGAATTAGAATCAGCGCTAAAGAACTTAAAATGGGACATCATAGGCATCAGTGAAATGAGAAGAGCTCAAGAAACAATAGAAGAACGCCCAGGCTATATCCTATACTCAAAAGGAGAGACAGGTAGTCAGAAAGGTGTTGGTTTCTTATTAAAAACATACCTAAAAAAATACATAATAAGTATAATAGGAATATCGGACAGAATAGCGGTTCTAAACATGAACTTACCTAACTATACAAAAATCTGGACAATAATACAAACTTATGCACCGACGGAACAGGCAGACAAGTTAGAAACTGAATCCTTGTACAAAGACCTATCGGAACTAGTGCTCAAATATACAAACAATCACATAATATTAATGGGCGATTTCAATGCCCAAGTGAGTGCAAAACAAAGTGAAATGGAAACTATAATAGGAAACTATGGATATGGAAAAAGAAGTGCCAACGGCCAAAAACTGGTTGATTTCTTATTAGAACATAACCTATTCTTATTAAATAGCCTATTCAAAAAAAAACAAAAAAAGCAAATGGACTTGGAGATCACCAAACGGTAATCACATGAATGAAATTGACTATATACTAACTAATACACCAAAGGTGTTCACAGACACTTCAGTTATCCAGAAACTTAACTTTAATACAGACAATCGGCTAGTAAGAAGTAGTATCAAAATATCACCACCTAAGATCTCCAGACGTCAGATAACAAACATTTGGGCAACAACATCTCAGAAAAAATATAAAGAAATCTGTGAATCAATAACAAACACATTTAAAGAAACAACAATCCATAACATAGATATCAAAACAAGTTACAAAGAACTTACATACCAGCTGCAAGGCCACAAATCAAACAACCTTAGAAGATGTACTTACCAACTCAGTGAGAAGACACTGGAACTAATAGAAGAAAGGAAAAACCTACTTTCAGCAGAATGCAAAAAGGATAATGTAAAACAAATTGCAGAAGTTAGTAAAAGGATCAAAAATAGTATCAAGAAAGACAGAAAGAAAACTAGACTGCAGACTTTAGAATACCATATAATGAAAACTGGAGGCGTCCGTAAAGCCTGGAAAGAACAAAGAATGGATACCAAAGTAAACAAGAAGAACATCTCTATCACAAACAGACAAGACATAATAAGAACAACCACACAATTTTATAAAAACTTATATAATGCTGATCTCCCTATTTTGCAAAAAACCAACAAAAAGAACCTACTGACCCACCTAGAGAACCGGACATCTTACAAAGTGAAATAGAAAAAGCAATAAAAAGCCTAAATGTTGACAAATCACCTGGTCCAGATAAAATCTTCAATGAGACCCTGATAGAAACAGTTGCGGAAGTAACTCCAATTCTTACAAAATTGTTTAATAAAATAATGAACGACCGATGGATACCAACAGAATGGGAGATCTCACATATAATTTTGTTACACAAAAAGGGTCCAAAAGAGGACATAGGCAATTACCGGCCAATAAGCCTTATGTCTAACATCTACAAATTATTCTCAAAAGTTATGTTGAATAGGATATGTCAAAAATTAGATGAGAATCAGCCAATAGAACAAGCTGGCTTTAGAAAAAACTTTTCAACCATCGATCACATTCATACAGTGAAACAAGTAATGCAAAAATTGAATGAATATAACAAAGTAATTTACATAGCTTTTATAGATTACAATAAGGCATTTGACAGCATAAGCCATGAAGCTATATGGGAGAGCCTATTGTCACAAGGAATCTCGGAAACATATATAGAAATTATTAAAACCATATACAAAAACAGTTAAGCCAAAATACAATTAGAAGTGACAGGCCCGGAGTTTCCTGTGAGAAGGGGTGTAAGACAAGGTGACCCAATGTCCCAAAAGCTCTTCTCAGCTGTATTGGAAAACATCTTCCGCAAGCTGAATTGGTCAAACTTGGGACTCAATATAGATGGCAAACGACTGAACAACCTAAGATTTGCTGATGACATTGTCTTATTTGAAGAGAGCCCAAACAATCTAGAATTAATGATACAAAGACTCCAGTAAAATTAAATAATCATCTTCTGGAATATGTCGATGAGTACACTTATTTAGGCCAACTTATATCGCCCAAAGACCAAACTACCAAAGAAATAAACACCAGAATAGCATGTGGTTGGAGAAAGTATTGGTCGTTGAAAGAGATTATGAAGTCTAAAGATCTTAATATTTCTATAAAGCGAAAAGCTTTCAACACATGCATATTACCCTGCATTACTTATGGTTGCGAAACTTGGGCCTTGACTAAAGCACATAGAAACAAATTATAATACTGCCAAAGGGCAATGGAAAGAAGCATGTCAGGAATATGCAAAATGGAACGAATAAGTAACAGAATAATAAGATCAAAAACAAGAGTAACCGACATACTAACTAAAATCGATCAGCAAAAATGGAGGTGGACCGGCCACATGATAAGGGGCAAAATGGAAAAGTGGAGTAAGACTTTAACAGACTGGTGTCCAAGGAATGGAAAACGTAGTAGAGGAAAACAGCCAAAAAGATGGGAGGATGAACTAAGATTAACAGCAGGGCCTCAATGGAAGAGAGGGGACAGAGATAGAATCCAATGGAAGGAGCTAGAGGAGGCCTTTGCCAAAAGGCACACTGAATTGAGAGATATCTTATAAAACTAAAAAAATCAAAAACAAAACCCAATTCAGAAAAAAGGGGCTTAATAATAATAATAATTTGTATCAATTTATTGGTAACAAGAACTAAAAATTATTGTTTCTTGTAGTTAAAAAGTTTTTTTTTTTGTCGAATTCTTAATTTGAATTTTTTTGCGTATAGTAAACCGGAAGTGAAAATTTCAAATCAATATTTGACTAACTTCGACCATTTTTAAATTAAATATTTTTAACTTAATTTACTTTAAATGTACTAATTCTTCACAAAAATAATTAGAAAGTGATCTCTAATAGTTTAAGACATATAGAGTACATACACATAGCTTTACTAAACTGTATAATACAACTCCGTTATTTTTGGATGCTTAATATTTTTATCAATTTATTTGTAATAAAGAATAATAAGTAGTGTTTCTTATAGCTAAAAAGTTGTAATTTTTAAATTTTTTATCGAATTCTTAATTTGAATTTTTCTTCGTATAGTAAACCGGAAGTAAAGATTTCAAATAAATTTTTGTACAAGAAACATTAATTTTTAGTTTCTGTTACCAATAAATTGATACAATTAATAAGCATCCAAAAATAACGGACTTCACTCTTAGTAAATTTTTAAAAGCTCATAACTCAGCAATAAAGTATGATACGAAAAAAATATTGTGTGTACACGTCTACGTCACCTACAAGTATAACTGACCAGAATATAAACAAAATTCACGACCTCATCTTTTTTTTGGTTGTCCGCTTGACGTGAGATGCCCCATCTATTATTTGGCTGTGTCATGCTACGTAAAACCGTAGTTATCACGTATTTTGTGTAATTTGAAGCAAATCCTGAGCAGACAGTATTGTCTAAAATCTAATTAGGCTGTTGGGTTTAGGGATCTTTTAAAATGTCTGACTTATGTATTATTTTTGTCTCTCATGCAATGGGTTCCCTATTTTTTCGCATAAAATCATATGTCATAATTTTACTTGGCATAATTTCATTTGACCTAATAGTAGTTTCGCATAATATTCATTTGTCATAACTTTCTTAGCATAATTTTTTTTCGCATAATTACTAAAAGCATAATAATTGTTAGGCATACTTATTGTAAGGCATATATTTTTTTACGCATAATGTTCATTAAGAATAATATTTTTTTGCATAATATTAAAAAGCATAAATATATTTACGCATACATCTTTGTAGCATTTTTTTTCACATACTAATGAATGATAAATTCTACTGGGTGTGCAAGTTAAGACGAAATAACAATTATAATTGTAATTTTACGACTGATTACGAAATTAACTCGGACAAAAAACACGAACTGCTATCTAAGAACATGCCGAGCTAATTATTTTAAACATGTAAGCGGCTTACGGGTGGCCCAAGGGCCACCCCGCCGCAACTTAACCTACTGTTACACATGTTACACTAGGTATATGAGTTTAATACCTGCTTTTAATATTTTATTAATATGCGTTTAATTACCTTAACCGTGTTTTCATTATGTCGTTCCATTTTATGTATATTTGTGCCTTGTGACAGAATGCCTTGGATTTATTATGACAAAAAAATATGCCTAACGAGTTTATGCCAAAAAACAATTATGCCAAAGTATTATTATGACAAGAAAAATTATGCCTTACGAGTTATGCCTCATTAAATTAGGACAAACAATATTAGTCCAAATGATATTTATGCCTAATGATGTAGTATGCCAAGAAACCATTATGCCAAAGTATTATTATGCGTAGTAAAATTATGCCAAGTGCGGTATGCCAAATGAAATTATGACAAATAAAATTATGCGAAAGAAGAGGATCCCGTGTTGTTTTTGTCTCTCATGCAATGCACACCAGGCATTCTCTGTTTGACTACATTACAAAACTCGCTACTCTCATGAGCAAGAGCACTATCTTAATTGAGTGTGGCTGCTTATCGCATACGTGGACGCGTTACAAACTACACGTTGGTATTCGCCAGCCAGCCCGCCATTACCATCGCTTATCCGACTGAATAAAACATACGCACTTGTTAGCTGAGGCGAAGATAGTTCGGTTTTAGCATTACCATTGAACATGGTATAAAATAAGGGCGTGTTTCACGAATAAATAGGACAGGGGGTGACAAAAATGTTTACATAAATTGTCTAAACATTTTTTGTGTTGTCTGCATAAATTGCTTTAGAAAGTGAGAAAGGAACATTTATAGCTGTTTCATTTCAAGGAATTTATGTAGGTAATGATCCCATTATAAATAGAACTTCAATTGAAAATCTACCTGCATTACCACATTATTATTCTTCCTAGTGCAAAATTTCATAAGATTTTAAGGTTAGTTGCCAGTTGCCACTAACCAGTATTGAAAAATAAAGCTCGACAATTCCCAAATTAAAGATCCCGCAAAGCTTGGAGTCGGACTTTTGGAACAATCCATTGCGAAAAATAAGTAAAAAGTACACAGAACTTGAACAATAAACAAGAGAGTTGCAAAACTTGGAATCACGTGCCTTACAGATGAGGTTCGTGCTTCGTGACCACTCGACTAATGTTTGCTGAAAAGTTCCAGACACGTGGCTTGAATATCCCTTACATTACTTTAGCTCTGAAGCTGAACTGGAATTGCTAGAGCTCTCTCACTGTTAATCGAAAATGCAACAGCGGCAAATTCAAGTAATCTGCGATGACCAACAAGAAAAAGTGCAAACAGTAGAGCTACACAATTTTAATTATTTCTTTGTACTGTAAACTCTTTAATTCAATGATTTTTACCTTTTCTATTCAGATAGAAGAGGTAAGAAATCATTGAATCAAAGAGTTAAAGTAATCAGAGTGGAAGCAGTCCCAGAATGATGTTACATGATGCCAATTTGCCCAGAAAAACCAATGTCTCTTTACTTCCTTGATTCTGGTATCAGTTCTAAAGCATGTTGATACTGATGACTATGCAACGTGTAGACAGGCAGAGGTCGGGAGGTGTTGAGGTCACGCCCTGCGGCCGTGGCAGGTCGTTGCTCCGTCCCCACCCTTCCCGATGCAATCTTGCGCAGTCTGTTCGGACAATCTCGTGAGGCGTCTCGGAATAATCTTTAATCTATTTCCAAACAAATCTAACATCCTTCGTAATGTGAGGAATGAGAAAACACACAAGAAACCTCTCTCAATCTATGACGTCGCGATTACCACTGAATCGATGTTAATGAAATTTGGTACAGATATAGACTGAACGGAGAAGGCCATGGCTACATTTTTTCCGCGCAAAATAATTGTTAGTGCAGACATACGACTTTCTTTCAGAACGAAGTTGCGGACAACATTTAACTACGCCATAAAGCCAAATTTTATCATACTGAAGTCTTATTTTTTTTTTGAGTCCACGTTTCAGGAAATCTATGAAATGTTTTTCCTGAACCATAATTAAAATGTCGGTAACGTTATTTCTTAACCGTAACAGACTTCCAGGAAACGCAAAATTACGATACAGTCTACAGATAATATTAGATTTGCGTAGATTGTAGATAACATAAACATTATAGAACCTCATCCGTGGACCGTGCGGCGTGCGGCGTGCCAGATCAGAAATCAATAAAACAATATAATATTTTAATAAAAGAGAATTCTGGCAGAGTATCAAATGCATACTGATTCATCTTCGTAAATATCGAGCATCATCATTGTCTGTCTCACTTCGCTGGAGCCGTTAGAAAGAGACGGCACGGATGAAAGTTTTGATAAAGGGCCAGTGACGCAGACCCATTGAGGTTGGCTTGCGTAAGCGCAGTGACACTGACCAAATACGGTCTGCTGGCGGTGCCAGAGCCGTAATTAATGTTTCCTCATCAACATATTATATGACGCAAGTCAATATCACTGGTGGTTTGTTATTCCCATGGAGTTTAATGGGGAATTTATGACAATCACATCGGCAAATTCTAAGTCGGGTAATTGAGTATTTCCCGACATGTAAAAATCTACTTTTTTTAATACATTCAGAAATAATCTATCTTCTTCTTCTAAATATATAAAAGGCAAAACTGACTGACTCATCTATCAACGCACAGCCGAAACTACTGAACGGATTTTGCTGGAATTTTGATACAGATAGTACAGTAATGACGTAGGCAATAGGCATTTGCTAAGAAAGGATTTTTGAAAATTCGCCCCCTAAGGGGGTGAAAAAGGGGTTAAAATTTTGTATGGAAACCCTTACCGAACTTCACGCGAAGTCGCGGGCAAAAGCTAGTGAGGTATAAAATAACCCTACAAGTAAAAATAACTAACTGGATCCCTGACTTCTGCAATTTGGTTCTGAGGGACTCCGTAACTGCCTAACTGAATCTCCGTTTATAAACATACAATAAACATCCGCACATATTGTTTTCATTTCAACATCCAGGTTTGTATATTTATTGAAATAAATAATTTTAACGTGCCGAAAATATAAAAAGTTAATTGGTTCTGGCACGACCGGCTGGAGGGGCGCCAAGTGACGTCACGAACTACTGACCGACTGTCAGGTAGCGAACGGACACCTTTTTGCCGTTGCCTGTTGTATTGCCGTTAGTTTTCACGGTTTAGAGACAAACGCATGCTGCATGGTACGCCTGCAGGACTGTTTAACAACACTAGAAAAGTCACCAATCAGAAGCACACTGCCGACCTTTTAGGCTAATGGCTGGCGCGAGGTGCGATTACATTTTGGCGCGAGTTTTATGACGTCATCTATAATAATAATAATAATATCTATGGACTCTTCACACGGCACACCACAACAATCTGGCCCCGTGCTAAGTATCCGAAGAACTTGTGTTACAACTTACAGCTATCAGTAAAAGGGAAGTATATTTAATACTATACATATATTTAAGATTTTTATTATATTATACACATATTTAATACAATGACCCAGGAACACAGAAAACCTTTTTTGTTCCTTCGGCGGGATTCGAACCCGCGACCCCCGTCTTGAGCACCAACGCGCTGGACCACTAAGCCACAGAGGTCGTCAATATATGGTCGGTGTTCAGGTAAGTTCTATGTGAGGAAAATTTAACTTGGTCGCGTCAGGGAAACGTGATTTTGTGTCTAGTCGTCGAATTTGTGATAAAATCAATTTTCGTTTCCGTTTACCGAGAGAAACTAGAGAACAGTCCATTTACAGAGTTGTACGAACAGGATCTGCACGGTATTACGGTACAGGCCGTGGGCGCTCCGGCAAGCTCCGGTCAGGTAACGGACCTACACAAGTCCACAGCCAAAAGCCCTTTGGGAAATACGTTGACGCATGCCGAGGCCGGGAGACCGCGGAGAAAATAAAAATGTTCATTCACATTTTAATACAGATCCATGGAAAAGTGGAGATTATCAATAAGTTGACGTCTTGACGACCTCTGTGGCTAAGTGGTTGAGCGTGTTGGTGCTTAAGCCGGGGGTCGCGGGTTCGAATTCCGCCGAAGGACCAAAAAGTTTTTCCGCGTTCCTGGGTCATGAATGTGTATTAAATGTGTGTATAATATAATAAAAAATTTAATATGTGTATAATATAAAAGTATTAAACATATAACTATATACTTATCCGTTGTCTGTACCCGTAACACAAGTTCTTCGAGAACTTACCACGAGACCAGATTAACGTGGTGTGAAGCGTGCATAGATATTATTATTTTATTGTTAATCATATTTTATATAAATATTCCTTGAAATGAGTATCAAAATCGAACAATATTTACTCTACTTCCTGCAGATACACGTACTTAATGTGACCTATGCCGTTGTAACCTGTTAGTTGTAACTTGTAATCCAGATCCCACCAAAAACATTCTGTAAAAAACTAGCCAAGTCTCGATAGAGCTGCTTGTTTATCTCTAAAAAGTAGTGAAATGTAGACAAAGTCGTGCCAAGTCTAAGGTTCCTTACTGCGATTTCTTTATTATTATAGTTAATGTTGTGTGACTTGGCCGTTGAAGGGTACACAATGGTACAAAAGGGGCTCCATGACACCATTGCTCCAATACATGTGTTCTACAATCAACAACAGCCTAAAATGAGACACTACTCACTAGCGTCCAATTACCAATACCAGTATGGGCTATTATCTCGCTTAACAAACATAGGTAGTTACAACAGATATACATTACGTGTAAACAAAATTGACTTGTACCCACTTGTAACGTATAAAGAATGTTCAACGGCCAAGTCACACAACATTAACTATAATAATAAAGAAATCGCAGTAAGGAACCTTAGACTTGGCACGACTTTGTCTACATTTCACTACTTTTTAGAGATAAACAAGCAGCTCTATCGAGACTTGGCTAGTTTTTTACAGAATGTTTTTGGTGGGATTTCACTTCTTTTTGTAGAAACGTGGGCATATTGATTTATTTTACTAGATTTCAGTGTAATTTGTTTATTTAATTTGTGTAATGATCGAGTACAATAAAGTTAATCGTTCGACTATTTCTTCTTGTAAACTTGTAAATATAAGTATAAAAGCCAGTCTAGTCTTATCCAGAATTTTCCTTTAATTTTATTTATATGCGTATCAAAAGCAGAAAGGGAGGCATTCGCCCAGCAGTGGAATGCTACGGACTAGATTAAATTAGAAGATGTGTCCCACTTCGCTAGGTTTTTGAAATGACAGTCGATTTTTTTATGTACCAATAGTAGAAGGGGGGCATTACCATATCTCTAATCAGCTGAAACCAGCTGAGGATTCTTCATCAGATACTTCAGACCTTCGATTTTTGACATCAAATGAAGCGGCCCACCACCATGTTGAATATTTTTTGTAAAGGCGGTATGTCGATCTCTAATAGTTTGGTTGGGCTCTTGTGTTTTCTAATCAGGGTCACTAGGTACTCCAGATGTTCGATTATCCTAGTTTTTATAGTTTTCCCTTTATGTGGCCATTAAACCCTAACTCTGTACCAAATTTCAGCTCTCTGAGTTCATGAGAAGTACTAGTTCTATTCTGATGATCATGAGTGAGTGACTGAGTGAGTGAGTGTCATAAATTCAAAACTTTGCTTTCGCTTAACTTCGGAACTAAATGACCTACAGACTTAAAATTTTGGATTTTAAGTATGTGATTATAGCTTACTAGATGACGAAAATTTCTGCGTTCTGGTCTTATCCAGAGCTCCTCAAATAGGGGCCTGAAAATGCGGCGAAATGGTTCCAGTAAAGAATGGTACGACAGTGTTTGCTTCGCGCTCGACTTGGCGGGGGCACTGCCGTGCCCCCAGATCGACGTTCTGGTCTTATCCAGAGGTTCTCAAATAGGGGCCTGAAAATGCGGCGAAATGGTTCCAGTAAATAATGGTACGGCAGTGTTTGCTTCGCGCTCGACTTGGCGGGGGCACTGCAGTGCCCCCAGATCGACGTTCTGGTCTTATCCAGAGGTTCTCAAATAGGGGCCTGAAAATGCGGCGAAATGGTTCCAGTAAAGAATGGATCGGCAGTGTTTGCTTCGCGCTCGACTTGGCGGGGGCACTGCCGTGCCCCCAGATCGACGTTCTGGTCTTATCCAGAGGTTCTCAAATAGGGGCCTGTAAATGCGGCGAAATGGTTCCAGTAAAGAATGGTACGGCAGTGTTTGCTTCGCGCTCGACTTGGCGGGGGCACTGCCGTGCCCCCAGATCGATTATCCTAGTTTTTATAGTTTTCCCTTTATGTGGCCATTAAACCCTAACTCTGTACCAAATTTCAGCCCTCTGAGTTTATGGGAAGTACTAGTTCTATTTTGATGATCATGAGTGAGTGTATAAGTGAGTGAGTGAGTGTCATAAATGCGAAACTTTGCTTTCGCTTAACTTCGGAACTAAATGACCTACAGACTTGAAATTTTGGATTTTAAGTATGTGATTATAGCTTACTGGATGAAGAAAATTTCTGCGTTCTGGTCTTATCCAGAGGTTCTCAAATAGGGGCCTGAAAATGCGGCGAAATGGTTCCAGTAAAGGATGGTACGGCAGTGTTTGCTTCGCGCTCGACTTGGCGGGGGCACTGCCGTGCCCCCAGATTCCAGAATCCAGGTGCAATTACGCTTACGTCTTGCCGTGGACCAATAAATTACCTAATTTTATCTTCGGTCCCCGTGGTAATTGCTCCATGGTAAAAATCCAATGACCTTTTTTACAAAAAGTTTTTGAACGTTCGGTACAAAAATAAAATCATTACCTTTTTTTACAAAAAGTTAAATTTTTTTTAACGTTTTAAATGCGGTACAAAAATAAATAACAAAAATATACCAACAAAAAGCATTTTAATGATGCCTCCTGTGAGGATTGAACTCACGACCCCTGGTTTACGAGACCAGTGCTCTACCACTGAGCTAAAGAGGCGATGCGAACATAGCTCAAATAGCGGATCAAGTTCTACAACGGCTTTAGCAGTAAAATGAAATTGTTCCTTACCTTGGTGTTTCTGTGTGTGACTCTGAAAAAAGGAAAGATTTTATTAATATTCTCCCTTCATCACACGTGAGCGTCACAAACGTGTAGATATATTTAGTTTTTAGTTGATACTTGATAATGACATTTTTTATATCATTATTAATGGGTTTGTATATTTAATTACTAGCTCTTTCCGGCGGCTCCATCCGCATAAATATACGATCGTATATCCCGCGGGAACACTACTTTTCCCGGATAAAAAGGAGCATATGTTTTCATTTTATCCAGCGCCTAAACTACTACCATACCAAATTTCATCAAAATCCGTTCAGTAGTTTTTGCGTAAAAGAGTAACAAACATCCTCACAATCTTTCACACTTATAATATTAGGTGATATTAGTAGGAAGCATAAAAAACCGGCTAAGTGCGAGTTGGACTCGCCCATGAAGGGCTCCAACTAAATGGCAAAAAATCATGTTTGTTGTATGGGAGCGCTCCTTAAATATTCATTTTATTCTGTTTATAGTATTTGTAGTTATAGGGGCAAGAAATACATCATCTGTGAAAATTTCAACTGTCTGTGCTTGTGTTTGAAAGCTGGACCGATTTTGATGAAACTTTTTGTGTGTGTTCAAGTCAATTCGAGACTAATTTAGATTTATAATTCGGCCCACTGAATGATGTTCATTAATATATTTATTTTTAAGTTAAAATTAACAAATGAATATGTTATACGCCCAAAAAAAAAGGACGCGGGAGTGGGGACAGCTATAAGTAGTTTTAATTTTTATTAAAACTTAATTTAGATAGCTTTAGTAGTTATACGAATGTTGTTATCTAGATGTTTAAGTAGGTAATTCAATTTATTTAGTTTTTATGATTTAAATAGTGTTAATTAATATTAATGTTTGTTATGTAGTATTGTCCGTCGATTTAGGTTAAGGTTCTGTTATGAATAACGAAAGATTTTGAGATTTGGAGAATCTAAATAATATTATGTAAAAGGCAAGGCAAAAACCAGACTGACTCATCTATCAACGCACACCTGAAACTACCGAACGGATTTTGCTGAAAGGCATACAGATAGTTGTAAAACGTACGCATCCGCTAAGAAAGTATTTTTGAAAATTCGCCCTCTAAGGGGTTAAAATAAGGGATGAAAGTTTAAAACCTAATTTCACGAGGGCGAAGCCGCGGGCAATTTATGCTAGTAAAATAAATAAAAAATAAAAATAATCTTCCCTGCAAAAATGGCAAAAGTATTGCCGAAACCCGGGATCGAACCAGGGACCTTTAGATCTTCAGTCTAACGCTCTCCCAACTGAGCTATTTCGGCTGATGGATGTAGTATCAAAATATACATACTGGTACTGACGATATCATCTTTTCTTACTACAACTATAAGTTTTCAAGTCTTAAACAGATTTAAGATGCCTACCTATTTTGGAAGCGATTACAATTGTATAACCTAAAGATTATTTTAGAAAGAATTATACTTAAAAAGAATTTCTTAATATACCTAACACTTTAGCTACAGCAGTAAAGCAGCGACACCTATTATCAAGTTTGAGAACTAAAACACACTCTAACATTGTTTTATTATGCATTCATCAACTAGATGTCACTGGCTTACATTTTAAAGTTTCCTAATAATCATCATCAAAACATTTTAGAAAGATTAATATCACCAACAGGGATAATGTATTATGTTTTTAACTATTTGAATAACATACCAAATAAAAATAATAATAATTATATGATTTTGTTTCTTATAATATGACATAAAATATTAGTGTCATAAATAAAGTAGAAACAACAAAATTCTGTGTATGACATTCATTATTAGAAATATATAATTTTTTTAAGGTAATATTATTTGTAAATTAACTGTAGTATTGAAAACTTTAATGTTGTTAAAATTAATTATTTGTTATAGAAGTATAACCAATTATAATCATTGCAATCGGCACCCACAACTTTAATCTCTTATCAACTAATAACAGTTCCCACACCAATTTTGGTGGTGGTGCCTGGGTTCATTGTGGTGGTGCCTGGGTTCATTGTAGTCTGTTTACACAGGAGTTACATAGTGTCAAGTGTGTGTGTGCAATACACAAGGGCAATCTCTCTTGATTAGCTCATGTAACCCCGTGGAATGGATGACCAATATGACTGGAGTTAGGCACAGTACCAACTTTTTACATGCCCTTGCGATGCATGGATCATCTGACTCTTATCAGACAATCAGTTGTTCAGCCTGCATTGTTTAACCAGACATAAAAACAAAAATTGTTATTGTTCCAATGGGGAATTGAATTCAAGACCTCCAGAGTTGTGAGCTCTAAGCCATTGGGCTACAGAGACATGTATAGTATCTAGTAATGACAGTGTAGTATGTAAAGGTCTCTCTTTAATTACACAAGTAATACCTTTGCTGTCCACTTGTACACCCTTATCCACTGCTACCTCTCTGTCACCACCGAGTGTGAACCCAAACTTCTTGTGTAAACTGTCACTGAACCTCATACTCCTTTCCTTTTCGTGGTACTCCTTGATCTCATCCTGTTAAGATAAATGTTATATTATAATAACTTGATAATAGCGTGTTCAATGCATAAAGCATTCTACACCCACTGTCATATAGTTATTCTAATATAATTCTAATATTAAAATATTATGATAAAGGTTTGTATACTGACAAACGTTTTAACTTTTTGTAAGAATTGGTAGGTACTTACCTTTAATTGTTTCAATTTTTTAACCTCATCTGTTGAACGATTCAGTATACCCTCTGAGTTACGAACAGATAGGACTGTAGGTGCCGAGGAGCGAGAATAAATATTATGTGAATCGCGCGCGTTGCGATTTTTTAAAACCGACGGAGGCACTGCGGGGGGCAATGACTTAATCGTCTTTTTGGGTTTCACGACAAACGTCCGTCTTTTGACTGTATTACTAGTTGATTCCGGAGTATAATCGTTTAAAGCAATAGGAAGATCGCAAAACCCACTGGTGTTTGAAATAGTTGAAGATATCGGTTTCGCGCCACTGCGCGCGGATGGATGACTAGTTACCGCATATTTAGGTTTCAAATCCGTGTCCGATTGACTAGTAACACGAGGCATAACATTTTTATATGTTCGGGATTTTAATTTTGCCCTCTCCATCACTTTATATAAGTAATATAGACCTTGTTTCCAAAAGAAATTCAAATCAAAACAACACAGTAAACAAACGAATGTCACATAAACGTCCATGTCAAATCTGTGATCTGACATTGACGGTTTAAATTTTTAAACTATATTAAAACACCACGCATAAACTTACAGCATAAATGAAGTTCATAAATCAAATTAATACCTCCGGGACCCCCTCAGGATGGGTGCCCTGGGCACTGGCGGCTGGCCCCGTGTGCCCATAAGGTAAAGACGGATATATTATTTAAAGTTTATATGTTCCTGCGGCCTTATACTTCATACATTTTAACCTAGATGTGACGTCACAGGTACAACTTTAGCATGGAGCGTTTTCCGAGACTTGTGAGTTTTTGAATACAAATCGCTGCACTGAAAATATTGATTTTTTATATACTGTTTCTTCTGAAAAGTTACATAAGGGCGGTATTCTTGGTCGATTCTTATTATCCTTATTTTTTTACGGTCTTATTTTTAGGTGTAATTAGGTAGGCCCCCTAAGTAATATAAGCCCAGGGTCCCCTAAGCTCGCGGCATCATACCCTGGATTTTATTACATTCTCAAATATTAATAATATTCTGTTATGTAGGGCTCACTAGATGATAATAAAGTGACTAGACCACAGAACATTATTACACACAACTAGATGATGCTTGCGACTTAGTGTGTGCATCCCACATGTCCTTTCATATGTATAATGTACCTACTAAATGTTACAATATAAGTATCTGACACAATTTTCATCAAAACCGGTCAGTAGTTTTGGAGCCTATTCAATAATGAATACAAACAAACAATCAAATATTTTTAATACATATCATATTGTAGTGTGATTTATTGTTAATTCAGCATTTTATTATTATAATGTGGTTTTTTATTAATAAATATATTTAATGTAGTGTGCTACATAGTACATACACACACACTACAAAAAAATCTGAGCTTAGTTTTTATTTAACAAAGCTCTATCTTCACTTTTTTATTTGGTCTGAGAACAAAAATAAAAATTTTACTTTTTATTATATTTTACAAACATTAATATTTTTAAACAAAACATCTCTTACAAAGTGACTATAATATTAAAAAGATAAACGCTTTTAAAGTTATTTTCCCAGGAGCTCATTATATTTAGCATCATAAATTTTTCTGGCCTGTTCGTTATATGTTTCGCATAACGCCATGATCTGTTTGTTAACATTGAAAACCAAATCCTCTGATACACCTGGTTGCTTCCCTTTGCTAGTTTTGGTCTTCTTGATGTATTCATTCTGTATGTCCTTGACAGAATCCTTACATTTCACAAATAGCATTTTAGCATTCTTGGCTAAAGCTTCCCTGTGTTCTTTGGTAACTTTGGGCACCGGTACATACAATGTTGTTCCGTCTTGTTGTGGATTTAAATTCAAGCCAGAACCATGAATGGCTCGTAAGGCGTCCGGTATGGCTTGAGGGAAGGAAGAAAAGTTCACTACGATAGTTTTTGGATTTTTTCTGATAATTTGAGCTAACTCTTGTAATTCATACTCTTTGCCATCGTGTTTGACGATAAGAGATTCTAAGGAACCGGTCGTTGAGCGTAGCGAGAGGTTTTGAGCAAAATCTTCCTTCATTTTATCAATAGCATTTTGACATCTCTCTTTTAACTTATCCACTGGAATTAACTCGGACATCACTGTTTCATTGATAACCACTTTTGTTTCCTTGCCTTTTTTATCCTTACCTTTATCTTTTCCCTTTGCATAATTTCTTATTGTTATACAATAATTTGTATTTGAAGCAACTGCTATAATCTTACCATTATGAATGAGGTTATTTGATAAACATTTCGAGCTTAACGAGTATGCAGGCAAAATCAATCGATTGAATAGTCGGCTAGCCATATTTATTTGATTTTTATTTGTAATTAAATTTATTTGCCATAAAATAAATATAAAACGAATGTAGTTTAGTAATCATAGAAAAAAGTATACATTTATAGCGTGTTCCATTCGGCACTAATTTTGCCCAGAACGCTACGATAATTTTTACCACAAAATGGTGTTTCTTTAGCGAAATAACGTTATTATTGAAAATTTCGAAAATTTTGTTTTTAGCAATTTTTGTGACTAGTGGAACAACTGACAGCTGTTGACAACTGATGTCAAAAAGTGCTAATTTTAACCCAAGTAGGGAGCTGGGTAAAAATTATCGAAATGTTGTTATCATTCTTAGCGTTTTTATCAGTTTTTGACAGATGACAGTTGCGTCTGGAACAGGGGTGAAAACAGTTACGAACGATCATAGTGGCGCTAAAGAAACAGAATGTGAATGAAAATAACAAAATTTTTGTTCTGACCGTGCTAGTGGAACGCAGTATTAGTAATAGTTGGTCTTTCTTCTTCTTTTACTTTTTTTTAAATAATTTTTTTATTGATAGCGTTATTGCTTAAAGCCATTAAATATTCACTGACGTGCACAAGTGTGGCAAGTGGTACAACTGCAAAAAGTGTGATAATATTTTGTACCTAGTTTTATTAGTCCATGATAGTACCTTCAAAACTCAATTTTTCGTAAAGCTTCTACCAATTTACTGAATCGACTGACTTGACTCATTGACTACACTGACTATTTATTTGGGCTTTGACTAGACTTTAGACGTAATGATTTAGAAATATGGCGTTGAAAACTTAATACTAGAATTTCCCGCATTATTAACTTGATACTGGCAAATGGTTATAAGTCGTAAAATGTCATGCCGTATAAATAAATAAAAAAAACAGTAATTTGACAGCGGATAAGTGACAACTGACAGTCATATGAGTAGCCGAAGGTAATCACAAAATCTTAAAAAAATGTCTGTTTTATTTCAGACAGGAAAGTTACATTTACTGGGTAAACACTTTAGAAACAGTTTTAATAAATTAAAAACTTTAAGATGTAGCTCAGGTACTTTGACATTCAATAATAAAATATTATGTAAATCTTAAATGTAAAATTTTGAGGTTATATTTTGATTTTTAAACTTTCAGATATAGCTAAAAAGTTTCTTGTTTTTGATGAGGTAAATGCTTTGAGAAGAACACAGGCGCAACGTAGTCTAGTGGTACAAGTTAGTTCTGAATCGTCCTTCAAAGAATTGTACGGATATTGTTCTAAATATGCAACCATCAGTGATATACATCATTATAAAAACATATCAGGAGAGGTAATGTTCCAATTCAATGACATTATAATATTTACAATAATTACAATAATTCAGAAACAAAATATAAATAGTAAAATTATTCATAATAATTTTATTCGCAGCATTTCATGCTCATTGAATTCGAAGATGAAGAAAACTTGAAGCATATTTTACAACAGTGCAGCTCACATCAAAAAGGTTTAGACGTCATGGCGATTCAGTCACCTTTTTTATGGTTCCGAGCGGTGTCAGGGTCCAAGGAAAATATGAACAGTTTAAAAGAACTAGCCATAAAGAATGGTAACTGTTGTGTGGACGAGGATGTGTTGTTAGAAGAGCTAGCACAATGTGACACAGTATCAGACCAAATACTATTGTTATATCAGAGGACTATGTTGAATGATATTGGTATAAGACTGAGGTACATAGTGGCTAGACAGGTGTGTAGTCTTTTATATAAATTTCTTAAATAACCATGTGTTGTTTGACAGTGGCCTTGTATGGACTGACAGTTGTTTAGAAATTATTATTGCAATAAATCCAGACAGTGACCAAATAAAGCCTTATTGCACGCAGTAATATTTATGCACTATATTAAAACAGTAATTTTGTGCATGTGGTCATACATTTCGTAACAACATTAGTAGCATGTGACTTCACCTACTTGTACGACTTTTGTATGGCACATTTTTACATGACCCACAAAAGTGCGTCAAACAATCTGGAGTATCTTTAAAAATACTGATAATTAGTGTACTATTATTACTTTAGTAAACTGTCTTATTTTTCAGAGCACTATTCTTTAATGTAATAAAAAATACAGGAAAATACCGTATGGGGCCATCCACATATTACGTCACGCAAATTTCGACTTTTTGAACCCTCACCCCCCCCTTATGTCACGCTTCTTAGTATCCCGGTACCTGTATTTAACATGTACTGTCACATTTAGTATGACCCCCTCTTATCCATGCGCTGTGACGTAATATGTGGATGGACCCTATTGAATAAGCTCAGAAATTACTGGACCAATATTATAGAATAGGTCTCAGTGAAAAATGGGCTACTTTTTATCGCCCTTACCCTTTTGTGTGTACGAAGTCACAGGAAACATCTACTAATAAATATATGTTTTTTTTATTGTTAGCCATACTTTTTATTTTTAAGTTATAAAACAGTCATTTTTTATTCCAGAAAGTTATTACACCCTCTGTCTTTAGATTTTACTAACAAAAAACTTACAGACTTATGGAGTTTTGTCTTTTGGTGAAATCTAATAATTTATAAAATATCGTCGTATTGGAGGTGAACTGATCTAACCCACCAGACCATTGTTATGAAATAATGAGCAATCAAATTGTGAAGTCTTGACAAAAAAATGTTTTTTTTTTATAACTTTAATATTATATCAGCTAAGAATATGAAATTTTACAAATTGATAATTTTGAGTATAAATAATACTTCTCATAAAAAAAAAAACATTTAAATTAATTTTATTTAAGAGATATTAGGTTTTTTGCACTTAGCTCTTTTCAATCTAAGCAGATTAGGAGTTTCTTCCTTCGTAAAAAGTATTATATAGAATCAGATAGCTTTCCTTCACAATTCAGAGAAAAAACGGTTTGAGATGGAATATCACTTAGATCTTTTCACTAGGCAAAATTTTGGTATTTTCTGAACTAAAATGTGTTAATAGTTCTATTTACTGAAAAGTGTGGCTTAGCTCTGTTCACCACTAATACGACGATATTAAGTAAGCTGAAATAATGTTAAAATGATTATTTTTCTTTTTTTTTTTCAGTTGGAGATGATATTTCAAAGCCTGTACTCTAACATAGTAGTTCAGCCATTTGGATCATCTGTCAACGGTTTTGGCAAGATGGGCTGCGACCTGGACCTGGTCCTCACTAATGTCCTAACAGAAGAGATGGTAAGTTGATGTCATGAAATTTTATTTACTTATTGATAAGAACTTTTAAAATGATGTGATTTTCATTTACTTAGGGCCTGTTTCACAATCTATAGATGTGTGAGATAGCTTATTCACACATTTTGTCTCTTTTGTTCGATATAAAGTAAACAGAGACAAAACTTCCGAATAAGCTATTCAACAGTAGAATATTGTAAAACACGCCCTTAGGCAATATAACTTCTTATCCTATTAAAATAAGTAAAGGATGGGTAGATGGATGTTTGTTTTTTAACTGTAACACCCATATAAAAAAAGAAGGAAGGTCAGGCTATATATTTTATGTAATTAAAAATTTATTACATAAAATATATAGCCTGACCTTCCTTCTTTTGCATGTTAACTGACAAAGAAGTAGTGTGAGTATATAATAGGGATGTTGTCTGGTGTCGAATATTACAAATTACTATTACTATTTTTACATAAATCTTAAATGAAAAAGTTCTGTAGGTTGATGCCATTAAAATTATAAAGCAAATAAAAAATGTTGCCATTCTCTTTCTCGCAAAAAGTTTTATTATGTCATGATCTGCTATCAGCCCTACCACCAAACATTTGTTTATTGACGCTAGTAAATAAACAAATGTTTATTTTAGTACAAAAGTTTAATTGTAATACAAAAATGGGTTTTAGATCGTTTATTATCATGTTTTCTAACGTTGAATGGATGAAAAATATTTTTTTAGTCAACATACCTATTGTTTTACCACCATGATCAACTCAAAGAAGAAGGGGCATTTTTGTATGGAGCCCGTCCCCACTACTGTAGCACTACAAGACATATATCAAATGAAAGGGCTTAAAAAGTGTGTAATTTTATTGTATGACGAAAAATCTCTAAACCATGGGAGAAAAAAGTTAAAGAGGGTCAAAGGTTAAAAAAAAGTTAAAAAATCACCCTGTATTATTGCACCATTTTATAGTGTTGCTAATAAGGATCAATTTTTGGAAAGTAATTGTATGCAGCAAACGTCATAAAAGTGGTATATTTTGATAAACTGCCTCATATTTTGAAGAAATGTATGGAATAATAATAAAATGCTAAAAAAAGCTGTTTCCTTAATTTTTATCGCACATAATTACTTTCTGGAAATTGTTTCTTACTTGCGACATAGTGTCGCAAGTAAGAAACAATTTCCAGAATGGTGTAATATCCTGTATATTACACCATTCTGGAAATTGTTTTTTTTTTACAATCTATGGGTTCGAATCCTGGCTAGGAAAATTGAGTTATTAAAAATCTAATGATGCAGTTTAAGTTTTCATCAAGTCAGACTCGACACTCCATAGGGCTAAATTGCTATTCCTAATTTGTTTTAGACTTCTCTTACAACGCCCAGAAGAATAGTTCACCATGTAATGTTTTTTTTTTACTATTTTTTAACCTTTAACCCTCATTAACTTTTTTCGCCCATGGTTTAGAGATTTTTCGTCGTACAATAAAATGACACACTTTTTAAGAGCATTAACGCATAGCGCGTGAAGTCAACTTTGGTGAAAAATACGCACACAGCTGCAGCCTGCAGCGAGCGTCTTTGTGTGCGTGAATAGCTCGACGACTGTAAGCCAACTAACCCACATTGATACTTGCCTTACTTTAATTACTTTACGATAATAATAATAACGATAATAATTATTATTGAATTTTGATTCTGGTATACATAATATCATAATAATAATTATATTCTGTGTCATATTACTTAATACCTCTCCCCTCTGGATCGCTAACTGAGCGCACGTGTTTATATCCGTTTCGCAGTTAAATTTAATTCATAATTTCAATATTTTGGCCGAAAAATTCATAGTTAAATAATAGGAGTGCATAGTATCGGAGGAGCTTAGAGAGTGACGTAAACGACGCGTACCAGTGCTACGAAACACACGCAGTGCTACGATCAGCTACGAGCCTACGACTGCTACAAACCAGGACATCGGCTACGCGTAATACTCCTATTACATTCTGTGAGCCTAGTACATTTTTACGATGCCGCTTAAGCGTACTCCACCGCCCATGATCCATTCACCGTCCGCAGCCCCCTCCACCTCGGGCTCCTCGCTCGCTCAGCCAACTATACCGCTACAACATGCGGGCTCGGACTCTGCGTTAGACAATATCACTCAGAGAAACAAGCGGAAGTTTGTAAGTGAAGAAGAAAGTTTAATGACCTCGTGCATGGACCAGATGAAGAAAATGTTTCAACATTTCGCTGAGCTGCAGGACCAAAAATTGTCAGTAATTCAAAATTCTATATCAGAAATAAAACTCCAAAACGAAGAAATGATTAGCTCGCTCGACTTTTTGGGCAAAAAGTATGATGATATGCGTGTGGAATTGGACAGTTACCGGAATGAAAATAAAGAAATTAAAAAGTATGTAAGTTATCTAGAAAATAAAATAGATCAATTAGAAAGGAACTCAAAGACGTGCGAAGTGGAAATACGAGGCATTCCCAAAGCCCAAGAGGTCGAGAAAACACAAGACCTACATCATTACTTTGAAAAAATATGTACAACGATAGGAGTAAACATAAATCAGGATAAAATAAAAAACATTTATAGAATTAATACTAAAAACCAATCAAATATGCCTATAATTATTGATTTCATAAACATAGAATGTAAGCAAGATTTATTAGCAGGAGTGAAAAAATATAACTACCAATATCCAGCCAACCGACTTAACACCAAACATCTACAATCAAATGGACCCGTTAACCACATATTTATTTCGGAGTCATTAACTCCTAAGGCCAGAAAAAATTTCAGATTGGCGCGTGATTTCGCAGCCAAAAATAAGTACAAATTCTGCTGGACATCAAAAGGCATGGTATTTTTAAGAGAAAAAGAAGGTTCAAAAATAATAAAAATTCAGTCTGAAACGGACCTAAACATTAGCAGCACTAGTACAAAATGACTGAACAGGTTAGCACCCTTAAGTCATAGTAAATTTTTAAGTTTAATAATATTTCTAACTTTAGATATAATTGTATTAAAACTAGTTATAGATTTAATATTATTTTATATATTTTTACATAAACTAGACAGCTTAGCATGCACTTATAGTCAGTTTTTCATATTAAAAATGTTATACACTTTAAAGTTATATACACTTTACACTTTACATAGTAAATTTTTAAGTTTAAAAATATTTCTAACTTTAGATATAAATGTATTAAAATTATTTCTAATCCTGGATTTTATACTATTTTATATATTTTTACATAAACTAGCCATCTTAGCATGCACTTATAGACAGTTTTTCATATTAAAAATGCTATACATTTTAAAGTTATATACACTTTACTACATTGTTACCTACTTACTAAGTTTAGCTGTACAAATATATCATATAATACGTGTATTCCGAACACCGAAACTTATCTTAGGTTTTATTAGATACTGCTTTATTGTTATCTTTATGAAAAGCGTATTCTCTTTACTTTTACTTTTAAATTTCAAATTAAAACAATATGGGCAATCTTCTGATGTATTATCCTGTATCCGAGATCACTCTATGACAAAAATTATCTACATTAATATACTACCTTGTTATAACACAAACATAAATATAGCCGGCATCTATCAGTGTCATAACTATTCATTAAATAAAATTCGATAATAACGATGATCTTAGCATACAAAATGATTTAGACAGTATAAAAGTGGCAGACTCGAATACATGTGCGATTGAGGACTGCAGAGAGCTACTATTAAAACACCCAAAATCACTATCAATTCTAACCCAAAACATACGGAGTATTAAGGCCAACTTCGATGACTTACAAATCGTACTGTCAAAAGCCAATATCCTATGGGATTTCATTGTCCTTACGGAATGTCGACTGTCACAATGCCCGTTTATACCCTCGCTTGAGGGGTACAGATGCGTCAGTACCGTGAAAAATTATTTACAAAATGATGGCGTTACAGTTTACTATAGTAAAACTCTAACTGTAGCTATACATGAGCCTAACCTAGCAAATGCTAATTGCCTCGTCCTAACTACAGACGAAACAGCTTTCGTGGCAGTATATCGCTCTCCGTCAGTACAAAACATCCAAGGGTTTTTTGAGTTCCTTAAATGGAATTCTGCAAGACCTGAAATCATATAAAACGCTTATGGTGGTAGGCGACATAAATATAAATATTTCCGAATTATCTACAGACCCTCGTATGGATGACTACCTTGAATTGCTTGCAAGCTTTGGAATGATTCCAGCTCATACTCTTCCTACACGAGGTGGTACTTCCTGCCTTGACCATATTATTCTTAAAACAAAAAGACGTGCTGCCTATTACGTTGCCGATACATCCATAACGGACCACGACAGTGTCATCATGTTCATCCAAAAACCAACTCATAGTACCAAACCTAGAAAACAAAAATCAATAACTGACTTCGAGAAATTGGAATCAGACCTCAAAATTCAAAATTTTGACTCTGTCTTTGAGACACATGACGTTAACGATGCACTATTTATTTTTGAAAATATTATTAAAACTTTAATTGCCTCCAACACAATAATCAAAACAGTGACAAACCGTTACAACCTTTTGAAACCGTGGATGACACCAGGGCTTTTAAGATGCATTAAGAATAGAGACACACTACATAAAAAATTAAAAAAAGAACCAAATAATGAAATCACAAAAGTAACATATATTAGATATAGAAATTATTGCAATAGGATTTTAAAGAAAGTAAAACTAGAATTTGATAAAGGAGAGATTCAGAAGGCAGGAAAAAATAGCAGATTAGTTTGGAAAGCAATTAAAAAAGCTACATTTACGGAAACAGACAAGAGTGTACCCACGGAACTTTTAAAAGGTTGTAATAATAGGGAGGATGTCAATAAAGTTAATTACTATTTTTCCGAAGTTGGCAAAGCTCTCGCTCAAAAAATCAAACCACCACCTCAATCTAAATGTTATGAGAATCCTCCAAATCTAAATTCCTTTATTTTGCTCCCAACTACTGAACAAGAAGTTAAGTTGATTCTATTAAACCTTCGCTCGGATTGTGCAGTAGGACATGACGGAATTCCAAGTTTTATACTTAAGAAATTTGCACCTATTCTAGTTTCTCCTCTAGTCCACATTTTTAATTTATCACTATCATCTGGTGTCTTTCCTGACTCTTTTAAATTAGCTCAAATAATCCCAATTCATAAATGTGGATCTAGGGACCGTGTCGAGAACTATAGGCCAATTGCCATACTTCCCGCACTATCTAAAATATTAGAAAGAATTTTAAATAATAGACTTGTAGGCTTCATTAACAAATATAACATATTCTCTAAATCTCAATACGGTTTTAGGACCGGTATTTCAACTATGGATGCAGTACATGACCTAACAGACTATATAGTGCGGGGGTTAGATCGGAAGGCTAAGGTTATTGGCATCTTTTTGGATCTGGCTAAGGCTTTCGACACGGTCTCTATACCCATACTAATCTCAAAATTAGAAAAAATTGGCGTAAGAGGGCTCCAGCTCGCATTGTTTCAAAGTTATTTGACCAACAGGCGTCAAAGAGTAAAAATTGGCGAAACAATAAGCGATGAGCTCCCCATTGAATACGGTGTCCCCCAGGGTAGTATCTTGGGCCCTACCTTGTTCCTTGTTTATATAAATAGTCTGTGTGAGTTAGATCTACCCTATGGCAAAATATTTACATATGCTGACGACTCAGCCCTTGTCTTCCAATCTGAATCCTGGGAAAAAACGTTCAGTTCCGCTCAGCTAGGCCTAAACATGGTTTCTAAATGGTTAACCAATAACTATCTCACTCTAAATACTGACAAGACCAGCTATATTAGTTTCTCCTTAAGAGGGGCGTCACAACCCACATCTCATCTTAATTTAAAAGCTCATTTATGTTCAGATCACACATCCAACAATTATTGTAAATGTAGCCCTTTGACGCGAACGGAATGTGTTAAATATCTAGGAATTTTTATAGATAGTAGAATGTCATTCGATCACCATATTGTCACAACTATTAAAAAGGTACGTAAACTCACTTTTCTTTTTTATAGACTGAGACACATTTGCGATAAAAATTTAATTTAAAAAATCTACTTCGCACTTGTACAATCTATCCTCTCTTATTGTATTGTCGTATGGGGTGGCGCTCCAAGAACTAGAATGTTGCGTCTGGAAAGGTCACAAAGATGCCTTCTAAAAGTTGGCTGGAAATTACCAAACCTCTACCCCACTGATGAATTATATGTAAAATGCGGAGTTCTAAACGTACGCCAACTGTTTATTTTAGCCTGCATCACAAAAAAACATTCTTCTATAGACTACGACAGACAATTAAAACTTAACTCTCGACGTAGATTAAAGATATGCCCTAACATGGATCACATTTTTAAAACAAGTTTTGCCCAAAGATTTTTCTGCTTTCTTGGTAGTTTCCTATATAATAAGGTCAATGAAATTTTGTCAATTTATCACAATAATAGAACCAAGTGTAAACAGAAAGTGACACTCTGGCTAGCTAACCTAAATTATCAGGATACTGAAAATGTTTTACTCAGACGAATATGATAATTTAAATATATATTTTTATCAGCCTTGTGTTAAATTTAATAAAATGCACAATACACCAAAAATAATTACAATTTATTACTCAGTACCTACTCTTACAGCAAATTATTACAGTTACTATAGCCTAAATAGCATTCTGAGCACACGACCGTTCTCAACCACCGCCTGACGAAAAAGATGCGGCCCCTCTAGGTTCTCGAGTGTTCGTCAAGATGCTCTGACGTCATCGGCAGCAAAACGTAAATCCCCGGTAGTGATTCCTAGTGTTGCCAGGTTCTTGGCTTCTTCTTCTTACACGGCCTCTCCTGACAAGAGAGCGTTCTCGCTCTCGTTCTATGGCTCAGCGCGACTGCAACCCGGCTGTAACCCGTGGCTAGGCGATGCCTCTGCCGAAGTCTCCACCTGAGGCTCCGGACAAGCACGAGAATGCTCGCGTGTGGACTCACCATCTGATTCATCAGCACCTTGAAAACAAGAAGCAAACACACACGTTATAGTTTGACAAAACAGACTGTCTATGTAAAAGGTGGGTACAACACAAGACAGTAAAGTAATACAAAATTTTAAAATATGCTGTTATAGTGTACTGCAGTACAATATACATGTACAACATGCAATAAATCATTTAACTAACACTCTTCATTCTTCTGAGTCTTCATTTCTTCTGTGCACATAACGCTAAAATAAAAGTTAACTGCCACAGGACAAGCATCACATGAAGCATGTCCTTGACCTTTCATACGGGAGCTCAACCGTTTCAGAGACAAAGTCCCTTTCCAGTGTCGATAGACGACCAAACCATTGTCGATAGATAGAGGAACACTAGGAACATATCTTTACGACCAAACCATTGGGGACCTAGGCAATAAATGCCATATCACCCACATACTCACTGCCAAAGAATGCAGCACAAGTCTCGGGAGTCCACTCGCCGTGCCACGGGATCATGAACTCAGCGGCGGCCTGTGTTGATTTTCCGTAGGCACCGCTCAGGAGCTGCAGCTCATACCGCCCATATGGTAGTGCTTTCACTACGCGGTATGGCCCGCGCATCCCGGAGTCCAGTTTGCCGGTTGCCTGCGCCGCTTTAATCACAAAAACAAAAGAATTAATCTCAAACACACGAGGACTCTTCCTGTCTTGATTTGCCGTTAGGTCCTGTCGTTCTCGATTACGTTGTAGCCTTGAAGAAGCACGCTGTCTGCTCATCTCGCGTATAGCTTGGCGATTGGGTTGCCCACCTTCCATAGAAATATCGCGCACCAGATTACGTATAACTGGAGTGGCTGCATCAATGCCTATCAGGAGGCTTAAAGGGGAATAGTCTGTGGTCTTGTGCTTTGTTATGTTTAAAGTTAGTTGAAGTCGCCACTAGGGAATATTATTCGAATATTCGTTTTATTCGAATATTCGACAATTTCATTATTCGAATATGACTGGGTTCAATATTCGAATATTTCGAATAAAACGAATAATAAAAATATTTTATTTATTTATCAAAAATATGTTAATAATAGTATTAAACTTGTACATAAACCGGAATGTTTCGTTATTTAATACATTACTTTTATTATTTATTAATATTGTCGTCAATAATATCCTAAAACAGATTTTACTACACTGTTTGTGAAAGAATACAAAATTGTTTTTGAATAAAATAATATTTAAGGTGAATATTTCCTACAGGCGTCAGCGAAAGAAATCCATACTTACACGCTTGTCAAAATAACCTAACCAAGACCGTGTTAAGACGTGTCTAAGGAGGGTTCTGTTACTATAAAGCGTAATACGATTTTTAGTTTCTTAATCTTACTGTTCGATTTCGTTTAAAATAACTTTCCTAAAGAGAATTTACCATGATATACTAGCATGGAAAATTGTAAGTTCCTAATCTTCATAGTTCAGAAATGGTTGGAAATGGTTGACTTCGTAAATGTCATGTATAAAACTTTTCCTTTAGTTTATAAGACATAATATTCAACACACACTTCACATGAATGAAAAGCCGGGATGGCTTTCCATACATGTGAAGTGTGTGAAGTGTTTATAACTATATAATAAAATTATATTTTTTTATCAAACCAAAACCGATATCTAGACGCAATATAGCTAGAAGAGCAGATAGAAAGAGAGACAGGTGGACGAACAGAGTAAAACGAAAAAGGATACCTGTTAAGTTGATTATTACAGTATTACACTGGCCTGCAAAACTAATATATATCAGTATATTTTTTTTATCTTTAAACAAAAATTAACCATTTTAATATTAGTCTTAAAGACTACATTTACATGTTATATAAAATTGCAGTTTTGAATAACTCCTCGAGGCCTGACAACAGCTTGGAGGAGGTTTGTCATACTGAAAACGAGGTTTTAGAGCTGAATTATGCAATATTCTCTCCCATTCTTATATCAGGGCGTGTTTTAGTTAGAGTCCGACCGAAACTGGTTTTCCGGCCGAAACCGAAACTGAAACCGAATATTCGGCCGTGGCTTCAGTTTCGGTCGAAACCGAAACCGAAACTCACGTGGTCAAGTAGAAAATTCCTTAAAACTGAAATTTGGTGCATTTTATCCATTATTCTGCATTAATTAGGACATGAAATGGAAACACGGTATATTAATTTTGTTGTTATCATTTATTTAATGTAATATTAAAAAATATATTAATTATATTTTAATCTGGGGGCACGGCAGTGCCCCCGCCAAGTCGAGCGCGAAGCAAACACTGCCGTACCATCCTTTACTGGAACCATTTCGGCGCATTTTCAGGCCCCTATTTGAGAACCTCTGGATAAGACCAGAACGCAGAAAATTTCGTCATCCAGTAAGCTATAATCACATACTTAAAATCCAAAATTTCAAATCTGTAGGTCATTTAGTTCCGAAGTTAAGCGAAAGCAAAATTTCGCATTTATGAAACTCACTCACTCACTCATGATCATCAGAATAGAACTTGTACTTCCCATAGACTCAGAGAGCTAAAATTTGGTACAGAGTTAGGGTTTAATGGTCACATAAAGGGAAAACTATAAAAACTAGGATAATCGATCTGGGGGCACAGTAGTGCCCCCGCCAAGTCAAGCGCGAAGCAAACACTGCCGTTCTTTACTGGAACCATTTCGCCGCATTTTCAGGCCCCTATTTGAGAACCTCTGGATAAGACCAGAACGTCGATCTGGGGGCACGGTAGTGCCCCCGCCAAGTCAAGCGCGAAGCAAACACTGCCGTACCATTCTTTACTGGAACCATTTCGCCGCATTTTCAGGCCTCTATTTGAGAACCTCTGGATAAGACCAGAACGCAAACATTTTCGTCATGCAGTAAACTTAAATCATCACATACTTAAAATCCAAAATTTTAAGTCTGTAGGTCATTTAGTTCTGAAGTTAAGCGAAAGCAAAGTTTCGCATTTATGACATTCACTCACTCAGTCACTCACTCATGATCATCAGAATAGAACTAGTACTTCCCATAAACTCAGAGAGCTGAAATTTGGTACAGAGTTAGGGTTTAATGGCCACATAAAGGGAAAACTATAAAAACTAGGATAATCGAAGATCTGAAGTACCTGGTGACACTGATTAGAAAACACAAGAGCCCAACCAAACTATTAGAGATCGACATACCACCTTTACAAAAAATATTCAACTTGGTGGGCCACTTCATTTGATGTCAAAAATCGAAGGTCTGAAGTATCTGATGAAGAACCCTCAGCTGGTCTCAACTGATTTAGAGATAATATGGTAATGCCCCCTTCTACTATTGGTACATAAAAAAATCAACTGTCATTGCAAAAATCAAGCGAAGTGGGACACATCTTCTAATTTAATCTAGCCCGTAGCGTCCCACTACTGGGCGAATGCCTCCCCTTCTGCTTTTAATACGCATATAAATAAAATTAAAGGAAAACTCTGGATAAGACTAGACTGGCTTTTATACTTATACTTACAAGTTTACAAGAAGAAATAGTCGAACGATTAACTTTATTCTACTTAGGCCTTTGCATCCGTTAATGGATGATTTATACAGTATTCTTCGAGCGAAGTAACCACTCTTGAAATACTGTAGTGCCTGGGACAGTTGGTTTTTAAATGTCGTATGGTTGCCCAAGCACATACGGCATTCTCACAACATAGTCAGCCTAGTCCAGAGGAATGAACTAGTCAATACATCTGGGGCCAACTATGTGCGGGTTTCCTCACGATGTTTTCCTTCACCATTAGAGCGTCCGTATAATGTACTCGAGATCTGAAAAAGTGTCATTAGTACACGCCACAACCTGGGATTCGAACCTGCACTCTCTCGAGTGCGAACCAAACGGTCTACCCACTAGGCTACGGAGCTCTTAACTTTATTCTACTCGAACATTAAATAAACAAATTACTCTAAAATCTAGTAAAATAAATCAATAAGGCCAATAATCAAATTGTTGAAACACATGTATTGGAGCAATGATGTCATGGAGCCCCTTTTGTACCCTTGTGTACCCTTCAACGGCCAAGTTACTCAATATTAACTATAATAATAAAGAAATCGCAGTGGGGAACCTTAGACTTGGCACGTCTTTGTCTAGATTTCATTCCTTTTTAGAGATAAACAAGCAGCTCCATCGAGACTTGGCTAGTTTTTTACAGAATGTTTTTGGTGGGATTATGTTTTCAAATTCAGTTGCGTTGTCAAAGCGTTGCCGCAAGAAACGAAGTTAGGCGAGCGTCCACGAAAACTTCTGAAATCAGTTTCGGTTTCGGCAAAAGTTTCGGCCATTTTTGGCCGAAACCGAAACTGCCGCCGAAACTTGATTTTTGGCCGAAACTCAGCCGAAACCGAAACCGAAACCGAACTTTCGGTCGGATTATCCATTATTCTGCATTAATTAGGACATGAAATGGAAACACGGTATATTAATTTTGTTGTAATCATTTATTTAATATAATATAAAAAAAATATTAATTATATTTTAATTATGTTTCAAATTCAGTTGCGTAGTCAAAGCGTTTAGTCTATGCAACAAGTTGAAAATGGTACAAAATAGAGATACTGCTCTTATAATTATGTGCGATAGCACATTGGATCCGGAATGACGTCTAGAAAAATGTGCCAAAAGCGTGTATTAGCACATAAAAAATTGTAAAAGTTATAAACAATTAAAGATGAAAAAAAAAATGGCATTTCGTTTTTTGACAATATTTAATAAACTATTAATATTTAAGAAATTTCAAAAAAGATTCTGAAAGAGGAGGAAATTTCCAAGAAAAAACTCATAACTCCCGGAACTCTATCTCCATTATTTATAATTTTAATTTAACGCTGACAATAGGTCTGCGCGTAACATTTATTAGGATGCGCGCGTGGCGTCAAAAGCGAGTACAGCACATTAATTAATTTATTCAAGGTATTGGTATTTTTTTTTTTTAATTTGAAAAAATTATGGTGTGTTCTGAAAACTATAAATAATTTATTCCCGTTGGAAATTTTACTTAAAGTTAATTTTTCAACGAGTTAAACAATTGTTAACTAACGAAATTTTCTCGAACTACCGTCTTAATTGTAAGTGAAAAAAAATGTTTAAATAATGGTCGTAAAAAATTTTCGCTTCGTAGAGCCTTTCTTATATACATACTTAACAAGATCGTGCCATAAAAGTTAAAAAAATATTTATACTTTGTTTATAACAATTTTTTTACTTGAACAAAAACTTAAAAATCCAAGTAATGTTGTTAAAGAAAAAAAATGTTTAAATAATGGTCGTAAAAAATTTTCGCTTTGTAGAGCCTTTCTTACATACATACTTAACAAGATCGTGCCATAAAAGTTAAAAAAATACTTTGTTTATAACAATTTTTTTACTTGAACAAAAACTTAAAAATCCAAGTAATGTTGTTAAAGTAAAAAAATTGTTATAAACAAAGTATTTTTTTTTAACTTTTATGGCACGATCTTGTTAAGTATGTATGTAAGAAAGGCTCTACGAAGCGAACATTTTTTACGACCATTA
Organism: Glaucopsyche alexis; assembly: GCA_905404095.1. Lineage (NCBI taxonomy): Eukaryota > Metazoa > Arthropoda > Insecta > Lepidoptera > Lycaenidae > Glaucopsyche > Glaucopsyche alexis. The sequence continues at coordinate 21,103,002 of FR990060.1, read as the reverse complement.
TTTAAACATTTTTTTTCACTTACAATTAAGACGGTAGTTCGAGAAAATTTCGTTAGTTAACAATTGTTTAACTCGTTGAAAAATTAACTTTAAATAAAATTTCCAACAGGAATAAATTATTTATAGTGTTCAGAACACACCATAATTTTTTCAAATTTAAAAAAAAATATTCAATACCTTAAATAAATTAATTAATGTGCCGTACTCGCTTTTGACGCCACGCGCGTATCCTAAAAATTTCACGCGCAGACCTATTTTCAGCGTTAAATTAAAATTATAAATAATGGAGATAGAGTTCCGGGAGTTAGGAGTTTTTTATTGGAAATTTCCTCTTCTTTCAGAATCTTTTTTGAAATTTCTTAAAAATTTAATAATTTATTAAATATTGGCTAAAAACGAAAAGCCATTTTTTTTTCATCTTAAATTGTTTATAACTTTTGCAATTTTTTATGTGCTAATACACGCTTTTGGCACATTTTTCTAGACGTCATTCCGGATCCAATGAGCTATCGCACATAATTTTAAGAGCAGTATCTCTATTTTGTACTATTTTCAACTTGTCGCATAGACTAGTTGCCGCAAGAAACGAAGTTAGGCGAGCGTGCACGAAAACTTCCGAAATCAGTTTCGGTTTCGGCAAAAGTTTCGGCCACTTTTGGCCGAAACCGAAACTGCTGCCGAAACTTGATTTTTGGCCGAAACTCGGCCGAAACCGAAACCGAAACCGAACTTTCGGTCGGACACTAATTAAAATCTTTTTGAGTGCTTTTTATTTTGAAGGTTTATCTTGTTTACTTATTACGGTTTATATACATGTACCAATTAGGTCTGGAGCAGACAATTATGACAGCACGATAATCGTGTGTTTAGAGTTTTCAGCTGCACTATATTAGAACAGAGCACTATTTACAGTGCATTCCGATTTCTGTGCAGTGTTCCAACTCTGCAAATATATTTTTCTCCAATCCTAAACAAACTGATATATAAATAATAAAGAAATATGTTCTGTTATATTCGTGTTCTTTATACATTAAATTATACTACCAAAAGTTTAATTTAAAAAGTCAGACTGTAGGTCTGACTCTTTAAATCGATTGACTATGTTAAATCGATCAATAGCTTAACTCAATTAAAAACCAGAAAATATGAACCTCTAAAACAAACCCCAAAAATTCTCTCCCCTAGAGGATATTTTCCTTAATTTTTGAAGAAACCACTTAGTTGACAACCAAATCTATGGTCTGCTCTAGACCTAAACCGTTCAAGTGTTAATAGTTTTAAAAAAGTAATTGCGATTTAGTAGGTATTTTAAGTTTGAAACTTAAAAGATTTTTTTTTTTATCAAAAAGACGTTGATTTTTTTTGAGTAATTTGTGAAACATATCACATTTTGATATTATTAAATATGCAGGTATAAATAAACGCATAATATTACTTGTATTTAAAGTTTATTACTAATATTCGTATTATTCGAATTATTCGAATTTATTCGAATAGTGTTTTGCCATTATTCGAATTATTCGAATAGTAAAATTTGTCGAATAATAACATTCCCTAGTCGCCACATAACTGAAGACCATTGTTCTTGACGGTGGTTTGTTTCAATACGAATCATATTGAGCAGTGTGCGGCAGTATCGTTCTACTTGTCCGTTGGATTGATGCATCTCTGGGGTAATAAGGTGCACATCGGAGCCCAGACTCGATACCCAATTAATAAACTCGCCGCTTTGAAACATTCGGCCACGATCAGCGACTATTAACTTTGGCACACCAAATAGCGAAATGGCGTTGGTGAGAAGGCGTTTAAGCTCAGAGGTGTCTTGTCTTAACATGGGATACAGTAAACAGTATTTTGAAAATGCATCTACTACTATAAGAACGTAACGATGTCCTTCGGAATCTGGGAGTGGACCTAAGGCATCCACATGGATGGTTTCGAAAGGATTATCAGGTTTCTGCCAGGAATGGATAGGTTGAAGAGGTGCCCGGGGCACCTTCTTATGGGACAAACATATGACACAGTGTGAAATGTACTTACGTACAAATTCTCTAATACTAGGGAACCAGAAATGTTTTAATATTAAGTCGACTGTCTTATCGGCACAAGGATGATCATGTTCATCATGAAATACACGGAGAAGACTAAGTCGATGGCCTTTAGGAATGAAACACAGCAACCGAGGCTGTTCACCAGGTGGGGAATATTTGTAGTAAAGAAGTTCATTTTTTTTAATGTACCGAGTACTATCCAAATGGCCATCAGCTAGCTTTTGAATTAACTGCTGGGTTTCTTCATCCGCAGATTGGGCTATTTGTGCCCAATTTTGGGGTTTTTGTACACGACATACATTGACAGGATTTCGGCTTAAATAATCGGCGTGTAACATGGACGCACCTTTACGGTATTCAAGGGTAAAATCAAAATCTTGGAGGTAAATCCACCAACGGGCAACTCGGGGTATAAGATCTTTCTTTTTTTGTGTTAACTTTAGAGCATTACAGTCAGTTACTACGGTAAAATGAACTCCAACCAGATAGTGTCTGAAATACTGAAGGGCTCGTACGACAGCTAAGGTTTCTAACTCGTACGAGTGGTAATGATTCTCCCCTCCCTGTGTCGATTTACTAAAATAGGCTACGGCCCGCTTCCGACCTGACTGATGTGCTTGTAAAAATACCGCTCCGTATCCTATCGAGCTTGCATCGGTATGTATTTCGATTGGTAATTTAGGATCAAATATTGCAAGAGCAGGTTCAGTTACTAGATGTTGAATAATTTCCTGTCGTGAACGCTCTTGTTCAGGTCCCCAGTTAAAATTTACATCCTTTCTTGTCATAAGCGAAATGCAAGCAGTTTTAGTGGCAAAATTTGGAATATATTTTCGAAAATAACTAGCTAAGCCAAGAAACTGACGAACCTGTTTCACGTTATTAGGAACAGGAGCTTCTACTAATGCCTTAACTTTTTCAGCGCTCGGCTGTACCTGACCTTTACTAATCGTACGACCTAAATATTCAATTTTAGTTGCTAAAAAAGAGCATTTCTTCAAATTTATAGAAAAACCAGCGTTAGACAATGTTTTAAGAACGCGACGTAAAATATCAAAACCTTGTTGAATTGTGTGACTTAAAATTAAAATGTCATCAATGTAAACAAGAACCTCACCAGATTCGATGTGTTCTCGGAGCGTGTTTGATATAATTCGTTGATAAATAACAGGAGCATTTGCTAGGCCGTAAGGCATTTTTAAATATTCGTAATGCCCTTCAGGCGTTACGAAACCTGTGTACGAGATTGAGTCATCTGCCATCGGAATCTGGTGAAATCCTGTTGCCATATCTAAACTACTAAAATATTTATGATGACCAAGGCGATCTATGTGGTCATCGATTAAAGGCAAAGGAAATCTATCTTTAATCGTTATTTCGTTAAGCTTTCTAAAGTCCACACACATACGGTCTGTACCATCTTTCTTTTTAACAAGGAGTATTGGACTCGCAAATTCGGAAACAGAATCTCTTATGATACCCTTCGCTAGCAGGTCTTGAATAATTTCACGTACCCGCAATATTTCGGAATGACTAAGACGATATGGACGGTAGTTAACTGGAGTTTCACTCTTAAGTTTAATAGTCATGCAACCCGTTTTTACCGTTGAAGCGGCTGTTCCGGTAATGAAAAAAGAAGAGAAATCACTGATTATTTTTAAAAGTTCAATCAAATCATTACCCAGTAATTGTGTGTTTAAATTTGGATTGTTCACACTTGTAACTGTAAAAACATTATCCACATTACTTTGGTACTTTCGCTTCAAACGCTGGCTATTACACGTGCGAACATATGTGACACCTTCGCGGTTGAGTACATCGGTACCAATGATAACAGGGGCGCTCATTAATACGGAAGATACAACAAAAAGATCTACCTCTAAAGTAATTTCATCGAATTCGACTGGCAAAGTAACATAACGTGTTGTTTCTATTTCCTGGCCACTTATGCCACGTAATACGCGAAAGGTAGGTCTGGACACAATATGATCAAAATATTTTAGTAACGAGGAAGAAATTAAAGAAATTGTTGAGCCACTATCAATTAACACGTCTACTGGGATACCATTTATAACTGCTACAACAATGTCCTTATCCCGATTGTTCTTATTTTCGGTGCAAAAATTAACGTTTTCTTTATTACGCGACTCAGCCCTAATCTTTGCAAAACACGTATCTGCTTTGTGACCAAGCTTTTTGCAAAATGAACACGGTTCTGACTTTGTACGAATGGGTGTTTCTAATTTCGTATTTGAACCGCCCTGACTGCGGAATTTATTACCACTATCTAGTCTCGAACGCTTACTACAAAAAGCCTGCCTGTGACCTGATTCGCCGCAAGTAAAACACTTTTTACTGTTGAAATTACGTTTTCTAAAATTGCCTTCATTTTTGGATAGGTCGCGATTATTAATTTGAGATATTGGCACGTCAGGAAATCGTTTAGATGTAGTAGGTTTTACATAAATAGAAAAGAATTCCACCAAATCATTAGGCATTAGTTTAGAATTTGTGGCAGTGGCCCTAATTTGGGCATCGGTTATACCTCTAATAATAATAGCTGAAATTAATTCCTCACTCAATCCTTTGACTATTCTCAAACGAAGTAATGATCGTCGAGCATAGTCTGCATAAGTGGAGTAATTGTCCGAGTTTGCTTTCATTACATCGAATAAGATATTACCTAAATCTAATCGCTTAGGACACAAAGGTTTAAACTCTCTTTTAAAATTACTCCAATTACGGTCTGACGTTACCCACTCGTTCAGCCAGGTTCTCGCGTCACCTTTTAAGCAATTTCCTATGCGAGACAGACACTCATTATCACTCCAGTTATTAATATCTTTCGCACGATCTACTTCATCACACCATACATCAATGTCGTGCAAATTAGGATCAAAGCTCGAAATATAAAAAGATTGGTTGGGTCTCACCGTAGTATTGATGGATCGTATAGCGTCTACGATTCTCTCGGTTGCAGTAGGCTCCTGGTCCGTGGCAGTACCCACAGACAATGATGCCGGTGGTAGCACCTCACTGGCACCGGGCAAGGACGGTGTGTGCCGCGGCGGCACGACGGCAGGATGTGGTGACAGCACACCCGACGCAAAATGCGGCGACTGCACAGCGACATCCGGATGCGACGACAGCATGCCGACAACAGGATGCGACGACAGCACCTGGAAAGCAGGGGGCGGCGGCGTAAATGACGGGTTATAACTACTGGTACCAACCGCATGTCGCTCACGCGACATGGTGACGGTAGGATGCGGTTTCTCAAAAGCAGGACGCGGTGGCGTGAGCGAACGCTCATGGCCGCCAGTACCGGCCGCATGTCGCTCACGCGACACAGTGGAGTCCTGCTCGCTCGGACGTGCGTCGTTGCTGGCGTGCAGCAACGGCGGCGCCGAGGCTACGGGTGGTGGTTGAGACGGTCGTGTGCTCTGGCCTTCTAATACCTTTAGTCGCGAAAGAATTAATTGCATCTGATGTCGCAATGCATCATCATGGCGATCATCCCGCTTACGTCGTCGGTGAAAATGACTGCTACCACGTTCACGACGATCAGACATTTTATTTAACTTTAAAGTCGCGTCACTGCTTTTTTTTTTGTTTGTCTTGTTTTAACACACTAGGTTCACAATATGAAAATTACTCAATAAATGACGACAGAATTTACAAATAAAACACAGAGATAACTAGCCCGACGAATTATTGTAACTAGCACGGTTTTTTTTTTTAATTTATTCAAATTTCGACACAAAGAAATTTAAGAAAATAAATGCAAACCCGAAACCTTTGTGATAGAAATTTTGTTGAATGTCAGAATGAAAAACTGAGCAAAAGGCAACGTCTGCCCTATCCAACTTCTGATTTTATCAGCCTTGTGTTAAATTTAATAAAATGCACAATACACCAAAAATAATTACAATTTATTACTCAGTACCTACTCTTACAACAAATTATTACAGTTACTATAGCCTAAATAGCACTCTGAGCACACGACCGTTCTCAACCACCGCCTGACGAAAAAGATGCGGCCCCTCTAGGTTCTCGAGTGTTCGTCAAGATGCTCTGACGTCATCGGCAGCAAAACGTAAATCCCCGGTAGTGATTCCTAGTGTTGCCAGGTTCTTGGCTTCTTCTTCTTACAATATGGTAAAAGTTTATTATATGTAAAAGTACAGAATATGGCATTTAATAATTATTAGATACTAATAATTTTAAGTTAAAAAAGTAGAATAGATTTCTAGGTTAAAATAAGTTAAAATACACTAGATTGTTAAAATAAGTTAAAATAGTTGTGAGGGGGGGCCTGGGGCACCAAAATACAGGCTTCGGCTTAGTTTGGGCTCCAAGTCTCCCACAAATTACTAGATTGTAATTTTTGGGAGAAAATAAATAAATTATTATTATTATTATTATTATTATATATAATTTATCTTCTACACAAAACATACAATATCAGTAGGTAATGTAATACTAACATAATATTATGGAAAATAAAAATACCTTGAAATAATACTTTAATACTATTTTAATTAATATAATTTAGTTATACAGGTGAAATGTGTTTATTTAAATCTCTTTGATTTTTACCCGACTGTCAAGACGTTATGCTTTTCGCCCGGTTATGTTTTTCGCGCGTATCTTGCATGTATAAATGTATGCATGTATGCAATATGCATACATTACATTACATAGATTCTGGAACACAAAATAAACATTTTATATTTTAAACAAGACAATTTTATATACTTTGTTATATTTGTTATTTTTTATGACTAATAATTGTTCCTCTATAATTTTTAATTATTTTCACTACTAAAATTCCGGACAAAGCTCAGTCTCCCAGGTACTTTAACATCTTATATCAAGACGTCAAAATATTTGTGTTTTAAAAATTAAATACGAAATTACCAATTTAGGTGCTATTTTAAAGAAGAAAAGTATTAGTTACTAATACTTATCTAGATGTACTTATCATTTATATATGTCACCGTAAAATTGTAAAAACCGTTAGATTGTAAAAAAACTAGTGAAATTGTAAAATGTTACTATTAACATAATCCGAAGTCTATACTTCGGACGTGAATATGCTGCCTATAATTTAACACATTATTTATAGTTAGATAATAAATACCTATATAGTTATGAATCTTTCGACATATTTTTATAATCTCGTTAGTTTTTTTACAATTTAACGGTTTTTACAATTTTACGGTGACATATTATATAAGTTGTTTCTTTTCGAGGCAAAATGATTTGGAAACAATTTTGTTTCTAAATCATAAGCTCGAAATCCAGACTACCGTTTGCCGCATATATGTACCTAGATAAAACTTGGTAATTAAGTAGTTAGTAGTTTTTACTTTGTAACTTTGTACATACATACATAAATATAATCACGCCTTTTTCCCGTAGGGGCAGGCAGGTAACACTATTCTTTCCACTTGCTACGATCCTTACATACTTGTTTCGCTTCGCCCACTTTAATTATTCCCTTCATACATGTTCATCAACATTCATATTAGTTTCCATGGAAGGTGCCGGATGTTGAGGAAGAGGAAGTGCAGGTGCACTTCCTCTCTTTAAAAAAAACTTTCAAAATACTCTTTACATTTCTTTAACACACGTTCTTCTCCTTTTATAATGCTCCCATCTTGGCTCCTGATTGTACGCAGCTCCGAGTTAGAAGTTTAAGAAGTTTACTTTGTACATACAAATTAATAATCTACTGCTATCTGACGGGATTATATGGATTATTAAATACGTACCTCTTCATTTCGAAGTTCTACTTCTTCTGTTTTACTTTACTTGAGTGTTTTGCACATTGTCTGAAGTTAAACCACAAAGCCGTAAACACAAGAATTTTGTTATTTGAAAGCAGATGCATATTAACAACAAAATGAACATGCAAAGTAGTATATTGTTATTATGGCTGCGCTAGTCGGTTTTGTCTCCATGCAAACGTTATTGGTGATTTACTTTAAAGTCAAACATTATAGACCCAAAGTTTATGTAATATCGATTTTTATTACACTTATCTTGGTCGGTATGTGCTTATATTTCTAAAATTCAAATAGGGGATCGGACTACATCTGAAATATTTAGTTTCATTAATATATTCAGAAATATTGAGGCATTACTACTTGGTAAATGTAAAAAAATATATTATTTTATGTGTAGTTTACTAATAAAATACATTTAAAAAGTACCAAAAAAAAATTTTTTTTTTGCTAAATTGGTAAACACAACCTACATCATTAGTTTACTCACATCATATTATACAAAAACATTAATTATGGTAAGTATGAACTTAAACGCACAAATATGGGAGATTTTTACAAATATATTCCGGCGGCCATATACTTCATATACTACTTCATACACCTTAACCTACAAGTGACGTCATTTGTAGGTCAACTTTAGGAGGCTCGCGAAAATTTTATACAAATCGCTGTACCTTTGAAAATATTGACTTTTGATATACAGTTTCTTCTGAGAAGTTACTCATATTTAAGAGTACTATTCATTTATGTAATAAAAAAAATTAGGCCGATTGCCTATTAGTTAAGAAAATAATAGCCTCCAAACATCGGATGTTTAGCGCAACTTTGACCGTAAATATAAAACAAATCAAGAATGAAAATAAAAAAGCAAGTACATACCGACACAGTTTTATTGTTCAGCAACTGAGATGACTTAAATTCGGACAAAAATATTATATAGATTTTTCATAAAACACGAACAGCCGATTTGGGTAATTTGAGGATACCTTTTCTAAAATACTTTACAAAACAGTATAAATGTGTGCACTATAGTTTCTCATATAAGTATAGATAACTATTTTATGGGTATAAGTATCCTTTTTTCCCAGATATTAGGTGAAATAACAAGCATTTTCCCCTCGCGCCGCACTGAGTTCCAGCCGTTGACTAGCGCTAGAATAAATAAATGTAGACTAATAACAGCGCCATCTACTGGGTCTAATTATGTTAAAATGTACTAAACTTTTAGCAGCTCTTGCCTTTGCCAAGTTTTCAAAATGTGTATGTTTTCTTTTTCATGCGAACTTATTTTTATCTCCTATTATATTATCTATTATATATGTAAAATAATTTGTTATTACAATAAAAAAAAATGACTTAAATAACAATATTTATTAATTATTATAAAGTAAATTAAAAAATATATTTTCCAAATATCAAAATCTTTTTATCGGGGTGGATCTCGTACGCACTACAAAGGTCAACAGAGTTCATTGCAGAGCGCGGACCAATACGTCCACCCTCTGGAAAGGCTCACGGCCGTCTGATTTGTAAACGCTCGTGCGCCTGGATTTATACACTAGTTTTAAAAATTCATATAAAATTCGTCAAGCTAATTTACTTAAATATTTAAATGGCATATTAAAGATAAAACTTTGTTCTTTTAGATTATGTAAGTAAGAAAGAGAAAGAGCAAGTGAAATACATAAATATCATCATTTTAAATAACTATAATTCCTGATAATTTCGCATTCTTTAAATTTTATTTTTATGAGATAGAAACGTATATAAAAATAATCTGACAAAGAGATAATCTACAAGAGGATCCAACAAGTTTGTAAAGATTTTTTGTTTTTAAAAAATGTAAGTGGTTTTAGCTATTATATGTTTTGAAAATGCCCCTGAACCTAAAGTTGTCAAAACGTCTGGTTAGTTTTGTCAGTTTTATTCAAAAGTTTGAAATTATTTTAAAATAAATGATAAGGGAAAAATTAGAATACAATATTTTCTAGTGTTTTTTTACATGTAAAAATCAGAATAACCAGTTTTTGTTAGATATTTTTGCTTTTGAAAAGTAGCGTTTTTGTGAAATCTGAGTCGCGCGCCGTTAACGCTCTTAAGCCCTTTCATTTGATATATGTCCTGTAGTGCTACAAGGGTGGGGACGGTTTGCCCCTTCTTTAGCAGTTTGTAATTAATGAACAAATATTCCCAGACTGCCACCAACCGTCGACTCGTATACCAAGATAAGAAGTACGAGGGCCGGCGGACTCCGTGGCAGCGACATTTGGAGCTCGTAGCGCACCTGCTGCAGCTGCGGGCGCCCGGCGCGTCGCGGGTGCAGGCGATACTCAACGCGCGCGTACCGATCGTGAAGTACTCGCATGACCTCACGGACTTGGACTGTGATCTCTGTTACAATAATACGTGAGTAGCGACATTTGGACCTCGTATCACACTCACTGCAGCTGCGGGCGCCTGGCGCGTCTTCTACTGATGAAAACACCTCGAAGTAACCTCGTCGTGTGACGTCACAAACACACTAAACACATACGTAGTAGTGCAACTGAATATGTTTTTCTAAATAAATAGTTCACCACCATATACCGCCGAGAAGAACGAGCGTAAGAAACTCGCACGTTTAAAATAAATATTATATATTTTACATTGACTGTCTTCAAGAGTCAAAATAAATAATTCTTTGCCTTTGCTCCACGAAATTTTCATTTTCAACTCAACAATATTAAATTTCAGGTCCGGCGTGTACATGTCGGAGCTACTCTGGCTGTACGGCGCGCTGGACCCGCGCGTGCGGCCGCTCACGTTCGTGGTGCGGCGGTGGGCGCGCGTGGTCGGGCTCACCAACCCGCATCCTGGCCGCTGGATCACCAACTTCCCCCTGACCCTCATGGTGCTGTTCTTCCTGCAGCAGACCCGCCCAGGCGGCGCCATACTCCCTAGCTTGAAGTACTTGGTCAATAAGTCTGGTAACTACCAACTTTCGTTATTTGTAAAGTCAAAGTAAACTACTACTTTAAATAATGAGTATTAGTTTACTCGGTAAGCCTTAAAATATAGATTATAAACACTATAGCCTATAGTAATTATGTTATATAGCATAATTACTTTAGGCTATAGTGTTTAGTTTTGAAGCTGTGCGCCGGCGCGGCGCCTTGGAGCGCTGTAGGAAGTAGCGAGGGGCGAGAGTCGGTCTTTTATCATTATTCGAAATTGTTAATTATTACACCGGTCGACAGCATTTTTGCGCACGGGTTATACATACTTTATTTCATTGCTTTTATACTTAGGAATAAGAATTAGAAAAAAATTTGTTCAAAATTTGCTTTTTTCAAATTAATGAAAATACATGAAAAATTGACATAGAGATGATTTATTTAAAGATACCGATCATCCGTTTATGATTTATTCTTACAATAAAGTTTTAAAATAGAGTCAAAATGTTTAAAAATTAACAGTTTTACTTTTCCTGTCATGTTTAGTAGAAGTTTCTCTTATTAACCACCAAATATAGTCCCTCAATCCTCATCATGTTTTCAGTGCCATACTGGCCTTGGTAACGTCTCTCAAATTCTAACTATATCTTGATGGAAGCGTTCCCTTTGTTCTTCTGAATAAGCTCCCATATTATCTTTAAAATCAAAATCAGAATGTCACTTTAGAGACAAACTACACCCGACGATGAAAACTTCGTAATCATGTTATAGTTTTATTCATACATTTATTTCACAAGCCTATTTCTGTCTTGATTTGTAACAGGTAGATGGAAGTGAGCTTGTATATCTTTAAATGTGTACTTAAATCATACTTTTTTCTCTCTCTCTTTAATTAATTCGCCGCAAATATAGAAAAACTAGTCAGCGTATAGTCTACAACTTCTCGAAGCCACTTTGTACAAGTTAATACAGCGAAAAAAAAAAAGAAACGCGTTATTTCTCTATAATATGCAAACACATACCGTCGTACACAAGAAGCGATGCAAGAAACACACACCATGGCCTCTTACCTCTCTTTCGCCGGCAATAGAGCGCAAAAACCGACAAAAATTAGGCGCAAAAATCAAAAATGGTCAAATCGCTGTAACTTCTAAAAAAGCAAATATTTTCGATTTGTAATCGCACTTTTTTATATATATTTGCTTATATATAAGCATTATATGATTGATTATAATCAGAATAAATCAAGTAAAACAAAAAAAACATGGGCGTAGCCAGGTTTTAGTTTCGGGGGGTTCAAGAAAATAAATCGACTACAATAGAGCTAGCGCCCACCGTCGAAAAAGGAGCTCATCGAGAACAAGCATTGGACCACTGCAGATCGCTAGGGGCCTTAAAGCTTGATATAAAACCGCCGGTCTGGCGGTCCTAAACCTGGCAGATTTGTTTTTATTGACCAAAATATGTGAAGATTTTTTGAGTAAAAAAAGCTCATAAGGAACAAGAAAACTGTTGTTATACACGGCTGCGCGCCAACTAGTAAACGATAAAAATGCAAGTCTGGCAGTCCTACTCTTGACCAGTTTCCAGCCAGACCGCCCTGAACGTGTAAGAATTTTGAGTAAAAATAGCTCATAGAGAACAAGGTCAAGTTATATGTCAATCTGTTCGTCTCCTAATCCTCTTTCGAAAATCATCGGTCTGGCATGTTCAAACCTGGCCAAAACTCAGCCAGACCGGGATGAAGTTACCTCCTGTGATGCTTACTAATAGGTAAATAATGAGTAATTTGCATTCATTAAGAAGCATGATTTTAATAGATTTGTATGTATTCTTTCCGAATTTAAAATTTGCTACCCCATATTGCTACCACTGGATCCGCCATCTTGAAAAAATGGAGATAACTTTCAATATTTTGGCTATATCTCTTTACAGACGTACTTTACGATAAAAATATGTTCCACGAATATGAACTATATACAATTTTCTACAATTTATTTTATGAGCATTTTTGTGTCAAATTGATAGTTTTAACGCCGCAGAGACTTAGAGTGAAATTTTATTTGTGTTGGTGATATTTTTTATAATTCAGTATATTTTACTTTTTATGCCCTTTTAGATGATACCCATATCGCGATGTTTATAAATAATTATAAAGGCCGCCAATTTAGGACGCCATTTCGAATTCACAATCATTTTAAATATACCAAATTTTAGTAGCAATAACATATATATAACAATACATATACATAACATATATATAACAATACAATATATATATATATATTATATTTACGTTATTCATAATATACAAAGCTTGACGACCTCTGTGGCTCAGTGGTTCAGCGCTTTGGTGCTCAAGCCGGAGGTCGCAGGTTCGAATCCTGCCGAAGGAACAAAAAATTTTTCTGTGTTCCTGGGTCATGGATGTGTATTAAATATGTGTAATAATATAATAAAAATCTTATATATGTGTATAGTATAAAAGTATTAAATATACTTCCCGTTGTCTGGTACCTGTAACACAAGTTCTTCTGATACTTAGCACGGGGCCAGATTGACGTGGTGTGAAGCGTCCATAAATATTATTATTATTATAATCTAACGAAATGTGTTAAATTACAATAGTCGACAGCATATATAACATATATATAAGGACATAAACAGTAGAATATAGTTAATTACAAAAAATGTCAACAAAACAAATAAAATTGCCTTCTAAGACTCTGCAGCGCTAAAACTATCAATTTGACACAAAAATTCTCATAAAATAAATTGTAGAAAATTATATATAGTTCATATTAGTGGAACATATTTTTATCGTAAAGTTTGCCTGTAAAGAGATATAGCCAAAATATTGAAAGGTATCGCCATTTTTGTAAGATGGCGGATCGAGTGGTAAGCAATATCGGGTAGCAAATTTTAAATTCGGAAAGAATACATACAAATCTATCAAAACACGCTTCATTAAGTGCAAATTACTCATGATTTACCTATTTGTAAGTATCACAGGAGGTAACTTCATCCCGGTCTGGCTGAGTTTTGGCCAGGTTCGAACATGCCAGATCGACGATTTTCGAAAGAGGATTAGGAGACGAACATATTAACATATAACTTGACCTTGTTCTCTATGAGCTATTTTTACTCAAAATTCTTACACGTTCAGGGCGGTCTGGCTGGAAACTGGTCAAGAGTAGGACTGCCAGACTTGCATTTTTATCGGTTTCTAGTTGGCGCGCAGCCGTGTATAACAACAGTTTTCTTGTTCCTTATGAGCTTTTTTTACTCAAAAAATCTTCACACATTTTGGTCAATAAAAAAAAATCTGCCAGGTTTAGGACCGCCAGACCGGCGGTTTTATATCAAGCTTTAAGGCCCCTAGCGATCTGCAGTGGTCCAATGCTTGTTCTCGATGAGCTCCTTTTTCGACGGTGGGCGCTAGCTCTACAAGTACATTCAATAACCAGGGCCGTCTTTAACCTATTAGAGGCCCTGGGCACATTAGAATAATTTTTTTTCGTTTTTACCTGTTTCAACTTTAAAACCTGAAAAACTGTGTAATTCGGAAAAATACAAATATCTATAATCTGAAATTAAACGTCAGTACAAAATTTTATAATACTTTCTTTAAGCCAAAAACGAGCGAGCGAGCACATTTTTACCCGACTGCGCGACGCAAAGGAGTGGTAATGTGTTTATCAGCCTATGTATGTATTTATGTATGTATGTATGTATGTATGTATGTATGTATGTATGTATGTATGTATGTTCCTTTGAAGCACTATACAGACCAAACGCCTGGGCCGATTTTTATGATTCACACGTCAATCGATTCCTCTTAGTTTGGCGAGTGTCACTAAAGACATGACGTTAGTGAAAATTCAATATGGCGACTACTGGACGCCATATTGTGAAAATGAAAAAAATGAAAGTCAACAAACTATATCAAGTGGGGTATCGTTGAATAGGTATTTAAAAATCATTGTTAGTTTTCTCTCAACATTTTTCGATTCGATTGACCGTTTAGGATCTATATCGATTTAAAGTTGCGTAACAACCATTCTCACATTCCAGTGATGTAGTACTGATGCTGATAGGAAATCCAGCCTGGTAAATAGCTAGCTAGGTACTCATAACTAAAAAGTATAAAATAAAAAATTATAATTTAAAAAATTTAAAAACCCGACTGCGTAAAAAGTGAACCAAACTAAGTAGGTACATAATTAAAACTGAAAAGAAAAAAACAAGCACTTAGATATCCGGTGGTCTAGAATTCTATAATATATTATTGAATTAATACTATTGGAACATAACAACTGAACAGTCGGGATCCATTATTCGACAGCCAATCTAATTTTTCAATGGATCCTGACTGTTTAGTTGTTATGTTCCAATAGTATTAATTCAATAATATATTATAGAATTCTAGACCACCGGATATCTAAGTGCTTGTTTTTTTCTTTTCAGTTTTAATTATGTACCTACTTAGTTTGGTTCACTTTTTACGCAGTCGGGTTTTTAAATTTTTTAAATTATAATTTTTACTATTTTACAGGTTCAATCGCTCAACTCTGTTCAAACGTTAAACTAAAATATAAACTTCGGAAAAATACTATAAAATCAACCGGCTAAAACAGAACATAGGTAATAAATAATGTAATAGCCTTTATGTTAACCGCGAGCGAGCAAATTTTTTTCCTTTTTAATAGGTTAAATCTGTTCAAACTTAAACCCTAAAATACTGTGAAAATAAGGTCATTTTATAATATACATTAGAATAATAGGCGCCTATTTTTTTCGTTTTTACCTGTTTATGCTTTGAAGCACCACTTTTCTTTCACTTCACTTCACAGTCTTTCAGGGTTTCCCCTTAAATACTGAATAACGGTGAATTTCGGAAAAAATATCATAAAATGAACCGGCTAAAACAGAAAATCGCTACTAAATAATATAATATGTTCTTTATGTTAAACGCGAGCGAGCGAAGCGAGCGAGCAAAATTTTTTTTTCCATTCTATAGGTTAAAATCTATTCAATCGTTAAACACAGAATAACGGTGAGCTTCGGAAAAATATCAAAAAATTAACCGGCTAAAATAGAACATCGCTACTAAATAAAATATTATGTTCTTTATGTTAAACGCGAGCGAGCGAAATTTTTTTCCTATTAATAGGTTAAATCTGCTCCAATTTTAAACCCTAAAAGACTGAAAATAGGATCATTTTGCAATTTAAACTAAAGTAAAATTAGTGTAATTTCTGATATTGTAAAATATGTAGATGACAAATAACTTATTGTTAGGTTTGTCATATAATATCTATTTCTTGCCTTTTTTCGTAGTACATAACTAATTACAAAATTTTGTGATCAGTGACGTGACCAAAATATTGTGTCGCATGCTATACGTTCGAGGATTCGTTGGCACGCGTGCCATAGGTTCGCCGTTCCTGTTTAAAGTATAATAAGATTTTAACAGGTTAAAGCGTAAAAAACATTCGCTCGCTTTCTCAGTTTGAACGCATTTAACATAAACACATATAACGCATTTAACATAAACACATACAATGTATGTGTTTATGTTAAATGCGTTCAAACTGAGAAAGCGAGCGAATGTTTTTATATGTCATATAGAACAAGTTAGTATTTAAACTTCTGTTTTAGGCTGTTGATTTTTTTTTATATAAAATAACTTAAAAAATTATCTTTCAGATAGGGTTAATGGGGCGACAAAATATGTTAATTGGCCTGGGGCTCAAAATTTCTAAATACGCCTCTCTATATGGGTCATCCACATGGACCAGCCGGCCCATTTCGGGGGGGGGGGGGTTTGAACCCCCTAACCCCCCCTAGCTACGCCCATGAAAACCCATGCGCAATATTTTTTTTGTAGACCTATGTTATTTGCGGGTACTGCTAGCATACAGCAAGTCAGCAACAATTTTTTGACCGCTCGCATCGTAGGCACAAGTTGCGTTCGTCGCTCACTGTATCTATTTCAAATAGGCTTAAGCTAGAGTAGGGGCACCGTGAGAAAATATTAAACTTGAAAGTGCGCCGTAGACTGATAAAGATTAGGTATCCCTGTTATAAAGTATAGATTTCACTATGATGATGATATGGACCGCACAGGAGCCCAGAATTCCACCATAGAGCATATTAGTCGTAGAAGATCATAGTTGCGAATATAGTATAGTTGTGCTTTATATGTTTGGGGGTTTTTTACTAGTCGTTGAATAATTTCGACAGTCTGTAAAACTGCACAAAAATTTGTAATTAAAACGTCTTCTAGTTTAATTATCTCTAGTACAACTTGAACATATTTATGTGTAGGTATGTACACTAATTATAGTAAATATTTTTTGCTCCTCTACACCAAAAATATTTTTAATTAGTACACGAATATTAATAATTTTCAGGAAAAGAAGACATTCGTATGGCGGAAGAGAATCTCAACTGTACATTCCTGCGCGACCTTAACAAGCTACCAACCTCGGTCTTCGGAAAGAACGATGACAATCTAGAGACTCTGCTGTTTCAGTTCTTCGAGTTCTACTCACAGTTTGACTTCCAGGAGCGAGCTATATCCATCAATGAGGGTAAATCCATAAGGAAACCGAATGCGCTGCCGTTGTACATAGTTAATCCACTCGAGCAGGCATTGAACGTCAGCCGAAATGTCAGCTACGAGGAATGTGAAAGACTGAAATTGGAAATACGAAACGCAGCGTGGCACCTGGAAACTTCTCTAGATAGTAAAAAAGCAGAAGACTGGGGTTTGCTGGGCTTGATCGAGAAGAAGTCAGCGAGAGGTCTCAAGCAATTACTAAGGCTCGGTAACTCACAAAGACTAGTTTCTGTCAAGGATTTATTCAAAGATGATGAAAATGAACCTTCCACCGAAGGCCTAAAGTCCAAATTACAGAAGTTCTCCAGAACGGACAAAACTACAGAAAGTGTCAAGACTGATAGCGGAGTGAAAAGTAATGAAAAACTCAAGTTCAAAAATAGTCAAGTCGCCAAAGAAGTGTTCAGGATACGAAGGGACAAAATTTTGTGATTGTGTACAGACAGTTTAGGTTCTGTGTGTGTGAGTTGTGTATAGATGGACAATACTAGATATGTGGTTACTGATGATGGTTATTTTGATGTGGGTGCTATCAATTGATTGTAAATTAAAGTGGTGCGATGGACTGAGGCCAGGCCCGCGAGACTACCCTTTTATTGACTGATAAAATTTACTTCATATTGTAGTATTAGTGTTATGGAGTGTTGAAGAAAGGAGAACTATATCCATATATGAAAAATGTCTGCAAATAAGCGGAAAATAACAGTTCCAAATTTGGCCAAAATAGTGCTAGAGTCAGAAGAGGGTGATATGAAGTTAGGAATAAGAAATGGAGTGAAGTTATTTGAGTTAGTTAATGGTGAGTAAATATCCTAGCCTTTACTGCTGCTAGCGCCGCTCGTGGACGATTTTGCAACTACTATTTTCAGCGACAGCTGGACATATTTTAAAGTCGCCCCCATACAGAGATAGCTCTCCTTTCCTCTAATACGATGTATGTATGCATACCCGCTAGTTTGTGCAGTAGTCCAATTTTTAGGTTACAAGACGAACATAATAGATAGTTTCGTGGGCCTGTCCAGGCTAGGCCATGAGATAATGTTGCTGGGAAATGTAAACATTACAGAGAGATTTGCTTTACTTGGCAACAAATTCTATTCCTTTATAAGAACTTTACCCTGCACCTGTGTGTATGTTTGTTATATGGAAGAGTGAACTACGTGAGTACATTTGTATTAATATATATTAGTATGGTTTATAATAAAAATTGTTCGTTTTGTTAGCATTTTTTTTAATCATCAAAAATAATACAAACATTTGTAATTTAGAACAAAAATAAATAAATGCAATACATTAATATTGAGTATGTACAGATTATGTCAATTAAATATTATAAAAATAAAATAAAATTATAATATGTAGGTACATATATTGGAATGTAAAAAATCTCAGGTTAAGTCAAGAAGTATTTATTTTACTGTACGTAAATCAGACCACTTGAGACCTTAGGGTAAAATCTGCTAAATTAAACCTGCAATAATATAATTACAATCATGTCTCAATACGCCTAAACTGTGAAACGGTATTCTCGTAAACGTTAAACCAAAGTAAAACGCATTCTAATTGGTCCAAACTTTACAAAATCAGTTTACGATAACATGTCGCTTCATTTATAATACAATCAAAGTAAAATGGAAGTCTACTTTATATACGAGAATTGAGGTTCTTAGCTTAAAACCTAATTGAAGTCTTTCAACATCTAGTAGTAGCCAAATCAACTCAAAAACGTATCAACGAAAACCTTAAGTTTAGGGTTAACGTCAGTTTCGCAGCTGCGGCCATTGATGACGTCATCAACGTTGTCACCGCACAGCGCCGTGAACGCCGCCCTATACTCCGCCTCCCGGGAGATATCCCTCACGAAACCGACGGGGTCGCTTATGTTGTGTACACTTTTAGTCGCCTCCACGCACGCCCGGGTCCAAAACGTCTCCTCGAAGTACGCATTGTGGCGTTCGTTTTGATCGAAGACTCGACACTGGAAAGAGGTAGATAATAGATATTAAAATATGTTTTCTACGCTAGTATTATAAAGAAGAAAGATTTGTTTGTTTGTTTGCTTTCATCGAATAGGCTCCGAAACTACTTGCGGGATTTCCTTTTACGCGTACGATGTCGCGGACTAGTATAGTATATACACATCATTTGTTATTGTAATCAAAATATTTTATAAGTCTAAAGAATACTTTGTATTTATAATTTTTGAGGACCATCTCTCTAGAGCAGAAAAGCTAAAAAGTGTCCGACAAATATAACCAAATAATAGTTCCAAAACTGGCCATAATGGCGCTAGAGTCAGAAGAGATTATGATATGAAGTTAGCAATAAGAGATGGAGTGAAGTTATTTGAAAGTTAGTTATTGGTTAGTTACTCTAATAATTTGTGGCCATTTTGTGGCGCTCTTTTTAAAATTCGTCCATATGCTACTATAGCGCCATCTTATCTTGCTCCCTTTAACGGACAGTTTTTAATACACGAGATGGTTCTCCTTACCTCTATTCTCCATGCTTTTGCCGTAGGTTTCGCTTACTCAATTCCTTTCATACTTTGGAATCTAATCCATAAGATTATTGCAAATTTCAAAAGTTACAAACCTCATCATTGACATCGTCCGTCATCTGCACAACGCTTCTAAAGTCGAGCAGCGCCAGCAAGGTATACATGGCCACATCTCCGCTTATGCTCTCCATCACCAGCTCGGCCGCGCTAGCGAGGGTCCGCCGGGGAGTGATGAGCCTCACCACGTCGGCCGCCCGCTGACGCAGGACTTCGCTCTCGTCTTCCAACATCATCACTAGTGTGGAGTAGATTATTGCGCGGAACTCGACTGGAAATGAAATGGTGAAATTAGGGATAGTAGCATTACACAGAGGCGGATTAAACATTGAGTTAAGGGGGGGGGGGGGGGGGGGGGGAAGTGATCGCCCAGGGCTTCGGCCTGATCGGGCAACCACCTAGCTTGGTCGGAGCGCCCCTTTGTATCCTCGCGCCCCTAGGCACATGACTAGTTTGCCTTTAGGATAGATTAGGATGTAGTGGCTGGCACTACATTGTATATTTCAGAAGAAAGTTGTGCTGTGGCAACCCTTACTTGACAGCCTAGCATAGACTTGTATATGTCCTACTAATATTATAAATGTGAAAGTTTGTGAGGATGTTTGTTACTCTTTCACGAAAAACTACTGATGAAATTTGGTATGGTAGTAGTTTAGGTTCTGGATTAAAACATAGGCTACTTTTTATCCCGAAAAAATAGTGTTCCCGAGGGATACTATATTTATGCGGGCCGAGCCGCGGGCAATAGCTAGTAATATATAGACAAGGCATGTTGAGATGAAAACTGTCCCCCACTTAAAAGGAGAATGGACTTTTGGCGATTTTGGGGCCATTTTGACATTTGAGGTATGGTTACATTAAGATGTCTGACATTTGAAGTATGGTGAAAACCAAGATGGCGTAACTTGTATGAGAATTTGTTCTGTCAAATGTACGCTATAGTCTATCTTTACTTTGAAATCTTTGCTGCTTAGTTGATACTAGATACGAGGCTGGAATCATACTCACACTTTTCATCCTCCTTCAATCCGCTCAATTTCGCGTCGAACAACGTTTTGTAGGATGTCTCCATAAACTGAACAACTACCGTTCTAGTTTCTTCGCTATTATCCGAAGTTGTGCAAGCGAAAATCGTCCTTATTACATCCAGTAATTTCCTAACATCTATACCGTTCTCTGATATCCTTTTAGACACAAAACTGGTCAAACTCTGCAAGTAATTGTGTGTGAAGTTTTCATGTTCATTTTCTATAAAGTCTATGAGAGTATCAATAATAGCGCCATCTGTTGGCTCAAATTCGCGAATTTTTCCTCGAATGATATATTCCTGAGTACCCTCATGTATGGTCAAAACCTGTAACGCTTTCTGTTGACATTCTAAATATTTGTTCCTCTGCAAAATTTCGCATAGATACTCCAAAATCTCTTTTCCCACAACTAGTTTGGCAGCTATATTGGATTTCTTACACAAAACCGTCAAATGCTCTTGAAACTTGTCCTCGATTTCGATCATTTTGTGTACGATTAGTAAATAGTTTAGCACAGACAAAACTACTTCATAAACATCTTGTTTGAGACATTTGTGTACGAAATCTGATATTTCATCGGTCCTATCCAAAATGTGCGTTATGACTAAGTACATAGAGGCGGCATTCGCTAAGCACAGCTGCATGCCGGGGTGATATTTTTGCTTCTCGCTCACAAATAATAGTTCGTACAATTCGTTTCTTATCTCTGTGAGAACTTCTGTGTCCAATAACATTGGGTACCTGTGAAACAACAATAAGAGTTAAATTAAAAATATTATACTTACTATAGGTGTACCAGAATCTCATGGCAAATAGGGAAATAAAATTTTGTAGTGTGCAATACTGGGGAAATTAGATTAAACGATCTTGATACTGGTTAATTTTTAATTATGTCTAGTATTATTGAACATTAATTATAATAAGAGTGTATGAAGATTATTCTTATACATCAGGTTAATAATATAGAAAATATGTCATGAAAAATAAATAAATCGTGAATAATTACTTTATGTGCTTATTTATTACAAAATATAACATACAATTAAATTGGCAACAGTTTATTTAATGTTGGAATTTCCTTCCGAACTGTATAGAACTCGTTTACTTTATTCCTAATCAACTGTAAATCGAAACAGTCTTAAGTTGATTTTCTTTTTTCCTCCTCTCCTCCTTTTTACCAGGCATGGAACAAACCATCATTCGATGTGCCATCGAATGATGCTACGATTCGACGTATAGTAATACTGGAAATACCTTTAAAGAAGTCACAATAAGTACCTAAGAAAATATAAAAAAAACTAAAAGTATCAAAACATCTCACTCTAACTTACCGGTCAACTCTACCACGAACTATAAATTAAAAGATTGAGTTCGATTTACACCTTCTTCTTCCTGTATTTTACGATAGACATTGAAAACAATATTTCTCGCTTGAAATCGAATTGCCTTTTTCGATATTTCCACAAGAACAATAAATTCCAAGAACATAATCACAAAATTTTAGCAGCGGTTGACAGATCACGTACTTTGATTTGACGGGTAACACTTGACATTGCCATATGAAAATCACATTATTTCATTTTTTTTAAATGCCATGAGATTCTGGTACACCTATAAGTATTTATTGTATTATTATTATGCAATAAAATAAATTCAGTCGTCTAGCCCAGGGGTCGGCAACCTTTTGAGTCGGAAGAGTCAAAAATTACAATTTACAAAATTTCAAAATTTTTGAAGAGCCACAAATTTTTTTCTTGCCAAATAATAAATTCTAGCATAATTTTTTTTATTAAAATATCTATTTGTTCATAAGAAATGGTGAAGATGCTAAACTGTATTGTGTTGAAAGCGCATTAATCCTCCTCATTAATCCTATTTTTATTTACAAGATTTTTTTTGTCTATTTTACAGGTTAAACTTGAAACCCCGAAAGACTGCATGTACACTTGGGAAAATACAATAAAATCAACAGCCTAAAACAGAACGTTCGTACAAAATAATATAGTACATAATATTTATGTTGTTTATATTTATTGCATCTGAATTCCGAGTTATTATAAATAAGCGTAATTGAGGCGCGAGGCCGCAGGCGGGGGTCCATGTCGCGTCGTCCACGCCTTATGCCGCCTATGGCTGCGGACAAAAGATTTTCCCTGCAACCAGCCAGCCGAAGTGGCTGTGAGATATAAATGGTGCCTTATCTTCGTTCATCGATGCAGAACGATTTTCAATGTTTTTTTTTAAATAAATTAAACAATATTTTCCTAAAGTACTAAAGAGCCGCAGTTATAAATTCGCGAGCCGCAGGTTGCCGACCCCTGGTCTAGCCTATTATTTACCTGGCAATCACACTATTGATCATCTTCACATAATCATCAGCTATTACGTAGCAGGGCTTCGCCCCGCGCGCCTGGGTCAGTAGCGCTACTGACGCCCGCAGCAACTTTACAAGTCGGGTATCGTGTAGCTCTTCTGTGGTAAGTATGTCGGCGTTGGCTTCGAAAATCTTTGTTAGCTGTAATATTAAAACAATGTAATTACTATGAGTTAATCTTATGGAGGGTAGAGGAAGGAGATAACCCCCCCACACCGATTTCGGTGACGGTGACCGGTTTCATTGAAACCAGGCCAGTTACGCAGGAGTGATTTTTATAGTGCAAAATGTCTACGAAGTACACAAGAGCAATCTCTTCCTTTACTCTCATAATCCAGAGGGACGGATAACCGACACGACTGGCGAGAGATGAGCCACAGGTCCGACTTTTTACATGCCCATCCGACGCGTGGATCATATTTTTTGTCAGACAATCAGGTGATCAGCCTGAATAGGAAACTTAGAAACTACCTACATTTTTTGTTGTTCCAATGCAGGAATCGAACCCACGACCTCCGAGTCGAGAGCTCAGCTCTAACCACTAGACCACGGAGGCTGTTTAAGAGGAAGGAGAACTGTCTCTGTATGTTAAAGGCGACCGCTAAAATGCGTTGATGAGGTGGCGCTATAGTAGCGACAATAAAATTATTTTGGACTACGTGAATAAAAACGGATTTGTATAATGGACATTTAACTTCTCTCGTCACGAAAAAATAAAATTCTTTAACTAGTCGCAAACCTAAATTTATTTTATTGAAGTGAAAACTTCTTTTGGCGCACCGCACACACATTTTTTCGTACACACACTTTAAGTGAGGCTGATCCGTCACGCTCAGAGGGCAAATGCTCGATCGGGTACTCGGGACCGCCGAGTGTCCCCGAGCGATAAAGCACCGCACACATTTCTTTGTAGGCTGAAAGTGCGGCTGATCCGTCACGCTCTAAAGTGAAAGGCTCGATCGGGTGAGCTCGGGATCGCCGAGTGTATCCGAGCGAGGAATCTATACTTCTATACTAATGTTATAAATGCGGAAGACTGTCTGTCTGTCTGTCTGTTTACCTCTTCACACCGCTGAACCAATTTTTATGAAATTTGGTATAGATAGACATACTTTGGGTTCCGGGAAGACATAGGATATAAGGGTAGTTTTTTATCCCGAAAAAGTAGTGTTCCCTGAATGTATTGGATAAATAAATATAGACACTGGTGGGCCGGGTGGGGATTGCTCGCCCTTATAATACGCTGTACGTACGGCGCGGGGGCAGTCTTTTACTAACCGCCACACAGAGTGGAAGTATCTAGCGACAAGTGTTTCTGTGTTTTATTTACCTCCTACAAGTGTTGGGATTTTACATTCCCGCGGGATAATGTATTTACGCGGGCGGAGTCGCGGGCAAAAGTTAGTTTAATTATATACACGTAAATTGATTACGAATACCAATTAAGTTTTCACTTCTGCCGTGCGGTCTTAAGCACACACTATTTTTTTTTGTGTCTGTTATATTGAAAAAATCACTTGACAGACAAAGACAGCAACATTGAACGCTTATCCGTCATGTACATATTTTTATTAGTAAGGTGGTAATCGTATTACATAAACAGGCTATATATAATTCAATCAATATTACCTGTAATACCGTGCCGTGGCGGTAGTTGGTGGGCTGGCGACGGTCGCAAACACACTCCAGCATCTCCAATATCACTGGGAGGAAACTGCGAATGGAGGTATTGTATTACAACACGTGTAAAACAGCCTGATCCGAATTAGACTAACGTGTAACGCAATCCACGTCATAGACTACAGAGAACGTACATGCACGCACAGTGCGTGTACGTGTACGTGCACAGACATCTATTGACTAGACCACGCGACCACGAATATTACTTCCTTCAGCACCATTTCCTTCCGAATATTATCGGTGCCAAACGTGAAACGAAAACTTAAAAACGCGACGGAGCAACGCGCGGCGACGGCCTTTGTATCATTTACTCGGGGACGGGGAGTTATCATCACTAAATCGCTCTTGTGACGTCTCAGCAGGTAGAAAAATAATAACACGCTTGGTTTCTATATACACGACGAGACTTGCGTTGTCTAGTCAATAGATGTCTGTGTGTACGCAGATATATGTGTATTCAGTACTCACGTGCGAGGCGCCAGCAGCGGCGGAAGCGCACGCGCAGCCAGCCGCCGCGCCGCCCGCGCCGCGCCCCGCCCACAAGCACGCACTAGCGGCACGAACGACGACACCTGTTACATTAATACGTTGAAATAAGATTTTTTACTGTCACATCACACTTTTGTTAACTAGAGTATGGAAAGTAATGATACTTTTTAGCGTTAGTTAACACCGGCCGCCGTATTACGTAAAAATAGTGATTCGCAAAAATCTTGCAGTCATCGCGCGATAGACGCGCAGTCGATTGCTGAACGTCAAATAATACCTATGCGATCGATTGCTAATCGCTCGGTGTTGTGTTTGAATGCACTTTGCTTCATTTTCGATTATTGTTGCTAACTGATTACTGATTATTATGTTTAAATCGCTCGCTGGTTGCTTTCGCTTTGCTGTAAAAGTCTTACGTAATACAAAAAATTAGACAGCAGTGAAGAGATCGAACGATTGGTTGCAATTTATAGTTCCTCGATTGTTCGGTAGAGGCAGTACTGTCGCTAGGTTGCTTCTGCTAGGTTTTTGCAGATACGTAATATGAATTTGCGATTTTTGCGCAAAAATTGCGCAATTTTTGCTATTGCTTGGTTATCGCAAGATACGTAATAAGCCAGTGGGATGCGACGCAGTGCAGAATTTAAAAACAAAACGATTTATAAAATTGAACTCTAGTCACTAAACAAAAAGATGCACGTTTCATTTCAGGAGCTAGAATTTCGATCTGCACCGGGCGGCGTGGCGCCGGGCGCGGCATCGCTATGATGAAGCGTACCTTCTTGTGTAGCGAATAAAATTCAATTTTGATATAATGCGACAGACTGTCCGTGATGAAATTCAAACTTCAAAAACCCTCATTGTGCGCTACCCAGTGTTGCCAGTAGCAGATAGTCAAATACAACATGAGACATCTCAAAAAGTAACATTTTCGCGAGAAAAATAACATTTCTTAATTTTTTTGTGGAAAACGACACAATACTTTACTTTGGCACTTTATTATACACTTTTAAGCAGTTTTTGAACTAAATTATGTTTCATTTCATATTTAACAAAAATGTAACACACAAGTATCGAGTCAAATATCAATGTCATATTATATCTTCGACACTTCCATTTTTAACTTTATTGTATTAACTTAGAGTTCTATTTTCAATGCCCTGAATTTTCCCAGGCTTTCTGGATTCCAGAACATAATAATATAGTCCCAGTCTAAAAAGTAACACAAAAGTAACATATTGAGTCGTGTAACATGGTGGTAACATGAGAGGGTAAAAAGTAACGTAAAATGTTACTTTTGTAACATTCTGGCAACGCTGGCGCTACCACGCGACTACCTCGAAAACCTTTTACTATACTTTTAAACTGGGTTTACTTGTGGTCTGGGTTTAAATAGGCTAACCTTGAGGTTGGTGGCGGTGCCCTCCAGCGGCGAGGGGTGCAGGCGCGCCAGCAGCAGCAGCACCGGGAACTGCGCGCCGCTCAGCGACGCCGACTCAGCCCGCGCCTCTGACGTGATCTCTCGCAGCTCACTCTGTAAAAACGAAATAAAAAAAATATTGGCAGTTATAGGGACTGCCGACAGAAGTGAAAAATAAAAATTATAAAAGAAAAAGAAACAGAAAGAATAAAAATGTATCGTATGCGGTGTGACCGAGATTCGATTCGAAACCAATTGATCGACAACGCAAAACCCAAGCGCCTACGAATCTGCGTAGAATTTACACATTCGATATTACTCATATCTTATTTGTATTACACGACGAAAGAAAAACACAACTAACTAAGATCCTTATTTCGTCGGCATAAAAGTCAAGTCGGGGGTAAAATAATTATGAACGGACTTTCAACAAGTCAGTCATTAACATTTCGGTGACGCTAACCCATAAGTTTTCCCTTACCAAAAAGTGCACAATGCGGCTATAGAAGTTTTAACTTCAAAATTATAGTAACAACACAGACATGTCAAAATTTTAATACCCCACTGATTGCGTGGTCGGTTTTAATATGTTTTTTATACTTAGCTAAAGGCGCATTTGTAAGTTCAAAATGTGTTGTACAAGTTCAAAATATGTTATAGATCTCCAAGGTCCATCTTGATATTTCCTTTCCTTTTCACTAAGAATGAAAGGAGTCTCAAAGGAAGATATATCCGACACCACCAGCTCGGGAATGGTATTATTGGTCAGACCGCCCACTGTTATAATTTCAGTTGTTTTATATTGTCACCGTAAAATTGTAAAAACCGTTAGATTGTAATATTACTTACTAAAGATACTATAAAATGTCGACATATTGTCAAATAAAAAATTCTCCTTACAATTATTGTAGGTTAGGTACCTTAGGCGCATTATTTTTTGTTATAATTATTATTATGAAAAAGCAAACAAATATGGCGGCGCTAGCCGTTTAATCAATCAGCACGGTAAATATTACAATGTAACGAAAAATGATGGTGATATAAGCGGTACGGTAGCGCGATTGAGTCCGCCACATTGCTATCCTGCTCGCACAGTAGTGACGTCACCCACCAGCATGTGGTCGTACAGCTGGGGGAAGCGCTGGAAGAACATGCGGCCCGTCATCGTGTTGCGCGTGCACAGCGCGTCCGCGTCGCGCGACCGCTGCACGCCGAACGTCCACACCACCAGCGCCGCGAACAGAAGGGTTGATGAGTTGCGCTCCTGTAATTATTTTTCACTTTTATACATAGACTAGCTGTTGCCCGCGGCTCCGCCCGCGTAAATATAGTGTTTTCGCGGTCGCGGATATGTAACTGATGCAAAAAATAGATAAAAACAACCCTTGATGCGGATTATATATCATGCTAAAATTTCAGCTCGATCGGTGCAGAACTTTTTGAGTTATGGAGCGTACACAAACCAACATAACATTATTATATATACATGTAGAAAAAATAAAACCCGGCCAAACCCGGCAAGCAGGACCACAACCCATTTACCAAGTTAAGGTTATAATAACATTATAGTTTTCATTCAAAGTTCATGACATTACCATTATGACTTTTTTCAGGCTTTATGAGAGCCGTTTAGCTTTTAGAGGGGGGGGGGGGGGGCGCCCTATTTTGACGAAAAATGCGCTTTAAAGTTGAATATCTCGCAAACGGATACCTAAATGAAAAAATCGTCTTAGCAACCGAATAGTATAAAGAATAATATACCTTCTCATAATGTCATAGCCTCACAAAATCCGGCATCATAATGTGCTTCTGTTGTGTTCAACCGTGTAACTAAGTTGTAACCGTGTAACTAACAGACGTCGAAAAAAAAAGCAATTTTAACACCTTTCGTCTATACTACTACTACCTACTGTCCATGAGCGGCGAAAATACCTTCATTCAATCTTCTTGTGTGTTTTACCGACTTCCGTATTAGGTTATCAATTAGTAGTATGTTTATAATAACTAACGCTCCAGGTATCAGCTTTAAAGCCGCGCAGCGCCAGCAGGAGCGCGGCAGGCGCGTGCGGCGGCAGGTGATCTCGCAGCGCGCCGCAGCGGAACAGCGCGCGCAGCACGTTCGCGCAGTGCACGCGCGTGTCCGGCGCGCCCGTGCTGCCGAGACGCAGTAGGCGCCGCACGCACTCCGACCAACGCCGCCCGCCCGCCGCTAGCTCTGTTGTTACGAGTGCCTGTAAAGTTAACCTTAGGTCCTGAACGGCATTTGAATTTGTGATGCATGCTTTAGTGACGTCACTAAGTTGTTATTCATTTGGAGTCGGCATGAACGTGTATGGCGCTCGAGTTACTAGTACCTGTAATATTTAAGTCCAGGGCCCCAATTCTCGTAACTCGAATTTCGATTCGTCAAATCATGCGTGCGCGAGCAGGACAGACTGACAATCGAACCGATATTCGAAGCACGAGAATCGGGGCCCTGGACTCCTGAGCATGCGTCATACGAATTTGTAATGCATTCTTAGTGACGTCACTAAGCTGTTATTCATTTGGAGTCGGCAAGAACTTGTATGGCGCTCGAGTTACTAGTACCTGTAATATTTAAGTCCAGGTCTCCTGAGCATGCCTCATACGAATTTGTAATGCATGCTTTAGTGACGTCATTATCACTAATCTGTTATTCATTTGGAGTCGGCAAGAACGTGTGAAGCGCTCCAGTCGTGGTTTATTATGTCACTCGTTTGAATCGTTATTTAATTAAAAGAGAGACTTATGACCGGATTCTGAGGTTTAATGTCGGTAGTAAATCTATTTGACTTATTTAAGCTAGTTTCAAATTATAACTAAGTAGCTATCGCTGCGTAGATGTATATACTAGTGATGTGCCGGATCGTTAAAAATGCATATCCGCGGATACGGATCTGAATACGGATATTTGGTGTCAAGATCCGCGGATACGGATACGGATACGGATCTTAACTTTCTTACGCTTGACGACCTCTGTGGCTCAGTTGAGAGTGTTGGTGCTCAAGCCGGGGGTCGCGGGTTCAAATCCCACCGAAGGAACAAAAAGTTTTTAAATATGTGTATAATATAATAAAAATCTTAAATATGTGTATAGTATAAAAAGTATTAAATATATTTCCGTTGTCTGGTACCCGTAACACAAGTTCTTCGAGAACTTACCACGGGGCCAGATTGACGTGGTGTGAAGCGTCCATAGTTATTATTAATATTATTATTATTACGCAGTCGGTGTCGGTGCGCAATGCAAGTCGAAACATGTGTGAAGGTACACATGTTTCGACTTGCATTGCACGGTGGTTCTTCTTTTGTTTTGTTTATAGTTTTGTGTGTTGACACTGGACAGCATAGATAACGCTTGTTTGGTATTGGTACATGAGTTTTAAAAAATGACTACAAAGAAGTTTAGTAGAGTAATTTGGAATTATTTTGTGTTGGTAAATGATGAATGTGCAAAGTGTAAAATTTGCGATGGAAAGTATTCCCGTAAGGGTAAAAGCACAACTCTTTAAAAATCATTTACAAAGAAAACATCCTCAAGAATATTATGTGTAATGAATTTAATAGTTTTAATTGCTAGTCGCTACCTTAATTAATAATCACTAATTTAAATAATTCATCTATAATTTTAATATTAATAAGGTAAGATCCGTAAAAGATCCGCCAAATAGTAACGGATACGGACACGGATACGGATCTTTCTTCTGCCTCGGATATCCGCGGATACGGATACGGATATCCGGCACATCACTAGTATATACAGTCCACTGTGCACTGTAACGTCAGTAGAAAATAAACCTCCATTCTAATAATTACACGTCTGTTTTATTCAAAAACTCTCGTTAAACCAATACCAACCTTATTGCATTATACAGATTAGTTAACGTATTTGCGTTCAATCCAATGAAAAGCGTTATTGAATAGATAAACTACCGACACTCCGACATAGAACCTTGGCACACCCCACACTAGCGTCCTTTGAGCGTCGTCGACGTGTTAGCGTCTGCGCTGCGTGGACGCGACGTCAGCGCTGGCCGCCTGCCGAACGCCCCGGGCTTACACGGCGCCAGCAATACGTTCAGTAGCCAGCCAGCGCCGGCGACGACGCTCGAAACACGCTAGTGTGGTGGGTCTCTAAAAACCAGGCATAAATCGTAAAAAGTTGACATGTGATCATACATAGTACGCGCACGTAATTTTGCGTGTTCATACGTGGTTTTGCGTGTACGTATGTGTTGTACCTGTATCATGAAGGGCAGGCCAGCGCTTCGGCGAGTGGCGCACAGGTTCGTTTCGCCGCTGGCGATAGCGTCCATAAGCTGGTCGAGCCAAGTCGCGGGCAGCTCACGCAGCGCCGGGTCTTGATGCTTCCACAGACTACAGAGATAGAATAAAAATAGAGTATTTCTGAACAAATTGATAAAATGTTTATATATCCATCCATCTAAAATATTATCACTTGCGGAAACCGTAAATTTTTTCCGATAAAAAGTATCCTATGTCCTTCCCCGTGGTCTACTCTATATCTCTGACAAGTTTCATTAAAATCGGTCCAGTAGGTTCGGAGGCTATTCAATGCAAACAAACTTTTCCTTTTTACAATATTAATATAGATAAGTAAGTACGTAAATAACTGTGTAATGATAGTTCAATCTGTGGATAACGGTGTTGGTGTCACTATAAATAATATGTTATACTCGAATGTAAGCACTAGTTTTAAGTTTTATTGTGAACAGTGTTCGTTGTCCCTAATAAAGAAAAAAAATATAAACAAATAACCTGGCCAGCATGACGGTGTAGCCCACGTAGGCCTGCTCGAACGCGCCGCGGTGCTTGAGCTCCGTCAGCAGCGTCGTGAAGTGAGCTCCTATCTCGAGCAGGCGGGACACGGGCAGGTTGGACGCGTCCGTCTTCCACGACCACGCGTGCGACGCTATGTGCCCGAGGATCAGGGACACCTACACACATAAATATATATTTGGCGGAATCCAAAATAATGTCACGATTCCATACGATTTTAAACCACAAAGTCACCAGGCGCCGCCAGTTCATTTACTGTCTCCGCACTGAAAAAAGTAATTAACAAAACTAGTTGAGCTAACCGAGGAATAGTCAAACTTTCTTTACTAACAAATAAATTTCATTTACGCCTAGACAAACTGCTACTGTTGCATTTTACATAATCATTTTAGTTAATTCAGTTTGGTTCTCGGCTACCAAAGTTTTTGTTATTTACTGTCAAACTCGATTTCGGTACCTTGTAACATAACATTGTGTTGCTTATTAACCAAAATTTAGGTTATTAATTACCTAAAGTTGGCCTAGCCATTTTTTTTAACATAACTAAAGGGCTATTTATTAACAGAGTAAAAAATTGTTTGCAACTCAATAGCTTTGTTGAAGATTGTTAAAGAAAGTAACTACAAATAAAATAAAAATCTCAACAATTTATGTTGCGCGTAACGAAACATTTTCGGAATTTTCCCGTCCGCACTCGTGTCAACCGAGACCTGTAAAAACTTTTCGTCATGCGAATCATGGTGTCGAGTTCTGTTTGTGCTTTAATTTTCAATTAAGTGCATCAAGTAAATGATTAATCTAAGCCGTGGTATTATGAAGCCGCTTACAAAAATGGAGGTGCAGCCAGCAGACCAGGCAGTGGAAAAAACTATTTCTGATTATCTGCGGTCGTGGGGCCTGGAAATGTACGGTACAAAGTTTTGGGTGAGTACTAAGTTTAACTTTTATTTCTAAATATAATTAGACAATGTCGTATACTTAGAGGGCTTCGTTATAGATATATCAGTATCCCCGCCAGGAAGATGCATTTATTATTTTTTTATTTTTAACCTTGATGCAATATTTGAACTTTTGTGAACCTTGTACTCTATGCAGGTACTCAATAATAGTATACCTACCTAATAACTCTTTCCTAAAAGTAGCCCAATTTTATATCAGACTAACTGATGCCCGCGTCGCCGCCCGCGTAAGTACAGTAACCCACGGGAACCTTATGTCTCGCGATAATAAATAGCCTATGTCCTTCCCCATGGTCTACTTTATATCTGTGCCAAATTTCATTTAAATCAGTTCAGTAGTTTTGGCGTGAAAGACGGACAAACAGACAGACACACACTTTCCTATTTATAATATTAGTATGGATTAGAAATATATAGTATAATTATTGTTTGTGTGATTCTGAACAACTTTACCAATAACATCTGTAATATGATTAATTGTATGAATCTGTTTAAGTACAAATTTTTATTGATATTTCAGAACACTCCATTGATCTGGAAACACTTCAAATGCTGTCAGAGGCTGATTTAAAAGAATCAGTGCCAATAATAGGACACCGGGCTAAGCTATCCACTCAAATAAAACTTTTAACGAATATAATATCAAACGCCTTTGAGAACACTGTAAGTAATATTATAATATTAAAAATATAATGAGATAATTTCAGTAAATCCTGTCAAATAATGAAAAATAATGTTATTCGTTTATTAGCTTCTGAAATGTTAACATTGATTAACTATTTTAATTTTTTATTATTATATGTACCTGATCATATCAATATTAACCGGGATGGTAAAATGTACATTACACAGAGAACTGTTATGGCATCTATGTTATGTATTTTCATTTTACAAGAAAAACTTTTACTTATTTTTTTAAAACAAGCCAATTTTGTATATATCGATCTTTGAAAATCCGCTTACCCTTCCCGGGAATCGAACCGATGAAAACCGACAAAATAAAAGTACAGGATGTTATTTTTGTATTTTCGTCGGTTCGATAACCATGCTTGGTAAAGGTATTAAAAAATCATTGATTTTGGTTTATAAATAAAGAAATGTTTATTTTAAGTTTAATCTGTTATTTTCAGTATTTTTAAGTAATCTTATACAATGTGGGGTGCTGAATCCGAATCTGAGGTTTGCTAACAAAATTTCGTAACAAAACAATGATAAAACCTCAGATTTGGATTTGGCACCCCAAAATTAATAAAGAATAGAAGAAATCTCAACTACCCCAAAACTTTCCTAGTAAAAGCAATGTAACTGTATTAAAAGTTTATTGTTAATTAATTGTTAATTAATATATATGTATATTATATATAAGAACATGTGAATGATTGCTTTGTTAATTATATTAGATAATAAATACAAAATAGTACAAATCAAGTTTTTATTTTTATTACTATAGATTTCTTAAAGTTTGTAGTTGAAATTATTATATGAGAAGTTTCAGCAAACTTAGGCACATGCCAATAAATTTTGCTTCAACTTCTTATATACATAATTATTTGTTTTGGCTATTGGCTAAAAACCTATAAATAAATAAAAAAACACGCTTATGGTATGATTTCGAGATTTCACGCATCAGCAGTCGCGTCTTCGGTTTCTATGTATTTCTATGAAATACCATCGCTAGCTTCGTGTCCCTACGAAATACGGATGGTGTCTCATACATAGAAACCCGTAGTGGTGCGACTGCTGCTGCGTGAAGTCTGCTGTGAAATTATACCTTTACTAACTACTAAAAAGTAATGTAACTGTTAAACAAAAGGTGCAGTTACGGATTACATGAAAGTACTGTTGCTACTAAATTGAGAGTAAAGCTATTATTAATCAGTAATTCAATTAATAAATAAGTTACGAATAACAAAATATTTTGGTTACGATAACAGTATAGCGATGCTATACTAAATTAACCATTCTGTAAGCAATAACTGAAAAAGTATGTGTAAAAACACCAAACCCATAGTTATTTATAGCAAAACATTTTTATACGTAGTAACATTACAATTGGTCTATTTTTACACTACTGTTTATTCATCATAACACAAATATTAAGTAATTTACTCGAACACTTTGGTTAATGTTAAATTATAAATTTATTTGTAAGAAATGAATTTTGTTGAGCTATTGATAACCAAACTATTTTAACAAAACCGAGTTTGTCTAATAAGAACTATACTTATGTAGTCACTATTTTTATGTAACAGGTTACACAATGAGCTAGATGAGTGTAATTATTTTATAATGTATAAAAATCAAAAATAAAATCTAAAAAATATTAGTGAAATAATTTTTTCGATATCTCAAAAACTGAATTTTTTATTAATTTTTAAAGTTGGATGTTTTTAAAATCAGTGCGAGCTTGACCGCTCAACGCGTGACGTCATTTCGCCGGCTCTGACCGCCGCGGTAAGGAACTCGTGCAGTAATTTTGAAGTTTTATTGAAATTTTTGGAATTATGGTGATAAAATAACATATAGATATAATTGTATAACACCTTTATGTATAATACAACGGTTAGCACTCCAGAAAAATACTTTTTTCATGTGCCCAACGACAAAATCTGAGAAAGTTAGTTGTGTAAAGTGTTGAAAAAAGTGTTATAGCTACAAAAATCAGTAGACATTTATTGCGAAGAATATTTTAATGTGAGTACTGAGTAGGTACCTAAATAAATACGAAACATCTACCTACATTTTTTTTGCATTACTAAATGTTTAGTTTATAGAATATGCTCAGAATGAATTCAGTATTTTAGTGACAATGTATTTTAAACAATGGGTTTTACATAGAGAAATAAAACACGAGTCACGCAGATATGTTAGGTACCTACTTAAAAAATATATTTAATCTATTGAATGAAACTTAAAAGATGAAATAAGACAATACAAAAAACTCCCTACCTACTTTTTCCCTCGCTTATAACTATGTTTATGGTGTAGTCACTTGTTTGAAATCTCGACAAAAAACTTTATGAACAAAATGTCATAGATTGACTATAATATTTTAATATTTTTTAACCGACATCCAAAAAAAGGAGGCGGATATACGTTAGGTAGGGTTATATATGTATATAGCCCTAACGTATATATATTTATTAATTTCTCACCTTTTGAACTTTTCCTGAACTGATACAATTATTTTAAGATCAAAATCAGCCAAATCGGTCTAGCCGCTCTCGAGTTTTAGGGGCCATCCATAAATTACGTCAGACGAATTTCATGATTTTTGACCCCCTCCCCCGTCCTTGTCACATTTGTGAGACCCCCTCCCTCCCTAGCGTGACGTCACATTTTACAATTTTACATCTAGAAATAATTATTCAATTAAAACAGCAGTTCCGAAATTTGTTTAATTTGAATTGGTGGGACGGATGACCGACACGACTGTCGAGAGATTAGGCACAGGTCCAACTTTTATATGCCCATCTGACGCATGGATCGTCTTTCTTGCCAGACTCTTATGCCCAGGCTCACGCGATCCCGTGGCCCGCCAAGGGTGGTATGGAGTGGAGTACCGCCGAGTTTTTATTGAGTAGGGGCTGCGCCCATTCACCATCTTTTCGGGTGCAGCAGAGTCTCACATACTCACGGGTAGGACCGCTATCCTCTAGTGGGATGCTGAAACGCATTTTCTCGGCGAAAAAAAAATAACTTATGTAATAAAAAAACAACATTATGATCTCTTAAACATCACTGGGGCTGGGGGGTCTCGACACTGGGGCAATAGCTATCATAATATCATATAGCTATTACTTATGATTACTATATTAACACTTAGATTAAAATAGATTTTGAAATGTGACGTCACGAAAATTAGGACCCCTCCTACCCCCTTGTCACACAATGTCACACTTCGTCGACCCCCTCCCTCCCCCCTAACGTGTGACGTTATTTATGGATGGCCCCTAATTTGAAATTGGCCCTTTTAGACTTGTCACTAAAGTGGAAACCTGATGATGGAATCCATGAGGAATCGAGGGAACTCCTCAAAATGTATAGGTACATCTTTAAGAATTTGGCCAATGTGAAGTAAATTAAGCAGATCATACCAAAAAGTAAAATTTTGTGCCAAGGGTATACCCTAGATCCAAAAGCATTGAACAGAACTCAGTCTTTAAAGACACACGTTTGGAAATCGCATAGGTTTTTCAAGTTACTTCAAAAGTTACTATCCGATTTCGCTTAAAATAATTTTCCTAAAGAGTTTTTAGCATGATCTATTAGCATAGAAGCTTACAAGTTTCTATCTCTTATAATTTAGAAATTCTAAGGGAGGGGGAACCAACTTACAAACCACTGGAGGCTGATTACTCGAAAATAGTCGACTTTGTAAAAAAGTAATGTTAAAAGAAACCTTACCTAAATTCTAAAAGACCTATTCAACGATACCCCACAAATTCGGTAGAATGGAAAAATATTTCATCCCCCCTTCAGAGCTACCCCTAAAATATAAAATTATTATTATTTTATTATGCCAAACCTAAGATCTACACACAATCTATAACTGTACCAAATTTCATCCATCAATATTCATAATTACGGAAGTATAACAGACGGACGGACGGACGGAGCGAGCGAAACTATAAGCGTTCTTTGTGTGCCCTAAGTGGAGCCCTAAAAATGGAAAACATTATAATTTTGAAACAAAAAATGAAAACAGACTTCCAAAGTAAAAACGCACAAAAAAGTATGAAAAAAATCTTATTTTCTAAATAATTCCCTTTTTAAATTCGGCAAAAATTTTAATTATTTCTCTCATAGACGTATACTATCTCCAGTTAAATGGTCCCATTTTTGAGATTTTTGGGGCCATTTTGACATTTGAAGTACGGTGAAAACAAGATGGCTAACATTTGAAGTATTGTGAAAACCAAGATGGCGTAACTTTTACTTGATAAAGATTTGTTCTATCAAAATAATGTACTTCATAGCCCATTTTGAGTTTGAAATTTTTGATTTCTCTACTCGATTTTCATAATTTTGAAGTTGGTTGCCAACTTAAATGTGAGTTCTATAAAATATTGTTTTATCAGGATATTGTTTGGGCTGGCACAGACTTCAAAATTAAGAAGATTGAGTAGGAAAATAGTTAAAATTTTAGCCGAATTTAAAAGGAGAATTATTTTTAGAAAATAAAATTTATTTCATACTCTTTTGTGCGTTTTTACTTTGAAAGTTGGTATTAATTTTTTGTTTAAATTTAACAATTTTCCCTATTAAGTCATATTTATTATAATAATATATAAAAATGAATCGAAATGAACGAAGGTAAGTTTACAGAGCGCGTGTCAAAAACATACTGTATGCACATTGCATAGTTAGCTAGCTACGCACGGCGATGTGACGTCACAGCCATTACTCGACGGGCGCAATCAGTTTTCGCGCGTTCCCATATTGATTTGCTTATAAAAAACTCAATTTTCGTGATATCAACACAATTTTTTCACAGTTAGTCTTATTATTGCTTAAATTTTTTGTTAGGGCTGAAAAAGGGGAATAAATTTTGATTTACATCTTCCTCATTGTTGGCTATTTATAGCTAAAAACTTTTTTCAGTGCGGGGCGCGCGCGCAACTGACACTTGACAACTGAAAAGTAACAGTCCTTCTTATAAATATCTGCACAAGCCTGCCATAGAGACATTTGCAAAATTCAACGATAATCTCCGACATGTATTAGCCCAAGAGCTACTAGTAAATTTACAGCAGGTATTTGAGGCAAGCCGAAACCGTGTCCTATACTTCTCCTGTTGTACCCCAACACGAGAGTCGAGACTGCAGGATACCGGTCAGAATACCCTACTTAAATTTCAAGTTGCTTCACACACTTTTTTAGGGTTCCGTAATACTTAAGGAACCCTTATAGTTTCGCTCTGTCCGTCTGTCTGTCTGTCTGTCCGCGCCTCTAGCTCCTGTAATTATGAATATAAATTGATGAAATTTGGTGCAGTTATAGATTGTATATAGATCACGGTTTCGGGATCATAAAAAAATAATAATTTTATATTTTAGGGGTGGCTCTCCATACATGTAAAGTGGGGATGAAAAATATTTTTTCACTCTACCCCATCGTGTGGGGTATCGTAGAATAGGTCTTTTAAAATAAAGGCAAGGTTTCATACGTTACTTTTTTAAAAAGTTGACAATTTTCTAGTAATCGGCCTCCAAAGTAGTTTGTAAGTTGGTCCCCCCCCCCCTAGCATTTTTAAACTATAGGAGATAGAAACTTGCAAATTTTCATGCTGATAGATCATGCTAAAAACTCTTTAGGAAAATTATTGTGAAACAAATCTGACAGTAACTTTTGGAGTAATTAAAAAAAAAGCATATTACGCGTTTATAGTTACGGAACCCTCCTTAGACATGTCCTGACATGCTCTTGGTTAGGTTATTTACTTTTTCCAATATACTTTGCACTGGAAATGCAAGGTCAATGCCCCGTCTAAATGGCATGTTTGTTTTTCAATTTCGTAAGATATAAAAATACAATCAGTAAAATAGCAATCAGATTGTCTAAGTAAATAAGCGAATACCGCATAGACGACATAATATATTATCGACGTGTGTATCCAGTTAAATGGCCCCACTTATGAGATTTTTGGGGCAATTTTGACATTTGGAGTATGGTGAAAACAAGATGGCTGACATTTGAGGTATGGTGAAAACCAAGATGGTGTAACTATTTATTGTATGAAGATTTGTTCTGTCAAATGTACGTCATAGCCTATCTTGAGTTTTCCACTTCCACACTTGAGTTTTGATCGTTCCACGGTCAGAACTGTGATAAGATACAAATTGTGTACCTCTCTTACTGTCCTCCAAGCACACAGCAGCACCATCTGTGCAGTCACGTGGCGCCCGTCCACCTGCACGATACTGCAAGGAAAACACAAACATTAAAAGAAACTTACACGTTCGTAAACGTATGAAAGTGGGCACACACGCCCTTAACATACAGACCGAAGCTAACTTTCCTATTCTCATTTGAAACGCGTTATACCTAGTTTATATTAAATTGTTATCCTAGTATTATTATAAATTAAGATACTTTGGTTTAATATAAACATGGCATCGAGACAAACCTTCTTCGGGTTTAACGGTGCTTACTACACTACTTTTATATGTATTTATATTCAATAAATAATAATAAAAAAAAAAAAGATTTTAACTTTATACCTAACATTATATATATATATATATATATATATATATATATATATATATATATATATATTTAAATCGACGAAGACTTCTTGCGTCCTTACAAACCGCCACCCTGTAGCGTCCTCTGTATGTGGCAAGATTTTACTTGTTATTAATGCGTATATGTGTAGTTTTTATCTGTATGATCTCAAGAGTCGACGTGGTATCCCGTTATTTTATGAAATATTAATATTCAGTTTTGGAAATTTCCTGGTCATTTACTACTTCCGTTCACCACCAAAGCTATCCAGCACACAGTATATATCTGTATACTTCTATACACTGCATGGATGCTAGTACTTCCGTTCACCACCAAAGCCATCCAGCACACAGTATATATCCGTATACTTCTATACACTGCATGGATGCTCTTACCTCCCATCAATTTGTTCAAATCAATTCCGTATAATGCCCTACATATATCACCAACATTATGCAGATAAAGCTACACCCTTCAATCTTTTATGAGATTGTGATTCCGATTACTGTTTTTGTATTTTTGTAAGAAGGGTTATGTTTTTCGCGCGTATCTTGTATGTATGTATGTATGTATGTTAAATAGTCATCTTTTTGATTTAAATCGACCAAGTGTGTGTTGGTTAAATTTAAAAAATCTAAAATAAAATAACTAATTTAAAAAAATAAAAACAACCCGACTGACGACCGACTTCATAATTTTTTTGTGTATAATTACTTTGGAAGTTTGTTTAATTTTTGTTTAAAAATAATAATTTTACAATTTTTTGTGACGTTTGTAATTATCGAATACACGCCAAGCTTCCATTAGGTATTATAAATTAGTGTCCGACCGAGTGTTCGGTTTCGGTTTCGGTCGAGTTTCAGCAAAAAAACGTGTTTCGGTTTAGTTTTGGTTTTGCCGAAACTACGACCGAAA
The DNA here is from genome assembly GCA_905404095.1 of Glaucopsyche alexis. Taxonomy (NCBI): domain Eukaryota; kingdom Metazoa; phylum Arthropoda; class Insecta; order Lepidoptera; family Lycaenidae; genus Glaucopsyche; species Glaucopsyche alexis. Next base: position 21,062,128 of record FR990060.1, on the reverse strand, counting down.
CCGAAATTGCATTCTGCATGTGCATGGAGTTCTCGAGCTGTGATCGGTAATGTTCGACGCTTTTTTAAATTCCAACTAAGCGACGCGCGACGCGACGATGACATTTTATAAGGTTTTGTTACAGGACATGATTTATTTAACTCCGTTGCATTTACTTGAGATGGGGTAAAACTAATAAAAATAAGTTTTTGATTTTACACATTTACAGTTGGTATACATAAAAAAAACACTAACTCGCGCATTGTCTAAACGTCATTTTGAAATAGCTATTGTAGACCAATGCCGATAATTTTTGAAATAAAAAAAGTATAGTAGAATGAAACCCACTGGAAAAGGAAAAAAATATTACAAAAAATAAGGGAAAAATAAATTACGGGCGATTGGAGGTTGGGAAGTGTAAGGGGGTGAATTACAAGGGGTAAAAAACGGCTTATCTCGATTTTCGGCAAAACTACGAGTCCTATGGAAAAAAGTGAACTAGAAAAGTTATAGGTGATAAAAAGATCTACAACGTTTGTACTTATTTACAGTTTTTTCACATAACTTCATAATTTATGTGAAAAATTCAACTAACCAAGTGTTTGTTCTTTTTTTATATTTATGTTATTACAAAAAAATTCACGACATTTGGTGAAAACGTACCCGTGTGTTTCAAATATATTGTAATTTTTTTTATTTAAAATATTTATTTTTTCACCTAATATCAAAAAATTAACCCTAATTTTCAGTCAAAAACTCTCACGTCAAAATATTTTTTTTTTTATTTTAAAGTCGGTGGGCTTTTTATTCGTTGAAATCTCTCTTTTCTGATAATGTAAAAAAAAAATACATTACCACAGTAAAAGTTCTCAAAAAAATGCAAAGAAAAGAACAGGTAGTAAGGCCCAGACCCGCTTAGCCCGTTCCCCACTTCTCTCTGAAATACCTTTTGATGGGCTAAAATTATCCGTAGGTCATTCATGTATTTAAGCTATCTTAAAATAGCAATAAATAAGCATCTATGGATATAATTTAAAGACGATTGGACAACTTACACAAAATATTGTAGATGAAGACATCTACAATATTTTGTAGATATCTTCTACTAAAATATTTTGTGCCTAGCTTCAATAAGAATTGAGGCTAGGCGGGTCTAGGTTATGTGAAAAAAATATAAATATAAAGTTTGCACGCCTCACACGCGTTTTATACTATAATCAGGAAACCGTAAGATGAAAAATCATCGCTTAAACAATGACTGATCTACCACAGAGTCAATACATATCCTTAAATAGAGCCAATAATATTATATTACACTAAATTATAAACAGTTTACAAGTATGATATATTACGAGCATGTGACCCCTCTTGCCCCCATTCATACCGTATTTTGATGATTTTACAATAAAACAAGGTATGGTGACTACAATAAATATTTCTTAGTGTTTTGTCATTTTTTATATATTTATTTACGTATTTTTTTTCTTGCATCCGTTGCACATAAAATATATAATATGCATTAAATGAACAATATAATGTAGCAAATATGTAACAAACAATATAAAAAAATATCGGCAAGCGGTATTGAGAAATGGGAAAATAATAAAAGAGAACGGGGAACGAATAAAACTGGTTATTCTATCAAAAAAATGTTAATTAATATATTTTTAACCATTTATAATTTAATAACGCTAAGCAACAGGGCTCATCCCTAAGGATAAACGGAAACGTTTAAAAAAAGATTCAACTCATTTCATTGCCCATATTTTTCTTAATTTATGGAATAAACAGACCTACGGACAGCATTAGTTTTTTTTATTATTTCATTTTATATTACATAAATTAAATTAAATAAGTAAAAAGCAAAACAGTCTACAGTCATGTTTGAAGTTCCTAGTTGTAAAAACATCAATTTTTCTATAAGTTTATTATTGAATTTCGGGTATTTCAACAGATTTATGTTGTGAACTTGTCACAACGCGGCCTTTCGAGAGTAGAGCACACCCGAGGCGTGCTTAAAGGTGTAGATCTTTCTATTAGGTACCTACAAATTTGCCATTTGACTTTTTCCATAGGACTTGTAGTTTTGCCAGAAATCGAGATAAACCGTTTTCTATCCTTAAAAACTCACTTCCTTACACTTCCCGACCTCAAATTGCCCGTAAAATACTTTTTCCTTTTATTTTTGTTAAATTCTCTTCCTTTTCCAATGGGTTTCATCCTACTATAAGTTTTTTTTTTCACTTTTGACCATTTTCAAAGGTAAAAGCACTAGTCTATTAGGCTTACGAGGTGTTTGACTAGCTTGCATTGTGCCTAATTCGCTTAAGAACGACTTCAATTTAAGCCTGAAATTTTGTTCTTAGATTAGAATGATGGAACGTTTGACCGTATTTAACTGTCACACCGTTGACCGTACACGACAATGACACTTTTGCGATATTCTATTTTCTCATAATTATGAGAAAGCCATGCTTAGTTAATAAGGCTAACTCTCGTAACCTACTTCGCGATTTGATTTAGGTATAACGAGATAGTCGTTTCGTGAATTGGGCTAAGCTTAAAGTATTTAAGATCCGTTGTACATAAAAATATAGCTGGTTTACAATAAACAATTGTAAATATTTTAGTGCTTTTTCGTGTTTTGCTCGCAACACAGATTTGTATATATAAACTACTAAGCGGCAGTAAATCAAAAGCATGTTAGGACATGTCTAAGGAGGGTTCTGTAACTATCAACGCGCAATAGGCCTTCTTTGAATTACTTAAAAAGTTGTAGTCCGATTGCGCTCAAAATAAATTCTCTAAAAGGTTTTTAGCATGATCTATCAGCATACAAACTTTCCAGTTTCTATCTCCTATAGTTTAAAAATGCCAGCGGGGGACCAAATTATAAAACCACTTTGGAAGCCGATTACTCGAAAATGGTTCTTTGTAAAAAAGTTATGTATGAAACCACGCCTTTATTTTAGATCTTTTCGACGATATCTCACACGATGGAGTAGAATGAAACAATATTTTTCATGCCTATTTCACATGTATGGAGGAGCCACCCGTCTAAAATATGAAATTATTATTATTTTATGATGTAGAACACGGATCTATACACAATATATAACTTTACCAAATCTCTCCCATTTATGTTCAAAATTACAGTAGCTAGAGGGGCAGACAGAAAGAAAGACTAACTGACTGAATACTATGGAACCCTAAAAAGACTGTCTGATTAAACTAACGTTTCCTTTATTTTTCTCTCAAAACATGATCCTTGTACCTACGGAAGTTTCGGTTGCGGCCGAAACTGAGACCGTTGCCGAAATTTGTTTTCGGTTTCGGTCGTAAAAACCAGCTTCGGTCAGACACTATTTTAAAGTAAGATGATGATGATGATTACTGTAACGTACATAGTGGCATATGCTTGCAGTTCTTAAAACAATAATGCCGAAATTTCCAAACGCGTATCTTTAAAGACTGAGGAGTTTTGTTCAGTTCTTTTAGATCCAGGGAATACCTTCTTATTATACAGGGTATAATCTTATTTTTTTGGTAGCATAATATGCTTAAGTTACTTCAGGAAAAGTCTAAATCACTATATTATATGTCTATATAAATTTTGAGGAGTTCCCTCGATTCCTCACGGATCCCATCATCAAGTTTCCATGTTAATGACAACAACAAAATAATTTTACAAAATATAAGTCCATAGACGGTAGAGTAACGTTTAAAGATCACCGTGTTGGTGAAAAATACTAGGAGAAGTACCTTTTGTATCATCATAATGTAATGATGTATGGTGTAATGGTGGTGGTGATAATGATGATCACTTAATTGCCATGGAAGCATATGCTTGCAGTTCTTTAAACAACGCTGAAATCCCCAAACATGTATCTATAAGGAGTCAGGAGTTCTGTTCTGTACTTTTGGATCCAGGGTATACCTTGGCGCAAAATCTTAATTTTTGGTAGCATAATATGCTTAGACTACTTCTGAAAAAGCCGAAATCGCCATAAGTATCCATATAAATTTTGATCCTTTATGGATCCCATCATCAGGTCACCACTTTTTTTAAACGGGACTTTGGGGATATACCCTTTAGATCAAAAAAAGAATTTTGAAAATCGGTCCATAGACGGCTGAATTATCGTCTAACATACAAAATAAGAATAAAATATTATACAGCCGAATACATAACCGCCTCCTTTTTTGGAAGTCGGTTAACAAAATATGCGATGCGACCGCGCTGCTGGCGCTGACGAACGGCTCGCTTCCCGCCCCCCGCGCGCCCCACACCCGTGCGACCTATAAGGCCCCAGTAGGATCAAGGCGGTGTCCTGATATAAGAAAAAATCTGGACGCAAGATGATGCTCGTGGAGAACTGAAAAAAACTTTTTGTGTATATTCGGGGAGACGCAATATAATCGGTAAACTAAACGCTCAATATACGGTACAAAATATACGCTTCTCAGTAGCGCCCTCGAAATTCCACGCGGCCGATGGCTGAACTACGAAATACGCTGAAAATCATTCTAGTGATGAAATTGAGTCCATGCCAATTTTTTGTCTATGCATTCTAATGATGAAAAGACACCCTTGGACGAAAAATGAGGGTCGGTTAATCTTGCGTCCGTATACCGGACGCAACAAGTCGGTCGGACGCGGCATCATTCGTAAAAATCGCCATGTAGGACGCAACATGATTCGCAAGATGTATATATATATATATATATATATATATATATATATATATATATATATATATATATATATATTGTAGCGTCCTTGATTGACTCTACACACTTTTACTTGATAGAGATGAAATTAAACTAGAATTACGAATAATAAAATAAATTGATTTATTGATCCTTGATAATATGATCAAATGACCCGGTGTGCGAGCACGCGCGATCGCCTTGATAGATCTGAACGTACTGAATTATATTTAATAATTAATTAATTAAGCGCGTGCCACAAACCGCTGATGCCTTACCTAAAAATGCTTGATGTGAGATTTGCATCGTACATGCTCCCACACCGAAAACAGTAGAAAAGTTAGTAGTGATGAGATGATATAAGGTGATACCATTTTGTCCTTAACCTACACTTGTTAGTAAGTAAATACAAATTAATGATCTAAACAGAATTAAACTTAACACTATCGTCACCGATTACGTATACAGAGCGAACGGTCGGTGACGTGCCTTTGTTTTGCTTAGCTACGTTAGAATACGATACACGTTTAAAGTCTTGTTTACACGGAACACTATAAGTATCGAAATTTGGATAACTTGTATACCGCGGAACTTTATTAACGCACTTATCACTTGAACTAGTTGCACTACACACACACTGATTGTCACTAACCGCCGTGGAGGAGGAGGGCGGCTGCCGCCTCGCCACGACCGGGGTGGCCGGCGCCGCCCGCCCCGCGCGCTCCGCCGCCTGCGCCGTCGCCGCTCGCGCTGACCGCTTGCGCCGGATCCTGTGCGCTCCCCAAACAGCTATCCCAACAATAGCCACAACAACGATGATGTACGTTGCAGTATAATGATGAATATCGTGGCTACTGACGCTGTCGTACAGCGGGATAGTCTGCTTCATCTCCTCTATCTTCTTCTGCAGATGAATCAGCTGCTTTGAATGCTCGCTGACGTCATCCTCATCACCTGTGCCAGTAGCGCCGAGGCTTGGTAGCGATATATTGAAAAGGTAGTTTATCGGAGATAAACTTGGAGCAATTAGGTATGCTTTTATGTGCAAATTACTCATTTCTTGTTTATGAGTATATACAGTGAAGTCTTTGAACTTCAATAGACAACCTTGATTTGTTGTCAATAAACCGGAGTGCAATAACTGCAATGATGAAACTTGATCATCGCATAGTATTTTTACGTTCTGTTGCTGACAATAAAAATAAAAGTATGTATTGAGTTGATTTAACTCATGCCACTGTGACCGGCACGGTTCTTGATAAATCCTGCATCTTCCGGTGGCTGGATCCTTTTCACAGAGACTCTCGTCGTCCTTCAGGGCGTACACCGGAGACCTGCTTCTACATAAAAGGGTGCCTGACTCTTGCTGCAGACACGACTTTAAATCACTTTCAGTCATGGGCAACAGAGCGTTTTTCTTAAGGTTAATCGCTAGGTAACTTGATACGGGTTTAATATTAATCATCATATTATTTACTAAACGTGGTACGGCAATGATTTTATGAATTTCATAGGTATCTCGGTGAATTAGAGGTATTTTAGTTTCAAATAATAAATAGTCGGTGGACATTCTAGCTTTAACTTTAAGTAAATGATAAATATTAGGTAAACTGATATTCTCAAAAGGTAGTGATAGATCTTTTGACATTTTCCCTGAAATAGTATTTAGCTCTTGGCGTAGCTGATCAGGTGTCAAGAGGTGTAAACTGAGTTGGCCGTTGTAGATATTAGTCATAGTGTCTAATAGGGTATTCTGCATGTCCTTGAGATGAGCTAATATATTGTTGGCTACTATAGCGGAGAGAATAAAATCATTATTTTCAAAGTTTTCCTTCTTTGCGGCGTTTAATTGTTGTTCTACCTGATTTAATCGTAGGTTATGCTGCTTGTTCATGACGTTTTCCGTACGTTTCAAAAGATTAAATTCGGCTTTGACGATGGAGGTCTGGTTCTTCCAGAGTGCGGTGAGATGATCTTGATTATGCTTGATGAGTTGTATGTCTTGTTCATATTTTTCAGCGAAATTACTATCCAGAATCCCGAATAAAGAATTTGCTATATTGCCAACTCCGTTTATCAGTCCTCGTCGCGTGCGCAAAGTTTGCTTGTTCATCATAACATTGTTATAATGACTTAATTGTTCGTAGCCGTGGTGTAGTTGTAACATGATCGCTGCGCATTGTGAATGGTTTTGTTTACTATCACATATGTTTTGTAAATAATCTAAGTACTTGTTAACTGTTAATGAGCCCTCCCAGTAGGGACTCATGTCGTAGTAGACGACTAGGCGCCACTCGTCCTCGATGAGAGCCATGTTTGTCACCTTGTCGAAGTAAAAACTTTGATTTTGAAGTGGTGTTATATTAAATAAGCCTTCTGAACTTGATATAAAGGTCATTATAAAAAATAAAACTGTAAATACTAATTTAGAAAACGAATAGATATTTTTCTTGATAGGTTTAGTAATGTGATATACTCGCTTTATATCATCCTGTTTTACATTTGATTCTTGATTATTGACTGGTAGTATTGACAGTTTAACTACCGGTCTTTTCATGATGCCGCTTTTTGTTTTTAGCGTAACAACCCTTACGAAACCGTCGCCTCCCGGGTGTAGCTGCAGGACGCGGCCGAGTGGCCACCTCCCGGCCGGCAAATTAGTGTCTTGAATGAGAACTATGTCGTTGACCTTGATGTTCTCTTGTGGTTGCCTCCACTTGCTGCGAACTGATAATTGCGTAAGATATTCTAAGCGCCATTTTTTCCAGATATCCTCGAACAATCTTTGTGTTTGGTGCCAACGAGTACGTAAGTCTGTCGAAGTATTGTAGAATGCTAAATGAGGGCCGCTAGTTAAAAAATGTGATGGTGTAAGACAATTTAAGTCGTCAGGGTCCTCGGTCATTGCACATAAAGGTCTCTGATTAATACAAGCTTCGAGCTGAGAGAGTAATGTTGAGTATTCCTCAAAAGTAAGTCGTTGTTCGCCTATCACCCTCTTCATGTGATATTTAAGACTTTTGACCGAAGCTTCCCACAGACCACCAGCTGACGGCCAAGAAGGGGCATTAAAATGCCACTTGATACCCATTCTTGTTACTTCATTGATAAATTCCGTGTTTTCGAAGGTACTAAATATCTGTTGATATTCCTCCTGTAGAACCTTGTTTGCTCCGATGAAAGTTGTACCTTGATCACTGTACATATTTTTCGGCACACCTCGCCTAGCTGCCATTCGGCGCAATGCAGCCAAAAATGACGACGTTGTTAAATCTGACACCAACTCCAAGTGTATAGCTTTAGTCACCATGCAGACAAATACAGCCACGTAACCTTTTGTTGTTAGAATACCTCGGCCCTTGTTAGCCTTGACAAACACATGACCCGTATAATCTACCCCTGTGTGGTAGAATGGCCGCGATGGATTCACCCTTGATGAAGGCAAATCGCCCATTATTTGATAGTGTTGGCTGGGACTATGCTTTCTGCACTTAACACATTGGTAAATACGCTTTTTCGTGGCTTTGAGTCCGCCTACCAACCAATATTTTTGTTTAATGAACCCCGATGTAAGCTTAGCGCCACCGTGATAGGTAAGTTCATGACACTGGTCGATAATTAATTCTGATAGACGACTATTTTTGGGTATGATAATGGGATGTTTCATGTCTAAGTTAATATTAGCGTGTTTAAGACGTCCCCCCACTCTTAAAACTTGATCCTGATCGAGAATAGGGTTGAGCATGCAAATTTTGCTTTTTGATGCTACATTTTTTCCTTTCTGAATATCTTGTAATTCTTCAATAAAATATTCTTGCTGACACTGTTGAATGATTTTTATATTGGCTTGCTTTATTTCACTCAACGTTAAGTATTTCTTTGTTTCACGTTTGTTGTTTATAAATCTATATACCCATGCTAAAATTCTCGCAATCTTGCTTAGCGAGCTGTATTTAAAAAGTAATGATATTTTCATCTTGATTTTGAGTTACATACGCCACGACTTTTTTGGTTCTTTTCACTTCTTGATCCGTGAAAAATGTTGTTTGAGTAGTACATAGATTTTTAGTGTGAGGCGTTTTTAGCCAAGTCGGCCCTTTCCACCATAGTTTATGATCTTTTAACTGTAAGGCCTGTTAAACCACGGCTAGCACAGTCTGCCGGGTTCTCCTCCGACTTAACGTAATTCCAGCTGCTGGGCTGCACAACTTCGATAATCTGCTTCACTCTATTAGCCACAAATAGCTTCCAGCGCTCAGGAACACCGTTGATCCATCCTAAGACTACCATAGAATCGACCCAGCAGTAATAATTGATTTGATAACTATCGAGGCAACTTTTGATTTTAGATAATAGTTTTGTGAGTAAAAGAGCACCGCATAACTCCAATTTAGGCAAGGTAAGTTTATTATTTACAGGTACTAATCTTGATTTTCCAGCTATCATTGTCACAGACGTCTGTTCACGTGTTATTACTTTGCAATAAACAACACAAGCGTAACATTTTGTTGACGCGTCTGAAAATCCGTGAAGTTCAATGACATTATTTTCTGTTATTCCTAACCACCTAGGCATATAAAAATTATTTATGTTATCTAAATCAGTCTTCATATTTTCCCACTCTTTCTGTATATTTTCAGGTAAAGGTTCGTCCCATTTTAATTGCAAATGCCATACTTGTTGAAATAATAGTTTTATTTTAGTTGAAATTGGAGAAAGCCAGCCTAGTGGGTCAAACAATTTTGAAATGTTGGAAAGTAAAATACGTTTTGTAGGATTTTTACTCGTTAAGGCTAATTTTGATGTGAATGTAAAATGATCTTGCTGCGGGTTCCAACTAAGGCCCAGTGTTTTTGATGACTCCGTATTTTTAAAGTCATAATTCATTTGTTGTGTATTACAATAATTAGTTGGAATTATAACTTGATTATTTGCCTTCCATTTACGTAGATTAAAGCCGCCGGACTTTAAAATCGAAATAATGTCCTGTATCAAACGCTTTGCTGATTCGACAGAATGACTTCCGTAAACTTAGTCATCCATGTAAAATGCTGACTCAATCACTTTTGGTGCAGAACTGTCTTGATAATTCTGTCTCTCATCTTGAGCTAAACGTCGTAGAGTCATCATCGCCAGGAACGGCGCGGCCTTGGTGCCGTACGTCACTGTCGTTAATTGAAAAACGATTATTTTGTCAAACGGAGATTCTCTCCAAATAATTTTTTGATATTTTTGGTCATCTGGATGTAACCAAACGACCCTGAACATTTTCTCAACATCCGACGTAAAACCGTATCTAAATTGTCTCCACTTGATAAGAAGACTCTGCAGATCTTGCTGCAAATTGGGACCTCTTTCCATTAAATCATTCAGACTCAAACCGGTACAAGAAGGCGCAGAGGCATTAAAAACCACTCGCAATTTAGTTGTAGTTGATTCATTTCGAATAACACAATGATGCGGTAAGTAATAATCTGATGAGTCGAAGTTATCCGATTGTATCATATGTCCTAACTGTTTGTATTCATTAATAAATAATTTATATTCTCGTGCTATATTTATATTTCTATCAAACTTTCTTTCCAACTGCTTAAACTGCGCAATAGCTTTTGATTTTGATTGGCCTAATTTATATTCTATTTCTTGTTTAAGGGGGAGGCGCACTTGATACTTGCCATCCGCCTGACGTAATGTAGTTTTGTTGTAAAAATCTACGACCTGTTGGTCGGCCAATGACATAGAAGATGACTCTGAAATATCTTCTGACTGCCAAAATTGAGAGATGTCGTTGATATCATGCACAATTATGTTACATGTATAACTCTTTTTAACACAACCACTCAAAATCCAACCTAAGCGCGTTTTTTGCGCCATTGGTAGATTCGGTCCAGCCTTATAAATTCCATCTAACAGTAAGTTGCTAAAAACATCCACTCCAAGTAAAATATCAACCGGTCTCCTCACATTGAAGAAAGGATCTGCTAAAGGCAAATTTTCTAACGCGGGCCATTCTGGTTTAGGGAAACTGTAGGAGGGCAAATTCTTGATTAAAGTTTGCATGATATAAGCATCTGTTTCGAACGAAAAGTCTTCTTGATTCGACTTACACTTGATTTTAATGATTCCCTTACAATTACTCTCCTTTTCACCTATCCCAGTTATAGTCCCCTTGCAATGTCTGCGCGGTAAGCCTAAAATGTGTGCTATTCTCTCTGATATGAGTGTAGTCTCAGACCCCTGATCTAATAATGCCCGAATGTTATGATAAGTGCCGTCCCGAGCCTGTACCTGCAGCATGGCTGTTGCCAACAGAATTTCGGGGTCGTTGCCCTCTACGGAAACATGTGTATTTCCAACCACCGATTTCGCAATTTTCAACTCTGCATTTTTTGAACTAAATGAATTATTACAAAATGCATCGTGCAAAATTGAATTATGGTTGCCGTTGCATTCTCTACAACGCGACTCAGAATAACAACCTTTACCTTCATGATCATAAAGACAATTTTTGCATAAATTTTTGTCAATAATTAATTTTCGCTTCAAATGATTAGGTAGTTCTAAAAATTTTGCGCAATAATATAAACCGTGTCCGCGGTTTGAACAATAATAACACGATGCTTTTACCGGATGTGCAGGTTTATTGACTCGGTTATTTGAAACCTTTGATTGCGAAAAATATGTTGGTTTCTTGTAATTGAAACGATTTTCTGCAGTTGAATTATTACTTAAATTATATGTATTTTTAAAACTAGGCTTTGCAATCGGATTTTCTTGCTTTTTCCGTGAAGTCTCAAGAGCTGTAAATTTCGTTTCAAGGAAATTTAAGAAATCTTTTAAAGTAGGTAATTCCCTCGGTTGTTTTAATGATGATACGTATTCGTTGTATGTGTCGGCGTCTAGTTTTTGGCTTAGAATGTGAACGAGTAAAGGATCCCATGAACTTATGTCTACACCTAGGTTTTTTATAGCATTTAACGATTCCAGTGACGTATCGTGGATTCTCTTGATGTGTCCTAACGATGCTTGCTGCGACACTGGAATATTCATTAAAGTATTGATATGCGACGTAAAAATAAGTTTTCTATTGTTGTATCTATTATTGAGTATCTCCCAGCAGGTGATGTAATTATCTGAGCTAATTTGTAGGTGTTGAACTAAGCGCTCAGCTTCACCTCGGAGCTTTCCCTTTAAAAACTGCATCTTCTGCGCGCCTGATAGAGATGCGTTAGTGTGGATAGTTTCAGTGAATAAGTCCTTGAATGACGTCCACTGCTGGAAACTTCCGCTAAATGTAGGCAACTCCATCTGTGGAGTTGACTTCACCCTATGATAATCAGACCTCATTTTCCTATTAATAGCCCTTTTTATGTCCTCATACATTTGCTCATAATGATAAAAAGCCGCATCATATTCTTGATTTTTACCCTCTAGTTCACTGTCTATTTCAAGATGTAAAGTATCAATTACCGACCAACGAGATTGTAACATGTTTAGTAAATCGTCAAGCTCCCATTTTTCTAACTCCGTATCTAAGTTAATACTAGTTACCTTTCTCTGAAGAGCCCTGAAGTTGCTCGCTTGCTTTTTGAGCAACTCGTCTGTCCTGCTGTTGACGCCTTGAGCCCTGAAAGTCACCTGATTTGATTCTCTCTCGTGCGCGCCGTCTGCCCTTGCTGCTGGAGACGAGGTGCGTGCCGGAGGCTGCGGCGTCGCTGCGCCACCGAGCGGAGTCGCCGGACGCAGCAGCGAGGTACTCGGCTTGGCGTCCTGTGCTTGATAGTTCGCAATGACCGACCTGACGTGCCCATAGCGCTCCTTGGTTGTCTGGAACTGGTCGGTCACAAAATAATTATGCGATCTGTCACTATAACCACATAGCTTGAAGTGGTTGTTCTGAAACTCCTGCCAATATTGGTCCACTGTTTCCAGTCTTCTCCTGATGTAGTCACCGGTCTTGCGTTCCGGCCCATCTTTCTTGAAATTGGAGTAGAGCTGCTCAATGGCTCCAACCAACTGCTGCTGAGTTAACAGAAGATCTTCCATCTTTAGTAACTGCTTGTATAAATTCCTTGATAAAAATGCACTGCAATCCAATGTCCGCTGATCACTTCACGAAATGTCACACTAATGTGCTATTCACTCGCGAAGTCCTTATTATTTACGAAGGACCATATATATATATATATATAGCTCTTTTCTAGTTGATGAGGGGAACTATCTTCCATATCGTCAGTGAAGTTCTAACAGTGCGAAAGTCAAAAATGCCTATTTTACAGGAGAGCAAAATAACTTTTATTTTTTATTTTTTTTTAATGAAATAAGGGGGCAAACGAGCAAACGGGTCACCTGATGGAAAGCAACTTCCGTCGCCCATGGACACTCGCAGCATCAGAAGAGCTGCAAGTGCGTTGCCGGCATTTTAAGAGGGAATAGGGTAATAGGGGAGGGTAGGGAAGGGAATAGGGTAGGGGATTGGGCCTCCGGTAAACTCACTCACTCGGCGAAACACAGCGCAAACGCTGTTTCACGCCGGTTTTCTGTGAGCCCGTGGTATTTCTCCGGTCGAGCCGGCCCATTCGTGCCGAAGCATGGCTCTACCACGTAAAATTTTAGTTAGCAACTTTTGAGGTATACATATTTGGAAAAATTGTTTAAAATCCACTTACTGAAGATATAAAATTTTTATATTACAATTTATATAAAAAACTAGCTTTTCCCCGCGACTTCGTCCGCGTGGAATAGTTACTTTAGGATATCGCTAAAATTTACCCGCGACTTCATTTACGTAGAAGGAGAAGCGCTTTCACCTCACGACTACCCGCCCGCGCCGCGCGCCGTACTATAGCGCGTGTCAGCAGTGGTGTAAGGACTTAAAAATAATAAATTAAATAGAAACATTTGTAAAGAATAATATTAAGTAAAATAAATTTATTAATCAGTTTAAATTCTAGGCTGCTATGATCTCCAGCATAATCCATTAATGTAAATAATATTAAATAAATATAACACAAATAGCAATTAGTTTAAAATAAAGCAACTTCAGAAAAATACTTATCTTATAATATCCAACTTTATCAGAATTGGTACTCAGAATCAGATAATACTGATAGGAGGCAGAGTAGTTGTGCTCACGACGGCGCTTCAATCAAAAGTCCCCTCCCACGGGACAGTTCGCCATTTTATACCAACCAAACAAACACCCCCACTCTGCCCCACCTCTGACTACCAGAAATATTGAAACAGATCATCAAAACCTGTTGTAAATTCATAATTAATTAATTATTAAATAATCACATCTCATTTGTTATTTAATTAAGCTATTTACTGTCCTAATCATATCTTAACAGGAACATGTGTTTTTATTTGTAAGCAGAATGGCAACTTTTAAGTATTGATAATAGAATATTAGTTTATACAGTTTATAAATCATTAATTAATAAATAAATGCGATTTACATACAATTGTTCAGTATAAATCAATGTAATAAGGATCTTAAACTTACATGTGTTGCTTTGTAAACACAATGACATAAATTGATTGATATTATTACTACAAATCATAAATTAATTTAATAAGTTTATAACTTTCAGTACAGAAAACAATCAATTGATTACCCAAGATCTCACACGCGCATGATTATTTTATTACTGCGATATCTTCTAAAATACTCATTGAAATCAAATGATGTAAACGGCAAATTTCTTCTAGATTAAATGCTTGTAATGAATAACGTATTTACTTGGATAAGGATTAATATAATCTTTATGAAAACACCTTCACAAATAATGCTTACTTTTAGAACAAATTTGGTTAGTATAAAAAGGTTATAGTGAGCCAACCTTAAAAGATAGACATATACTGTCGCGGACTTTTTTTAGAACTTTTAAAGGAGAACAATTCTGCCATACATCATTTTAGCGAAACTTTAACCGTTTCCGCAGCGTACGCAGCGAAAGCTCTCAAAAGGAAAAAAAGACCCCCGATTTTGTAACATTCTTGATTGGTGCTCCGCTCGTATTGAGCTTAGCATGATGTTATATAGCCTAAAGCCTTCCTCGATAAGTGGACTATCCAACACAAAAAGAATTTTTCAATTCGTACCAGTAGTTCCTGAGATTAGCGCGTTCAAACAAACAAACAAACTCTTCAGCTTTATAATATTAGTATAGATAAGTATTATTAAGATGTTAGCATGACTTCCGCAGTGTTGATTATAAATTGCTTGGACATACGTTATGTTTCTTATTCAAAGTTGGTTAATTCGTTAATAAATAATAAAAACTGCCATCGATTTTAAATAATTATGTAACTTAAAAAAAGGAACAAATATCTATAAAAAATTAACAAGTTACATAACAACAACAAATCTTATTAAATCTTAATCTATTAAATAGGTATCTTTGTACTTTACATTAATTCATTATTATTAATGAGGTAGAGAGTCGTAATAATTGTGACAGTCAAAAGGAATAACCGATTTTAATTCTTGCAAATGTCGCCATTTGCTTTCAGCTATTTTTATTGCGCTTTGGTAAAGATTTGGTCTGCTAGGTAGGTTTTCAGGGAACATAAACGTTCTTCGTCGATTTCTACCGCGAGGCAACTCTTGATACTCTGAATCGTAGCTTAATTTGTACTTAATTATTACGTCAGGGTTATACTGCAGCACTTTTAAATCTGTGACAGTAGGGTCGTTGGCCGTTCGACCTGGACGAATAGTGTCGTAAATAAAAGTATTTTTTTGAGTATAGTCCTCGAAAAAGTCGTAACTCAAATACTCAACTATGTAAGGCTGCTTAGGTCTAGCCTCTTTGGAGAGTACTGCATACTGAGAGGGCAAAAATATCTCTTTGTTTTTAGTTTTCTGCTCGATTGAACTGTGCACTGCGTCACACTCCATCTGCGTATGGTCCTTTTCTAAGATCTTTGTTCTATTATGACATTTTTTTCAATTGCTAATTGCAAAAGTGCATTAGCAAGGAAAATATTTCTATTTTGTGCCGTACAGCCATCAGAGTATAGAATGATAGGAATACGTTTATGCTCTAAAGTTCTCCTAAGTATGTGTATGATACATGAAATAAATACGGAAGCAGTTAGACCAGCGTTAGTTTCGTCGAACCAATAGCAGAAGACATCTTTGGTTGCTAGATTGTACATCGTGAAATTATGTACACAGAGTTTGGTTTTATAATATAAAGCACTAGCCTGTAACTGAGGACATAACTTGACAGCTTGTAAGTCATGCGTGAAAACGTGTACATCCCCAAATTGTGGAGCTCTATCTTTATCCCTAACTTTCTCATTTCTGGCCATATCTGTTGATCGTATATGAGTGTTATAAATATCGTCAGTTATATTGCCCACTTTTTGTGTACAACAAGTGTCGCACTGATCTTTTTTCGGTGTAAACAGGCTCAGGTTTAGCTCATCAAAAATTCTGTAAAGTGTCCAACGACTAAGTGCGACTCTTCCAGCTTTTTGACACTACATGGCATATAGTTTGTATATTTTATCTTCAATGATGGGCTCTAAATATTGTTTTGATGTAAACGCTCTGCAATAATGCGATGGCATTTTAGGCAATGAAGCAAAAAACTGTTTAAGAAATGCCATGTCATCTTTCTTGATAATACGCTCTTCATTAACGTCATTATTACATGTGTTTGCTATCCCATGCTCTGAAGAAGCCACCCAGCATCTTACAGTAGACTCCTTCAACCCTTAAGTTTTTAAAAAATTCTTCAAACACACCTAGATTCGTCCAATAGATGTATTCAGAAAGTATTGTTTGCTGTCAGACCTGTAATTTACTGTATTTTTAACTTGTTTTTTCTCGCAAATCAAGACGTTAGATACAACATATTGTTTCCTTTGTTCCCATGTCATTTCTTTCCAGAACTTCGAAAATATATTCTGCCTTTCATCGTCAGTCAAATTTGAACAACCACGGACCTTAGACTTTGTACAAAAAGTAGAAGTGCACCTAGGACCCATTTCACGTGCTGGACGAAACGGTGCAGCATCACGAAGTACTTTGAATTTCTCATTTCCTGAAACCTTTTTATCTCTACGATATCCTATATACTCTTCTCCTTTCATACGTTTCATTTTGGTTTTAGATTTGTCCCATTTCTTAGAGTTTCCAAATCCCTTTAAACTTCTTTTCCTATTAGCATTGAAATCTCCGTATTCATCATCCGACAGCTGCGACAAAAATGCTGGATTTATAACTGTTCGATGCTCCAGCCAGGATCCTCTATGTTGAATATCTTGGGGATTCTTCTTATAAGTTACATGGAGATACAAATGATACAAATCATAGCATCACAATATGTTGATTTATTACTACACGTACAACAGATACATTTAATATATAACTCATATAACAGAGGAGCATACTAATACATGTCTATACTATACATAGCCTTTCGGCTAACTGAATAAACTATCTTAGGCATCAAAGTGACAGTACGAAGTTTGGCATTGACATAACATGTTCTTAAATAATTATCATGTTATGTAACAATAACAATTGTTGATACAGATGGTTGCTCTTTTTCACCTAAATGTGGAGCTGGGTCAAGAAGTGCTTCAAGAAGCACTATATTTATACCATAATATAAGGTCTTAATCCAATTTGCCCAAACTCGACTTACTGCACTCTTCGTTAGGACGGCAGAACTGAACCACAGGGGTAAATAGTTTCATTTAACATTTTCTCTGCAACTTTTTCTATGGAGGCCAAGTAGTTCTGGTCCAAAACATCACCCACTGTACCCCACGTCCCAGTCTGGACCTTCTAATTACCAATTGACAGACATACTGGCCAATGTTATGTTTAACTTGATTAAAAAATTGTTCTTTTCGGACAATATCAATATTTTTGTTTACAATTTAATTAAACAAATGCGTCCACGAGAATATGAAAAGTATATCAACGACAAGGACGTCGTTAATGTGCCCATTTAGATGCGTTGCATGTTTAATTATTTGATGAGAAGGTATAAGCTCGAGGGAATATCCAATATTAAAATTGGCATATAATGGCGGGGAAATGAATCAAAACTGGGAAGCGATGGTGGAAAAAATTGACAACTTGCGCGGTTTAAGGGGCAAATAGCCCCTAAAGCTTAAAAATCGCTCAGTTTGAGTCGGAACTACTCCGAAAAATGGGAATAAAAAAATTAAAAAAAATATACATTTCACACTTCAATTCTTCATCTTTAATATCATCGTTAATTTTTTTAATAAGACAAAGATTAATATTAAATAAATTAAAATTAAAAAGCCCTGTTTTCAGATTTCTTTTTCTATCTACTTACTACCTACTACGGCTATAAAGATGGTTCTTTTACGAAAATGTGAAGAATATATTTATCTAACATTTCATCGTTGAGTTTTTCGAAATACCGTTTTGTTTTCAAAATATACGTAAATAACTATTATTTTGTGAAAATATTTGTAATCGGTGCGTGCGCGGGCGCGCGGGACAGTGAGCCGCTGACTTTCGTACGAGGAGGTTGTGTCACTCTCCGCGGTGCCGCTATTTTGCAATCGTTTTTTTTACTCTGGAAATAATACAGAACAACATGCCGAAAAAAAATAAAATTATGAAAACCTTAGCGAGCAGAGGCCTTCGATTGAATGAAATCATGTAAGTAACACTCAAAATACCTAATATTTTCAATCGTTGTATATATTTTTATTCCTTCTTACCTACTTGAGATTTTAATATATAAATATAATATATACTCGTAGTATAATATTTTAGTAGACATGTACTAGTAAATTTCACAGAAAGTGTATAGTTCTATTTCTGCTTTAATTGAATTGCCTAATTACTAATTAATATATGAAACTTCTTTTTTAGGAAAGCGAAAGAGAGGAAAGCGTCTACGGAGACAACACCTAGCGGAGATTTTAGTGATTCTGTAAATAGCACTAAGTAAGTAAAGTACCTTTTTAGGGTTCCCCATCCAAAAGATAAAAATGGACCCTATTACTAAGGCTACGCTGACGCTGGCCCGTCTGTCTGTCTGTTTGTCACCATGGCTGAATCTCATGAACCGTAATAGTTACAGTTGAAATTTTTACAGATGGTGTGTTTCTGTTGCCACTATAACAACAGATACAAAAGTGTTTATATTTACCGTTTTTTCTGATGGTACGGAACCCTTCATGTGCGAGTACGACTTGCACTTGGCCGTTTTTATTTACAATTATTTTATCCTTTATGTGTTATCCGTTTTATATACATTTGAGAAAGAAAGTTTGAGAGAAACTTTTCTGCCTAAATTTCTAGACCGTGCATAAGGGAACGTACCCATACTACGTTACCTATTTTTTAAGATTTTTTGACCTTTACCTTCCTTCTCGGTGAAGTCTTTTAGTCTTTTGAAGACCTCCCTCCACCCCTAAACGGGTCACGTAGTATGTGTTCCATGAGAAAAGTTCAAGTAAATATAGGTACACCCTATAAACAATAATGTTTACCATAATATTATTATTCACAGCCAGCATCAGTGTTTCCAGTCACCGAAAAAGAGAAGTACCATAATTGCAAATGATGATAATGAATTCGATAAGGTATGGTAAAAAGTAGGGTATTATGTCCAGTCGATGTCCACCTAATATTGCAATTTAAACTTATGTTTATATTTTGTTACAGCTTAATGTTTCATCAGAACCGGAGAAAAATCAGAAATCATTCAGTGTTGACGGAAGACGAATTATAAAATTTGGTGAATTTTTTACCAAACTTAAAAATATTGCTAGTCATGGTCCCCTGAACTGTGGCCTTGGATGTGTTGATATTATTGGAGAAAAACAGATGGGCCTTACTTCAAATTTCACGTTGCAATGTAAACTATGTAACAATTTTTTTTATGTTCAATCTGATTCTCCAGACGAGTTTAGTATAAATAATTGCGCCGTAGCTGGTATGATTGCAATTAGTGGTGGTCACTCTCAACTTCAAGAATTGTGTGCTACTCTTGACCTTCCGATTATGACTGCTAAAGTTTATAAAAAGTGCCATGAAATAATTTCAATGAAAGTTGAAAAAATATCTTTTGATTCTATGAGTCAAACTGCACAGAAAGAAAGAGAAATCGCGATTTCTGAAGGCCGGGTAGACAAAGATGGTACTCCTATAATTGACGTCATAGTGGATGGTTGTTGGTCTAAAAGAACATACAAAAAAAATTATTCGGCTTTGTCTGGTGCGGCCGCCATAATTGGTAAGAAGACAGGAGAAATACTTTTTTTAGGGGTTCGAAATAAGTACTGTTGTATATGTGCACATTCTGAGAAGGAAGGCCTCGAGCCTAAAACGCATAAATGTTACAAAAATTTCAGCGGACCGTCTACTGGCATGGAGTCTGATATTCTATTAGAAGGTTTTAAATGTTCAATTACTATGCATGGTCTTATATATGGAAGGATGATTTCTGATGGCGATTCGAACACTTATGCCAAAATATTGAAAAATCGACCATACGAACATGTTACGGTTGAGAAAATTGAATGTCGGAATTATGTACTTAGAAACTTGTGCAATAAATTAATTCAGCTACAAACGGATACCAAATATCCTCTACGTTACAGAAAGCAACTGACACAAAACAAAGTAATGATTCTGAGGAGAACCATTCGCAAAATCATACAGATATATAAGACTGATTCAGAATCAGAAAAAAGGAGCAATATAGAACTATTGTATAATGATCTCTTATTAGCACATTTGCATGCTTTTGGTGATCACACACGTTGTAATGTGAGGTTTTGCTCTGACAAAGATATGAAAAAGTCTTCACACGTAACATCTGATATAGATAAATTTTTTTTCACCAGTAATCTCTGGGGTAGAATATGTTTGATTATGTCAAATGTAGCTGCACTTGCG
Source organism: Glaucopsyche alexis (assembly GCA_905404095.1). Taxonomy (NCBI): domain Eukaryota; kingdom Metazoa; phylum Arthropoda; class Insecta; order Lepidoptera; family Lycaenidae; genus Glaucopsyche; species Glaucopsyche alexis. Next base: position 21,041,529 of record FR990060.1, on the reverse strand, counting down.
CCAAGTTTAATTCACGATGTTAATAGTAACATCGTAGAACGATTCAATAGTATCGTAGCAAAGCTAGTGGGAGGCAAAAGGATAAATTTTAGCCGTCGAGGTTCCTATCAAACAAGATGTCATGCTGCTGTGCTTACATTTAACTTCCATAAAATGATGTCTTCTTTATATAAATCAGTACAAGGCTGCAGTCCTCGAGGAAAAATAAAACTTTTCGAACAGCGGCGTTTGAAGAGGATAAATATCATGAAGAAAATTTATCGAAAGAAAAACAGACGACTATTTTCGAAAGGGAATGATACGAACTACGGGGAAAAGTGTGAAAAACTGGATTTACCTAGCGACATTTTTGAAACAAAGAAGACAACTTTTTTAGAAAGCCTTAATCGCACCGACGAAGAGAAGCATAGAATACAAAAAGAAACTGTATTGCAAAGCATGTTTAGCGAGTGGATGGAAATTAGAAGGACAATTTTGACAGCTTCGAATTTTGGTAAAGAGATAAAGAGACGCGAAGATGTTAGTTGCGCTAATCTCGTAAAAGATATTTTATACAAGGACACACTATATCATGTAGCATCTATCAAACATGGAAGAGAAAATGAAAAGAAAGCTATAGAACAACTTAAACTACAAGAAAGTATTGATGTTCAACCTTGTGGACTTTTCATTGATAAATATTTGCCTTTCCTAGGAGCTTCACCCGATGGGATCATCAACGGTGATATGATTTTAGAAATAAAATGCCCAATAACTGCTTTTAGAAAAGGAATCAATCAAGCTATCAAAGAAGGCAAGTTATCTTTTTATAAACAAAATAAGAATGGTGTGATTCAAATTAATAAAAGTCACAATTGGTACTACCAAATACAGGGCCAACTACACATCACTAACATGAATAAATGCCTATTAGGTATATGGTACAATGAAAATGAACCAGTTAAAACTGAAGTAATTATAAAAGATGACTCATTTTGGGAAAACGAAATGCAAAACAAATTGAAGAAGTTTTATTTGGACTGTATATTACCCGAACTAATTGACCCAAGATATCCTAGAAACATGCCAATAAGAGATCCAGAATACATAGAAGAAGCTATAAAAAATAAAGCAATGAAGGTTAAGGCTAAAAAGAGTAAAACTGAGCTCAAAAGAAAGTCTGAAAACATTAATAGTCCATTAAACTCTGAAACTATACCTAGTTGTGGAAAAAAAAGAAGAGAAAGTGAAGATGAAAACGCAAGTAAAAATGAAACAGGTCAAAAATTATTAATTTATTGATAGTATTAATAGATCATATTTATGTGATGATAATATACATTAGGACAATAACAATATTTACTAATAAGCTTGGTTTACATTGGGTGATATGTTAATTCGGTAGTGCAATTATTGTAGTGATTTGTTATCACATTAAAAAAACATGAGAAGATTAAATAATAGATACTAAAGGTATTGACAGTGTATATAATAAATCCCTTATAATAGGTTGGGGAAAAAGTCTTTTCGCATTATAGTATGTATGAACTTGTCATAAAATATCTTGGGCTATACCAATTGTATCTGGCTGATTTTGGTATCATTAAAAAGTTTTAATTTTACAGAAGACAATTCCAAATTCAAATTAGGTAAATTTGAGATTTTCATTTGTTTTTCTTATTGTTAAAATGAGTGATTCTTATGAAGAATTTCGATACATTTTAAAATTTTATTACAAAAAAGGTAAAAATGCAACACAAGCCGCGAAAAAAATTTGTGATGTTTATGGACCTAATGCAGTATCTGTGAGAGTAGCGCAAATTTGGTTTAAGCGTTTTCAATCCGGAAATTTTGATATCAAAGATGCACGTCGCTCTGGTCGCCCTGTTACGGACAAAACTGTTGCCATTTTTGAAAAAGTGGAGCAAGATCGGCATATTAGTAGTAACGATGTAGCTGAAGAACTGGGGATTGACCACAAAACGGTTTTGGCGCATTTGAAAAAAGCTGGGTACACAAAAAAGCTCGATATTTGGGTGCCTCATGAGCTCACTGAAAGAAACCTAATGAACCGTGTACTCATTTGTGATTCTTTATTACGACGTAATGAAACCGAACCATTTTTGAAGAAGCTGATAACTGGTGATGAAAAGTGGATCACGTACGACAAGAACGTGCGAAAAAGATCGTGGTCAAAGGCCGGTCAGGCTTCACAGACTGTGGCGAAACCCGGGTTAACTCGCAACAAGGTGATGCTGTGTGTGTGGTGGGATTGGAAGGGCATTATTCATTATGAGCTGTTACCGCCAGGCAGGACCATCAATTCTGAACTGTACTGCGAACAACTGATGAGATTAAAGCAAGAAGTTGAGAGAAAGCGGCCGGAATTAATCAACAGAAGGGGTGTGGTTTTTCACCATGATAACGCTAGACCTCACACATCTTTAACCACTCAGAAAAAATTACGGGAGTTTGGCTGGGAGGTGTTAATGCATCCGCCGTATAGTCCTGACCTTGCACCTTCAGATTTCCACCTGTTTCGGTCGCTGCAGAATTCCTTAGGCAGTGTCAGGATGACATCACAAGAGGACTGCCAAAACCACTTGTCGCAGTTTTTTCATCAGAAGCCCCAAAAAATTTATAGCAATGGGATCATGTACCTACCAACAAGATGGCAAAAAGTTATCGAACAAAATGGCACCTATATACTTTAGTCACTTGTAAATAAACTTTATAAAAAAACCTTTTGAATTTTTATATAAAATGCGAAGAAACTTTTTCCCCAACCTAATATTTTCAGGCATGAAATTGAACTCTGAAAATGATTTATTATCCAATTCTCGTAAGAGAAACGAAAATAACAATATAGAAGATGAAGGAGTACGTGACATTAAGAAATCATCAAAGTATTTATGTGATTTAAATGTAGATTATAAAGAATTATGTAAAAGGTTATGTACAGGAGATGAAGATGAAAATAGGACTGAAGAAGAATATGATGTTGTCCTAAGTAAAAGGCAGTTGTACTTCAAAGATTTTTAGAATTTGTAATAATATAAATAAATATTTCTATTATCGAAATAAATGTTTTAATCACTAACTTATTTTTATTTAATTGGTTGGATAGGACAAAACCCCTATTATTTATTATAAATAGGTAGAAAATATTTTTGACTAGACTTTACTGCTCTGAAAAGACTTTGTCAACATGTTTAATACTAGCCAGTATTTTGTTTTATGAAAATATGATTCTAAACTACTAGCAACATATATACAAAAAAATCATGTTGGCTTGGGAAACTGTTCCCGAGAGATCGATATAAGCGGAGCCGCGAGCAAAAACTAGTGCATAATATATTTTTAGCCTTTGTTACTAACCGATAAGGTGCTTTCTGTTAGTGAAAGTATTTGTGAAATCAGTCCAGTAGTTTTTTGCTTATCCATAATAAACATACAAATCTCTCTTTTCTTTAGGGAACGTGTGTACGTTACTACGTGAACCGCTTAGGAGGGGAGAGGGAGATCTTCAAAACACTACGCTCAGTCACAGGAGCAGGAGGTGGCTTAAATTTTTGTTACGTAGTCGATTTCGCCGAAAGAAATTTTGCGATCTTTTTGACCTATATTCAAATATGGCGCGCAGTGTTTAGTGCTTCTTATTAACTATATAGCAATATGCTTTTACATAAGTTTATCTTCTTCATAATATTTAATTTACTAGTTATTATAAGCATGCATGAAGTCTTATGCAATAAATGCCGTATTAATAAAAAGAATTAATATGAATCAAATTATTTGAAATACGTATTACATAAAACTTTAAGGGGGAGGGGGGATCTTGGCATATACTACGAGTGGTCACCGAGGGGAGAGAAGGGTCAAAAAATAATAAAAAATAGGTCACGTAGTATGGGTACGTTCCCTTATGTACCTACATATAATATATAATTGGATTCAATACACAGAAAAAAACAAAAGCAATTGAACAGCTAATGAAAAATTAAGTGGTCCTACATTGGCATACTTACCCTACATAATTATCAGTTTTCCTAAAAACTGCCATTTTATTACATAGATATTATTTTGTTTTATTGTTTGTTCTTAGTATAAATTAATATTTACATACATATGATCAAAAATTGAAGTTGCATTTAAACCAATCCTAAAGTCGTTTAAAAGGACCGTTCCTTAGTTTTTAATCTGACGACGCGCGGAGATCGCGTGCGCCGCGGGGTGTATGCGGGTGGCGCGGCGGGAAGTGTTAGGCCACGCCCGAATCTGTGACGTCATCTACGTATATTTTCGCCTTAATCTCATCAATGACTAAAACCAACCAATTTCAAATGGCCGTCAAGAGTGTGGGCGGTGATCACATGATTGTCGAATATTCGGTACTATTGGTATAAAAAACCGAGACTGTGTCGACTCATGGCCTATTTTGCCTATCAAAAATAGCACAATCTGGGCAAAGAATTATCAACTAAAGTTGATATAGCGGTCAACTGCAGACTGACAAAATTCGATTACCCCCACCACTTTCCAAATCCAATGTATGGGACAGAGACGATTTAGTATAAAAGGCGATGCAAGCTCGGGCGCTTGCTCATTTTACTTAAAATTTTTTGCTTATTCAGAAGTAAAATAAACAGGAACAGGAATAACGCGCATTTTCTTTTCTTTTATATATTCTTACGCACATCGTCCCATATCTCATTGCAACCTGTGCCTTCGTCGAGTAAACATGAATTCTTTGGTGTTGTTGAAGAACACTTTACGTAGGGTCGGCTCTCCTAGTAAATTTGCGCCAAGAAACTCTATCTTGGGTTGTCGCTTTTGGCAATTTATTTACAGCTAATGCTTTGGTCATACTGGTCCACCATGAACGCCTCGACTTCGGTGCCGACCGCCGACGCGTACGCATCGTTGTAGTGCGCTCCGCAATAATAAATTGTTTTAATTTATTATTCTCTTCCGTGTGTGTTTTTGTGTGATTTCATTACGTGCACAGGTAAGCATTAGTGCTTCCTAGTGTCCCTGTTCGGTCGAGGCGTACCTCTCCAGGGAATAGGAGGAAGATTTGTGGCGATTTGGACGCGGTGTTTATGTAAGATACTCGGTGTCTTAACATTGTATTGTGCTGTGTATAATTCGCGAACAGACGCTTTTATTTAGTTTAGATTAGTTACTAGTTTATAAATCTAGTTACTATAATTAATAATAATAATAATAAGACATTTATTCAAAAAAAAATTGGACATTACACTACACAACTACATTACATTAAAATAAAGTGAGCATTAATTAAAAAGTTGCTAAGGATAGGTAGGTAGTGTAATGCTCAAACCAATGAAAAGGAGTCTACTCAGGTAAATGACTGAGGAATACCACAGTCCCTGATATTCTGTGGATCCGTACCTGTTGTCAGGCGTGTGACAGACCACTTTTTATTAATTTTAGCCATTTTTATTAGTTTAGTCATAGATTGTTAAACCACGTGCGACCACGTGCTCCCAACGTGGTTTTTGACATTTCACGTGTGACAAGTGACAGGTGTCAGCTGACAGGTGACATCTCAGTGTTGCCAACTACATTGCGCGAACGGAGTCGAGCTTTTTGTCAAGTCCAGCAAGTACGTCTAACATGACTGAGCCCGAGGGTGGCGGGAAACCGCCTCCGCGGACTCCACCCCCGCAGCCCTTCCAGCCGCGCAAGTCTCCAGCTCGTACACCCCCTCCCTCCGCTCCCCCTCCTCGGTGATGTACAACACGACATCGGACGAGGAGACGTCGGCGGTTGAGGCGGCGGCCGCGAGTGCGGCAAGAAGGTTTTATGACGAGACGCTGGAGGTCATCAGGTCGCCGCAGACGTCACCAAGGAACCAACCAGGACCGAGCCAGCAGCCTGCTAAGCGTCTACTATCTTCGGATGAAGCAGCGTCTGCCACCAAGAAGAGACCAAAGCGACGACTAGCTAGACCGTGCCTGCCAATGAATGTTGAGTTGGCACAAGTGGACCAAGGTGATGGAGCACCAGACACCCCAGGAGTCTTTAGAACGCCCTGCTCCACGGACGCCGAAGAGGAAGATTATTGGAAAGGAGAGTTAGACAGAATTGGTACCACCTGGTCTCGTTGGCAAATAAGGCAGCAGCGAGTATCAACTCTATTATCCGGTCGCCACTATCGAGACTTAACAAGTCAGACAGCTCTCGAGTGTCTAAGGACGTAGCCAAGATACTTGAAATCGTCTCTCATCTCGCCATTGTGGTTGGTGAAACATCTAAGGTGGCAGAAATCGGAAATCTGCAAGTATCCAATTTAATGGACGCTCTTCAAAAAGAGAAGACCCAAATGGAAGAGGAAAGGCGTAGGGCAGATATTGCCATTCAGACAAGACGTCTTGCGTCACCACCGTCTTTTGCCGATAAAGTACGGGGAACAGCGAGTGGACCCTGTATTAAAGTTTTGCCAATGAATGATGAGGCCAGGACCTCAGAAGACACAAATAAGATATTGAAGACCTCCATAGCCCCCGCCGCACTCGATATAAGAGTTGAAAAAGTTAGAAAGATCTCCGGGGCCGCCGTCTTAGACCAGATACGAACGTCACAGGACATGGACAAGCTGAAAGCGGCAATGCCCGAAACCCTTAGGACTGAGCCACTAAGGGGCCGCCAGCCTCTGGTCGCCCTACGTAACATCGATGGAACAAACCTAGACTTAGGTGAGATTTTGAAGGCCATCAAAGACCAAAATCTAAGGGACGATGACAAATGGCCACTCGACCGTCTAAAGAAGAGTTGTCAGTTAGCTTTTAAGAAAGGCAGATCTGGGGGCACACGAACGACCTATGTCATTAAGTGCGAACCGGAGATGCGGAAGTGCCTAGTTGAAAAAAGAAAGCTATACATTGGCTGGGAGGTAATAGACGTAGACGACTATACAATAGAGATCTGTTGCCGACAGATGGAGAGAAAGGCTGTAAGGCCGAAAATCCTACTTGTGGTCAATGTGGAATCACAGGGCATTCAACAGTAGAATGCAAAGAGACAATCCGACGGTGTGCTACATGCCACAAGTTTGGACACACCAAAGCTGCCCTGGAACACCGAACCGCCAGCACAGACTGCTCGGCCCGTAAATACGCAGAACGGAGAATGCTCGAAACTACAAATTACTAATGGCGGGTACCAAGCACCTTAATGTCGGCTAGATCAATTTGGCGGGGGTACAGACGGCTACCACTTGCTGAAGAGTTAGGGTTAGACGTCGTTCTGGTCCAGGAACATTACCCTGGCCCTGCTCTTCCTGCCGCGGCAAACACCATCCTGCAGAGCGGCGAAAGTGCCAGGGCGGGGATTTATGTTCATCGGAGGGACCTGGCATGCGCTGTTTTACAACACCTGTCAAACACACACCGCCTAGTGTGTCATGTACTGAATGACAAAGACGGCGTGTACCTTGTCTCTGTGTACTTTCAGTACAGCGATGACATAGATGTCCACCTTGAACACCTGGGCACTGTCCTTGCCTCCTTGAGAGGTAAGAGACTCATAATAGGGGTGGACTCAAACGCGCACTCTCCGATGTGGTACTGCGAGGAGAGACAGTACACTGGACGCAGACCAGACGTCATGCACCGTCGAGAGTCGATGGAGGCGTTTATCCTGGCACATGGACTCCGCTTGGCCAACGCTGAAGACCAGCCGGCCACGTTCTCTACGTCGAACGGAACGTCCAACATCGACCTGACACTAACAAAAGGCACCCTGTTAACGGGGTGGAGGGTGCATGAGAACGCTATAGACAGTGACCATAGGCTGATTACATATGTGGTAGCTAAGAATCCAACTTCTGGCGCTGAGCCGAACGAAGAGCCAATACGGTTTCGAGAGCGCGGTGTGGAATGGGAAATCTTCGAAGACGAGATCCAAAAAAGGACTGGTAACTTTAGTTGGAATGCTTCTGCAGAAGTGGTCTGTGCAAAATTCACCAAAATGGTGACGAGCACGGCCACACGCATCCTAGGACTTAGTAAGGGGGGGAGAACTGAGCGTGGGTATGAGTGGTGGACACCGGTCCTGGACCGGCTCTGCCGCGAGACCTACAGCTCGCGCAGAGCTTGGCAGGCGAGTCGGAAGGGCAATTGCCCGGATGAGGAGGCTGCTAAGCGGCGCTTTCATGTGCTTAGGAGTAGATATAGGTACGCCATAAAGGAGGAGCAACATAAGTTCTTTAGGTCCGTAGCAGAAACGGGAAACCAGGACCCTTGGGGCCAAGGTTATGCTGGGGGAATCGAGGAGGCCATGCACAGCCTTATGTATGCTCTGTGTCCGGACGAAGATGTGTCCAGAGATACGGAGTATCACCGGCAAGTGCGGTTTGTGGCAGCCGCGATTCCCGCAGGAGAAGATGCCCCTCCTCCGACGGAAGAAGTGGTCGCGACCATAGTCGGGGATCTTCCCAACACAGCACCGGGAATCGATGGGATCAACGCTCGTATAATAAAACACGTTTGGGCAGCCGCGCCACGAGAGTTTGCTGAAGTGTTTAGGCGGTGTGTCCAGGAGGGCGTTTTTCCGCGAGTATGGAAGGACGGAAAGCTGATTGTCCTGCCCAAAGGCAACGGCACGCCGCTTTCCGATCCTAAAGCCTACCGGCCCGTCACTCTGCTGCCGATCTTTGTTAAATTTTAGAACGCGTAATGTTAAAGTGCGCCACGCAAATGACAAGGGGTCTATCGGAATGCCAGCATGGGTTTACTCGAGGACGGTCGATGGTATCCGTTTTGAGGAAAATCCTCGGAACGGCTCGTGAGAGTTCGTCGAAATATGTTCAGGCGATCTTTTTAGACATCTCTGGGGCCTTTGATAATGCCTGGTGGATGATCATGCTGAAAGCGAAAAGGGGGGGGGGGGGGGGGGGGTGGGGCTGTCCGCCAAACATCTATCGGATGCTGGCGGGCTACTTCACCGGACGCAGGGTAGGTATGTTCGTCGGTCGCAGGGTAGTGTGGAAGGCGGCCACTATGGGCTGTCCGCAGGGATCAGTGTTGGGTCCTTCGCTCTGGAACATCCTGATGGACGACTTGCTTCGACTGCCGCTTCCTGGGGGGGTAACATTCGTGGCCTATGCCGACGATGTGACGATTCTGATTGAGGCCGACTCACGTGCGGCTCTTGAGACGAAAGCCTCAACTGCATTGCGGCTCGTTGGTGAATGGGGTGTCCGTAATAGGCTGGAATTTTCCCCTGCAAAATCGTCAACCATGACGGTAAAGGGGAATTTCCAGCGACCCCCAGTCATTAAACAGACGTTAAAAACAGCCTCCGTGGTCTAGTGGTTCAAGCATTGGCTCTCGACTCGGAGGTCATGGGTTCGATTCCCGCATTGGAACAACAAAAATGTTGTTTCCAAGTTTGGTTAGGACAATGCAGGCTGATCACCTGATTGTCTGACAAGAAAGATGATCCATGCGTCGGATGGGCATGTTAAAAGTCGGACCTGCGCCTGATCTCTCGTCAGTCGTGTCGGTTATCCGTCCCACTGGGTTATGAGAGTAAAGGAAGAGAGAGTGCTCTTGTGTACTGCGCACACACTTGGGCACTATAAAATTACTCCTGCATAACTGGCCTGGTTTCAATGAAACCGGCCACCGTCACCGAGATCGGTGTGGGGAGTTATTAAACTTGGGACGAACTCCATTGGGAGCGTCGCGTCGACCACGGCGTTAGGAGTGGTGGTCGATTCAAGTCTTTCATTCGCGCGGCACGCAGTATCCATAGGGGAGAGGGCCGCAAATTGCTTCGGCAAAATGTCGCGAGTATCGGCTAGCTCATGGGGGGTGAGGTACAGGGCCCTTCGGGTACTGTACCAGGGGACCTTTGTGGCTACCGTGACTTACGCTGCTGCATGTTGGCACGAGCGGGCGACACTTCACGTTGTGCGGAGTGCGCTTTTGCGCACCCAGAGACCCGCTTTGATCCTTATGACCAAGGCGTATCGCTCGACGAGCACTGACGCCCTGGCAGTTCTGGCAGGGGTGCTTCCGGCCGACCTCGAGGTAATACGTGCTGGCAGACAAGGTGTGATGCGCGAGTCCGCGGTTACCAAGGAAGAGCTTCGGAGTGCGAAACTCAGGGAATCTGAGTCCGCTTATGCCCTATGGCAGGAGCGTTGGGACGCATCGACCAAGGGGAGGGAGCTTTACCGATTCTTCCCTGATGTGAAGGCCCGTAGCAAGGCCGTTTGGGTGGATCCCGATTATGAGACGTCGCAGCTGCTTACCGGTCATGGCTGTTTCAGAGGGAGGCTTCACAGATTGAATCTTTCCGACGTGGGGTCATGCTACTGCGGCGAAGCTGCGGTAGAAGACGTACACCACGCTACCTGGGAGTGCCCTCTGTACAGGGAGGCGCGTAGGGAGCTTTTGGATGGGATCGAAGTCTTCGGAGAAGGTCCGGCCTATTACTGCGACCTCGTTTCTTCAGCGGCGAACTTCGGAAGGCTACGGGAATTCGCGCGACTATGGCATAGGATAAGAAGTGGATTAGAACGCCAAGAGAGAGCAAATGGAGGCGAATAAGGACGAAACCTAGATGGTAGAACCAGTACGCACTGTCGGAAGACACCGAAGTCGTATCTGTGTTGTCCGCCCCAGAAAGGGGAGAAGGACTTAGGGACAAATAGAAATAGACTAAATAACTTGTAGGGAATTAAGAATTGCGCACCCGAAGGGAAGAGCCCAGGACAGTAGGGTGCGCATTCCCATGCTTCGGCCCGTATAAACAAGATCGGTTGATGGGGCAATGGCTTGGTGGAGGGATTTGGTCCACCATGTAGCTGGAGGTCTACCTCTCCCTCTTTTAGTTTCTAAGACACAACGCTTTTTTGCCAACATTGTTTTCTTCTCTGCGCACCATCTCAAGCGTCTTTCTGTCAGTTTTTCGGACACTGGGGTTATCCTGAAGCTACCTCGGATGTATTTCGAATCCTGTCCAGTTTTGTAACCACCAGACCATCGTAACATCTTCAATTCAGTAGTTGAAGTTTCTGTGCGTGTGTTTCCTTTAGCGTTCAACATTCCGCACCATATAGCATTGTAGGTCTTACCGCCATTTTATATACCTTTCCTTTTGTGCGGATCGGCATATTTTGGTCACATAGTACACCGGTTAAGGATCTCCATTTCTGCCATGCAACACTGACTCTATGTGCTATATCTGCTTCCACCTCTGCATTGTTCGAGATAATGGATCTTAAGTATTTAAAATGTCTCACTTTAGGGACTGGTGTTTGATCAGGATAATAAACAGTTGTTGTTCTGGTGGTATTTCGATTAAAAATGCATTCCACGTGTTCGGTTTTGATCTGACTTTTAAATCTACAAAATAAAAAATAACATACTTATAGTTTAATTTATTCACTTTGTCTTACACTCTAGCAGACAAAATTGGCGTTGAATATCTTACTTTTTACTTTATTAATTGACGTGGTTTTGCACGTTCCACCATGATAATAATTAAAAGTATTAAAAAGAGTAGAAAAAAAACCCAAAACCCCATATATCAATATAAATGTAATTTTTCGTTTTTATAGGTGACGCGTAACAATGTATCCAACTCTTTGTACAAACTTCGCATTACATTTAGTGTCGCAATTGTGGCCTAATCTGGATCTGTGGAACTGTCGTCCGAATTAATTAGTTTCATTTAACATTCTCTCTGGAACTTTTTCTATACAGGCCAAGAAGTTCTGGTCCAAAACATCACCCTCTGTACCCCACGTCCCAGTCTGGACCTTCTGATTACCAATTGACAGACATACTGGCCAATGTCATGTTTAACTTGATTAAAAAATTATTCATTTCGGACAATGACAATATTTTCGTTTACAATTTAATTAAACAAATGAGTCCACGAGAATATGAAAAGTATATCAACGACAAGGACGTCGTCCCACTCAGATGCGTTGCATGTTTAATTATTTGATGCGAAGGTATAAACTCGAGGGAATATCCAATATTAAAATTGGCATATAATGGCGGGGAAATGAATCAAATATGGGACGCGATGGTGGAAAAAATTGACAACTTGCGCGGTTGAATCTCATCAATGACTAAAACCAACCAATTTCAAATGGCCGTCAAGAGTGTGGGGGGTGATCTCGTGATTGTCGAATATTCGTTACTATTGGTATAAAAAACCGAGACTGTGTCGACTCATGGCCTATTATGGCTACCAAAAATAGCACAATCTGGGCAAAAAAATTTCAACTAAAGTTGATATAGCGGTCACCTGCAGACTGAAAAAATTCGGTTACCCCCACCACTTTTCAAATCCAATGTATGGGACGGAGACGATTTAGTATAAAAGGCGATGCAAGCTCGGGCGCTTGCTCATTTTACTTGAAATTTTTTGCTTATTCAGAAGTAAAATAAACAGGAACAGGAATAACGCGCATTTTTTTTTCTTTTATATATTCTTACGCACATCGTACCATATCTCATTGCGACCTGTGCCTTCGTCGAGTGAACATGAATTCTTTGGTGTTGTTGAAGAACAAGGTGGACGTGAGTCAATGGGTGTCCCCGATCAAACTGTCATATACGCAAGTTTGTATGAAATTCGGCGTGGACATTGTCGGAGATAGACGCAATGCCTTTTTCTGGAACATGCTGCTCAACGAAAAACTGGTGATCAATGACGAACTGCTCGCGTGGTGTGGCTATTCGGGCGAATACAAAACTATGAAAACTCATTTCGTATCACTGCTAAAGAAAAATTCTCATATTCTGTACAACGAAATTGAAGATGTGCATTATAAAAAGAAGCGTTACATTATTATGGAGCCGCTGGATTTCGAATCGCTGCTGATGCAGATGCGTAGCTGCAAAGCTCAAGAAATTCGTAAATTGTATTTATTTTTGAAACAAATCTCCATCCATTATACAAAGTACGAAAAGTGTTACGAGGAGCGTCGCAACGAGCTAATTACTCATCAGAATCACCAGCTGACGCAGACGGTGCACGAACTCAAGAATTTGAAGCTGCAGGTCAAGAAAAATGCCGATCGCGAAGTGGACCGAGCAGAGGAAGAGAGGCGTCGGGCAGAAAAGGCAGAGGCTCGACATCTAGAGGAAATTGAAAAACGCAAGTGGGCGGAGAAGCGTCACTCGGAAGTCTCGACTCAGTTGAACGTCATTAAAAAACGTATCCGTACCGAGGTGGGGGATCGATTACGCATAGAGGTTGCTCCGCTCGTATCGCCCTCACCCATCAACGTCAACAAAGAGCGCTGTTTGGGCCTGATATGTCTGCGCCCCGGCGCAGAATGGTATATCATCCGACGTCAGAGAGAGAGTTTCAATAAGGCCGTAGCGAGGGTGATGTGTAAACACGCCACGGCTAATCTGGTCAAGAAGTGGCATGGGGTTGCACACGCGGTCGACGTGGGTAACGCTCTGAAATTGCGTCTGCGAAATTTGAAATGGATGGCTCGCGGTAATATTTTACGACTCAACAAAGACTCGGACGTGATCTATTCAAATAAAGACTTGGTCGAGTTCATTGAGGACATATTGCGTGAAAATGTAGCTATAGAAATGGCACACAACACTGACAATATTATTCAATAATAATAAAAAATATATTATTAAATCAATTTTTTTTTCCGATCTTCCCTATCTGGTCCGTCACTTATCTTTATTATCTTTGTGAGGTAAGCCATGCGGTAATGTACCCATAGATACACCAAGTTTGTGTGCATATCAAATTGAGAGTCGCGATGAGTGCGGCGGTAATGGAATGTCATCCAACGGACAGCACTTTACTGGGTATGTGGTAGGGTAGAACTAATTGATATAACGTTTAAATACAGATAATGGAAAGTATGTAAAATTTCAGTCTGATTCGTTTGTGTCCACAAGCGATCGAAATGTTACACTGCGCAATGTGACCGGGTTGGAAAATGAAGATTGCAAATCGTCATGAAACAGATCACACAATGCTGCGATGTCCCCAGCAGATGGCGTGTGGGTGCACTATATGGCTGTTTCGTCTGGCGGGCATGCAACGGCAACGGGTCAGACACGACCGGGCACATCGCTTCCGCTCACACGAGTTAAAATTGGACGACACTGTGAACATAGAAATATTAATTTTGCCACGCGGGGGGGACGGTGCGCGAAGCACACGTATGTCGCAAGTCCGGGATGCGCGTTGTAGATCTCCGGCAATCACATACAGCTCCTCTGATAGGAGCCTCTGGATGCCGGAGATATCTATCCGCGGGTCCGGTACTAGGGCCTAGGGAGCCAAATTTTTATTAAGGCAGTGAGAGTGGGGGCGCCTTCTATGAGGGCCTGCATAATGGTAGGTAAAACCTCCTCCCCGGCTTCAATTTTGTGAAAAGAATTCATAGCCAGGGAGAAGAGGAAATGAAGCAGATGAGCCGTGGTTTGGGGACCCTCGCTGTGACCACTTACCTGGTACAGCTGGTGGCATGGTAGGCAGGTAAGCCCTAGATTGGGCTGTCTCCGTAGCGGTTGTAGATTCCACGGCCGTTACAATCGCGGAGGAAGCGCTGTAAGCACGAGGTGGGCGCGAGGGGCGCTGCGTAGGTGGGACCGCCTGGTAGGGGTCTGTCTGGAATGGAGCGAGCGGGGGCGGCTCAAGCTCACACTCGGTGGCAAAATAGAGAGAGACAGTGGCAGGGGTAGCGGCCGCAGGGGGTACGGCAGCTTTCCCCCTGGAGCTGGGCTTTTTCTTCTTCCTCGGTGAAGGCGAGGGGAAGTCGTATTCAGAGGGGGCGACGTACCTAGGGGTGCTGTCGTTAGCCTCCGCCATCAGCCATGTAGAGATTGGCGGAGGAGGCGGGACCTCTTGCTCCAGTATGGGCGGGTCCCTGTTTGTGCAGGGAGGAGAGGTGCGAGCCTGCTTTGCACGCAACCTTCTAGCTGCCCTGCGGAAGATCAGGCACTGCCGACTATTTGCGGTGTGGGCACCTCTGCAGTTCACGCAGGTGGGCGGCTCGTCGGAGGGGCGAGGGCAATCCCACACATTGTGCTCACCGACACAACGGACACAGGCTACCCTGCGGTGGCAGTTTTGACTCGAGTGCCGATATTGGAAACATCGATGACACTGGGCCGGGCTGCTACTGCCCCGCCAGGCTTCGATGGTAACACCCGGCATATTTAAAAGTTCAGTTACCTTATATTATATGCCGGGTACGACGTCCGGGGCCCGAATAATACGGGCGAAATAAATTTGACCGGAGGGTTCGGACCTCGCCGGGACTGAGGACACGTATTCCGCCGCATATCCTAGTTTGGCGAGTCCGGCCCTGATGTCCTCATTGTTAGTAGAGGGAGGTAGGCCCTTGATGCCTACCTTAATGCTACGGTCTTGAGGAAGCGAAAACGAGAACCAGGCAGCGGGACCATGCTTCTCCAGGTCCGTTAGGTAGGTCTTGATGATCTTGAATTCGCGTTCACTTTGGTGCGTGAAGCGAATTTCAAGACCCTTTGTTTTAGCACGCGGTGCGTGCTGGGCAAAGAATTTTCAACTAAGGTTGATACAGCGGTCACCTGCAGACTGACAAAATTCGATTACCCCCACCACTTTTTAAATCCAATGTATGGGACGGAGACGATTTAGTATAAAAGGCGAAGCAAGCTCGGGCGCTTGCTCATTTTACTTGAAATTTTTTGCTTGTTCAGAAGTAAAATAAACAGGAACAGGAATAACGCGCAAATTTCTTTTTCTTTTATATATTCTGACGCACATTGTCCCATATCTCATTGCGACCTGTGCCTTCGTCGAGTAAACATGAATTCTTTGGTGTTGTTGAAGAACAAGGTGGACGTGAGTCAATGGGTGTCCCCGATCAAACTGTCGTATTCGCAAGTTTGTATGAAATTCGGCGTGGACATTGTCGGAGATAGACGCAATGCCTTTTTCTGGAACATGTTGCTCGACGAAAAGCTGGTGATCAATGACGAACTGCTCGCATGGTGTGGCTATTCGGGCGAATACAAAACTATGAAAATTCATTTCGTATCACTGCTGAAGAAAAATTCTCATATTCTGTACAACGAAATTGAAGATGTGCATTATAAAAAGAAGCGTTACATTATTATGGAGCCGCTGGATTTCGAATCGCTGCTGATGCAGATGCGTAGCCGCAAAGCTCAAGAGATTCGTGAATTGTATTTAGTTTTGAAACACATCTCCATCCAGTATACAAAGTATGAAAAGTGTTACGAGGAGCGTCGCAACGAGCTAATTACTCATCAGAATCACCAGCTGACGCAGACGGTGCACGAACTCAAGGATTTGGTCAAGAAAAATGCCGATCGCGAAGTGAACCGAGCAGAGGAAGAGAGGCATCGGGCAGAAAAGGCAGAGGCTCGACATCTAGAGGAAATTGAAAAACGCAAACGGGCGGAGAAGCGTCACTCGGAAGTCTCGACTCAGTTGAACGTCATTAAAAAACGTATCCGTACCGAGGTGGGGGATCGATTACGCACAGAGGTTGCTCCGCTCGTGTCGCCCTCACCCATCAACGTCAACAAAGAGCGCTGTTTGGGCCTGATATGTCTGCGCCCCGACGCAGAATGGTATATCATCCGACGTCAGAGAGAGAGTTTCAATAAGGCCGTAGCGAGGGTGATGTGTAAACACGCCACGGCTACTCTGGTCAAGGAGTGGCATGGGGTTGCACACGCGGTCGACGTGGGTAACGCTCTGAAATTGCGTCTGCGAAATTTGAAATGGATGGCTCGCGGTAATATTTTACGACTCAACAAAGACTCGGACGTGATCTATTCTAATAAAGACTTGGTCAAGTCCATTGAGGACATATTGCGTGAAAATGTAGCTATAGAAATGGCACACAACACTGACAATATTATTCAATAATAAAAAAAAAAACATTTTATTAAATCAATTTTTTTTTCCGATCTTCCCTATCTGGTCCGTCACTTATCATTATTATCTTTATTCACCGGATGCACCTCTGGTATAAAAGACACACTCATGCACGACCTACGTAATGCATGATGCGAGAGGCAAGCAATTTGGTTTTTTGCGAGGTAAGCCATGCTGTAATGTACCCATAAATACACAAAGTTTGTGTGCATTACTCGTATATAAAATTCGTGTTGGAATGTCACCCAACGGACAGCATTTTATTGGGTATGTGGTAGGGTAGAACTAATTTATATAACGTTTATATACAGATAATGGAAAGTATGTAAAATTTCAGTCTGATTCGTTTGTGTCCACAAGCGATCGAAATGTTACACTGCGCAATGTGACCGGGTTGGAAAATGAAGAGTTACAAATCCTCATGAAGCAGATCACACAGTGAGAGTCGACTTTTAAATCTACAAAAAAAAAAATAACATACTTAAGTTTAATTTTTTTACTTTGTCTTACATTCTAGCAGACAAAATTGGTGTTGAATATCTTACCTTTTACTTTATTAATTGACGTGGTTGTGCACGTTCTACCATGATAATCATTAAAAGTATTAAAAACAGTAGAAAAAAAACCCAAAACCCCATATATCGATATAAATGTAATTTTGCGTTTTTCATAGGTGACGCGTAACTAGGGTTGCCAAACCTAATAGCCGGACAGACCAGCCAGTTTGTCCGGACATTTGGGTAAAAAGGCCGGATACCCTACATTCTTAAGTATTTTGTCTCATTATTAATATATACGACAGTAAAAAGGTTTCATAAGTCAACAATCCTTTTGGATTTTCACAAAATATTTATACAGGATTATTTTTTCACCACTACAATAAATCAACATACGTAATAGTTGTCAAAAATAAAAATTAATAGCGATTTTTGTTACTACCCCTTTGGGTCAAAAAAAAAAAAAAACAAAATTATCAATCACCGAACTTATCCGCTTAACTAATACAAAATGTGGATGCATTACGGATCTATCGATGCTTTGTTGCCAACTCGTGCGCCGCCCGGCCGATCGCTTACTACTTCGCTTACTCGCTTACTCTGTCGACATTTTATAATATCTTTAGTAATATTACAATCTAACAGTTTTTACAATTTTACGGTGACATATTATACGTATCGTTCACCGGTTCTCGCGTACAAATGGAACCGTAGCAGTGTTCCGGGGCTATCGGGATTCGGGACCGAAGAGGGTTATTACTGAAGTTACGATACCCAAGTATGTCATCGAGACTAAGGAACTGTTATTTAGCATATTGTTTAGATTTACTTGCGACTGCGAAGAAAATCTAAGACATCAATTCGGCATCATTTTCATCAATCCGGACCGTCTGTCCGGAAATATTACGCAACCGGACATTTTTTCTGACGATTATATAATCAGATATGTGTTGAAGAGAAATTTAGTAATATTTGAAAAGTGTAATGATAAAGTAAACACTTTGAATTATGAATAACCAAGTAATTCTCTGGAGAGGAGGTACGCACTGTGGTATAAAGAGCAATCACATTGGTGAGAATTTAGGAGTGTCTCACTACAATATCAAAAGATTATTCTAATTTTAATATGCCTCTTGTTGTTAATCACAATGTCCACGATAATTGTAAAGTTGATTTATTACAAGTAGGTATTTAAAATATAATGTACTCATGCAACGAGCCAAGCGCTCGTTCAACAGTCGTTTGGTCGACTACTACGACGAATCGTTGAAGACGACAATGACAACGCCTACAAATTATGTCGAGTATAAAGTTTTGTTTAAATTCATGACACAATAATTAGAATGGGCATTGCTCTGTATAATATATATTGTCCAAAACTATCAACAAAATATGGATATGGCCCTGATCTTTTTCAAAGTTTCCCGACAATAGCTTTCAATTTAACGTCCAAATTGTCGTCGGTGGGTAAATATTTTTTCAATTTCATCAGAAATATGCCGCAGTTGTAAATGGCGCGCTCAATGGCCATCTCGAAACTTTTCTACAAGAGGTGTACATGGGGCTTACTCGCATTAATTTTGATTACACCCTTTGGGATGACAAACGCATAAAATATGAAGGAGGATAAAGTATCAATCTTTCGCATAGTAACGAATTGTGGAAATATACAGTAAAGCTATTTTATCCAATCCACACTCTACGTTTGAAAAATTGACTCTTGTCTATTGGGCAGGCACTTAATTTTTAGTAAACGCTCATTGAGTACCGGTGACGGTAAATAATTCTGCATCGAATAACTGGTACACTACTCATTAGATACACTATACCAATAACGCCAACTATACAAATTAATATCAATTATGATAATTGATATTAATTTGTATAGTTGGCGTTATTGGTATAGTGTATTATAAATATAAACATTCAGTACATTCACCACATCCCGCCACGATAATTAAGATTAGACCAACTCTGCCCAAATTTATCAATCAGAGAATGGAGGTACCAAGTATTATGAAGAGTAATAAATATAATAATTGGCTACATTGGTCATTTATGCAAGAATAATCTAGAATCAAATTATATAATTTTTCAACTCGCGATAATAATATTATATCATCAAGATGTAATGTGTGTTCAATTTGACCCCTTGTGAATCTATCATTGACCTCGTTAGTAATCGATACACGCATTCAAAATGCATTTATTTGAATAATAAGCGTTCGTCTGCATGGCGGTTACCTGCAGACTGGCAAATTTCGACTACCCCCACCACTTTTCAAATCCAATGTATGGAACGGAGACGATTTAGTATAAATTGCGATGTAATCTCGCGCGCGAGCTCATTTTACTTAAGAATTTTTGCTTGTTTATAAGTAAAATAAAGAGAAAGTGGCACTTTTGGCAACACT
This sequence comes from Glaucopsyche alexis, assembly GCA_905404095.1. Taxonomy (NCBI): domain Eukaryota; kingdom Metazoa; phylum Arthropoda; class Insecta; order Lepidoptera; family Lycaenidae; genus Glaucopsyche; species Glaucopsyche alexis. Next base: position 21,021,710 of record FR990060.1, on the reverse strand, counting down.
ACCTTTACACTTGGATTTTAATCAGAGTGCCTGTTTGGCTATGCGTGACTGATATTGTTTAATGTTGCATTTGGATTTAATCAGGTGCTACAGTATCAAATCAAGTTTTGTGGAGCGGCACGCGGCGTTACGAATTATTATTTATTGTTGCTTCTTGATTTAATCAGGCAGGATAATCATATTTTTGACGAACCGAGCCAGTCTACTACGCCCCTTTTACTTTGTTGATCATTTAGTTTAACCTTTGAAAACGTAGCCAAAAACGAACTTTGACCAAATAATAATAATTTTTAATCGACTCTACAAACATTTTGAATAGTGTCCTGAGAATGATAGGAGGCAGAACAGACACTGCTCTCCTTCTCAGGCTCACTGAATTACATGTCAGCGTAGCGAGATAGGAGCGGCGCGCTAATTATTTTAATAAGTTTTGTTTCCCCTCTCTACGTTATACTTATCACCGACGCGCTATCTTAGCAATGTTCTAGCGACCTCTAGCGTAAGCTCGGTATAACTCATCGGTATATCATTTAGCTCAAGCAATCGATAATATTGTACTTATACGAAGCGGTACCATGAGAGGTCGCTAGATGGCACTTTAAATAAATTAAATAATCTCCTCACTGGTGCTACTAAAATTATATGATCAGGCTATACAAAATCTAGCGGTCTAGAATACACTGCAGAAGTATTTTAATGTATGTATCCGACAACGATTAGATATAATAATATATTAGGTAGTTTGTTGACCGCGCCTAGGACAAAAACATAGCAATTAGCACTGTGTGTCTTTGCATTTAGCAGCCTAGCCGTCACAAAATGTAACTGTACACCGCAGGCCTTACTCTATGTATCGCCCGCCTGCCGCGACTTGCATCCGTCTGTCCCGCCTGTTGGTCTCTACACCGCGCTATATTCCTTTTACTATATTATAGATAGACGTCTGCCGCTCATCGCAGGTGATAAGCGACTGAGTCATTTGCGATACCCCCACTCCAAATTTTGAAAATGTATGGAGAGTGGGGATAACCTTGAAGCGCGCGAACCATTACTTATACGGCAGTTGTCCAGGTTTAAAGTATAAGATTTAATCGCACCCTGACGCCTGTCTAAAAGTAATTAAATATATTGTAATAGAGGGGCGGAGGAGGTAGTGTGGGGGGGGGGGGGGAAGGTTATGCAGATTTATACATATACATATTTTATGTTGTACAAAATGACCCAGGCTTCACACAAAATGTATAGAGCGATCTAGAAAATACACTGCAGGCCTTATTGTTGTATGTATCTCCACGACGACGACGACGATGATGATGATGATGACAACGATTAGACATATTGTCGTTTTGCGTCCGCAATATATTAGATGCTATTTGTGCTAAATGCTAAGTGCCAAGACATGACAATGCTGCACAAAATGTAACGGACTCTAGAATACACACCACGGCAGGTCTTAATGTATGACGTCAACCATTACGCGACACTCGCCTGTGTTTCATTTAGTACGTGTAATGTACAACATGACCTGTTATCACCGACGCGCTATCTTAGCAATGTTCTAGCGACCTCTAGCGTAAGCTCGGTACAACTCATCGGCATATATCCATATATTAGCTCAAGCAATCGATAATATTGTACTTATACGAAACAGTACCATGAGAGGCCGCTAGATGGCACTTTAAATAAATTAAATAATGTCCCCATTGGTGCTATTATTGCGCGCAATATTCAGACCGCGCCTAGGAAAAACAACCTAGCAATTAGCACTGTGTGTCTTTGCGTTTAGTTGCCGTCACTAAATGTAACTGTACACCGCAGGTCTTACTCTATGTATCGCCCGCCTGCCGCGACTTGCATCCGTGTCTCTACACCGCGCTATAATCCTTTTACTTTATAGATAGACGTCTGCCGCTCGTCGCAGATGACCAGCGAATGAGTCATTACTCATTAGCGATACCCCCACTCCAAATTTTGAAAACGTATGGAGAATGGGGATGACTTTGAAGTTTTCTATAAATTGAGCGATAGCTTCGCGCGCGAACCATAACTTAATGTAATAGCGGTCATAATAAAATATATATTGTAATAGCGGCACACACGGTCGACGTGGGTAACGCTCTGAAATTGCGTCTGCGAAATTTGAAATGGATGGCTCGCGGTAATATTTTACGACTCAACAAGACTCGGACGTGATCTATTCAAATAAAGACTTGTTCAAGTCCATTGAGGACATATTGCGTGAAAATGTAGCTTTAGAAATGGCACACAACACTGACAATATTATTTAATAATAATAAAAAATATATTATTAAATCAATTTTTCTGTCCGATCTTCCCTGTCTGGTCCGTCACTTATCTTTATTATCTTTGGTTTTTAGTGAGGTAAGCCATGCGGTAATGTACCCATAGATACACCAAGTTTGTGTGCATATCAAATTGAGAGTCAAGATGAGTGCGGCGGTAATGGAATGTCGAAGGAATATCCAACATTAAAATTTGGCATATAATGGCGGGGAAATGAATCAAAATTGGGACGCGATGGTGGAAAAAAATTGACAACTTGCGCGGTTTAATCTCATCAATGACTAAAACCAACCAATTTCAAATGGCCGTCAAGAGTGTGGGGGGTGATCTCATGATTGTCGAATATTCGTTACTATTGGTATAAAAACCGAGACTGTGTCGACTCATGGCCTATTATGGCTATCAAAAAAGCACAATCTGGGCAAAGAATTTTCAACTAAAGTTGACATAGCGGTCACCTGCAGACTGACAAAATTCGATTACCCCCACCACTTTTCAAATCCAATGTATGGGGCGGAGACGATTTAGTATAAAAGGCGATGCAAGCTCGGGCGCTTGCTCATTTTACTTGAAATTTTTTGCTTGTTCAGAAGTAAAATAAACAGGAACAGGAATAACGCGCAAATTTCTTTTTCTTTTATATATTCTGACGCACATCGTCCCATGTCTCATTGCGACCTGTGCCTTCGTCGAGTAAACATGAATTCTTTGGTGTTGTTGAAGAACAAGGTGGACGTGAGTCAATGGGTGTCCCCGATCAAACTCTCTTATACGCAAGTTTGTATGAAATTCGGCGTGGACATTGTCGGAGATAGACGCAATGTCTTTTTCTGGAACATGCTCCTCGACGAAAAGCTGGTGATCAATGACGAACTGCTCGCGTGGTGTGGCTATTCGGGCGAATACAAAACTATGAAAACTCATTTCGTATCACTGCTGAAGAAAAATTATCATGTTCTATACAACGAAATTGAAGATGTGCATTATAAAAAGAAGCGTTACATTGTTATGGAGCCGCTGGATTTCGAATCGCTGCTGATGCAGATGCGTAGCCGCAAAGCTCAAGAGATTCGTGAATTGTATTTATTTTTGAAACACATCTCCATCCAGTATACAAAGTACGAAAAGTGTTACGAGGAGCGTCGCAACGAGCTAATTACTCATCAGAATCACCAGCTGACGCAGACGGTGCACGAACTCAAGGATTTGGTCAAGAAAAATGCCGATCACGAAGTGGACCGAGCAGAGGAAGAGAGGCATCGGGCAGAAAAGGCAGAGGCTCGACATCTAGAGGAAATTGAAAAACGCAAGCGGGCGGAGAAGCGTCATTCGGAAGTCTCGACTCAGTTGAACGTCATTAAAAAACGTATCCGTACCGAGGTGGGGGATCGATTACGCACAGAGGTTGCTCTGCTCGTGTCGCCCTCACCCATCAACGTCAACAAAGAGCGCTGTTTGGGCCTGATATGTCTGCGCCCCGACGCAGAATGGTATATCATCCGACGTCAGAGAGAGAGTTTCAATAAGGCCGTAGCGAGGGTGATGTGTAAACACGCCACGGCTACTCTGGTCAAGGAGTGGCATGGGGTTGCACACGCGGTCGACGTGGGTAACGCTCTGAAATTGCGTCTGCGAAATTTGAAATGGATGGCTCGCGGTAATATTTTACGACTCAACAAAGACTCGGACGTGATCTATTCTAATAAAGACTTGGTCAAGTCCATTGAGGACATATTGCGTGAAAATGTAGCTATAGAAATGGCACACAACACTGACAATATTATTCAATAATAAAAAAACATTTTATTAAATCAATTTTTTAATCCGATCTTCCCTATCTGGTCAGTTACTTAATAAGTAACTGACCAGATAGGGAAATAACAATAATAAAACAAAGAACAGACCTAAATTTTCCCTTCAGTGGAATAACGAAGTTGTCTTATGTCAGTCACAACTGGGTCTCCAGTTCTCGTGCCAGGACGTATCGACTTATAATTTAGAACTCTCAGAACTCTCAGAAAATCCGTCTTTTCTGTTTGCGTATTTTCGATAGTTTCTAAATGATTTAACAGCATGGTCTTGTGTCCAGTTATAAAAATGTCTTTAGGTTTACCTTCAATGACAGTGGATGTAATAGCTTGTGTATTTTTAGTATCGTATGGCATTACAGATTCTAAAGATAAACTACCATTAAGGTTAACTATATAGGTCTCTTCGGAGATGTCCGTTTTGGTTAAATCAGAATCAGTTTTGTTTAAATTATCAAAAATTTTTGAAATCCGGCCTTTGGATATATTCATCTTGAATATAAATTCTTAATTATTCAATAATTAATCAAAAAGAAACAACGAAGGTAGGTAATAATCTGAAACAAAAATAAAAATATTTATAAATCAAATAAAAGACGTTAACACTTAACGTATCTAAATATATTTTGTATTACTAACGCCACCTCAGTCTACCTGTCACCATGGGATCTGCAAAGATCTCGAAACGTCAGGTTTCAAAAATATCCGCGATTATATCCGGTAAAAAGTAGTTTTATTATAAAAATATTCATTCATACAGGTGAAGTAAAATGCTTAACTCCTTAATAAACAAAGAAGAAACATAAACGTATTATACATAACGCGAAATGCTTAAGTCCAATATGATCATGAAAAGTTTTTATAACTCTGTTTTAAATTAATAATTTGTCACAGAATAACTTAGGGTGAGAATAATAGTAAACAATATAAAAAATCTTACCTGAGACATTAAAAACACAGTGCACACTCTTTCACAAATGGATTAAAAAAATTGACGTGCGTTCTCTGCTACATTGCGTAAAATACTGAAGCGGCGGGAGTTACGAAGTTTGGCGGTTACAAGATGGCGGCATGGAGTTGCGCAGTTGACGTTTTGTTATATTCGCGCCAAACGTATTTTTTATGGACATACAACTTTGACGAACAGATGCGTTCAAAATTTCCGAATCGAATGATACCAAAATGTTTATTAAGCCAAAATGTGGAGTTACGAAGTTAACGATCTAAGTCGACGTTATCTTATCTTAAAAAAATATATCAAAGTAAAGAAATGTATTAAAAAATGCCAGGAAATGTCAATAAAATTGTGTTAGTAAGTTGTCAAAAATAGTAAAAAACAAAATGCTTATAAATAATAAGTATTTTTTTCATTTGTAGTATAAAGGTCCGGACGCACTAGGCGGAACTGATCTTCAGCGGAACTGAGCGACACGTTTTGGTAAGTCGCACTTGAACTGCAGCGGCGCTACAAAAATATATTCAGTAGCTAGGCAACCTCCGAGCAAGAGATGGACGAATGGACGATTGAAATTTAAAAGGTTTTTTTAATAAATATGTACCTACATACCTACAATCTAAATAATTTACATACGACCTCCGTGGCTTAGTGGTGAGCGCAGTGGCGCTTTAACTGGAGGTCGCGGGTTCGAATCCCGCCAGGGAACAAAAAAGTTTTCTGTGTTCCTATATTATACACATAATAAAAATCTTATATATAAGTAAAGTATAAAAAGTATTAAATATATTTCCGTTGTCTGGTACCCGTAACACAAGTTCTTCGGATACTTACCACGGGGCCAGACTTACGTGGTGTGAAGCTTCCATAGATATTATTATTATTATTATTTTCACTATGAAACCAATTAACATTGGAGAGGTCGTCGTTCATCCATCCACAGGAAAAAGAAATAAAAAAATTAACTTAATTAACTTGAGCCACAGAGGTCGTTTCACTCCACACTGGTTTTTTTTTTTCATAGAAGTGTTCATGTACTTTTTATGCTGGACGTCATAATATTATTATGTCTCCGGATACTGGCCCATGAGTACAATAAATTTTATTCATCTATCAACATTTTTGACGAACGATTATCGCGCTCCCAAGTATCTCGGTTGACTGACTAATCTGACTATGAAAATGAAGTTGGCCAAACCGAACTGCAGTTCGCGACACTTTTGGTCAGTTGATCAAGTTTGACGCACAGTTCGCTGCAGTGTAGTTCGTTACCGCTTAGTGCGTGTATTCTCATATAATTTTATATAAAGAATATTTTGACGCGACGTGTCGCTCAGTTCCGCCGAAGTGCAGTTCCGCCTAGTGCGTTCGGACTTTTAGAAACTTGAACAAATGAAACTAACTTATGAGGCCGATGTATGCAGGCTTCAAATAGAAATTTCTCAATTACTTTAATCTTTAGATAATATTATAACCAAAAAATATGAATTATCCCGAATAGAAATTCAGGGGCATATATCAGCAATGAATGACTTGCTTGAGGTAATTCATTTATTATCTTCACTTCACTATTATCAAACGGCAAGTGGGGCGCCGCCATATTTGTTTGCTTTTTCATAATAATAATTATAACGAAAAATAATGCGTACAATTGTAAGGAGAAAATTTTATTTGACAATCCGATGACATATTATAATATCTCTAGTAATATTACTATCTAACGGTTTTTACAATTTTAAGGTGACATATCCAACTCTTTGTACAAACTTCGCATTACATTTAGTGTCGCAATTGCGGCCCAATCTGGATCTGTGGAACTGTCGTCCGTGCGATGTCGACTCATGGCCTATTATGGCTATAAAAATAACACAATCTGGGCAAAGACTCGCTTACGTCGTCACGCGCTGGGCCCTTGAAAGGGGCCTTGGGCGGGGAATCATGACCAGGGGCTTTGCCCCTCTACATGAGATGATCCTAAGAGATACGTCCAGTACGAATACTGGACGCAAAAACCTGTTTTAAGGGATGACCCCCGCGACAGAACGCAGAGGAAACCCGAAATGCTGAGAGGTGAAATTAAGCGACGGCCGAGGTCGCCCAAGACCAGCGGAGGACTCCGACGACGATTGGGGTCCTGGTTCGGGGATCAGGAAGCGTGTATGGGTCCACTCCCCGCACGCCTCTATTGTCGACCGCGGACACAAACTGACCTGGGAAAAAGGGAAGGATTCCCTTGCCCTGGCATACGTACCGGGGGGGGGGGGGAGCGCTGCAAATTGGGTGAGCGCGGAGAAAGGAAAGGGGGTGGGATAGCGATCCAACGAATCGTGTTTGGGCGCGCAGTGCATGAGCGCGCCGGCAGCTTTGAACTGCGATGTCCCCAGCAGATGGCGTGTGGGTGTACTATATGGCTGTTTCTTCTGGCGGGCATACGACGGCAACGGGTCAGACACGACCAGGCGCTTTGCTTCCGCTCACACGAGTTAAAATTGGACGACACTGTGAACATAGAAATATTAATTTTGCCACGCGGGGGAGACGGTGCGCGAAGCACACGTATGTCCCAAGTCCGGGATACGCGTTGTAGATCTCCGGCAATCACATACAGCTCCTCTGAGCCTAGGGAGCCAAGAGTGGGGGCGCCTTCTATGAGGGCCTGCATAATGGTAGGTAAAACCTCCTCCCCGGCTTCAATTTTGTGAAAAGAATTCATAGCCAGGAAGAAGAGGAACTGCAGCAGATGAGCCGTGGTTTTGGGGCCCTCGCTGTGACCACTTACCTGGGACAGCAAAGGTACAGCTGGTGGCATGGTAGGCAGGTTAGCCCTAGATTGGGCTGTCTCCGTAGCGGTTGTAGATTCCACGGCCATTACAACCGCGGAGGAAGCGCTGTAAGCACGAGGTGGGCGCGAGGGGCGCTGCGTAGGTGGGACCGCCTGGTAGGGGTCTGTCTGGAATGGAGCGAGCGGGGGCGGCTCAAGCTCACACTCGGTGGCAAAATAGAGAGGGACAGTGGCAGGGGTAGCGGCCGCAGGGGGTACGGCAGCTTTCCCCCTGGAGCTGGGCTTTTTCTTCTTCCTCGGTGAAGGCGAGGGGAAGTCGTATTCAGAGGGGGCGACATACCTAGGGGTGCTGTCGTTAGCCTCCGCCATCAGCGATGTAGAGATTGGCGGAGGAGGCGGGACCTCTTGCTCCAGTATGGGCGGGTCCCTGTTTGTGCAGGGAGGAGAGGTGCGAGCCTGCTTTGCACGCAACCTTCTAGCTGCCCTGCGGAAGATCGGGCACTGCCGACTATTTGCGGTGTGGGCACCTCTGCAGTTCACGCAGGTGGGCGGCTCGTCGGAGGGGCGAGGGCAATCCTTCGCATTGTGCTCACCGGCACAACGGACACAGGCTACCCTGCGGTGGCAGTTTTGACTCGAGTGCCGATATTGGAAACATCGATGACACTGGGCCGGGCTGCTACTGCCCCGCCAGGCTTCGATGGTAACACCCGGCATATTTAAAAGTTCAGTTACCTTATATTATATGCCGGGTACGACGTCCGGGGCCCGAATAATACGGGCGAAATAAATTTGACCGGAGGGTTCGGACCTCGCCGGGACTGAGGACACGTATTCCGCCGCATATCCTAGTTTGGCGAGTCCGGCCCTGATGTCCTCATTGTTAGTAGAGGGAGGTAGGCCCTTGATGCCTACCTTAATGCTACGGTCTTGAGGAAGCGAAAACGAGAACCAGGCAGCGGGACCATGCTTCTCCAGGTCCGTTAGGTAGGTCTTGATGATCTTGAATTCGCGTTCACTTTGGTGCGTGAAGCGAATTTCAAGACCTTTTGTTTTAGCACGCGGTGCGTGCTGGGCAAAGAATTTTCAACTAAGATTGATATAGCGGTCACCTGCAGACTGACAAAATTCGATTACCCCCACCACTTTTTAAATCCAATGTATGGGACGATTTAGTATAAAAGGCGAAGCAAGCTCGGGCGCTTGCTCATTTTACTTGAAATTTTTTGCTTGTTCAGAAGTAAAATAAACAGGAACAGGAATAACGCGCAAATTTCTTTTTCTTTTATATATTCTGACGCACATCGTCCCATATCTCATTGCGACCTGTGCCTTCGTCGAGTAAACATGAATTCTTTGGTGTTGTTGAAGAACAAGGTGGACGTGAGTCAATGGGTGTCACCGATCAAACTGTCGTATACGCAAGTTTGTATGAAATTCGGCGTGGACATTGTCGGAGATAGACGCAATGCCTTTTTCTGGAACATGCTGCTCGACGAAAAGCTGGTGATCAATGACGAACTGCTCGCGTGGTGTGGCTATTCGGGCGAATACGAAACTATGAAAACTCATTTCGTATCACTGCTGAAGAAAAATTCTCATATTCTGTACAACGAAATTGAAGATGTGCATTATAAAAAGAAGCGTTACATTGTTATGGAGCCGCTGGATTTCGAATCGCTGCTGATGCAGATGCGTAGCCGCAAAGCTCAAGAGATTCGTGAATTGTATTTATTTTTGAAACACATCTCCATCCAGTATACAAAGTACGAAAAGTGTTACGAGGAGCGTCGCAACGAGCTAATTACTCATCAGAATCATCAGCTGACGCAGACGGTGCACGAACTCAAGGATTTGGTCAAGAAAAATGCCGATCGCGAAGTGGACCGAGCAGAGGAAGAGAGGCATCGGGCAGAAAAGGCAGAGGCTCGACATCTAGAGGAAATTGAAAAACGCAAACGGGCGGAGAAGCGTCACTCGGAAGTCTCGACTCAGTTGAACGTCATTAAAAAACGTATCCGTACCGAGGTGGGAGATCGATTACGCACAGAGGTTGCTCTGCTCGTGTCGCCCTCACCCATCAACGTCAACAAAGAGCGCTGTTTGGGCCTGATATGTCTACGCCCCGACGCAGAATGGTATATCATCCGACGTCAGAGAGAGAGTTTCAATAAGGCCGTAGCGAGGGTGATGTGTAAACAAGCCACGGCTACTCTGGTCAAGGAGTGGCATGGGGTTGCACACGCGGTCGACGTGGGTAACGCTCTGAAATTGCGTCTGCGAAATTTGAAATGGATGGCTCGCGGTAATATTTTACGACTCAACAAAGACTCGGACGTGATCTATTCAAATAAAGACTTGGTCGAGTCCATTGAGGACATATTGCGTGAAAATGTAGCTATAGAAATGGCACACAACACTGACAATATTATTCAATAATAATAAAAAATATATTATTAAATCAATTTTTTTGTCCGATCTTCCCTATCTGGTCCGTCACTTATCTTTATTATCTTTGGTTTTTTGTGAGGTAAGCCATGCGGTAATGTACCCATAGATACACCAAGTTTGTGTGCATATCAAATTGAGAGTCGCAATGAGTGCGGCGGTAATGGAATGTCACCCAACGGACAGCACTTTACTGGGTATGTGGTAGGGTAGAACTAATTTATATAACGTTTAAATACAGATAATGGAAAGTATGTAAAATTTCAGTCTGATTCGTTTGTGTCCACAAGCGATCGAAATGTTACACTGCGCAATGTGACCGGGTTGGAAAATGAAGAGTTGCAAATCGTCATGAAACAGATCACACAATGAGAGTTTACTTTTAAATCTACAAAAAAAAAAATAGCATACCTACTTATAGTTTAGTTTATTCACTTTGTCTTACACTCTAACAGACAAAATTGGTGTTGAATATCTTACCTTTTACTTTATTAATTGACGTGGTTGTGCACGTTCTACCATGATAATCATTAAAAATATTAAAAACAGTAGGACAAAAAACCCAAAACCCCATATATCGATATAAATGTAATCTTTCGTTTTTCATAGGTGACGCGTAACTAGGGTTGCCAAACCTAATAGCCGGACAGACCAGCCAGTTTGTCCGGACATTTGGGTAAAAAGGCCGGAAATTCTTAAGTATCAAATCTCATTATTAATATATACGACAGTAAAAAGGTTTCTTAAATCAACAAGCCTTTTGGATTTTCATAAAATATATATACAGGATTATTTTTTCACCAGTACAATAAATCAACATACGTAATAGTTGTCAAAAATAAAAATTAATAGCGAGTTTAGATTCTACCCCTTTGGAACAAAAAAAAACAAAATGATCAATCCCCGAACTTATCCGCTTAACTAGTACAAAATGTGGATGCATTATGCATCTATCGATGCTTTGTTGCCAACTCGTGCGCCGCCCGGCCGATCGCTTACTACTTCGCTTACTCGCTTACTCTGTCGACATTTTATAATATTATCTTTAGTAATATTACAATCTAACAGTTTTTACAATTTTACGGTAACATATTATACGTATCGTTCACCGGTTCTCGCGTACAAATGGAACCGTAGCAGTGTTCCGGGGCTATCGAGATTCGGGACCGAAGAGGGTCATTACTGAAGTTACGATACCCAAGTATGTCATCGAGACTAAGGAATTGTTATTTAGCATATTGTTTAGATTTACTTGCGACTGCGAAGAGAATCTAAGACACCCATTCGGCATTATTTTCATCAATCCGGACCGTCTGCCCGAAAATATTACGCAAACGGACATTTTTTCTGACGATTATATAATTAGATATGTGTTGAAGAGAAATTCAGTAATATTTGAAAAGTGTAATGATAAAGTAAACACTTTGAATTATGAATAACCAAGTAATTATCTGGAGAGGAGGTACACACTGTGGTGTAAAGAGCAATCACATTGCGTCCGAACTCCGACCTGAGTTATAGCTACGTGTTTTGAGACGAAGTGTTGGAGTGTTTTTTTCTGTTTTTCAACACTGTCTAATAGTGTGTTGACTTTAATTAACGATAGTCTGCCTCGAGCAAATTGGTGAGAATTTAGTAGTGTCTCACTACAATATCAAAAGATTATTCTAATTTTAATATGCCTCTTGTTGTTAATCACAATGTCCACGATAATTGTAAAGTTGATTTATTACAAGTATTTTATATATAATGTACTCATGAAACGAGCCAAGCGCTCGTTCAACAGTCGTTTGGTCGACTACTACGACGACTCGTTTGACGACGACAATGACAACGCCTACAAATTATGTCGAGTATAAAGTTTTGTTTAAATTCATGGCACAATAATTGGAATGGGCATTGCCTATATAATATGTATTGTCCAAAACTGTCAACAAACTATGGATGTGGCCCTGATCTTTTACAAAGTTTTCCGACAATAGCTTTCAATTTAACGTCCAAATTGTCGTCGGTGGGTAACATTTTTTCAATTTCATCAGAAATATGCCGCAGTTGTAAATGGCGCGCTCCATCTCGAAACTTTTCTACAAGAGGTGTAATGGGGCTTACTTGCATTAGTTTTGATTACACCCTTTGGGATGACAAACGCATTAAATATGAAGGAGGATATAGTATCAATCTTTCGCATAGTAACGAGTTGTGGAAGTATACAGTAAATCTATTTTATCCAATCCAAACTCTACATTTTAAAAAATTGACGACTCTTGTCTATTGGGCAGGCACTTAATTTTTAGTAAACGCTTATTGAGTACCGGTGACGGCAAATAATTCTGCATTAATAAATAACTCGAATAACCGGTACACTACTCACTAGTGCATAATTGATATTGATTTGTTTAGTTGGGGTTGTTGGTATAGAGTATAGACTATAATATTATAAATATAAACATTCAGTACATTCACCACATCCCGCCACGATAACTCAGATTAGACCATCTCTGCCCAAATTTATCAATCCGAGAACGGAGGTACCAAGTATGATGAAGAGTAATAAATATAATAATTGGATACATTAATTAGTCATTTATGCGAGAATAATCTAGAATCAATATACTTAAATATTTTTTCAACTGGCATCAGATAATAATATTATATCATCAAGACGTAATGTGTGTTCAATTTGACCCCTTGTGCTCTCTAATCCTCGTTAGTTATCGATACACGCATTCAAAATGCATTTATTTGAATAATAAGCGTTCGTCTGCATGGCGGTTACCTGCAGACTGGCAAATTTCGATTACCCCCACCACTTTTCAAATCCAATGTATGGGACGGAGACGATTTAGTATAAATTGCGATGTAATCTCGCGCGCGAGCTCATTTTACTTAGGAATTTTTGCTTGTTCAGAAGTAAAATAAACAGAAACAGGAATAACGCGCAAAAATCATTTGTATAATATATAAATCATCTTGTATAATATATTACTTGTAATACGGTTGGCCACTTTTGGCAATGCCACCTTTACACTTAGTTTTGTATAGGAATGAATTTTTCGTCGAGCGAAAATATTTGATAATCAGCTCACACAAAATATTATGAAAATACACAAGTCTAGGTGGGTTTCACTTTATTGACCAATAGTGTACACTAGTGGATATTAATCAGAGCGCCTATTTGTTTATACGTCAATGATATTGTATAATGTTGCATTTGTATTTAATCAGGTTCTACAGTATCTAGTTTTGTGGAGCGGCGCGCCTTCTTGATTTAGGGGCATATTACACTATCATTTATCTTGGATCATAGATCTATGAGTCAATGTTATTGGATAATGTAATATAGACATATGATTCATTTTCTCCTTGATCATAGATTTTTGACATTTGCTGAGAGATTGGATCCAATACGGTCATAGAAACAGGTGTTGCCAGTTATTTAATATAAAAAAAAAAGAGTTTTTAATTTCTTGTTCGTTAATATGTTTCAAATAATGTAATGTAGTTCTTTTTCTAATTATATACTTACTTGCCTAATCTTTCTGAAATAACAAAAAACAAGGCATTCTAAAAATGACGATATCCTTTAGCAAATCGAATTCTCTGAGATCTGGTAACCCTGACATCAATACCTGTCATCAATCTGTCGAGTTCTGATACCTTTTGGTTTTTTCTTGTATTCCTTTTTTTCTTTTTCTTTTTTAATAGTAAAATAACGGACGGCGCAGCAATAGTAGCGCACACCACTAGTAGCGTTCTCCATTGTAGATATGACGTAAAATAGGATCAAAGAACTTTGATAGTGTAATACACAGATATGACTCAATTAGTCAATTAAATTGGATCAAATATATGATCATTTATATGATCAGAGATATTTGATAATGTAATATCCCACTTAATCAGGCAGGATATTATTTTTGACGAACCGAGCGAGTCTACTTCGCCCGTTTTACTTTGTTGATCATTTAGTTTAACCTTTGAAAACGTAGCCAAAAACGAACTTTGACCAAATAATAATAATTTTTAATCGACTCTACAAACATTTTGAAAAATCATAGATAGGTGGGAGCCGGAATAATGTCCTGAGAATGATAGGAGACAGAAAAGACACTGCTCTCCTTCGCAGGCTCACTGAATTACATGTCAGGGTAGCGAGATAGGAGCGCGCTAATTATTGTAATAAGTTTTGTTTCCCCTCTCTACGTTATCACTTATCACCGACGCGCTATTTTAGCAATGTTCTAGCGACCTCTAGCGTAAGCTCGGTACAACTCATCGGCATATATCATATATTCCATTTAGCTCAAGCAATCGATAATAATGTATTTAACTATTTATACGAAACAGTACCATGAGAGGCCGCTAGATGGCACTTTAAATAAATTAAATAATCTCCCCATTGGTGCTATTATTGCGCACAATATTTAGACCGCGCCTACGAAAAACAACCTAGCAATTAGCACTGTGTGTCTTTGCGTTTAGTTGCCGTCACAAAATGTAACTGTACACCGCAGGCCTTACTCTATGTATCGCCCGCCTGCCGCGACTTGCATCCGTGTCTCTACACCGCGCTATATTCCTTTTACTTTATAGATAGACGTCTGCCGCTCGTCGCAGGTGACCAGCGACTGAGTCATTAGCGATACCCCCACTCCAAAATTTTGAAAACGTACGGAGAATGGGGATGACTTTGAAGTTTTCTATAAATTGAGCGATAGCTTCGCGCGCGAACCATTACTTATATTATAATAGGGGGGGGTTAATTAAATATATTATAATAGGGGGGGGGGGGGGGGGGGGGAAGAGTTAAATACAGAAATCTGTGAGCAGCGGGGACACAATGAATCTTTATAATGTTGCACAAGACATAACCAGGCTTATTGTTGTATGTATCGCCACGACGACGATGATGATGATGATGACGACAACGATTAGACATATTATCGTTTTGCGCCCGCAATATATTAGATGCTATTTTTGCAAAATTTTTTCCTACACATAACCATGCTGCACAAAATGTAACAGTCTCTAAAATACAGCTGTACACCGCAGAAGGTCTTATCTATTGTTTGACGTATCGAGCCTTCCTGCCCTCGCCTGTGCCTAATAAAGTACGTACAACATAACCTGTTATCACCGACGCGCTCTTAGCAATGTTCTAGCGACCTCTAGCGTAAGTCCGGTAGAACTCATCGGTATATAATTTAGCTCAAGAAATCAATAACTATTGTACTTATACGAAGCGGTACCACGAGTGGCCGCTAGATGGCAATTAATTGAATAATCTCCCCACTGGCACTATAAGTTTTGACATGACCTGCGGGTCTAAAAAGGCCACTTGCGCAATATCATCGCAATATTGCTAAAATTCATTCATTTGCAGAATTCCTTGCAATTCTACTTAATGTTGCTAATTCACCACTTTTGGGATGTTTTGGGGAGATTTTGAAATTTGAGGTAATATTAACCGACTTACAAAAAATGACGCGGTTATACGTTCGGCTATGTATATAGTATGTGTGTTTTTTTTGTATGTTCAACGATTACTCCGCCGTTTGTGTACCGATTTTCAATTTTTCTTTTGTTGTATAGGGTCCTTTTGATTTCAAAGTGGTGACCTGATGATGGGATCCACAAGAAATCGAGGGAACTCCTCGAAATTTATATACACATATTACCGAAATCGATATATCGATATATCGAAATCAGCAGATTTCGACGTTTTTTGAAGTAGTCCAAGCATAAGCATATGCTACCAAAAAGTAACATTTTGCTCCCTGGATCCAAAAGTACTGAACAGAATTCCTGACTAAGGAGTTATAAATACATGTTTGGGGATTTCTGCGATTGAGGATTATTTATATTTAGGTAAGGTAATCTATGAAGTACACAAATTTCGTGATAAATTCTTATTCTTTGACTGGCAACTCGTTAGAAAGTCACGGTGAGTTTCGTTTGACGTATGGACTATTACAGTAATTCATAACAAGAATTGAAAATGAATTGCCAAAACGGCATTTAGGTTTAGGTTTAAAGATTTTTTATTTCTCAAAAGATTACAATAATCACTTACGAGAAATACAATTCATAACTTATTACTAAGTATTACATTAACTATGTTAACAGCGAGCGCTTCCTTAGTTCATAGTTACTTTTTTTAGACCTGCTGGCTGCACAAAATGTAGCTGTCTAGAATACACCGCAGGTCTAATCGTAATATGTATCCGACGATGATGATGATGACCACGATTAGACATAATATATTGGGTCGTTTGTTTTGCGCGCAATATTAATACTGCGCCTAGGACAAAAACCTAACAATTAGCACTGTGTCTTTGCGTTTAGGTGCCGTCACAATATGGTGTTGCACAAAATGTAACTGTACACTACACCGTATGTATCGACTATCGAGCCGTCCTTCCTGTCGCGACTCTCTTGCATCGTGCCGTTTCGTCTACACCACACCGCGCTATATTCCTTTTACTTTATAGATAGACGTCTGCCGCTGGTGGACCAGCGACTGAGTCATTTGCGATACCCCCACTCCAAAATTTTGAAAACGTATGGAGAATGGGGATGACTTTGAAGTTTTATATAAATTGAGCGATAGCTTCGCGCGCGAACCATTACTTATACGGCAGTTGTCCAGATTTAAAGTATAAGATTTAATCGCACCCTGACGCCTGCCTAGAACTAATTAAATATATTGTAATAGAGGGGGGGGGGGGGGGGAGGGCGGAAGGGCGGGGGGCAAAAAGTTATGCAGAAATCTGTGAGCAGCGGGGACACACAACGAATCTTTATAATATGAAGAACGTGCTAATATATTGCATGACCTTTAAATGATGACGTATGACACCCCCCTCTGTCTCACATTTATGTTGCACAAGGCATAACCAGGCTTATTGTTGTATGTATCGCCACGACGATGATGATGATGATGACGACAACGATTAGACATATATTGTCGTTTTGCGCCCGCAATATATTAGATGCTATTTTTGCTATTTTTTTTCCTACACATAACCATGCTGCACAAAATGTAACAGTCTCTAGAATACAGTACACCGCAGAAGGTCTTATCTATTGTTTGACGTATCGAGCCTTCCTGCCCTCGCCTGTGCCTAATATTGTACGTACAACATAACCTGTTATCACCGACGCGCTCTTAGCAATGTTCTAGCGACCTCTAGCGTAAGTCCGGTAGAACTCATCGGTATATAATTTAGCTCAAGAAATCAATAACTATTGTACTTATACGAAGCGGTACCACGAGTGGCCGCTAGATGGTACTTAATTAAATAATCTCCCCACTGGCGCTATAAGTTATAACATGACCAGCAAGTCTAAAAAGGCCGTTTTGGCAATTCATTTTCAATTCTTGTTACGAATTACTGTATCAAAGATGACAGCGATTGTAAAATGGCCACTTGAATTGCAATTCATAATATAATTTGGATACAATTCATATGCTGAAATGCATTCATTTGACAGCTTTACAAGCAGAATTGCTTTAGACTATGTCCAGAAAGTGCGTAAGCCTGCGTAAACCTACGCACGTAGAGATTCTTATCTTATCACAACAAAATTTCTGCCAGTCTATCTGTGATGCCAACTTGGGACTTTTTCCCTAAATTTAGGGAGAAAAGGTATCTGAAGGGGTTATTAGGGGGGGTTTTATGCTTGTTTTATTTAAATATGCAATTGATTTGCTTGACGATAAGTTATATAATATACTATTATTATTTAATTACAGCTGACCTATTACTTATTGATATAAAAAATGTATTGTATAAAAAACCAAAATTCTTATTGCAAGCGTCTACCTGTTGCCAACTTGCCATTAAAGAATCACGCCAAAAACGTCAAAAAATTCACGTTTGTTGTGTCTAAGGAGGGTTCCGTTACTATCAACGCGTAATACGTTTTTCAAATTACTTCAAAAGTCACAGTCCGGTTTGGTTCAAAATAATTTCCCTTAGTTTTAAGCATTATACATAATTATATCAGCATGGAAACTTACAAGTTTAACCTATAATTTAGAAAACTACTCTACAACTACTCGAAAATTTTGAAAAAATGTCATGTATGAAATCTTGACTCTATTTTAAAGCGCTATTCAACGTTATGCAATACAACGGGGTACAATGAAAAAATATTTTTCATCCCCACTTCTCATGTATGGAGAGCCACCCTCAAAATATAAAATTATTATTATTTTACGATGCTAAATCCGAGATAATATAAGTTCCTTTTTATTACGAAATCGACTATTTTTAGTAAAGGTTATCTAAAAATTTTAACTGTCTAGCTATGAAGGATTATGATCTCATAAGACATAGCCTGGTGACAGACATACAGTTTTTACCCTCTAGATATCTACGAAATAACTTATAGTCTGTAAGTGTTAAAAAAAGCAGTGAATCATGCATACAAATGTCAAAATTGACGCATTAGCTGTGATTACATTAATTTACCTATTAAAGTAAGCCATTTTGACATATAATATAATAATTATAATAATATAATATAATATATGGACGCTTCACACTACGTCAATCTGATCCCGTGGTAAGTTCTCGAAGAACTTGTGTTACGGGTACCAGACAACGGAAATATATTTAATACTTTTATACTATACACATATTTAAGATTTTTATTATATTATACACATATTTAATACACATTCATGACCCAGGAACACAGAAAAACTTTTTTGTTCCTTCGGCGGGATTTGAACCCGCGACCTCCGGTTTGAGCACCAACATGCTCAACCAACTGAGCCACAGAGGTCGTCAATAGTATGTAGATACGCATGATTCACTGCCTTCATAACGTGAATAGGCTAAAGTATAGACTTTATATGACACGAATAGGACGCGACCGCGTCATTCAATGTGCTGCGTACAGTGCAACTAACTAATGCCTTCGGCAATCATCGTTTTTTTTATCTACGGAAATGACGGATGTTGGAAAGCATGTATGGGACTTCCGAAAGATATTAGCAAAGTAGTTTTACTGTATAAAGTATCTTTATAGGTATGTTTTTCTAAAAAGGTAATACTTACATATTTGGTATGTAACTTTTTTGATTTTTAACGGTACCTATATATTTTATCGTATTATGTAACTTTATGAAGTTTCGATGAGGCATAAGTACTTTAATAATTATATTTGAGAGTATTCGCATGCTAGGTCAAATCCACGGGAACCGTACTATTTGTTTTAGGGAGAAATATTTTTTGAAACTTGGCAACTCGATCTTACTACGCTTTCATTGCATTCCAAAATACAGGGGATGACACTTTTGACTATTTCAAATCGATATCAATTGTGTGTTGAAGGTTTTAATATAAAGTGTCTTCAGAAATAATTGGTTTTGACAAAACATTGACAGCACAAAATTTCGGAACACTCTGTAAAGCAAAATGCCAACAGTGTCAACCGATCTGAATGCTGTGTAACGAATGAACTGAATACTTCTGTTTCACTCTGAATCATACAATCGGAGCGAGAAAAACATTTTTCTTTCACTTTGTGTCTCGCGCGTACTCGAGGTAGCTGCGTATCACTACGTAATTGCTGCTCCTATTTGAGTCAGGAGCGGAGTACCTATACGTGTAGTATGGGCATACCCACAATCCCAACAGCCTTGTGAGTGCATACTTTCAAGGTCTATAAATTTATAATCAAAATAGGTTCAGTGGGTAGTTGTATTGGTATTGTTAACCTTTTGAGTCTTATCTGGTGCTTTTTACCTGCTGGTCATACTTACATTATTGTTAAAATACATATTTATAGTAGTGGATTTAGTGTTAAGCGGACCTTTAGTCAGGTAGATTGAAGAAAGCGCAAAATTTGTCACCTCTCCATAAATTTTCGACCCTTTTTTATTTACTAACCAACAGATTTAAGAAAAAATAATACTTTGTTTGAACCGATAGGAATTACTCCTGCCGATGTTATATAATCTATAATTTGTGTATGTTTCTATACTATATATGCATATATTTTTTATTTAATTAATTTATAATCTTAGTTGATGTTAATTTGTTTAAGGTTTAAGGTATTGAAAGCTTATTTTTTTTTACCAAACAAAATAATTTTTTTGCTAAATAAGCGAAAAATTTTCTCGCTCACTCCGCGCGTTAGCTTTTAATTAACATAATATTATAAAGAAAATAATACAACTCTTTTTAAAAATTCTAATAACCATGTTATGAAGGAAATAATAAAATCAAAATTTTCGGGCCACATCTTCTTTTGAGAGCTGGATCCGTGCCTGAATCAACCAAAGCGGTTTAATAGGTCAATTTTGTACGATACGCGCATAGCTAAAATAATACGCACGTAGCTTCTGGACGCAATGTATGGGGCCCTAGTACCTCGACTACGTGCGTAGACCTTGCGTGCGTAAGAATACGCAGTTTCTGGACATAGTCTTAGTGTCAAATAGCAATATTGCGATGATATTGCGCAAGTGGCCTTTTTAGACCCGCAGCTGCATAAAATGTAGCTGTCTAGAATACACCGCAGGTCTTATTGTAAGGCATGTATTTAAACTTGCGACAAAACAATTAAATTTTGGATGTGAAAATACCCAATATTGAATACTAAATTACCAAGTTGGCGAAAGAATGTAAGGAACAAAAAAATTACTAATCTGGTGACTAAATAATAACCACAGAATTTTCCAAACTGGCAGACAGATTATGTTTTAGCGACTAAATAACCATCTTGGCGACAATTTGTGAGTACACATTTTATTTAAGAATAGGCACATATATTTTCCCTGATGTAGGTAACTCAAAAACCATACAAGCAGCGAAACGAGCGCACACAAAAAAACCATAAAGGAGCGTACAATATTCCCAATTTTTTATTTTTCTCGGTTTTAGGGAGGTGTAGATTATTGTGTAGATTAATTTTGAAATTTAAAAATGGCGGATACTTATTTTTCGTAAAATTGATATGGGTGTCGTTTACAAGGTTTTTGGGAGTGCTGGATACGAAAATGACATTCGTTTTGAAATTCCAATATGGCGGACATACTTAATTTCATAAAAATAATATGGGTGTCCTTTTATTGGTTTCTGAGGGTGCTGATTATAAAAAAGTCATCCATTTTAAATTTCCTTAGTAACCCAACAACCTCATATTTTCTTCATGATGGGAGAAAAAGAAATTTGAAAATCCTGAATTTTCCAACATTTCTATAGCTTTATACATCTAGGAATGTATCTCAATGTAGAGCATTTACTATGTTTTTATAAAGTTGATTCTATCTCGGAAACGGTGCATCCTATTGAAAAAAATAATGAAAATTTCGCCCCCCTTTGAAATCCTGCAACATCATATTTTCTTCATAATGGGAGAAAAAAAAATCGAAAATCCTGAATTTTCCAACATTTCTATAGATTTATACATCCGTCGTATCTTAATGCACAGCATTTACTATGTTTTTATAAAGTTGATTCTATCTCGGAAACGGTGCATCCTATTAAAAAAATAATGAAAATTTCGCCCCCCTTTGGAATCCCGCAACATCATATTTTCTTCATGATGGGAGAAAAAAAAATCGAAAATCTTGAATTTTCCAACATTTCTATAGATTGATACACCCCTCGTATCTCAGTACAGCATTGTCATATTTTTTTCTATAGTCGCTTCTATCTCAGAAACGGTGCATCCTATTGAAAAAAATAATGAAAATTTCGTCCCTCTTAGGAATACCGCAACATCATATTTTCTTCACGATGAGAGAAAAAAAAATCGAAAATCTTGAATTTTCCAAAATTTCTATAGATTGATACACCCCTCGTATCTCAGTACAGCATTGTCATATTTTTTTCTATAGTCGCTTCTATCTCAGAAACGGTGCATCCTACTGCAAAAGTAATGAAAATTTGCACCCCCTTATTAATCTAGAAATCGCATATTTTCTTCATGAATGGCAGAAAAATTCATGAATCCTGAATTTTTAAAAATTTCTAACCTACATAGCTGGTACTTTGAACTACATAACATACTGTAATAATCATCAATCCTAATAAGCATCCCAAAGATCTTTTAATTTAGTATTCATATTCATTTTCCGAAGATTGAATATTCTCCATTTTGGAAAATGAAATTGGAAGACAATTTTGTAATCAGAACCCCCAGAAACCGGGAAAAGGACAACCTTGTTAATTTTAATAACAAAAATTTACGCCATTGTGGAATTACGAAACAGATTTTATTTTCATATTATTCTGTACCCCCAGAAACCTAGAAAATGACACCCATGACAAAGAAAAACATACTCCAACGGTATCCAAAAATAGCACTTTCCGTAGCCTGCAAATTGAATTTTTAGTAGCCATTAATTTATCAACCAAATCTGGTTTTATAGCTGCTTATATGGTATAATGGTCACCAACTCGGAAATTAAGTCACCAACTTATAAATGTCGGTGCTAATTTGGATTAAATTTCGCCTCTTTTTATCTGCCGACTTTAGAATTTTTTGTCACCCGAGTGTTTTCGCCAGTTTAGTAATTTAGTCGCCAACATATTAATTTGGCTGCCAAATTCAGTAATACAGTATGCTCACGTGCAGCCGCCAACTTATTTTTTGTTCGCTCGATTAATTATATCCCTTATTGTAATATGTATCCGACGATGATGATGACGACAACGATTAGACATAATATATTGGGTCGTTTGTTTTGCACGCAATATTAATACTGCGCCTAGGACAAAAACCTAACAATTAGCACTGTGTCTTTGCGTTTAGGTGCCGTCACAATATAACCATGTTGCACAAAATGTAACTGTACACAGTACACCGTATGTATCGACTATCGAGCCGTCCTTCCTGTCGCGACTCTCTTGCATCGTGCCGTTTCGTCTACACCGCGCCATATTCCTTTTACTTAAATTATTATAGATAGACGTCTGCCGCTCGTCGCAGGTGACCAGCGACTGAGTCATTTGCGACTCCAAATTTTTGAAAATGTATGGAGAGTGGGGATAACCTTGAAGTTTTATATAAATTGAGCGATAGCTTCGCGCGCGAACCATTACTTATACGGCAGTTGTCCAGATTTAAAGTATAAGATTTAATCGCACCCTGACGCCTGTCTAAAAGTAATTAAATATATTGTAATAGAGGGGCGGAGGAGGTAGTGTGGGGGGGGGGGAAGGTTATGCAGATTTATACATATATACATATTTTATGTTGTACAAAATGACCCAGGCTTCACACAAAATGTATAAAGCGATCTAGAAAATACACTGCAGGCCTTATTGTTGTATGTATCTCCACGACGACGACGACGATGATGATGATGATGACAACGATTAGACATATTGTCGTTTTGCGTCCGCAATATATTAGATGCTATTTGTGCTAAATTTTTTTCCAAGATATGACAATGCTGCACAAAATGTAACGGACTCTAGAATGCACACCATGGCAGGTCTTAATGTATGACGTCGACCATTACGCGACACTCGCCTGTGTTTCATTTAGTACGTGTAATGTACAACATGACCTGTTATCACCGACGCGCTATCTTAGCAATGTTCTAGCGACCTCTAGCGTAAGCTCAGTACAACTCATCGGCATATATCCATATATCAGCTCAAGCAATCGATAATATTGTACTTATACGAAACAGTACCATTAGAGGCCGCTAGATGGCACTTTTAATAAATTAAATAATCTCCCCATTGGTGCTATTATTGCGCGCAATATTCAGACCGCGCCTAGGAAAAACAACCTAGCAATTAGCACTGTGTGTCTTTGCGTTTAGTTGCCGTCGCAAAATGTAACTGTACACCGCAGGCCTTACTCTATGTATCGCCCGCCTGCCGCGACTTGCATCCGTGTCTCTACACCGCGCTATAATCCTTTTACTTTATAGATAGACGTCTGCCGCTCGTCGCAGGTGACCAGCGACTGAGTCATTTGCGATACCCCCACTCCAAAACTTTGAAAACGTATGGAGAATGGGGATGACTTTGAAGTTTTCTATAAATTGAGCGATAGTTTCGCGCGCGAACCATAACTTATAAGGCAGTTGTCCACATTTAAAGTATAAGTTTTAATCGCACCCTGACGCCTGTCTAAAACTAATTAAATATATTGTAATAGCGGTCATAATTAAATATATTGTAATAGCGGCACACACGGTCGACGTGGGTAACACTCTGAAATTGCGTCTGCGAAATTTGAAATGGATGGCTCGCGGTAATATTTTACGACTTAACAAAGACTCGGACATGATCTATTCAAATAAAGACTTGTTCAAGTCCATTGAGGACATATTGCGTGAAAATGTAGCTATAGAAATGGCACGCAACACTGACAATATTATTTAATAATAATAAAAAATATATTATTAAATCAATTTTTTTGTCCGATCTTCCCTGTCTGGTCCGTCACTTATCTTTATTATCTTTGGTTTTTTGTGAGGTAAGCCATGCGGTAATGTACCTATAGATACACCAAGTTTGTGTGTGTTCGATGCTCCAGCCAGGATCTCTATGTTGAATATCTTGGGAATTCTTCTTATAAGTTACATAGAGATACAAATGATACAAATCATAGCATCACAATATGTTGATTTATTACTACACGTACAACAGATACATTTAATATATAACTCATATAACAGAGGGGCATACTAATACATGTCTATACTATACATAGCCTTTCGGGTAACTGAATAATCTATCTTAGGCATCAAAGTGACAGTACGAAGTTTGGAATTGACATAACATGTTCTTAAATAATTATCATGTTATGTAACAGTGTGCATATGAAATTGAGAGTCGAGATGAGTGCGGCGGTAATGGAATGTCGAGGGAATATCTAACATTAAAATTTGGCATATAATGGCGGGGAAATGAATCAAAATTGGGATGCGATGGTGGAAAAAATTGACAACTTGCGCGGTTTAATCTCATCAATGACTAAAACCAACCAATTTCAAATAGCCGTCAAGAGTGTGGGGGGTGATCTCATGATTGTCGAATATTCGTTACTATTGGTATAAAAACCGAGACTGTGTCGACTTATGGCCTATTATGGCTATCAAAAATAGCACAATCTGGGCAAAGAATTTTCAACTAAAGTTGATATTATAGCGGTCACCTGCAGACTGACAAAATTCGATTACCCCCACCACTTTTCAAATCCAATGTATGTGGCGGAGACGATTTAGTATAAAAGGCGATGCAAGCTCGGGCGCTTGCTCATTTTACTTGAAATTTTTTGCTTGTTCAGAAGTAAAATAAACAGGAACAGGAATAACGCGCAAATTTCTTCTTCGTCGCCTTCGTCGAGTAAACATGAATTCTTTGGTGTTGTTGAAGAACAAGGTGGACGTGAGTCAATGGGTGTCCCCGATCAAACTTTCGTATACGCAGGTTTGTATGAAATTCGGCGTGGACATTGTCGGAGATAGACGCAATGCCTTTTTCTGGAACATGCTGCTCGACAAAAAGCTGGTGATCAATGACGAACTGCTCGCGTGGTGTGGCTATTCGGGCGAATACAAAACTATGAAAACTCATTTCGTATCACTGCTGAAAAAAAATTCTCATATTCTGTACAACGAAATTGAAGATGTGCATTATAAAAAGAAGCGTTACATTGTTATGGAGCCCCTGGATTTTGAATCGCTGCTGATGCAGATGCGTAGCCACAAAGCTCAAGAGATTCGTAAATTGTATTTATTTTTGAAACAAATCTCCATCCGTTATACAAAGTACGAAAAGTGTTACGAGGAGCGTCGCAACGAGCTAATTACTCGTCAGAATCACCAGCTGACGCAGACGGTGCACGAACTCAAGGATTTGATGCTGCAGGTCAAGAAAAATGCCGATCGCGAAGTGGACCGAGCAGAGGAAGAGAGGCGTCGAGCAGAAAAGGCAGAGGCTCGACATCTAGAGGAAATTGAAAAACGCAAGCGGGCGGAGAAGCGTCACTCGGAAGTCTCGACTCAGTTGAACGTCATTAAAAAACGTATCCGTACCGAAGTGGGGGATCGATTACGCACAGAGGTCTCTCCGCTCGTGTCGCCCTCACCCATCAACGTCAACAAAGAGCGCTGTTTGGGTCTGATATGTCTGCGCCCCGACGCAGAATGGTATATCATCCGACGTCAGAGAGAGAGTTTCAATAAGGCCGTAGCGAGGGTGACGTGTAAACACGCCACGGCTAATCTGGTCAAGGAGTGGCATGGGGTTGCACACGCGGTCGACGTGGGTAACGCTCTGAAATTGCGTCTGCGAAATTTGAAATGGATGGCTCACGGTAATATTTTACGACTCAACAAAGACTCGGACGTGATCTATTCAAATAAAGACTTGGTCGAGTCCATTGAGGACATATTGCGTGAAAATGTAGCTATAGAAATGGCACACAACACTGACAATATTATTCAATAATAATAAAAAATATATTATTAAATCAATTTTTTTGTCTGATCTTCCCTATCTGGTCCGTCACTTATCTTTATTATCTGTGGTTTTTTTGTGAGGTAAGCCATGCGGTAATGTACCCATAGATACACCAAGTTTGTTTGCATATCAAATTGAGAGTCGCGATGAGTGCGGCGGTAATGGAATGTCACCCAACGGACAGCACTTTACTGGGTATGTGGTAGGGTAGAACTAATTTATATAACGTTTATATACAGATAATGGAAAGTATGTAAAATTTCAGTTTGATTCGTTTGTGTCCACAAGCGATCGAAATGTTACACTGCGCAATGTGACCGGGTTGGAAAATGAAGAGTTGCAAATCGTCATGAAACAGATCACACAATGAAAGTTTACTTTTAAATCTACAAAAAAAAATAACATACCTAGGGTAGACCGAGGCGAATCGGATCACAGGGCGAATCGGATCAAAATAAGAAATCTGTTGATAATTAAAATATCGCATTCACATAGAATACACTCAACCGTCGTTTTGTGTCCCTCCTCTCACCCATCACCTCCCGACATAGGCAGTATTTCGATCGCGCTTGTGAATCACTGTAGAAGCAGTTCGTCAGCGACTCTATCGTTTATGTATGTCGCAATTTTGGCTCTCATCTAAGGTACGTACTAACGATTTCTTTGTATCATATTACGGATTTGTGTTCTAACTCAACTATATTGGTTTGTATTGTTAAGCAAAGTGTCTATATTAGAGAACCAATTCGCTTTTAAGTATGATCTTAGAGGTTAACGTCTAAAATATTTATTTCAAAAGTCTTGATTATGGGGCTAATCGGATCATATCGTCAGGGGCGAATTGGATCACACTTTTAATCTGATTTATTACGTGTTTGAGGTTATTGATTCATATCTATTTCATTGTAGATGGTTCGCAAGTACAAAAGACACACTGATGCCGAATATGATCTAAAGAAAAAAATGAAAGAGACTGTAAATAAAATCCAGAACAAAGAGTTGACCTAACGTCAGGCTGCTGAGATTTTTGCAGTACCGTTCACGAGCTTACAGAGAAGAGTTACTTTAACCAGGGTTATTATTAAGCGTTGAGATGGACAGCCAGCTTTAGATGAGAATCCAAAATTATGTATGCTGACTATATATTGCGGTATAAAATTAAATAAAATAAGGAAAAGGCTGTGGGCAAAGAAAAAAATATGAAGTAGATGAAGCATAAAGCAACGCCTGCGATAAAAATGAAGAGTTCATCTGCAAAACAGAGAGAGTGGCACTGCATTTACTGTTTTGAAATATTCCTTCATCCACCATTAGAGGATTGGATTCAGTGCAATGCCTGCGAAGAACGGTGCTACAAAAGATATGCTGTTATGGGGGAAAAAGGAACATAAATATTGTGATTTATGTGCTGATGATTAAAATTGATCTCATTTTTAATTTTTACTGCTTTTAAAGCTATATTGTTAAGAAACTTAAAATTTTGTACCATGTTGCGCACGATCCGATTCACCCCGAAAATTGGGGCGATTCGGATATTTTTCTTTTTTTTGTTTTTAAAAGCTAATTAAGATAATATATAGATGATTTAAGTTTTTAAATGTTTATTTCATAGCTGAATGTTACTTCTTACGTTTTTATCAATAAAAATAACATTATATAAAACTTTAGTATGATTTGCTCAACTTGAAAGAAAAAGTGATCCGATTCGCCTCGGTCTACCCTACTTATACATAGTTTAGTTTATTAACTTTGTCTTACACTCTAGCAGACAAAATTGGTGTTGAATATCTTACCTTTTACTTTATTAATTGACGTGGTTGTGCACGTTCTACCATGATAATCATTAAAAGTATTAAAAACAGTAGGACAAAAAACCCAAAACCCCATCTATCGATATAAATGTAATCTTTCGTTTTTCATAGGTGACGCGTAACTAGGGTTGCCAAACCTAATAGCCGGACAGACCAGCCAGTTTGTCCGGACATTTGGGTAAAAAGGCCGGAAATTCTTAAGTATTTTGTCTCATTATTAATATATACGACAGTAAAAAGGTTTCATAAATCAACAAGCCTTTTAGATTTTCATAAAATATATATACAGGATTATTTTTTCACCAGTACAATAAATCAACATAGGTAATAGTTGTCAAAAATAAAAATTAATAGCGATTTTAGTTACTACCCCTTTGGAACAAAAACAATATGATCAATCCCCGAACTTATCCGCTTAACTAGTACAAAACGTGGATGCATTATGCATCTATCGATGCTTTGTTGCCAACTCGTGCGCCGCCCGGCCGATCGCTTACTACTTCGCTTACTCGCTTACTCTGTCGACATTTTATAATATCTTTAGTAATATTACAATCTAACAGTTTTTACAATTTTACGGTGACATATTATACGTATCATTCACCGGTTCTCGCGTACAAATGGAACCGTAGCAGTGTTCCGGGGCTATCGAGATTCGGGACCGAAGAGGGTCATTACTGAAGTTACGATACCCAAGTATGTCATCGAGACTAAGGAATTGTTATTTAGCATATTGTTTAGATTTACTTGCGACTGCGAAGACAATCTAAGACACCCATTCGGCATCATTTTCATCAATCCGGACCGTCTGCCCGAAAATATTACGCAAACGGACATTTTTTCTGACGATTATATAATTAGATATGTGTTGAAGAGAAATTTAGTAATATTTGAAAAGTGTAATGATAAAGTAAACACTTTGAATTATGAACAACCAAGCAATTCTCTGGAAAGGAGGTACACACTGTGGTATAAAGAGCAATCACATTGCGTCCGAACTCCGACCTGAGTTATAGCTAGGTACGTGTTTCGAGACGAAGTGTTGGAGTGTTTTTTCTGTTTTTTAACACTGTCTAATAGTGTGGTGACTTTAATTAACGATAGTCTGCCTCGAACAAATTGGTGAGAATTTAGTAGTGTCTCACTACAATATCAAAAGATTATTCTAATTTTAATATGCCTCTTGTTGTTAATCACAATGTCCACGATAATTGTAAAGTTGATTTATACAAGTATTTTATATATAATGTACTCATGAAACGAGCCAAGCGCTCGTTCAACAGTCGTTTGGTCGACTACTACGACGACTCGTTTGACGACGACAATGACAACGCCTACAAATTATGTCGAGTATAAAGTTTTGTTTAAATTCATGGCACAATAATTAGAATGGGCATTGCCCTATATAATATGTATTGTCCAAAACTGTCAACAAACTATGGATGTGGCCCTGATTTTTTATGCCGCGTCCGCACGTTTGCCAAACCTCGACAAGTCTTCACAAATTCAAACGTGCGGATAGAGCGTTTGCCATGGTTTGTGTAGGCTTGCAAGAGCTTGCGGCCGTTCCGATCGAGTGTCGGTTTTTTGACACAAATCAAAGGGAATTTGTCGCAAGCCCTTGCGATGCATCCACACGTTTGCGCGCGCTCAATCTGGTTTGTGTACTGGAGACGGGCAGACGTGCCTACGCTCGCACAAAATGAGTGGTGATTGGTCAAATAAGACATCTTGTTTTTTCTCGAATGTTATCAAGCTGAACCATGCATTTGGGACCCGAAAAACAAGCATAATTATTGTATCTAAGTGTATAATACACTTAAATAAAATTCTTAAATATGTATATGTCACCGTAAAATTGTAAAAACCGTTAGATTGTAATAAAACTTGTGAAATTGTAAAATGCCGATAGACACAATAAAAATCTTAAATATGTATATGTCACCGTAAAATTGTAAAAACCGTTAGATTGTAATAAAACTAGTGAAATTGTAAAATGCCGATAGACTTTGGACGCGAATATTCTGCCTATAATTTAACACATTATTTTTCGTAAGATTATAAATATATAGTTATAAATATTTCGACCTATTTTTACAATGTCGTTAGTTATTTTACAATCTAACGGTTTTTACAATTTTACGGTGACATGTATAATATAAAAGTATTAAATATATTTCTGTTGTCTGGTACCCGTAACACAAGTTCTTCGAGAACTTATCACGGGACCAGATTGACGTGGTGTGAAACGTCCATAGATATTATTATTATTATGAGAAAAAAGTAGCCGGTGCGTGGCTAAGTACATTATTGAATAAGCCACTATACGGTTAATTTGTAACTTAATCCACCATCTTCTTTGCCGTTTTTTTTGTTTGTTTTTATTTATGTATTTTTTTACAACAATAATAATAATAACTCCTCACACCGATTTCGGTGACGGTTTTATTGAAACCAGGCCAGTTACGCAGGAGTATTTTTATAGTGCCCAAGTGTGTGCGCAGTACAAAAAAGCACACTCTCTTTTACTCTCATAATCCCAATGCGGGAATCGAACCTTCTACCTCCGAGTCGAGAGCCAAGCTCTAACCACAAGACCACGGAGGCTGTTGTTTTTACAATAAAAATAACTCAAAGCAAATGCTATAGCCGATACCTACGAGCTCAACGTCCGTCATGCTTGCCTGTTCAGAACACACTAACTCACTCGCAAGCGTGCGGATGGTGACGTTTGATTCCCTTTTTCAAGTCAAGCGTTTGTGGAGGTTTGGAGTTTGCGGCAAATGGCAAACGTGCGGACGCGGCATTACAAAGTTTCCCGACAATAGCTTTCATTTTAACGTCCAAATTGTCGTCGGTGGGTAACATTTTTTCAATTTCATCAGAAATATGCCGCAGTTGTAAATGGCGCGCTCCATCTCGAAACTTTTCTACAAGAGGTGTAATGGGGCTTACTTGCATTAGTTTTGATTACACCCTTTGGGATGACAAACGCATTAAATATGAAGGAGGATATAGTATCAATCTTTCGCATAGTAACGAGTTGTGGAAGTATACAGTAAATCTATTTTATCCAATCCAAACTCTACATTTTAAAAAATTGACGACTCTTGTCTATTGGGCAGGCACTTAATTTTTAGTAAACGCTTATTGAGTACCGGTGACGGCAAATAATTCTGCATTAATAAATAACTCGAATAACCGGTACACTACTCACTAGTGCATAATTGATATTGATTTGTTTAGTTGGGGTTATTGGTATAGAGTATAGACTATAATATTATAAATATAAACATTCAGTACATTCACCACATCCCGCCACGATAACTCAGATTAGACCATCTCTGCCCAAATTTATCAATCCGAGAACGGAGGTACCAAGTATGATGAAGAGTAATAAATATAATAATTGGATACATTAATTAGTCATTTATGCGAGAATAATCTAGAATCAATATACTTAAATATTTTTTCAACTGGCATCAGATAATAATATTATATCATCAAGACGTAATGTGTGTTCAATTTGACCCCTTGTGCTCTCTAATCCTCGTTAGTTATCGATACACGCATTCAAAATGCATTTATTTGAATAATAAGCGTTCGTCTGCATGGCGGTTACCTGCAGACTGGCAAATTTCGATTACCCCCACCACTTTTCAAATCCAATGTATGGGACGGAGACGATTTAGTATAAATTGCGATGTAATCTCGCGCGCGAGCTCATTTTACTTAGGAATTTTTGCTTGTTCAGAAGTAAAATAAACAGAAACAGGAATAACGCGCAAAAATCATTTGTATAATATATAAATCATCTTGTATAATATATTACTTGTAATACGGTTGCCCACTTTTGGCAATGCCACCTTTACACTTAGTTTTGTATAGGAATGAATTTTTCGTCGAGCGAAAATATTTGATAATCAGCTCACACAAAATATTATGAAAATACACAAGTCTAGGTGGGTTTCACTTTATTGACCAATAGTGTACACTAGTGGATATTAATCAGAGCGCCTATTTGTTTATACGTCAATGATATTGTATAATGTTGCATTTGTATTTAATCAGGTTCTACAGTATCTAGTTTTGTGGAGCGGCGCGCCTTCTTGATTTAGGGGCATATTACACTATCATTTATCTTGGATCATAGATCTATGAGTCAATGTTATTGGATAATGTAATATAGACATATGATTCATTTTCTCCTTGATCATAGATTTTTGACATTTGCTGAGAGATTGGATCCAATACGGTCATAGAAACAGGTGTTGCCAGTTATTTAATATAAAAAAAAAGAGTTTTTAATTTCTTGTTCGTTAATATGTTTCAAATAATGTAATGTAGTTCTTTTTCTAATTATATACTTACTTGCCTAATCTTTCTGAAATAACAAAAAACAAGGCATTCTAAAAATGACGATATCCTTTAGCAAATCGAATTCTCTGAGATCTGGTAACCCTGACATCAATACCTGTCATCAATCTGTCGAGTTCTGATACCTTTTGGTTTTTTCTTGTATTCCTTTTTTTCTTTTTCTTTTTTAATAGTAAAATAACGGACGGCGCAGCAATAGTAGCGCACACCACTAGTAGCGTTCTCCATTGTAGATATGACGTAAAATAGGATCAAAGAACTTTGATAGTGTAATACACAGATATGACTCAATTAGTCAATTAAATTGGATCAAATATATGATCATTTATATGATCAGAGATATTTGATAATGTAATATCCCACTTAATCAGGCAGGATATTATTTTTGACGAACCGAGCGAGTCTACTTCGCCCGTTTTACTTTGTTGATCATTTAGTTTAACCTTTGAAAACGTAGCCAAAAACGAACTTTGACCAAATAATAATAATTTTTAATCGACTCTACAAACATTTTGAAAAATCATAGATAGGTGGGAGCCGGAATAGTGTCCTGAGAATGATAGGAGACAGAACAGACACTGCTCTCCTTCGCAGGCTCACTGAATTACATGTCAGGGTAGCGAGATAGGAGCGCGCTAATTATTTTAATAAGTTTTGTTTCCCCTCTCTACGTTATCACTTATCACCGACGCGCTATTTTAGCAATGTTCTAGCGACCTCTAGCGTAAGCTCGGTACAACTCATCGGCATATATCATATATTCCATTTAGCTCAAGCAATCGATAATAATGTATTTAACTATTTATACGAAACAGTACCATGAGAGGCCGCTAGATGGCACTTTAAATAAATTAAATAATCTCCCCATTGGTGCTATTATTGCGCGCAATATTCAGACCGCGCCTACGAAAAACAACCTAGCAATTAGCACTGTGTGTCTTTGCGTTTAGTTGCCGTCACAAAATGTAACTGTACACCGCAGGCCTTACTCTATGTATCGCCCGCCTGCCGCGACTTAGGGTTGTTGAAAAAATATCGATATATCGATATATCGATATTTTGTGTTCGATATATCGATATTTTTAGCCGATATTTTTTGATCCGATATATCGATACATCGATACAAAAAAACAAATATCGAAATTCGTATCAAATTAGATATTTTTTTTATTTATCATCTCATGACGATCTTAATAAATTCGCTAGAATTCAAAGCCGTAAAATATTGAAAAAAAGTTATTGTTGTGCAGAATTCCATTAATCTAATCTGTGATAGTGAGTGCCCTGTCGGCTGAATGGATCTAGTAACAATGGATAGAAGACTCCGAATTTTGTAATTGCTAAAAAGAACTGTATTACCTTGGTAATAGAGTGTATTTCACAGTGCACGTATCATAGAGGCAAATCCGAGCCGAGCGTGATAGCCAGAAGGGAGGCCGTGTGTTTCGTTCTTGCATGTTGCCAACCAGAAAAATGTTGGTATTTATAAAAAGTAACTTGAAAAATCTTAGATAAAACGAGTGTACTTTATTATTATTATAACAAATATTTATAACTATATTAAATTCTAATTAAAAAGTTAGAAATAGTCATTTAATACTAAATAAAAATGCAATTTACATTAAATCCTTTTCCTTCTTTTTAATTAGATGGTATCATTCGGAAGATAATAGATACGCCATTACACATATTTTATGCTGAACACCGGGTAATATTAAAATTGAAAATAGTTTTTATTTCTTACTTTATGTATCTCCGTAACTATGTTTTTATTATTTATTTGATGATTTAACAGTCAAAATGGTGAAAAAATGTTGTATATATTCTTGTCGAAGTAAAAGTTATGCTGGTTGCAATATTTCGTTTATTACTTAGTAACATTAGTAAGTTAAAAGTGTTAACATTAAAGCAACTGACGTTATTAAGAGTTATAAGAGCTGTACTATGTTTTGTTTTAAACTAGTCAGTAGCGACTCGCCTAGAATCGTAGTAAGTACTGAGAAAAAAAAACGTGTACTATTCGAGTATGATAATATTATAGGTACAGTTTTTATAGATTTCTCAACAATGAAGAAATGCGACAAAAATGGCTCAATAGTGTTTAAGTAAGGCAGAGAATTACATAAAAATCTGTTGCAAATTGGTCGAAAAATTTGACCGATATATCGATATATCGATATTTTTTTTGCGATATATCGAGACCGATATTGATATTTTTTCAAATATCGATGTATCGATATATCGATATTTTCTTTCATTTTCGACATCCCTACCGCGACTTGCATCCGTGTCTCTACACCGCGCTATATTCCTTTTACTTTATAGATAGACGTCTGCCGCTCGTCGCAGGTGACCAGCGACTGAGTCATTAGCGATACCCCCACTCCAAAATTTTGAAAACGTACGGAGAATGGGGATGACTTTGAAGTTTTCTATAAATTGAGCGATAGCTTCGCGCGCGAACCATTACTTATACGACAGTTGTCCAGATTTAAAGTATAAGTTTAATCGCACTCTGACGCCTGTCTTAAACTAATTAAATATATTATAATAGGGGGGGGGGGGGGAGAGTTAAATACAGAAATCTGTGAGCAGCGGGGACACAATGAATCTTTATAATGTTGCACAAGACATAACCAGGCTTATTGTTGTATGTATCGCCACGACGACGATGATGATGATGATGACGACAACGATTAGACATATTATCGTTTTGCGCCCGCAATATATTAGATGCTATTTTTGCAAAATTTTTTCCTACACATAACCATGCTGCACAAAATGTAACAGTCTCTAAAATACAGTACACCGCAGAAGGTCTTATCTATTGTTTGACGTATCGAGCCTTCCTGCCCTCGCCTGTGCCTAATATTGTACGTACAACATAACCTGTTATCACCGACGCGCTCTTAGCAATGTTCTAGCGACCTCTAGCGTAAGTCCGGTAGAACTCATCGGTATATAATTTAGCTCAAGAAATCAATAACTATTGTACTTATACGAAGCGGTACCACGAGTGGCCGCTAGATGGCAATTAATTGAATAATCTCCCCACTGGCACTATAAGTTTTGACATGACCTGCGGGTCTAAAAAGGCCACTTGCGCAATATCATCGCAATATTGCTAAAATTCATTCATTTGCAGAATTCCTTGCAATTCTACTTAATGTTGCTAATTCACCACTTTTGGGATGTTTTGGGGAGATTTTGAAATTTGAGGTAATATTAACCGACTTACAAAAAATGACGCGGTTATACGTTCGGCTATGTATATAGTATGTGTGTTTTTTTGTATGTTCAACGATTACTCCGCCGTTTGTGTACCGATTTTCAATTTTTCTTTTGTTGTATAGGGTCCTTTTGATTTCAAAGTGGTGACCTGATGATGGGATCCACAAGAAATCGAGGGAACTCCTCGAAATTTATATACACATATTACCGAAATCGATATATCGATATATCGAAATCAGCAGATTTCGACGTTTTTTGAAGTAGTCCAAGCATAAGCATATGCTACCAAAAAGTAACATTTTGCTCCCTGGATCCAAAAGTACTGAACAGAATTCCTGACTAAGGAGTTATAAATACATGTTTGGGGATTTCTGCGATTGAGGATTATTTATATTTAGGTAAGGTAATCTATGAAGTACACAAATTTCGTGATAAATTCTTATTCTTTGACTGGCAACTCGTTAGAAAGTCACGGTGAGTTTCGTTTGACGTATGGACTATTACAGTAATTCATAACAAGAATTGAAAATGAATTGCCAAAACGGCATTTAGGTTTAGGTTTAAAGATTTTTTATTTCTCAAAAGATTACAATAATCACTTACGAGAAATACAATTCATAACTTATTACTAAGTATTACATTAACTATGTTAACAGCGAGCGCTTCCTTAGTTCATAGTTACTTTTTTTAGACCTGCTGGCTGCACAAAATGTAGCTGTCTAGAATACACCGCAGGTCTAATCGTAATATGTATCCGACGATGATGATGACGACTACGATTAGACATAATATATTGGGTCGTTTGTTTTGCGCGCAATATTAATACTGCGCCTAAACAGGACAAAAACCTAACAATTAGCACTGTGTGTCTTTGCGTTTAGGTGCCTTCACAATATAACCATGTTGCACAAAATGTAACTTGGAGTTACCATATTGAGCACGTATGTACTAAACTGCGACAATTCCTAGCTAATATTATCATTATTAAAAATCGTATACCTTACAAAGTCAAAATTATGCTATATAATGCTTTGGCGGAATCTTATATCCAATACGGACTAAGTAGCTACGGCCGTACATATAAAACATACCTGTATGAAATATTTAAACTTCAACGTAGAATATTAAGAAATGTTGTATCCCCTAACGTTAAACAAAAATTCTATGACGATGACCGAGGGCTTTTCAAGCATTGTAATGTATTACCTGTATATACTCAACTTAAGTACCTAATACTTAAAGAAAATTTCCATAACGAAATATATCATAAAAAGCTAGAACATTCTGTATTTACTACGCGAGCCATGGCTAAGAACCGGTTGCAGACGGCCCGCGCGAATAATGCCTACGGAGAGCGAACTTGTAACTATCTGGTTCCTCGGCTTATAAATGAACTACCTACTAATGTACGCGACAAAATTAATGTAAATAATATAAAGTTTAAATTAAAGACACACTTCTTAGCGTCATTGAGTGATCCATTAGAGTAAGGTTATTTTATTTTTATGTTGTTATTAGAATTATCAAAAATGTTTTATTAGATAAGTGACGTAGATATATAAGCATTTGGTAAGAGCCTGCGTGGCTTCTTTATGCTATGTTACCATAAATTATTGTATAATAAATTGTATAAACGATAAATAAATAAAAAAAAAAAAAAAAAACTGTACACAGTACACCGTATGTATCGACTATCGAGCCGTCCTTCCTGTCGCGACTCTCTTGCATCGTGCCGTTTCGTCTACACCACACCGGGCTATATTCCTTTTACTTTATAGATAGACGTCTGCCGCTGGTGGACCAGCGACTGAGTCATTTGCGATACCCCCACTCCAAATATTTGAAAATGTATTGAGAGTGGTGATGACCTTGGAGTTTTATATAAATTGAGCGATAGCTTCGCGCGCGAACCATTACTTATACGGCAGTTGTCCAGATTTAAAGTATAAGATTTAATCGCACCCTGACGCCTGCCTAGAACTAATTAAATATATTGTAATAGGGGGGGGGGGGGGGGGGGGGTAGTGTGGGAGGGCGGGGCAAAAAGTTATGCAGAAATGTATGAGCAGCGGGGACACACAACGAATCTTTATAATATGAAGAACGTACTAATATATTGCATGACCTTGAAATGATGACGACACACGACACTCGCCTGTGTCTCACATTTAGTACAACATGACCAGGCTTATTGTTGTATGTGTTTTTTCGCACTGTGTGTCTGCGTTTAGTGCCGCCGCCGTCACAACCGACTGCACGACCATGCTGTACAGAATGTAACGGTCTCTAGAATGCACACCGCAGCAGGTTTGTATTGTATGACGTATCGAGCGAATGATGTTGACTCACCGCGCCTACGATAAACTAGTCACAACTAATTAAATATTAAATTATATAACAATACTAGCTGACCCGGCAAACGTTGTTTTGCCTTATAAAAAGGCTATAATTGATAAACACTATAATTGATCAGTTCTCGAGCGGGATGAAAAATGATTAAATTACTAAAATGGCTATTAAAAAGTAGGAGTTGGTGATAAAAAAGTAAAAATTTAGGGTTGTATGTATTTTTTAATGCCACATTATAAACAAATAAAAACAAAAAATGTCGTCCAAAAATAAAAAATTAAGGTTAAACCCTTATCGTTTAAGGGTATGGAAAATAGATAGTAGCCGATTCTCAGACCTACTGAATACGCATATAAAATTTGGTAAAAATCGGTAAAGCCGTTTCGGAGGAGTACGGTAACTAACATTGTGACATGGAAATTTTATATATAATATTAGAAGAAGATAGAGATCATAGGCATCACACAAAAATGTAAGCGGTCTAGAATTATATACACCGTACGGGTCTTATTGTTGTATGTATCGCCACGACGACGATGATGATGATGACGACAACACCTATTAGATATTATATTGTCGTTTTTCGCCCGCAATATACAAAGACCGCGCTTAATTAAAAAAAAAACTAGCAATTCACACTGTGTGTCTGTCTGAACAGGGTACAACAATATAGCTGAGTAGAATGCATTGCGTTTTGCCGCCGTCATAATAAGACCGCGCCTAAGAAAAAAATAGCAATATACACTGTGTGTATTTGAGAAAAATTACACGGCTAAAAATAATATATATCGTTAGACGTGTAATTAACCATAGACCTACAACTAGCTACTTTTTTTTCTCATCGGACTGCTCACGTCCGTCGCGAGCTCCGCGAACACCACAGTATCCTCGTGGGTACAGACCCACGAGGATACTGTGGTGTAAGAAGAAAACGATGAATCCCACGATCGACAACAATATCAGTGTTAATTTTATGACGATACCCAAGTAATATAGAATGCGACCCACTTGTCGGCTGACATCGGCGGCTGTCTGTATAGAAGCAACTGTCCCTGTATGTATAGAAACCAAGCGTGCCATTATTTTTTTCGTACTGTAACGTCACAAGAGCGATTTTATGGAGCTAACTCCCCGTCCAAAAATTTCTTCTTACAATTTTACACGTTATTTTTCGTTATAAGTATTGTAATATTTACCGTGCAGATTGGTAAAACGGCGCCGTCATATTTGTTTGCTCTTTCATAATAATAATTATAAGTAACGAAAAATAATGCGTATAATTGTAAGGAGAAATTTTTATTTGACAATCTGTCAACATATTATAATACCTCTAGTAATATTACAATCTAACGGTTTTTACAATTTTACGGTGACATATAGACCATTAAGTGCGGTCTCTTTTTCTTTTTCTGTTATACAGAACAAAAGTAAAGCCAAGTACAGCTGTCACATCGTCGTCGTCCATAGTTTGGTAAGTAGGGTCGGATGTCTCACATTGAACCAGGCAGCTACATTTAACCACCATTTTATTTCCGAAATGCGTCGTTGCCAATTTCTGCAAAAATGGCTGAAAGAGAGGTATTTACTATCTCTGTCTGCCCACCAGTTTGCGTGGCGCCAGCGCGCGAAGAGGTTGTGTGAGGAGCATTTTTACGAAAATTAACTCGAAAAGTAAGTATTTTTTGTAAATTTCTTTCTTTTTTCACTTTTTTACAATATATGATATTGGTCTCTTTATATTAATACTGTATACTGTAGTTATCCAGCTTGTAAATGCACCTTAATTCGTTACTGTGCGAGATTATTTTCCGGGTAAAATTTTGAGGTTAGTTGCCAAAACGTGGTCTGTCCCACAATGAGCCACTTGTAGGTGGTGCACATTGAACCATGGCTCAATGTGTACCACCCCGGTGGTTAAATGTGTACTAACACTATAATTATTTATTTTGTTATAGTATGGCGCGAAATAAGGTGTTAGTAAGAAAAAGAGGTGGACATTCGGCTGCCAATATGCTTAAGGCCCTTCAATTGCATAGATCAGGCGAAAGTATTAGAAAAGCAGCGAAAACTTATGACATTGCGTACCCAACTTTACGACGCTACGTAGAAAAAAACTTGCACGTCAACGTAGAGGACCTTGCTAGGAAGAGATTGCTACCGAATTATGAAAATCATCTCATTTTTACCAGCGAACAAGAAGATGTTTATAAAGAGTACATTAAAGAATGCGCTTTAAAATTTTATGGACTGACCCCAAAAGACTGTCGTAAATTAGCGTACCAAATGGCGATGGTAAATAACATAACTATCCCAAATAGTTGGCAGCGAGAAAAAATGGCAGGAAAAGAGTGGTTTCGGTCATTTAGAAAACGTCACCTTGACCTTTCAATAAAGAAACCTGAAGCTTGCAGTTTAGCCCGCGCGACAGCATTTAACAAGAAGACGGTCACATCATTCTTTGATAATTTGAAGACGGCAATGAGTCGTCATGAGTCCTTCAGTTCTGGTTGCCGGTTGTACAACTTAGATGAAACAGCCACGACAACTGTCCAGCGTCCACAAAAAGTTGTAGGGCCTAAGGGAAAGCACAATATTGCGAAGGTCACAAGTGGCGAAAAGGGAGTTTTAGTAACCACATGCCTTATAGTATGTGCTTCTGGTCAAGCCTTACCGCCTGCGCTTGTATTCCCGCGGAAAAATTTCAAAGACATCATGTTGAGAGGTGCTCCTCCAGGTTCTCTTGGGTTGGCACATACTTCGGGGTGGATGACATCTGATTTATTTGTTGAAGTTATGAAGCATTTTATCAAACATGCCGCTGCTAGCCTAGAGAACCCAGCACTCCTAATCTTAGATAATCACGAGTCACATCTGTCAATCGAAGCTTTGGAATTAGCAAAAAGTTCAGGTGTCACAATTCTTACATTGCATCCTCACACCACAGCTAAGATGCAGCCTCTAGATGTCGGGTTAAATGGCCCCTTTAAAGTCTATTATAACAGCGCAATCGACTCCTGGATGGTGAGACATCCAGGAAGGTCTATGACAATCTACGATGTGGCGGAGTGTGTTGGAGAAGCCTACGCTAGAGCAATGACACCTGTGAACATTTTTGCAGCTTTTAAAAAGTGTGGTATATTTCCTTTTAATCCGGAAGTGTTCACTGACATCGACTTTCTGCCGTCGGACGTGACTGACAGACCTGAGCCTGAGCCACAAGACCAAAATTTAGATCCCAATGCACAAAATGTTGAACACGAATCAGTTGAATCAGATGACACATTTTGTGAAGATGGGAATGTGAGCCCATCACTGTTAAATGCTGATGATGTGGCAGAGATTAACACTGATCATGTGGCAAAGATAAACACTGATAATGTGGCAGAGATTCTAGGTATAAATGAATCTACAGAACGTATTTATACATCATCACCCCGGATTATTCAAAGTTCTCCAATTGCAGGATCATCAAAGAATATCTCTTTGATTTCTCCTAGACAATTCATGCCACCAATTAAAGCTGGGCCCAGATCTAATAATAGAAAACATAGAAAAAAAGGAAAAAGCAGAATTGCAACTGACACACCCGAGAAAAAAGAAATTACAGAAAGCAAGACAAAGAGACAAGAAACAAAAGCTAAAGCAAAAGAAGTAAATCGCGCCGTGCTATTAGATAAAAAGATGAAAAGAAATGCCCCAAAGAAAAAAAAGAAGAATGACACTGATGAGTCTACTTCTGAGGAAGAACTCGAAAACGTAATAGAAGTTAGTGAGACTGAAATAAGTGATATAGATGGATCTGAAGATGATGAAGAAATGTTGGTTGTGAGAGGAAATTTTGAGAAATTGACGCGTAAACCAGTTGAAGATGACTACGTTCTTGTAGTTTTTAACGCAAAAAATATTAATGTTTACTATGTGGGCAAGATTATTGAAGTTGACACTTGCAACTATGGAGTTTCATTCATGCGGCTTATTAATAAACAAACTATGAAGTTCCGGATGCCATTGGAGCCTGATTTGGCTGATGTGAAATTAAAGGATATTAAAATGATTCTGCCACAGCCAAAAATTAATGGAACACAAAATCGGAACTCAACGTTCAACTTTCCAATACGTGTTGCTCCGACTATTAACTTACGTTAGATTTCATTATTCTATCTGTTTTTGATTATTAGTAGAAGTAGTTTTAGTAGAAGAATTTTATATGGTTTTCTCTGTTAATTACTTTTTAAGTTTAAAACTTTTTTGTTTTTCCATCGTGAAAGTTATTTAATAATGATGCCGATGGTAGCAATGTTTGACAAGACTAACTTTGTTTTGTTACTTTAAATATTCTACTTTTGTTTTTACTGAAGT
The DNA here is from genome assembly GCA_905404095.1 of Glaucopsyche alexis. NCBI lineage: Eukaryota > Metazoa > Arthropoda > Insecta > Lepidoptera > Lycaenidae > Glaucopsyche > Glaucopsyche alexis. The sequence continues at coordinate 20,978,838 of FR990060.1, read as the reverse complement.
TACCTTTTAGAATTATTATTATAAAAAAGTATAGGTATTTCACTGATGCAAAGGTCTAATAATTGAACCAAAGTGGAAGAAAAATGTTTTGTTATGCTTAAAGTAGGTTTAGGTTATAAGATTTAGAGCTATTATTAATTATTTTGTGATAAAAATCATGTTGCTCAAGTACAAATGAAGACTGACATTGTAAACTTAAGTTTTATAGTAAAATAATAAATATAATATTATCGATATTTAGCTTTTTATTACATTACAAAGCAATTTAAATACAAATTAGTCTAAATGTAAATGATTTATAAGGCGGTTCAATGTGGAAAATACCCCGGTTAAATGTGTACCTCCCGATGGACACATTGAACCAAATCTAATTTTTTATAATTTATTTTTTATTGCTAAAACCAAGCAGAATTTTAAATAAAATTGTTGGCCTCATTGTAGTTAAATAAATTTTCTAACTATATTAAAAAAAATTGGGGAATTCATCTAAAACGAGCATTCTACGAGACTTTGAAATTTACCTGGTTCAATGTGAGACAACCTACCCTATATAACGTACATAGTACCTAGGCGTCCTACACACACCATCACATAGCTCAACTGAGTGAAAGAACTCGGTTATGCCTGTAGGTTATGCATGCAAGGTTAAAACCACGAAGTATAGATACCAGGAGTCCGAACGGTATAGGCTTTTCCATAGTATTTATGTACACAATAATAGGACCTGATTTTAGTTCTCTTTTCTGCCACTGGCTGTGCTAGAACTTGTTACGTACCGAGTGTTGCCAATACTATTATTTATTACAATTATTTTTAAATAACCGTTAGGCAATTGCCGTATTCTACGGTATCTATACTTCGTGAACAGTTTCTAAGAATTTCCTAAAACTTTTATCTAATAAGATTTAAATCCACGTTTCTCATAAAAAAATTACCAGAGCTGTCAATATAGCAACATAACTTCCCGCGTAATTTCAAACGAGTGCTACTGGGACTGGGACGCGCTCTACCGGCAAAAATCTGTCCCCTAAATTGAGACCATTATTTTAACATTACGTTCGGACTCCTGGTATCTATGCTTCGTGGTTAAAACCATCATGCATACCCTAGCATGAGTGGACAGCATAATATCAACTTTTGGAACATCGTCGATCGAAATGAACTTTTATCTACACACAGTAAACTCATTTCTAGAGTACAGTTGGTTTAAAATACCGTGTTTAGTTCCTACTTCCTAGTTTGTAAAGTTTTTTCTTTTTTGACAGATATAATACAGGGGCGTGCGCTCCTTAAAGGCAGAAATGCAGTGCATTACTTACCATTAACAGATATTTTAATAAAACGTTCGTACGTTTTAGATGACTTTAATTAATAGTAAATAAATGAATACATAAAATATAATAACTTAAAAACGCCTAATATTTTATAATAGCACCTATTTGCATGAACATTATGTTTGCCAGGCGTATATTGGTGATGCGACTCATGAGTCATACCTTGTCGTCTCGCAGGAGATTTGTTCGCATGTGTGTAGTAATTTTAGTGTCCGTACACAGTTCGCAAACGCACACACCTATGAATATCCCAAGGCGCGACTCGTCCGCCTCCAGCGGCATGCTATCGACTTCGGCGAAGTTCGGCAGTTGTCGGGTCTCGGAAGTAATCGGGTATATTCGTGGCACGGTGGCCTATAATGCGACTAATTATAATTGACGTAAAATCTTTACTCATGTATGCACATGATGCAATTTTGTTTTAGTAAGGTTTTATTTGTTTAAATATCAGAAATGTGTTTCAATGAAGCCATTTTTTCATGTGAAAACGCATTGTTATTTTTCGTTTGCTATTATATTTAATATTTATAGTTTTCTTAAAAGATTTTTCATTTTAACATTTGAAATTGTGTACATTTAACAGTTTATTACTGAAGTTCTATAAAAATTGTAGTGATTTGCTTTTTAATTGATTTGATTTTTTAAAAATGTTATTTGAAAATGTTGTGTTGAAAATGTGTGTTTATTAAAAATTAAAAATAATAAGTTCTCACAATTGTCATTCAGTGAAAAGATTCAAATGGTGTCTAAAGGTAGGTGTGTACCCGAGTTACAACAATTAAATCAGCAAAAAGGGAATGTAACTCGAAAGTTTCATGTTAAAAGTTATGAAGTTCTGTTAGTTCTGTTGGCATGGTTTCCGACTTAGAGATCCGTCGCTTGGCTGTGGCTATGCTAAATATCTATAAAAAAAAAGTTTTTGTGACCGACTACTCCGCCGCATACCCAGTGTCATAATTCTGTGCACGCCGCTGATATAATAATAGCAATTATATTACGACTATCCGTCCTGGCTTGATCTACATCTGGTATCCTTACTCAAACGCTTTGGCCTATTTCTGCAATAGGAAATGTGCATTTGAACGCGCCAACATTTTTTCGGCTTGCTTATAAAGTGATATTTTAGCTGCGTTACGAGCCTTCCGAATTTCGTTTGATTTTGTAAATTTTCCATTTCATTGATCATATCGGGGGATCCCCTTTTTTCGCATAATTTTATTTGTGATAATTTCATTTGGCATACCTCACTTGCTGGTGGTGCTGGTTGCGTAATTACTTTTAAGCTTTTATTTAAGTGTTATAATTAAGCATATTGCGTAATTGTTTGTTGTCCCAAATAAAATAAAATAAAAAGTATGGGTTGCAAGGCACGGCTGCGGCGCAATTTATCACATTGCCCGGTCTTCAAGTAGGGAATTATTCATAATGCCCGGTCCAAGTGATTAATTCAAGTTATCTCAAACACTGACTTATTACATGGACCACGGGCCGTCGGGCATTATTAATAATGGCCGGTCCTTATTAATAATATTGCCCAGTTAGTTAATCATGTTACCCGTAACATATATAATGCTAACTGTTGCCCGCGGCTCCGCCCGCGTAAATATAGTTTTTTCGCGGTCGCGGATATGTGACTGATGCAAAAAATAGATATAAACAATCTTTGATGCGGATTATATATCATGCTAAAATTTCAGCTCGATCGGTGCAGAGCTTTTTGAGTTTTTGAAGCGTACACAAACCAACATAACATTTTTATATATAGGTATAGATATTATACAGCCGATTTAAGAAGACTTCGATAGCGCGATTCACGATTGTGACTAATTGGTCCGCCACAGCATGTACTAATAAGCTCGTATGAATTGTATTGACATACCCGTCGCTGTCCTCCATCGGCGTGGCGTCCATAGGCAGGTGTCCCTCTGGCGACGCGCTGTTCACCACGGGCGCGACCGCCGCGCTCGCGGCGTAGCACAGCTCCAGTATCTCCTCCGTGACGGTCCGCCATTTCGGGTACGTGTCTAGAACGCTGGAAGTTCTATCATCATCAACACTATCGACAATGTTCGTGGTGTATTTTAAAAATCATACTGAACATTAGCGGGGCTAAGTAACGAGTATTGTATAAGTAAACGCTTATTTATATAAGTGTTATATCGTAATACATGACATAGCGACGTAGTTGCCAAAATTTATTTATTTTATTATTACTACTAGCTGTTAAACCTAACTTCGTTTGCATAGAACGGAAACGGATTTTTTTTAAACGAAACCCTAAAATAAAAGTAGCCTATGTTAGACCTTATAACATCAGCTATCTGCCAGTGAAAGTCCCGTGAAAATCGGTCCAGCCGTTTCAGAGATTAGCCGGAACAAACAGACAGGCGGACAGACAAAAAAATTTAAAATTGATATTTTATTGTAATTACCGAATATCTACACTAATATTATAAAGAGGAAAACTTTGTTTGTATGTTTGTTTGTTTGTTTGTAATGAATAGGCTCAAAAAGTACTGGACCGATTTTAAAAATTCTTTCACCATTCGAAAGCTACATTATCCACGAGTAACATAGGCTAAATGTTATTTTTGAAAAAAATAGGGTTCCGTAAGATATTTGGGTTTTTCGGACACAAGGTGTAAAAAATTAACCAGAAAAGTTACTTATTTTGCGTACGCTGCCTAAACTATAAAAGATAGAACCATAAAATGTTCTAATTAATTGTAGGTCTTATAAATAGCTACAAAAAAGTCCGTGACAAACTATACCTATGTACGTCGAGTGAGGCACAACAACCATTTTTTTATTTTGAAATATAGATTTTTTTTGGACTACATTTAAACGCGTTTATTTTACTTATGCTATTAATCCTTATCAAAATAAATTATTTCATCACTAAGTACAGTTTATGTAGATAATATTTGGTCTTTGAATGATTAAAATTGGATGTTTGGTTTTGAAGTTATGGCGAATTTAAAATATTACGATTTCTGCTGCACGGCCCGTTGCGAAGTGGGAACCAAGGTGGGGGTGCGCGTGTGGAGTTTAGATTATTGGGTAATTTTTTTGTTTTGTGTTCGTTGTAACTATGATGGATAGTTACTTGAATACCTATTTATTTAGTGTTTGTCGTATTGTTAGTCCTGAAGAGTATAGGTATTTCATACGATAAAAGTATACCCACCTACTTATTTCATTGAGTTTTAGTAGGTACCTATATTAATTTGTTTCTGTTTGTTTTGAACATTTGACTAAATTTCGCCCGTTTGATAGAGGTTTAAAGACATTCTGTAGTATTAGTATCAGTATTGTACCCGTGCGAAGCCGGGGCGGGTCGCTAGTACTTTCATATGCATCAAATGAAAAGCTGTTAATTTGAAATTACAAACTGACACTTTAATTTTATTTATGTATGTATATGTATAGTATTCTGTAAGAATATAGTTATTATAAGCTTTAAAAAAGGAGTAGCTTACCCGAGCAGCGACAACTCGTTGGGCCGCGGCAGCAGCAGCGTCCGCAGCACGTGCAGCACGCCGTGCAGCGGCGCGTCGCGCGCGCGCATCAGCGAGCCCCGCAGCTGTTGTAGCTGCGCACGCGCAACGGGCAGCGTCGCCAGCACCGCCCGGTAGCGCACCGGGTGGCGCAGATACTGGGCAGGTTCATTGGATTCGCTGGAAATAAAATAGATAGGTATTCAGTGAGCGTGTATGAAAAGACGAACGAATAAATAGTCAATCGGACTGATTTTTTTATTCATAATTCATAATTTATTTATTCACAGTGCAGTACAAAGGATATAAATGAACATTAAATTGGATCTGTATAATTTAGTGTTGGGACTCGAGTGATTTTTTTTCACTCGAGTCACTCGGTACTGGTTACTTTCTCACTCGAATGCCACTCGAGTGAAGATAAAACTCGAGTGATTTTTATTGACTCGAGTCACTCGGAATATAGGTAAAACTCGAGTGACCTTTTTTAAACGAATAAAACAATATTAATTATACATAGAAAATGTGTATTCATTTTCGCATTAATGTAAAAACGACTCAAAAATATTTAAACAAAATGTAAAAAAATAAAATTTTCCGTCAAACTAAACCTGTCATACATCAAGAAATCTCTTATATCAACTATCAGTCAAATTGAAATATTATAATCTACTACTAATAATTTCTAATCCAATTTAATTTATTCTAACAAGGAACTTTCATGATATCCAAATTGTGTAAGAACATAATAAAACTTTTTATGTTCTTACACAATTAAGGTAATAATAAACGTTTAAAATCTGGCGCCAAAGAAGTTTCACGGATCAAAACTGGCGCGCTAGTGTCGCAAGCTGTTGGCATTTTATTTGTATGAAGTCTTCGTCTTCCCGTTAGATATATTATGTTCTATGGTTAATTCAAAGAGAACCTACAGCGGGTAAACTTGTCACAACTTGAATTTCTCACTCAGCTCGGTATAAACCACTCGAGTGGTACGAGTCAACTCGAGTCACTCGAAACTCGAGTTATCAAAAATTTAACTCGAGTGCGAGTAATATAAAAACTACTCGAGTCACTCGAGTAAAATGCAACTCGAATCCCATCATTACTGTACATTCTACCATAAATGAAATTAAATTAAATAAGCATTTATTCCACTTTTTTACGTACTACACTACCACATACAATAAAACAAAAAAAAAATAACAAAACATGCGTAGTTTCACAATAAGATAAATAATAAAAAACAAGAATCAAACAAAAAAAAAGAAAAAACTTATTAACAAAACATAAAAATCATTATCAGACAAAAAGGAAAAAAAAAGTGTTTCGTTTATGGCAGTGCAATGCCTTAAAAAAAACGGAAAAGGGGACCCCTCAGGTCACGACAGCGACTGTTGCCACTGTCCCTGGTCTTCCGTGATCCCCTTTCCCCGTAAAATCGTAAGGATAAAATCCGTGACACAAATTGTTCATTAAAAAGTTTGTGTTTAAAGTTTATATGTATACAAGTATAAGATGTTAGGAAGGTGTTTTGGGTTTATGTTATAGATTAAAAGCATAATATAAATAAGAATAAAATGTAAAGTAATTCTATACAAGTAAAGTACGACGTTATGTGAATAATAAGACTTTTTGCCTAGCTAATTAAACCGTACATTTGGAGTCCTAATAAGTAAGATTTAAACATAGTAAGAGTTTAAACATAGTAAGAGTAGTAGTAAGATTATAACATAATGGTGTGTGAAATTTAAAACATACAATTGAGAAAACTTAAACGGTTCCCTATTTTTTCGCATAAAATCATATGTCATAATTTTACTTGGCATAATTTCATTTGACCTAATAGTAGTTTCGCATAATATTCATTTGTCATAACTTTCTTAGCATAATTTTTTTTCGCATAATTACTAAAAGCATAATAATTGTTAGGCATACTTATTGTAAGGCATATATTTTTTTACGCATAATATTCATTAAGAATAATATTTTTATGCATAATATTAAAAAGCATAAATATATTTACGCATAATGATATTTAAGCATACTATTATATTTACGCATACATCTTTGTAGCATTTTTTTTTTCACATACCAATGAATGATAAATTCTACTGGGTATGCGAGTTAAGACGAAATAACAATTATAATTGTAATTTTCGACTGATTACGAAATTAAACTCGGACAAAAAACACGAACTGCTATCTAAGAACATGCCGAGCTAATTATTTTAAACATGTTAGCGGCTTACGGGTGGCCCAAGGGCCACCCCGCCGCAACTTAATCTACTGTTACACATGTTACACTAGGTATATGAGTGTAATACCTGCTTTTAATGTTTCATAAATATGCGTTTAATTACCTTAACCGTGTTTTCATTATATCGTTCCATTTTATGCATATTTGTGCCTTGTGACAAAATGCCTTGAATTTATTATGACAAAAAAATATGCCTAACGAGTTTATGCCGAAAAACAATTATGCCAAAGTATTATTATGACAAGAAAAATTATGCCTTACGAGTTATGCCTCATTAAATTAGGACAAACAATATTAGTCTAAATGATATTTATGCCTAATGATGTAGTATGCCAAGAAACCATTATGCCAAAGTATTATGCGTAGTGAAATTATGCCAAGTGAGGTATGCCAAATGAAATTATGACAAATAAAATTATGCGAAAGAAGAGGATCCCAACTTAAACTTAAAATATTAATTAATTGCATAAATGAATAGTACTGTTAAATATGAGTAACTTCTCAGAATAAACCGTATATCAAAAGTCAATATTTACAAAGGTACAGCGATTTGTATACAACATTTCGTGAGTCTCGTAAAAACGCTTCATACTAAACTTAACCTACAAGTGACGTCACTTGTAGGTTGTGGTGTATGAAGTATACGACCGCCGGAATATATTTGTAAATATCTCCGATATTTGTGCAACATGAATGTTTTTGTATATGCAAGTAAACTAATGATGTAGGTTTTGTTTACCAATTTCGCAAAAAAAAAAAAACTTTTGTACTTTATGAATGTATTTAAATAGTAAACTACACATAAAATAATAATGCCTCAATATTTCTGAATATATTAATGAAACTAAATATTTCAGATGAAGTCCGATGCCCTATTGAAGGGTATTCAATAAAATAATTTTCGCTAGTACGTAAACTCAGAAACGTAATACGTTGTCGGAACTAAAATACTAACGTATACGATGTGGCTTTACTTTATGAAATAACTAGCTGTTGCCTGCGGCCCCACCCGCGTAATAACAGTATCCCAAAGGAACACCGTACTTTTTCAGGATAAAAAGTAGGCCATGTTTTAATCCAGAGCCTAAACTACTACCATAGCAAATTTTATCGAAATCCGTTCAGTAGTTTTTGCGTGAAAGAATAACAAACATTCATCCATCCTTACATCCATCCGTCCTCACAAACTTTCACATTTATCCTACGAATGTAGGATAAGTGGGTAAAATACAAAAAATAAGAGTTCTAGTGAAAAGTAGTTAGGTAATTTCAGTTCTTGAATATACACTTATACACACGTATTGTGTGCGCGTGCGAGCGTGCATATATTTTTATTTTTTTATTTTATTTATTTATTATTAACATAAAACATACAATATTCTTTTACGCTCCATAAGCCATATATACACGTGCGCATAGAACTATCGAGCGTATACATTGTTGTATATCTGTCTCTCTCGCACGTATGCGGTGATAGTACGTCCGTCTCACCTGTCGACGGCGGGCACGGCATCGGGCAGCCGGTACAGCAGCAGCTCCATCTTGTGCGCGGCGGCGACGCACTCCGCGGGCCGCACGGACGACGCCTGCCGCAGTATGTCCGACAGGTCGAGGCTAGTTGAGTATTTTATCTGAAAAATTAACGAATAGTATAGTGCGGTCCAAATGAGAATAAGATCGAGTCGGCGCCATATTGTTTCGAATTTACGACTGCTATGATAGTTAAATTTATGTTTAGATAATTGATTACTATTTAACGTTTTTATTTAAATTCGATGCAAGACTATTAATATTTATATGTATGCACATAAGTTTTTCTGAAAATCGCACTTTTATATTTGACAGATAAAGGTCATTGACGTTCCCATTCTCATTTGAAACGCGTTATACCACAGACTACTATTGACTAGGTAACGCAAGCCTCATCGTTTGTATGGAAACCAAGCGTGCCATTATTTTTCTACCTGCTGTAACGCCACAAGAGCGATTTAGTGTTTATAACTCCCCGTCCTTGAGTAAACGATTCAAAGGCAGTCGCCGCGCGCCGCCCCGTCGCGTTTTTAAGTTTTCGTTTGATGTTTGGCACCTTTGTCTGTTGTTTGGTTAGTTTGGTCTGCTACACTGATTGCGACTGTACCTTGAACAGCTCGGGGGGACACTTGTGCAGCATCTCCAGGGCCAGGCGCTTGTTGGTGTCGTAGCTGTCGTCCAGGTGCCGCAGTAGTACTTCCACGTACTCCTTACGCCACAACCTGGAGACGACGTACATATCATTATATAATGTGGCTTTACACTTACATATATACATATATCAACAAAAACCTACTAACACAGTTGGGTATTTTCGTACATGTTAAAATTTAGTTTTTTTTTTACCAAATTAAGAATCAATTAGGTATTATAATTTGATAAAAGTAAAGAGAATTAGGATTTTATGTGTAGTGTTGTAATAATTATATGCATTTCGAAGTCACAAAAAAGTTGAAACATTTTTTTCCAAAAATAAGTAAATAAGTAAGCGCGCAAACATCGGAGATATCAGAAACGGCCATACATTTGGTAGCAACATTAATAGCGTGTGACTTCACTTACTAGTAGAGCTGTAACTGTAGCAAAACGGATGTATTCGGTATTGAGTAACGGGTGCGCCATTTAGTACCGAGTAACGAAACGTTACACTGTACACACGAATATATTTCGTTACTTTTTTTACTTTTACACCTCTACTTACTAGTACGACTTTTATATCGGGCGTTTTCACGAGACTCGCAAAAGTGCTTCAATCAATCCGCAATATCTTGAATTTAAGTATACTATTTCTTTTGTAAACTGTCTTATTTTTCAGAGCACTATATTCATTTATGTAAAAAAAATACGAGAAAATACCGTACTGTGTATAGGACGTAAAAAAAGTTACTTAGTAAGCTTACCCCGGCAGCCCCGCGTCGTTGTGGTCCTGCGCCAAGTCGGGTCGTCTCATCACCCACTCGCTGATGGACTCCAGCTTCACGGACTTGGCGGGCGCCGTCAGCGCGTCGCACACAAACGTCAGCAGCTGCAATATGATGGAGATAACATAATGATAATATATATGTGGAGGATGGAGTGATGTCTTAGAGTCTGACCTGTGCGATCTTCAAGCCACAGAATGGCGAGAAACGGCATTAGATCGGGACAAATGGCGCAAACTTGTGTCGGAGGCCAAGATCCACACTGAGCCATGGTAGTATACAGTAGTAAGTAATATCTATGGACACCTTCACACCACGTTAATCTGGTCCCCTGGTAAGTTCCCGAAGAACTAGTGTTAAATACGGGTACCAGACAATGGAATTATATTTAATCCATTTCATCCACAACAGCAGAGCAGCCGCAAGTGCGGTACCTGCAGCGCCATCTGGCGGCGGCCGTAGTTCGCGCCGGGCAGCAGGCTGCGGAAGCACGCGGCCACCAACTTGTCCACGAATATCAAATAGAAGCTAGCCGGTCTGCGTGCGCGACGCAGAGCTGCGTAGCTGTCTTCGAGACGCTTCAGCAACTAAAAAAAAAACAAATTTTGGTACAAAAAATATAAAGTCGCTTTACGATCTAAGATACGCATATTTAAATGGTACTTTGTTCCAGATATATAATGTTAACATAAACAAAAAGATTACATTCCAATAAACCAAAATAATGTGACATTGTATTTATTTATTGCAAGGTAAATAGTACGTTTAAATTGGTAGCATTATAGTGGGCTACTGTCTCTTTGTTTACTAATTAAGAAAGATTAAATCGGATCTGAATGTCATGGGATACTCATCCCAACTTACCTGTCCGGTAGTTGTGGTATAGTATACGGGTATGCGACCCCGGCTTCCCTAGCTATTACTGTCCTATCCCGTGCCCTCCTGGGCGGTAATATCTTACATTCCCTATTTCCAACTCTAACTTACCAATCTTCCTTTCCACACCACCTATCCTTCCCTTTCCCTATTCCTACCCTCTCCACCAATCCGTGGAATCGCAATGGATAATCAAAAATAATTTAATTATCCAAAATGGCGGCGATGTGGTTCGCCACCCATCACGTCTCGTTTCTCGCGGAGGCGAAAAGCGGACCGTGGAGAGACGCTTGGCTACGTTGAATGTAAGAGGAGGAATGGATGATAAGAATGAAAGTGGACGAAGCGAAAGAAGTATGTAAGGATCGTAGCAAGTGAAAAGAAGTGGTCTCTGTCTACCCCTACGGGAAAGAGGCGGTCCTGCCTGCCCCTACGGGAAAAAGGCGTGATTATATGTATGTATGTATGAACGGTTTAAAAAACACAAACACAACTAAATGACATGAATGACGAAGCATTGTTGGGGGTTGTTATAAAATATTGCACGAGATTTCGATATGGTTTAAAGCTATATTAATAAAACTAGCTCGGGAACACTGTACTTTTACGGGATAAAAAATCGTCTATGTTTTATTCCAGAGCGTAATTTACTACCATACCAAATTTCATCAAAATCCGATCAGTAGTTTTAACGTCAAAGAGTATCAAACATCCATCCATCCAGTAGGATTCATATAGGCATCAAAACTGATATACCTTCTTCATGAGCGCCATCACGGTCTGCCGGAAGCTCGGCGACTGCGCGCCAATGTTGTGCGACAGGTACAGCAGCACCCATCGCAATTCGCGAGGCGAGAGCGGTTCCGTGCTGCGCGGCGACTCCGCCACTAACGACAGAGACAGCACGCGGTTCTGTAACGTACAATACCACTGTGCGAGCGAGACATCAATACGAGCAGATGGACCTCTTGGTAAAAAAAATGATGATCATCCCAATTGGTCTCAGGGTAAATACCAGAATTTGTTTCGTATAAGCAACACTATCGAATGGTGTAATAATAGTGGGTGTGTATTTTTGTCCAAAATCAGTCGGTTCGATTCCTGCCTAGGGAAATTGATTTATCAAGAATCTAATGATTTATTTAGATTTATTTAATTTATATACAAATGACAGCTCCAGCAGCGGCGAATGTCAGCCATGTTGACGTAAACCTAAATTCACACTGAAATAATTTTAAACGTCGCGTTCCACCAATGGCACCAATGTATCAAAAATATTATGAAATTATATTGTTAATTATGTTAAAGCACGACGGGACTACCGGCTAGCCCCGTGAACGAAAGTCCTGGCATGAAAAAAATACGTCCCGCTCGCCGCGCGCATGCCCCACATATGTCTAGCCACGCACACATAGCTACAAGCTGTCTTCTGTTCTTTACATTAGTAATATTTATTTTTCAAAGATACAATGCTACTTCTTACCGCCTGTAGAGGATCAACTGCCGCCCGTTCTAATACGGTATAGCTAAGTATGTCCTTCCACTTATCTTCATCACCTTCTAGGGCGTCATCAAGGCTCTCAGGGGTAGCGTCATCCTTGTATTTAGAAGCGTCGTTATCTTTGGACTCAGCGTCGTCATCATTTGACTCACGAACGTCACGATCTTTCTTAGGAGCGTCGTTATTTTCAGACTCAGGGGCGTCGTCCCCCTCGGAGTCGGAGTCGAGGAGCGCCTCATTAAAGGCACCGCACTTGCGACCCACGGCCAACAGCGTCAGCGCACGTTTTAGATCGCCTCCACTTAAGTCTTCGGAAGCGCACACGTCTCTCGCATGGTCCATTCTGAAACATGAAATCAAATTTTACTTTGCATCTAGTTATATTATTATAATGGAATTAGAAAAAATATAATACTTATGTATTATGTACGCTCATACGTACTGTACGCCATACGTAAAGTACGCCAAATGTTACTATACGCCATACGTATAGTACGCCAAACGTACGCCTGTAATGCCACGACACCTATTACCAGTACATAATATCATAATCGCGGTAGTCGCTCTATACAGGGTGTAAGGGAAAGACTTCCGAAAACTGATAGGGTACAAGTAGCTCATCATTCTGAATCATAATCAACTGGAATATCTTTCAGGAAAATTTTAATTTTTTTATGGTATTTTTTAGTACAAGTCCTTTTTTTTTTCGACCCAAAATTAAGTTTTCCGTACACTGAACCAGTTTTTTTTTTTTCAAATAAAACAGCTAAAATAAAAAACGGCAATGTATGCATAACCGCAAACACTGCACACAACGCGATCGTACCGAATCAGCTGTTTCTATCGTTCGGGGAATGGTCCGCGCACCCCCCTCTCCCACACACACCCGCGTCGCGCAGCCGCGCGCTCTTGCCCCTTTAGTCGTTTTTGATCGGCTGAACTGTGCACTCGCGCTGCCGCGTTGTGTTTGTCCCGCGCGTTACGCGTTCGTATTTAAGTGATGGCTTACGTGTTACGTTTCAGTACTACTGAACTTATGTGCCTAGGCGAAGCTCGAGGAAATGCTAGTTATGCCCTCCGAATTTATAACGCCACATATCCCAATCGTCGGCATCCATCAGACTTTCGTACAATTACTGATGGTCTTCGCCGCGTGAGAGAAAACGCGCCCCGACGGGGGACGATAGTCCCCCGTCAGGAAGACGCTGACCGACCCGGCCTGGGTTCGAGCACGTACCGGAGAACGGATTTTAACGTCGCATCCGCGCGCGAACATAGTCAATTTGGTGCCGATGTAGGTACGTGTTTCGTTGCGCGCGCTACTTCGCGGTTACATTGCGTAGTTCAAAATAAAAGAAACACGGTTTCTTGGGTTACCTTAACGTTCCTGAACTTTTTGTTTATGCAGATTATCTTAGTATGATAAACTTAATGCACCCTTTCAGTTTTCGGAAATCTGTCCCTTACACCCGCTATACGATTTACTTAGTATTTAAATGTCCAAGAGCTGTGTCCACATGTAAGCCAGGAGGCAACTGGTTCATTTTTTATTTAGCCCTGGAGGTCGCTGTTAGACGTCCTGAATCTGACACTCACATGTAGTCTAGGGCGAACCTTGTTTAGTCCAAGCTATCACTCACATGTAATCCAGGAGGTGGGTGTCGAGCGTCGCGGCGCGCACCAGCAGACGCTGCAGCAGCCCGAGCGCGGCGGTATCGCGCGCGGTAGTTGCGCGCAGCAGCGGCGTCAACCACACGCGCCGCACCTCCGCACGGGGGGCGCCACGCACATGCCTCTCTAGCAGCTTCTCTAGGCAGCTCAGCGCCTGAAACATATAAATAATGTACAGTAGGCCATATTTATATTAGACAGCCCGAATCGGCGCACGCACACATATGCGTCATTTACACGGCCTGTTCGAGCTTCCGATCGAACAGCTTAGCTTAGCATTTTTACATTTCCATATAATACATCGTTTTCGCATTGTAGTTAGTTGTCGTCACGAATCCGTCCGATTAAGCTGTCGTCAAAGATAATATATGACAGCTCGTAACCAACCATTATACCATAAAACCATTTAATTATTATTTCTTCCGTTGACTAGTTAATCATAATATAGTTAATTATTATATTAAAACAGTGTAGTTGTGTTTAGTGTATAATAAACAAGTACAAACAATTTTCTTCTTTCCACTTTACCAACCAAAACGACCGCGTGCGTGGATAACCCCGAACCACATCAACCACGATCTACCACCCCCAAACTTCCACCCCTTTTTACACGGCCGCTAACGAAACCTCAAATAGCAAAAGCAAGGAGTGTCACGCCGCGCGCCTCCAAGACTTTTCCCTGCATTGAACAACTAACGAGTTTTAGTTAGTTGTGACGCGACGTTTGCGCACTGTCAACGCCTTCTTTGTGTCGTACCCGCCCTTGTGCTCAATCGTAGGTAAAAATGTCAAGGCTGAGCTCTGCTATGAATTTGTATCGTACACGCATTCTTAAATTTTGGCCTGCCTCACACAGTGACTGTCAAATTTATTTAAATTACTTTATGCACAAAATACGTATAAGTAAAAATGCGGGCTTAACGGCTCATGGCATTTTCTTGGGGTGATGCAGAGACAGGCTGAGGTACAGGTATAATATGTAATTGGTTTTATACACTGTACTTGGACATTAAATTAACCATCAATAATATATACTTTTTGATAGGAATTTACTTAGAATATTACCTATACATAATTTTTTTTTCTATTACTTACGCTAGCCTGGACAGGCTGGAAGCTCAGCAGCCCCAAAGTTTCCTCTATGAGGCCTGGCATCAGCTCCAGGACAGCTTCCGCACCCAGCTCCTTGGCCAAAGCCGATACACCGAGGTAGAAGCTCTTGCGAGTCCTCTCGAGCGCACGTAGTGCAGATACTAGCGCATCGAGTGGTGCGCCGTCACCTAGATAATAATTAGTAAAAGATAGATGTACTTAGTTAGTCGTAGAACTTGTATAATCACATTATATTAACAGCCTCCGTGGTCTAGTGGTTAGAGCATTGGCTCTCGACTCGGAGGTCGTGGGTTCGATTCCCGCATTGGAACAAAAAATGTTCGGGGTTCCGTAACTATCAACGCGCAGTAGGTTTTCTTTGAATTACTTCAAAAGTTATAGTTCGATTTCGGTAAAAATCAATTTTCTTAAGAGTTTTCAGCATTATAAGATACCCCACAGGATGGGGTAAATGAAAAAAAAAATCATCCCCACTTGACTTGTACGAGCCACCCATAAAATATACATACATACATACATATAATCACGCCTCTTTCCCATAGGGGTAGGCAAAGACCGCCTCTTTCCCGTAGGGGTAGGCAGAGACCACTTCTTTCCACTAGCTACGATCCTTACATACTCGTTTCGCTTCGTCCACTTTCATTCTTACCATCCATTCCTCCTCTTACATTCAACGTAGCGAAGCGTCTCTCCATGGGCCACATTTCGCCTCCGCGAGAACGAGACGTGATGGGTGGCGAACCACATCGCCGCCCATAAAATATAAAATTATAATAATATTTTGATGCCAAAATCTGTATCTATCCATATCTATATATATAAAAAATGTTATGTTGGTTTGTGTACGCTTCAAAAACTCAAAAAATTCTGCACCGTTTGCGCTGAAATTTTAGCATGATATACAAGGTGTAACAAAAATAAGTGATAATACTTAAGGGTGTACGTGTTATCACTTATTTTTGTTACATGTTGTATAATCCGCATCAAGGATTATTTTTATCTATTTTTTGCATCAGTCACATATCCGCGACCGCGAAAACACTATATTTACGCGGGCGGAGCCGCGGGCAACAGCTAGTTTGTTATATTTATTATTACAGGAGTTACGAGGGCGGATAGACGGACGGACAGACGGATGGACAAAGCAACATAAGGGTTCCTTCCTACAGAACTAATAATACTAATAATGGTAGCTGTTTAATGTTTATTTACCAACCTTGTTTATCCAACGCTACACAATACCCCACTATATTGCCCAAGGCGGTCGTACACAAGTGCCCCACGCTGTCCACACTGTGTTCGAGGTGAGCCCACACGAACGGCAGCAGCCGGCCCACTAGGGGGACTCCCCACCGCCCGGCCCCGCCGAGTGTGCGACTGACCGTGCACAGCGCGCGCGCCACGCCCAACAGCACTACTGTGTCGCACGACATTCTGTCGAAATTAAATCATTTCATAACATATACATATATGGTGCTCAAACCTGAGGGGCAATTCTGCTGAATAAAACCTGCATTAATACAATTGAAATCAAGTCCCGATACGCTAAAATTCTCAAGCGGTGTTTTTATAAACGTTAAACCAACGTGAAACGCGCTTTGATTGGTCGAAACGTCATAAATGGTAACATGTCGCTTCACTTTCAATCCAATCAAAGTAAAATGAAAGTCTAAACACGAGAATTGAGGTTCAGGTCATTGACCGAGTCACAACTCACAAAGGTCCCAGCTCGGGGTATGCCAAAGAGCAACAGAGCGCAGCATTTTGGGAGTACGACTAGCTGACCGAATCTCGAAGTTGGCATGAAGACTGCTAAGCTAAAGTGGGATTGGGTGGGTCACACCAGCCGCATGGATCCCGACCGCTGGGCAAAGATTACCACAATCATATTGGGTACCAGAAGACGGACGCCGCCGTGGCAGACCTAGAAAAAGATGGCGCGATGAGCTTGATGCATACCAGCCAGGCTAGCTAACGGTGGCGCAGAAACGGGAAGCATGGAAGACCTTGGGGGAGACCTTTGCCCAGCAGTGGGACAGCATTGGCTATTAAAAAAACATATACATTATACATACATAATAACAGGGTGAATTTTTCAACTGGGCATTGCAGGCGAAATCCTAAGCTATTTTTCGCTATCTCTTAGGATCAGTTCACATCGCGACAATACGCAACGCGACGCAGCGCTGTATTTTTAAGATAGTACAATAAAAATCTTAAATTTCCATTACCTGGTATCTGCGACAAGAACTTGTTCTTCGGGTACATAGTACAGGACCAGATTGACGTGGCGTTGAAGCGTATATAGATATAATTAACGTACGTTTCACCAACGCTTATT
Source organism: Glaucopsyche alexis (assembly GCA_905404095.1). Lineage (NCBI taxonomy): Eukaryota > Metazoa > Arthropoda > Insecta > Lepidoptera > Lycaenidae > Glaucopsyche > Glaucopsyche alexis. Next base: position 20,961,294 of record FR990060.1, on the reverse strand, counting down.
ATAGCGTCAGTTAAGGTCAACATGGCCGCCTCTTCATGAATGGATGTGGAATACAGCTCAGGTGTGGGCACTACGGTCGCGACGCCGCTCACTAGGCTTAATTTTGCTGATTCATTCACCAATATTTCCGATAGTTTGTCGTTGTTTGATTGTCCAATAATCTGAAAATTTTATTGGTATACACTATGTACATACCCCTTACTAATAAAAATATTTAAACAGCGGATGAGCAATACAACATTTTGTCCTTGTCTGATACGTGGGAAAAGTAGCTTGACAGACAAGAACAAAACATTGTATTGCTTATCCGTTGTGTAAATATTTTTATTAGTAAGGGGGTAAACATATTAATATGTATTATTGAGATAAAAGATTTGTTTGTTTCTTTGCATTGAATGGGCTTTGAAACTACCTGACCGATTTTGATGAAATTCGGCACAGATATAGAGTAAACTACGGGGAAGGACATGCTACTTTTTATTACGGCAAAATGTACGGTAGCGATATCTGACTGTAGAACTTACATCTTTCCAGGACTCAGGACCGTTTTCTCTGATATACAATGTTATGAACAGTATGCTACCAACAGACTTTGTGTCCATAGGAGTTTCTAGTTCATTCAGTAGATAAACAACACAAGACTCTATGCTTCTCAACATTGAGTCTACATTACTGCGATTCGCCTCACTAAGCTTTTGTACTAGAAACAACAATATTCTAAATGTGGTATGGACAATAGCAAATAAGTCATTTTTGTCCACAGAGTCTAAGGTGTTTTCTCTGAAAAGGAAATAAAAGCACTCATTTATAATTTATCATATGATATAATTGCTATATAATTTGATAAAGAAATAAAAAGAAATACTTGTGTCAAACTTAAATAACTAAATTAAATTGAAATATTCAGAAGCAGATTGTTACAGAATTAGGTATTGAAATTCTATAGGTATTAATCATATTAATACCTATAGAATTTTATTACTTTGACGAGAATTGTGCGAACACAGGAGCACAGTTAAATTCACTCCCTCTTCCTACACAATACATATAAAAAAAGTTTATGTGGAGGAAGGTATGCAGAAGCTAATATTTATAAAATAATTCTTAGAAATACATAAATTTACTAAAATTGGTACAACATACACTACTTCAGATACACTACCATGCATTTGATAGATACAATTTCGTTACACTTTGATGCTTTGAGTATATAACTACGTCTTTGCTTTGATGTTTGTTAATCTGTCCCAACTTTTTTTTTAATAGGCTAAAATTTGCTTTGTTGTTTGTCAGTCTATGCCAACATTTTTTTTTGAATAGGCTAAAACACACCCTTACCTCAAAGCACCCATGCAACATCCAAGACAGTTATTGAGATATTCCATTACTTGCACCTCAAGAAACCTCAGAGCATCAGTGCCGGGCTCATTGTCAATACAACAGCAAATCTGCTCAACAGGAGACTTGAAGCACATGTAACTGTCACATTCCTTAGATAGTAGCAACTTAATCTGTTTGGCTAACGCCTCCGTAAATGGCTGTAGAAGGGATTCTTTTCTTGTGACACATCTATACAAAGAAATAAAAAAAACTGTGTCTGTAATCCCAAATTAACAGCTTTGCACCAAATGGACATCATAGTCAATAGTATATAAGGTTTGATAAAATCAACTATGGATATTTTGGGTATATGATCTACTGCTTGTATAAAGACGTTTAGACAAAAAAAATATCGATAAACTCCTCTTTTTAATATTATACATAAATAATATACTAGTATTAAATGGATGATTCTCGAAAACAAAAACGCACCCATATAGAGTAAGATTTTTTTTTTTCAAGTACAACAATTATTTTTTTGTAAAAGTCTATGACAGCAGTAATCAAAATATCCATAGTTGATTTGACCAAACCTTATGTATATGGTACACATAAAAACTATATGTTTGTTTCCATCTAATCTCTGAAAAGGCCGGACAAAATTTGACTGGACTGTCACTAGCCGCTAGCTGATATAAGGAGTAACTTAGGCTACTTTTATCTTAGGGTTCCATTTTTAAATTTGGGTAACATAGGCTATTTAATATTCATAATAGTTAAAATTTTTGTAAAGAAATATAGTTATTTTGTATTGAAATTAAATTTATGAATGTCCTTTTATAACATGTCAACTTGATGACAATTCCTTACCTTAACACAAAGCATTGTGCGGGGTGTTTGGATTCCGCATACAGAAATATAATAGCAAGGAACTCTAAAGTATCCGATTCCTCCAACTCTTTTACATACTTCAGTAAACTTATTAGCTTACTCAGTAAAGCCAACTGTATTTTCTCATTAGAATGAATAAATTCCTCAAACATCTCATTCTTCTTTGCTAAAATTATTATTATTATCAGAAATATGTAGGTATAATTTGTGTTGACTACGGCATTTCCCCTAAGCAGGAATAGGGGGAACTGCCGTAGTCACCACGCTTGGCGACTATGTTGGTGACCAAGGACTGGAGCTTTTCACTAATAACGCTGCTGCCCACTATCAGTTGTGGCATTTAGAGCATTCCAGAATATTGACATGGTTATACCGCCATGAAACAGTTGCCACCCATGGACTCACGTTTCATTTGCGACAAGTGTGGCAAGATTTGTCGCGCTGCCATTGGCTTATATAGTCACAAGTGCAGATGTGGTGCCCCGAGAATTTCGTAACTGTTACCCGCCAGCGCTGCAACAATCATCTGACAAGATGCTGTGGCCAATGAATGAATGAATGAATATGTTGCTAGGTATCTATTGCACAATCAAAACAATAACAAAATACTGAGCACTGAAATAATGTTATGAAATATCTAAGATTCTAATATATTATAAATATTATAATAATTTTAGATATAATTCAAACTAAAATATTGTGTACTTATAAACAAAACGAATGTGATGGTTTGACAAAAAAATGTGTTGCTTTGGTGAAAATTGTGTATTTTGTTCTTACCAAGTTCTGTTGCCAAGTTTTCAGGAATACGCACAGGATTAAATGTTGCTGCTGGTTTTATTTTGTTTTTCCCACTACTGCTAATTCTTAACGTTAGCCCATTCATTATGGAAATAATATTTCTTACACTTTTTACTTAAAATCAAAATATAAACAAAAATATAACCTAAAAAATGTATAGGTTATAATCATTTTTTTTTTTTGTTGAATTCGTCCTGAAATGGAACAGGCTAAGGTCTTAGACCATACTGCCTCGTCTGTCGTTTGAGGTAATTTCTTTGTCTTATTTCTAAATCGTCAAGTCCAAAGTCTAGTCAAAGTCAAAATAAGTAGTCAGGGTAGTCAATTAGTCAAGTCAGTCGATTCAGTAAAGTGGTAGACGCTTTACTGAAATTTCCTAGGGAGTTTTGGCGGGAAACCCAATTTAGCACGCATTTTGTAGAATGTATCACTTTTCCACACTAATGCACCTCAACGAATAATTAATGGTTAATATTCCACCACTATAACACATTAAAAACCGAGTTAACACGAATTTAGAAAAATAATACAGAAACACAACATTGCTGATTGACTTTCCCGGCAAAACTCTAGGTTATAATCACGACGAAATGTTAAAATTTGACATGTTATTTTTTTTAAATTAAGCTTATTTTTTTAAATAATTAAAAAGGCGGGAAAAAGAATATTCATTCAAATTTTCAACACCGTATTTCACCTTCCCAATTTATTTATTTTATTTACTTTTATTCGGTCTGAGGTATTTGACAAGCACGTCGGCTCGGTCTAGTAGAGCGCCCAGCGAGACTAATCATTAGTCTATGGGTAAATATTACAATATAACGATTTAATCTACACTAATATTGTTATAAAGAGGAAATAATGAAATATTTGTATTTTTGTATGTTTGTAATGAATAAACTCAAAAACTACTGTGCCGATTTCAAAAATTATTTCATCATTAGAAAGCTACATTCACCCTGAATAACATAGGCTATATTTATTGCTAGAAAATATTAGGGATCCCTACTAAAGCTTTAGTAACGTAACCCAAACTGTAAAAAAAATGCCATAAAACATCTTTCGTAGCATGCGCTGCGGAAACTATTGATGATAGAATAAAAGTATGTTCTACAATATTAAAGAACATAATATCAATAACTACAAAAAACTTCGTTATACTATAAGTTAAACTACTATCGTTATGTCACAATAATACCGACCAAAATTCCATGTTATTCATACTTTTGTTTAAAATCCTTTTTCAGTTCATGTACCTAGATTCTTTTTTGAATTGTTCAAATCGGCTTTCTATTCAATAGATATTACGAATTTAATAAGTTCTAGAAAAAGAAAAAATAAACCTGAACGCTTCCACGTTAAAACTACTGAACTGATCATCATGAAATTTGGTACAGATTAGACCACGGGGAAGGACGTAGGCTACTTTTTATCGCGGGGAATGTACGGTTCCTGCCTACAGGAAAGCGTAAATAAAGTATCCTAATACTTTATTTACGCTTTCACGTAAAAATTACTAAACCGATTATCATGAGGCTCAGATATAAAGTAGACCATGGGAAAGGACATAGGCTACTTTTTATCGCGGTATATATACCCATGGATTACTGTACTTACGCGGGCGTAATGGGCGCGGGTTGGACCTTTTTTTTTAAATATTGGAAAAAGGAGTATGGGTAGGAGTAGGTGTAGGAGTATGTGTAGGAGTAGGTGTAAGAGTATGGGTAGGGGTAGGTTTATGAGTTGGTGTAGGATTAGGTGTAGAAGTACCTAGGTTTAGTCATTTATTCATTCCAGTTCATATTTAAGACAGAACAATGTCAGTCGGGGTCAGCTAGTAATATAATAAAGAGGAAAAGTTTGTTTGTTTGTTTGCATTTAATAGGCTCTGAAACTACTGGACCGATTTTGATGAAATTTGGCACTTTGTACACTACTACGGCCGCTGTATCTTGACGGGTCTGAACATAGCCTCTGCGAACTTTAGCGCATGTACAACTCGTGAAGAAAACTGTTATTGTATTATTTTTATATACCTATGTACTAATACAATTTCCCTAATACAGTTAACCAATTAGTACAAATAAAATAAATACGAAAACACTTTAAACAGTTATTGCGCGACCTTCTGCGCGAAGTTCACACTCGCCAAGATACATCGGCCGTATTGTACAGAAGACCACGGGGAAGGACTTGGGTTACTTTTTATCGCGGAATAATTTACGGTTTCAGCGAAATTAACTTTTGCGCGCACGATTCGCGTATTAGTCTTGTATCGAATTTAAATAAAAACGTTCAATAGTAGCTAATTATCTAAACATACATTTAATTATCATAATAGTCATAATTCGAAACAATATGGCACTAGCTGAGCTCCTATTCTCATTTGAATCGCACTGTACAAATAAATAGTCAGCATATTTAATGAGTCAAGTACTCAAGTCAGTCGATTCAGTAAGTGGTAGACGCTTAAAAACTTCCTAGGGAGTTTTGGCGGGAAACCCAAAATATCACAAATTTTGTAGTTGTATTGCCCACACTTGTGCACGTCAACTAATGCTTAATATTATACCAATATTACACATTAAAAACTGAAAGCAAGTTTTAATAAAAATAAATATAATAAAAGGGAGTCTGCTGAGATTGCTGTTTAAAAATGTAAATGTGAGATCACCAGTGGCCAAAAGTTATATTTACATCGTTTTGTAACTATGTAAACATGTAAATATGTTATATTACAAGGGTCTCAAAAATACAGACATGAGACGACAGGCACGATTTACGGTAAAGTGTAAAAATTGTAAGTAATAAAAAAAAACATTTTTGAAAACTGTTTTTTAATTCGTCATAAAATAGTGGCCAGAAATATTTACATAAATAGAACGTCTGCTGTCACTACGCTTCAGTCTTATCGTCCGATGGGGTTTCCTTGATTTCCTGTTCCTTCACTTCTTGGGTGACTGCATCTTGTCCAAGGTTCTTGACCTCGCTGGCTTGAGCCGCTACCCCGCTGTCGCTGTCGATTCGATTATCCCCTGAAACATTAACAAACTTGTTACACATCCGGTTATATCTATACTAATATAATAAAGAGGAAAAGTTTGTTGGTTGTGTGGTGTGGTTGTTTGAACAAAAAAAAAAACAAACGTGATTTTTTTGCCGTTTTGTACGGAACGCTTAGTGCACCAGACCGACTCGATCTTGGCCAGGTTTTCATGTAATTCTAAGGATTTAAATTGATAATTAAAAGGAGTCTATTGTTTGATTATGCGAGAGTAAATTCTCAATGATTTTTTAACAAATGGGACATTTGTTCCAAGAAAATAATAAAAAAAAGAACAACGTCCCCAAATTGGACTGTCACTAAGGGGAGCAGTAACAGTAAATTCGAGATTGTTTAGACTTTGGAAACTAGACTTCGGCTCATTGTTATGGGCACGGTTTACTTCGAAAGTGAAAACTTGACCTTCTAACATGTAAACATTCTCTAACAGGCAACGGCAGCTGTAGAGAAAATGCGACACAAAAACGGAGATTAGTCATTTAATTTGAAAATGGAGCGTTTTAATAATACCAACTCGGATTATAAAATAATAATAGGCTTTTTGTGTAGACAATAAAGTTCAATTTTAAATAGCTATCTTAAAAATTCAGCGCCGTGTCGGGTATCGTCGTCGTGTGAACTGACCCTTAAGGTGCGACATACAACAAATTCCTGTTTTAAACATAATGTAGCTTATGTTTAAAACAGGAATTTGTTGTGCTCTGATTTATTAACTTGCATAATACGCAAGTGTTAGGTTAAATGACAATAAATTAAATATTAGATGTATTTAATAACTAAACTACACATAAAATATTAGGATAACCATGTTAAAAATTGTTTAGTAACAAACATACATATAACTGCAATTTTTTGTTAAAAACAATATGTTCAGAAATCAGAATAATTTTTCTTTGTTGTGTTGTCACCACTGTGTGTTCATTCCTTGTTGGTCTAGAGAGCACAAAATATGGGGAACAAATTAGGAAATAACTCCTTGTATGATAAAAGGAACATGCTAACAGATAGCCCGATGATAAGTTAACCCGTAAAGACACCCGCAACAACAGAGAAGTTACAAGTACGTAGCCGCCAGCCGGGCATGTTGTTGTTTAGAGTTGTTAGAAACACATCCCTAATTTCCGAAAGAGAACGGTTGGATTAGACACATTGGTGGCGCTATTGGGTTGATTAGACACATTGGTAGCGCTATTGGGTTTATTAGACACATTTGTGGCACTTTTGGGTTGATTAGACAAATTAGTGTCGCTATAGGGTTTATTAGACACATTGACACATTGGTGGCGTCATTGGGTTTTTTAGCCACATTGGAGGCGTTATTGGGTTTATTAGACACATTGGTGGCGTTATTGGGTTGATTAGACACATTGGTAGCGAAATTGGGTTTATTAGACACATTGGTGGCACTTTTGGGTTGATTAGACAATTAGTGTCGCTATAGGGTTTATTAGACACATTGACACATTGGTGGCGCTATTGGGTTTATTAGCCACATTAGCACACACAGTGGTACCTGGATGTTGGTGCCCAGGGTATTTATAGCGCTGTTGATGGCGGTGGAGACGGAGGCCGCGGTTCCGTTAACCACGGCGCCTATAGTACCTATCAGCCCGTTAACGAACGTACTCCATGCTGTCACTATAGGAAAATGCACATGTCAATAAAGGTGGAACAAGCAGCCCGGAAGGAAAATAATGATTGATGAATGAACGATGAAAAGAATGATTCAATCATTGCTGTATACTTCGGCAACTATAGGACAACGATGAAATATGTGCTTCATGTGGGTTTGTCCTAAGAGAACAGAAAGTACGCTTAGTTTGAGAAGCTGGCAGCGCAATAAATTGTAGGGAGAAATTAAACAATAATATTTTTATTCATAGATGAGGTAGATACTACTAATAATTATTACATTAAAATGTTACCTTGGTTGTTTCCGCCATGGCCTCCATGCCCTTTCTCTTCCTCGTTCTCTCTGGGCTTGCTGGGGTCTTGAGGGCGAGGGTTTTGGACCCGCTGCACGGCCGCCTGCAGTCCTCTGATGATAGGGTTGTTCTGGACTATCTGCTGGATAGGCCCGGGTTGCGCCTGGACCGGTTGCGCTGCTTGTGGTTGCGCCGCTTGCGGTTGGGCTGCTTGCGGTTGCGCCTGTTCCGGGGGTTGTGCAAACTCAGGCTGCGGTTGACTTTGTGGTTGCGGTTGGGGAGATTGCGCCAGTGGTTGGGCTTGCGGTTGGGCTTGCGGTTGGGCTGGCTGTTGCAATGGTTGGGCTAAAGGTTGGGGAGATTGAGCCAGTGGTTGGGTTTGCGGTTGAGCAGGCTGTTGTAATGGTTGGGCTGTTGGTTGAGGTCGGAGGAAGCTCGTTACGCGTTGGACTATGGGGTTGCTCTGAATGAACTGTGCGATGGGTCCGGGCTGGGTGACCGGAGCGGGCTGAGGCTGGGCCGTGGGTTGGACCTGAGGCTGCGGTGAGGCCTGCTGCTGCGGCGAACTGGCCGGCACCGGCTGGCTGCCGACTGCATTGCTCGGCTGATTAGCTTGCGGCTGCAAGATGGCCGGTGTCTGCGGCCGATTGAGAATATTCGAGAAAAAGTTCGAAATACTCTGTATACCCTGAGCTATCGGCCGCTGCGTTGACGGTGCAGTCGGCGCATCGGCTTGTGCGTTAGCGGGCGGGGCGGGTTGCGCCTGCTGTACTCCTTGTCCAGCCAAATTGGACAATCCGCTTTGGAAATTCGCAAAACTATTGGACATCATGTTACTGAACGTATTAAAAGCATTTTGGAAGAAGCCCTGCGTTTGAGCGACGGTCGCGGGGGCCAGCGTGGTAGTCGAAGTAGTTCCGGCGTCATCCTTGGCCTGCATCTTTAAAGCCGCCTCGTCCTCCTCCTTCAGTATGGAGATCAGCTCGAGGCCCTCGGATATCATACTGATGCCGTTGTCGAAGTTGTGCTGCACCTCTTTCAAGTTGGACTCGATATCTTTGGGTTCATCGTCAGGCTTCAAACTCGTTTTGAGATCCTCGCCGCATGGACGCACGTACGATTGGATCGTGTTGTTGAGCTCATCGAGCTGAACCGAGAACGAGGACTTCAAATGTCTCACCTGCTCGTGTATGACGGGCAGATTGTCGGAGCCGTGAACCAGGGCATCGAAACTGGAGGACACACTTTTGATCTGTTCATTGAAGGTGTTTCTCGCCTGGTCTAGCTTCTCCTGGATGGTGATGAGCGCTCGCTCCTGCGTGCCGTAGTGCCCTGGGCTCTGGTTCTGGGTTTCATGCTCCTGTCTCTGCGGCGGGCCGGGGTTCTTGAGGTCGAGCGGGACCTTCCTCTGGCCGCCCTCGGAGTTAGGATCGGGGATGTAGTCGTTGGAGTTCTCGTCCAAGCGTTTCAGCTGAAGCGCTTCCTCGGAGACGCCTTTAACTTCAGCGGGGACGAGTGGGACGTTATCGGCGACAGGTGGGACTTCGTTGCTGGGCTCGAGGACGTCGAGCTCGATGTCGTCGAGGGCAGGGGCGCGGGGGGCTGCGCGCGCGCCGAGCAGCAGGCAAGCGACGAGCAGCGCGTGTGGGCTCATGGCGGGTCACTGGGCCGGCCGCGCCGCCGACCGCATATATACGCCAGGTAACGGTCCGCCCGTGAGACCGGTTGACTGATCTTGTCATTATTTGTGTTAAATATCATCCGCGCTCGATTTTGGTGACAAACGGATAGTAAAAGTTTCGCTATCTATATGTACACTGGGGAAATATAAACAAACCTCTCATTAGAAATTAAATAAACTCTATACAAAGCCTTTTGTAAACATACATTAGGTATATTCTACCATATAAAAATAGATTGTTTACCGATATGTATCTTTGTCACTTACCTATATGTGGAGGCATGTAATTAGCGATATGTTTCCCATATATTTGTTACTAGTGATGTGCCGGATCGTTAAAAATGTATATCCGCGGATACGGATCTAAATACGGATATTTGGTGTCAAGATCCGCGGATACGGATACGGATACGGATCTTAGTTTCTTACTCAGTCGGTGTCGGTGCGCGCGACCTTCACACATGTTTCGACTTGCATTGCACGGTGGTTCTTTCTTTTGTTTTGTTTATAGTTTTTTAGTATTTATAGTTTAGTGTGACACTGGACACCATAGATAACACTTGTTTGGTAATGGTACATGAGTTTTAAAAAATGCCTACAAAGAAGTTTAGTAGTGTAATTTGGAATTATTTTGTGTTAGTAAATGATGAATGTGCAAAGTGTAAAATTTGACCAACTGTGACAAGGAGAGGGGTAGGGGTAAAAAATCGTGGAATTCATGTGACGTTATTTATGGATGGCCCCTAAGGGTAAAAGCACAACTCTTTAAAAAACCATTTACAAAGAAAACATTCTCAAGAATATTATCTGTAGGTATTGAATTTAATATTTTTTATTTCTAGTCGCTACCTTAATCAGTAATCACTAATTTAAATAATTCAACTATAATTTTAATATTAATAAGGTAAATAGATCCGTAAAAGATCCGCCAAATAGTAACGGATACGGACACGGATACGGATCTTTCTTCTGCCTCGGATATCCGCGGATACGGATACGGATACGGATATCCGGCACATCACTATTTGTTACCATAATGTTATTAGTCTGTAAGCTTTCTTAAAATTCAATAAATAAATAAAATATATTATGTGATATCGAATGTAACTGCATAGAGCATAGTTCTTTGACCATCAATATTTTCCTTATAAATGAACAGCTTTGGGTACACTGACTTTGGAATTAGGATGGATAGGCATCGTTGAAAGTGACTGGTTAAACATCCAATTTATATTATTGACGACCTCTGTGGCTCAATGGTTGAGTATGTTGGTGCTCAAGCCGGTGGTTGCGGGTTTGAATCCCGTCGAAGGAACAAAAAGATATTCTGTGTCCTGGGTCATGGATGTGTATTAATTATATAATAATATAATAAAAATCTTAAATATGTGTACAGTATAAAAGTATTAAATATATCCGTATTTCCGTTGTCTGGTACCCGTAACACAAGTTCTTCGAGAACTTACCACAGGACCAGATTGACGTGGTGTGAAGCGTCCATAGACTATTATTATATAAAGCACGTATAGTATATTGTAAAAAATAAGCTAATTCCTAGTTTTCCGTACTCCATTTCATTCCAACACTATCAAGAATATATATAATCAGGCCCGCCGCTAGCTGTTTCGTCGCCCGCGTGCGTTAGCGATTATGGCGCCCTACGATTACTTAATTACTCTGAGTTTTGTCAAAAAAAGTTAACAACATAACGAAGATAAAACATTTTTTTCAAAAATTATGTAGCTACTCACGGGCGTAGCCAGATTTTAGTTTCATTGGGGGGTTTAAAACGACTATAAGTACCTATCTACACTAATATTATAAAGAGGAAAACTTTGTTTGTATGTTTGTTTGTTTGTTTGTTTGTTTGTTTGTAATGAATAGGCACAAAAGTACTGGACCGATTTCAAAAATTCTTTCACCATTCGAAAGCTACATTATCCACGAGTAACATAGGCTCAATTTTATTTTGTAAAAAATTGGGTTTCGTAAGATATTTGGGTTTTTCTGACACAAGGTGTAAAAAATCAACAAGAAAAGTTATTTATTTTGCGTACGCTGCCTAAACTATAAAAGATAGAACCATAAAATGTTCTAATTAATTGTAGATCTTATAAATATCTACAAAAAAGTCCGCGACACACTATACCTATCTATGTCGAGTAAGGCACAACAATAATTTTTTTATTTAGAAATCTTGAATTTTTTTGGACTACATTTAAACGCGTTTATTTTACACATGCTATTAATCCTTATCAAAATAAATTATTTCATCACTAAGAAGAGTTTATGTAGATAATATTTAGTCTTTGAATGATTAAAATTGGATGTTTGGTTTTGAAGTTATGGCGAAATTAAAATATTACGATTTCTGTGCACGGCCCGTTGCGAAGTGGGCGTCACCAAGGCGTGCGAGTTTAGATCTATGAGTAAATTTTTTGGTTTGTGTTCGTTGTAACTATGATGGATACATACTTCAATACCTATTTATTTAGTGTTTGTTGTATTGTTAATCCTGTAAGATATTTCATACGATAAAAGTTAACCCACCTACTTATTTCATTGAGTTTTAGTAGGTACCTATATTAATTTGTTTCTGTTTGTTTAAATTTCGCCCGTTTTGTTAGAGGTTTAGACATTCTGTAGTATTAGTATCAGTATTATACACGTGCGAAGCCGGGGCGGGTCGTATTAAGTAATCAGGGCTGTCTTTAATCTATTAGAGGCCCTATACACATAAGAATTTTTTCGTTTTTACCTGTTTAAGCTTTAAACCCTGAAAGACTGTAGTAATTCGGAAAAATACAAATATTTATAGTCTAAAACTAAATGTCGATACTAAATTTTATATTATATTCTTTAAGCCAAAAACGAGCGAGCGAACCCATCGAGCAATTTTTTTCCTATTTTACAGGTTAAAATCTATTCATACAATAAACTTAAACACTGAATAACGGTGAACTTTGGAAAAATATCATAATGTCAATCGGCTAAAACAGAACATCGCTACTAAATAATGTAATATGTTCTTTATGTTAAACGCGAGCGAGCGAAGCGAGCGAGCAAAATTTTTTTCCTTTTTAATAGGTTAAATCTGTTCAAATTTTAAGAATAAAAGACTGTGAAAATAAGATAATTTAATAATTTAAATGAAAGTAAAATTAGTGTAATTTCTGATGTTGCAAAATAGATGACAAATAACTTTTTACGTTAGGTTTGTCATATAAAACCTATTTCATATTTTTTTTTCGATGTACTGTATACTTACAAAAAACCTAAATATGAGGGCGGCAAGACCTAAGTAAGGGGGCGGCAAAATTGTCATCCGCCCCCGGCGGCAGACATCCACGCTACGCCACTGGACTTCGAATGCATAAAAGTAAGGAAGCTCAAAGGCCGGCCCTTAGGCCGGCCACATACAGCCGGAATGTTTTAGATCTAAATTCAGTTAGTGAATAAACACTTTTTTTTTAATGCGTCTCATAATTTAAGAAAACTGCATGGAGAAAAATCCATTCAGAATCTGTATTTATAGAATGATTGTGTGAGGCCAAAGGGGATTCCCTAATGCTATCTACAGACACACGAATTTGGTACGGAGCATACAGCGAACCATATCCGGAGACCAAATTCGGTGTCGCTACACACGCACGAATTTGGTACGGTGCAGTGAAGCGAAACGCTCGACACTCGTGTGTTCGATTTTATGCTCTATTACATTAGCACAGAGTTCTATTTACAGTGCGGTTTTTGAACGACGACGATGATTCCCGCAATTCATTGATAACGGGCAGTGATACCAACACTTTAAAAAATATTTCTCCCCAAATTTTACCCCTGATTACTTATACCATTGACAGTTCTAAGAGATAATAAGCTAGAAAGAAAGGTTATGTATTTAACATAAAGACTTACGCTTGAATAACATAAAACTAACTTGTCTTAATCTGATTTCACTCTTAATACATTTTCATATCCCTGGCTATATACACACATTAAATTATTTTTTATTATTACATACAAATTGATTCATATGGAGAAAACTCTAAACATCCTGTCCCCTAGTAAATCCCCGTAGATATTTTCCCTAATTTTTGGGGGTACATCCCTAAGTTGGCAACACTGATACCGTTGTACGGCCTAACCACCGGACTGCTCTACACACGCACGAATTTGGTACGGAGCGAACCAGATCCGATGCGGACAACGGCGAACTCTTCACCTTCTTCATATGTTCGCCGGACTGCCCTACACACGCTCGGCCGCCGTATTACGTAAAAATAGCGATTAGCAAAAATCTTGCAGTCATCGCGCGATAGACGCGCAGTCGATTGCTGAACGTCAAATAAAATCGTATTACCTATGCGATCGATTGCTAATCGCTCGCTGTTGTGTTTGAATGCACTTTGCTTTATTTTCGCTTATTATTGCTAACTGACAGTTCAAATCGCTCGCTGATTGGTTTCGCTTTGCTGTAAAAGTCTTACGTAGGGTAAATACGCCAAACGTCGGCCCCCCTCCAATCCTCGGCCGTCTGCACATTTTCAGCTTGCATTCATTCAAAAGGTAATTCAGTGGTAATTTTGCCACTGAAATTACAAGCTTAGTTCATACTCTTTAAGTGCAAACCGTAACTATCCGATTACGTCACTTGCTCTTCGCACACTGAGCGTCAGTAGCGATAGCGCCGTTGAAGCATTGAAGTTCGTAGTTAAAGCAGCTTACTTGCTGTGAATACCGACGATTCGGGGATTGATATTACAACGGTAAGACATTTCTTTTTTTGGTTTTTAGCTTTGCTATCACTAAAAAGGTATTTTTACTATATTTTGACATAGTTTTTTCAATGTTTTGCGAATTGGTTTTAGGGAAAAATAGGGGGCTGCCATTAGAATACCAGTTTCGACTGAAAATCGGAATCTCGGCCGGGGCAGACTTAAAGTAAATGCAGTATGTTTTATAAAGTCCAATACTACGAATTCCATTGTCTTAATAGTAAAATTTGTAACGCTTTTATGTTAATAAATATATTTTACGTTCAATCGCTAAATACCGGCCGGGGTGGTATAAGCTGAATCTTGAGAAATAAGCTATACGAAACAGGGGCCGACTTTGGAAATATTAAAGATCGTAATGTCGGCCAGCCTACGAATCGAATGCTACTGTACAGGCTGATCATTTTTGTATTTTTCATTGTTTGTGTAGGTACTGGATAGTCATTTTTTAATTTATTTATCAAACTAGCTATCTCAAAATTGAATTATGTATTATTATAATTTAATAATATTATAAGAGGTTACACGCTATGCCCGGCCGACATTTGGGAAAAACGCGACCGACCATTGGGCCGTGAATGGCCGACTTTAAGGTTTTTTCGTTTTCGACGCATTTAAACCTTAATACTTTTTCCGTTTAGTAGAAAAGTCATACATATACCTATAGACATAGACATAGACAGAGAGTATATACATAGACAGAGTTGTGAAGTGGTCTAGTGACAATAAGCTGTACTTCAATACGGCTAAGTGCTGCGTAATGTCATTTAGCCGCGCTCGCTCTCCTCGTCATCATCAATATCACATAGAGGGAACACCACTGAAACGCGTCACTGAGATTAAGGATCTAGGAGTTAACTTCTCAGCGTATGTAAAAAGGCTTATCGCAACCTAGGGTTTCTGCTACGGCAAGCTCATCAGTTTGATAATATCGCAGCTTTGAAAGCACTCTACGAAGCTCTCGTGAAAAGCCACTTAGAAGGCAATGCCGTAATTTGGTCCCCACACGAGGACAAATACATAAATATGCTAGAACGTATCCAGAACAAATTTGTGCGCTTCATATATCTCAAAAGGTACGGCGTGTACCCAGGTTATCCGTTGCTGTATCCAACGCTATTTGTTCTGGGTATGGTCGGCTACTATAAATTAGAAGTTAGGAGGGAAGTGGCCCTGGCCACATATGTAGTGAAAGTTTTGCGCGGTGTAACGCACAATCCAGCTGTGTTACAAGCGGCCAGGCTGTGTGTGCCGGACGGGTACGCGGAGCGGCGGCGCCGACCGCCGCTGCTGGAGGTGTCGCGCGCACGCACCAACCTGCTGCGGATGGCCCCGCTCACGCGGGCGCTGCGGACGCTGAACACGGTCGCAAACACCGTCGATTTATTTACGTGCTCATTGAACGAGTTCACTAAGGTCACCTATTGTGTAGCAAGTAAGATAAATTTAAGTACCTAGTTAGTAACACTCTATTGTATTAGGTTTAAGCCTGTGATGATAGAAGTTGTAAGTTGTAAATAAATAAATAAATAAATAAATATAAAATAGATTTATCAACCTGTCTAAAACCGTATAACAAGCTATGCTTTCGTTTCAAACTGATGGATCCGGAGCGATCTAAAGTTAGAAAATCCGTAAGTGGCCGACATTTAGCGTATTTACCCTAATACAAAAATTAGACAGCAGTGAAGAGATCGAACGATTGATTGCAATTTATAGTTCCTAGATTGTTCGGTAGAGGCAGTACTGTCGCTAGGTTGCTTCTGCTAGGTTTTTGCAGATACGTAATACGAATTTGCGATTTTTGCGCAAAAATTGCGCAATTTTTGCTATTGCTTGGCTATTGCAAGATACGTAATAAGCCCGCCGATCTGGTACGGAGCGTACCAGATCCGCTGTACGCTCCGTACCAAATTCGTGTGTCTGTAGACACCATAACTTCGCCATCCTGTTTTTCATAGGATTACAATATAATATGGAGGTGTTTTTCAAAGAATGACACACAGCGTTTGGTATTGCATCTCAGTTTTAACGGATGCCAATAGATGGCGGTGTTAACGTCATTCGGTCGGATTTTTTTCCAAACTATAATGATTGTATGTATTTTCTTAAGGTGGGGTGGGTATTATGACAATGACTTGAATTAGGTAATACGTTATGAGTCGCTCAATTTGCCGCCCCCCCTGGGCGTGCCGCCCTTGTGCGGTGCACGCTTTGCACGCCCGCTTACGGCGGCCCTGTATATAATATTGTTACGAACACACAAAAGCGCCATCTAGCGTCAACCACTGAAACCACTTGGTGTGAACAGGGACAGCGTGGGGCCCCCTACTCAGTACTAGATGGCGCTACTGTGCAAACGTTCCAGAATAAATCTAACACGGTGACGCGACTCGGGAACCTTCTAGAGTCGTCTGGGACTCGTATCGACCGGTATAAATACGTCGGAAGAATGCGAGCGAGTCGAGTTCAGTTTGAGCTTCATCCGAAGCGATACGGGCGATACGAGTGAAAACTAGTGATCAGGGCCCCAATTCTCGTACCTCGATTCTCGATTCGATTCTCGCGCTTACTCATTCACACAGGCGTCAAATCATGCGTGCGCGAGCAGGACAGACTGACAATCGAACCGATATTCGAAGCACGAGAATCGGGGCCCTGGAGTTCACTTTGAGCTTCCTGCGAAGTGATGTGGCGATATCAATGTGAATATTAGTGATGTAATGATACCGTGAGTGAAACCCGCGACTTGGCTAAGACTTAAGGACACTGTTAGTGCTTAGTGTTTGGACTTAGTGTTTAGTGTTTGGACCTAGTGCTTAATGATTGTACTAAGTGCTAGTGAATAAAGTCTTCAAAAGAGTCAGCAGGGCTTTTTATCTCCAAATCGCTTCGAACTCTAACACGTAACAACTGGTGTCGGAAGTGAGATTTGGAGATACCATTGACTCCGAGAGAAGATTTCAAGAAGTGCGGCGGGAGGAGCAGCTCTGGCGGAGAGGTGCGACCCCTGGCGGAGTGGTGCGACACCTGGCGGAGTGGTGCGACCCCTGGCGGAGTGGTGCGACCCCTGGCGGAGCGGTGCGACCCCTGGCGGAGCGGTGCGACCCCTGGCGGAGCGGTGCGACCCCTGGCGGAGCGGTGCGGCCCCTGGCGGAGCGGTGCGGCCCCTGGCGGAGCGGTGCGGCCCCTGGCGGAGCGGTGCGGCCCCTGGCGGAGCGGTGCGACCCCTGGCGGAGCGGTGCGACCCCTGGCGGAGCGGTGCGACCCCTGGCGGAGCGGTGCGACCCCTGGCGGAGCGGTGCGACCCCTGGCGGAGCGGTGCGACCCCCGGCGGAGAGGTGCGACCCCTGGCGGAGAGGTGCGACCCCTGGCGGAGAGGTGCGACCCCTGGCGGAGAGGTGCGACCCCTGGCGGAGAGGTGCGACCTCTGGCGGAGGCCACACCCACTGGGGACCAATCTCCCCGCCTACTATGCCCCGCCCACTGACCACGCCCCTCAGGCTCCGCCCACTGGCCCCACCCACCGGGCCCCGCCTGCTCAAGTCCTTTGGGTCTCTGGGAGTAATGATGCTATGAGGAAGGCTCAAGACAAAGATGACGACCTTCGACACATCGTCACGTGCAAGAAACGGGGCGACGTAAAACTAATCTGGAGTAAGGTTGCACCCACTGGCGCTATCACTACGGCGTACTGGGTGCAATGGGACAGTCTGATAAACGGAATACCCTACCGGGAATAACGGCAGAGAGTTTCATCCTCAGATAATTGTCCCAAGAACGAGAGTGCCAGATGTTCTCCGTAAAATGCATGATGGCGTATCAGAAGGTCATCTGGGTGTCAAGAGGGACGTTCAAAGTGGTACACTTAGACCGTCTAGCGTGGTACCATGGCGGTAGCAATGATGCTCGGGACGAGCATCTCTAAGAGGGGAGTAGTGTTACGAACACACAAAAGCGCCATCTAGCGTCAACCACTGAAACCACTTGGTGTGAACAGGGACAGCGTGGGGCCCCCTACTCAGTACTAGATGGCGCTACTGTGCAAACGTTCCAGAATAAATCTTACACGGTGACGCGACTCGGGAACCTTCTAGAGAAGTCTGGGACTCGTATCGACCGGTATAAATACGTCGGAAGAATGCGAGCGAGTCGAGTTCAGTTTGAGCTTCATCCGAAGCGATACGGGCGATACGAGTGAAAACTAGTGATCAGGAGTTCACTTTGAGCTTCCTGCGAAGTGATGTGGCGATATCAATGTGAATATTAGTGATGTAATGATACCGTGAGTGAAACCCGCGACTTGGCTAAGACTTAAGGACACTGTTAGTGCTTAGTGTTTGGACTTAGTGTTTAGTGTTTGGACCTAGTGCTTAATGATTGTACTAAGTGCTAGTGAATAAAGTCTTCAAAAGAGTCAGCAGGTCTTTCTCTCCAAATCCTTCGAACCCCAACACGTAAAAATATATATAAAAATTTTATACTCTAGTATTATCACTGAAATTGGGCGTGTTATCTCAAATATACATATAAATTATTATTTATTCTGTACATATTATTATGTATTTTACGGGTTAGGTTCCCGGTATAGAATATTACGTATTACCTAATGTTCCATAAAACATAAAAACGTTTTCCATAAAATAAATTATGCAGTTTCGTACTCAAATGGTGAAAACCCTATTATTGTGTCCGTCCCTTACCTGTAGACACCTTGATCATGAACTGTGGTAGCAGTAAGCAGACAGACCGACCGACAGTTGAAACTTTTACAGATTATGTATTACTGTCTGTATGACTACAAATACTAAATAAAATTTTCTTAATTTTGAAGTGGGTACCAGCAAATTTAAACGTAAGTTCTATAAAATATTGCAGGGTATTGTTTGGGCTGGTACCGACTTCAAAATTAAGAAGATAGAGTAGAGAAATATTTTATCTGAATTTATAAAGGGAATTATTTAGAAAATAAGTTTAATTTCATACTTTTTTGTGTATTTTTACTTTGGAAGTCGGTTTAATTTTTTGTTCAAAAATAATAATTGGAAGTCGTTTGAAAAGAATAAAATAAATATTTAGGGGCACCTCACACACAAACAACAAACGTGATGTTTTGTAGTTTCTTGCTCGATATCAATAACGGCAACTGTCAGGTAGACGCTTGAAATATTCACTGAGTACCTATTGAATTTATTATTATCTTTAAAAATAAATAGTAAAAATAAAATAAATATAACCTAACCAAGAGCATGTCACGACATGTCTAAGGAGGGTTCCGTAACTATAAACGCGTAATTTGCTTTTTTTTTTAATTACTCCAAAAGTTACTGTCCGATTTGGTTCACAACAATTTTCCTAAAAAGTTTTTAGCATGATCTATCAGCATGGAAATTTGCAAGTTTCTATCTCCTATAGTTTAAAAATGCTAGGGGGGGGGACCAACTTACAAACTACTTTGGAGGCCGATTACTCGAAAATGGTCAACTTTATAAAAAAGTTACGTATGCAACCTTGCCTTTATTTTAAAAGACCTATTCTACGATACCCCACACGATAGGGTAGAGTGAAAAAATATTTTTCATCCCCACTTCACATGTATGGAGAGCCGCCCCTAAAATATAAAATTATAATTTTTTTTATGATCCCGAAACCGTGATCTATACACAATCTATAACTGCACCAAATTTCATCAATTTATATTCATAATTACAGGAGCTAGAGGCGCGGACAGACAGACAGACAGACAGACAGACAGACGGACGGACGGACAGAGCGAAACTATAAGGGTTCCTCAAGTATTACGGGACCCTAATAAATTAAGAGGGGCTCACACACAAAAAAACGAACTGTTCTGACTTCTGTCTTAACTATGAGCTGGAATAAATAAATAATTACAACTACAACCAACACCCACATCTACACTTACAACCTACACCTTACCAATACCTTTTTACCTTTTCCAATATTTATTACCTTCCTTGAACCTCCATAATTTTTCAAGACCGAAATTAGTCGAATCGGTTCTGCAGTTCTGAAGTTAATCGAGACATTATTGGAATCTGGGGGCACGGCAGTGCCCCCGCCAAGTCGAGCGCGAAGCAAACACTGCCGTACCATCCTTTACTGGAACCATTTCGCTGCATTTTCAGGCCCCTATTTGAGAACCTCTGGATAAGACCAGAACGCAGAAATTTTCGTCATCCAGTAAGCTATAATCACGTACTTAAAATCCAAAATTTCAAGTCTGTAGGTCATTTAGTTCCGAAGTTAAGCGAAAGCAAAGTTTCGCATTTATGAAACTCACTCACTCACTCACTCATGATCATCAAAATAGAACTAGTACTTCCCATAGACTCAGAGAGCTGAAATTTGGTACAGAGTTAGGGTTTAATGGTCACATAAAGGGAAAACTATAAAAACTAGGATAATCGATCTGGGGGCACGGCAGTGCCCCCACCAAGTCGAGCGCGAAGCAAACACTGCCGTACCGTTCTTTACTGGAACCATTTCGCCGCATTTTCAGGCCCCTATTTGAGAACCTCTGGATAAGACCAGAACGTCGATCTGGGGGTACGGCAGTACCCCCGCCTAGTCGAGCGCGAAGCAAACACTGCCGTACCATTCTTTACTGGAACCATTTCGCCGCATTTTCAGGCCTCTATTTGAGTACCTCTGGATAAGACCAGAACGCAAAAATTTTCGTCATCCAGTAAACTATAATCACATACTTAAAATCCAAAATTTTAAGTCTGTATGTCATTTAGTTCCGAAGTTAAGCGAAAGCAAAGTTTCGCATTTATGACACTCACTCACTCAGTCACTTACTCATGGTCATCAGAATAGAACTAGTACTTCCCTTAAACTTAGAGAGCTGAAATTTGGTACAGAGTTAGGGTTTAATGGCCACATAAAGGGAAAACTATAAAAACTAGGATAATCGAAGATCTGGAGTACCTGGTGACCCTGATTAGAAAACACAAGAGCCCAACCAAACTATTAGAGATCGACATATCGCCTTTACAAAAAATATTCAACTTGGTGGGCCACTTCATGTGATGTAAAAAATCGAAGGTCTGAAATATCTGATGAAGAACCCTCAGCTGGTCTCAACTGATTTAGAGTTATTATGGTAATGCCCCCCTTCTACTATTGGTACATAAAAAAATCAAC
The DNA here is from genome assembly GCA_905404095.1 of Glaucopsyche alexis. NCBI lineage: Eukaryota > Metazoa > Arthropoda > Insecta > Lepidoptera > Lycaenidae > Glaucopsyche > Glaucopsyche alexis. The sequence goes on along the minus strand of FR990060.1, from coordinate 20,939,667 downwards.
TGTCATTGCAAAAATCCAGCGAAGTGGGACACATCTTCAAAATTAAATCTAGCCCGTAGCGTCCCCACTACTGGGCGAACGCCTCCCCTACTGCTTTTAATATAAATAAAATTAAAGGAAAACTCTGGATAAGACTAGACTGGCTTTTATGCTTATACTTACAAGTTTACAAGAAGAAATAGTCGAACGATTAACTTTATTCTACTCGGACATTAAATAAACAAATTACACTAAAATCTAGTAACATAAATCTCTAAGCCCACGTTTCTACAAAAAGAAGTGAAATCCCACCAAAAACATTCTGTAAAAAACTAGCCAAGTCTCGATGGAGCTGCTTGTTTATCTCTAAAAAGTAATGAAATCTAGACAAAGTCGTGCCAAGTCTAAGGTTCCTTACTGCGATTTCTTTATTATTATAGTTAATATTGTGTGACTTGGCCGTTGAACATTATTGCAAATTGCAATTTATTATTAAAATTATAAAAAAATAATAAACTAGACTTAAGAAAAAAATAAGATTACATAATATAGGTAAGTACATGCACACCTTGGGAATAAGATGCACCCCTGCAAGGCTGTCTCTATGTACTTGTGTACTGACTTTTGTTATATATAACATAGATTTAAGTTTTCAACGTAAAATATATATATTTCTTTTAAAAGAACAAATTTCCATCTTTTTGCTAAAAGAGTGCGAGTTTCTTACGCCGGTTCTTCTCGGCGGGTTAGGTTTTAACCAGTGGTAGCTTTTTCTGTTGGCTTTCCGAAAATAGCTTGTTCCAAATAATAGCAATAGTTTTATTTGGAAATAAAATTTTTATGATTATTATCTTACAATAATAAACTTATTTTTTATCAGAAACTAGCTAAACTGTAAACTAGTGAAATTAGATTTTTAACTTTTATCCCCCATTTTACCCCCTTGGGAGTAGAATTTTGAAAAATCCTTCCTTAGTGGATGCCTACGTTATCTGAAAAATACGTGTGCAAAATTTCAAATTTCTAGCTCTAAGGATTTGGCCTGTGCATTGATACATCAGTCAATCAACTTTGCCTTTTATATATAAACTAGAATGTTGCCCGCGACTTCGTACGGACAAAAGTTAATTTCGCAGAAACCGTACATTTTCCCGCGATGAAAAGTAGCCTATGTCCTTCCCCGTGGTCTACTCTACATCTGTGCCAAATTTCATCAAAATCGGTCCGGTAGTTTCGGAGCCTAGTCAATTGAAACAAACAAACTTTTCTTCTTTATTATATTAGCATAGATAGGTCGGAGATGACGATGATGATGCAAATAAAGATTTTTCTATTGTGACAAATCGGTGACAAACCAAGACTAGCTAGTCGTGGTTTGTCAACAAAATATCGACAAGTCAATGTCGCATGTAATCGGGGCCGGAGAAGTGAATTTTCACCGCCAAGTGTTAGTTGGAACCTCAAATATTATGATGGTGTGCCAGGGTTAAGAAAGTGCTACTAGAAAGTCGATTGACTCACGCTTAGGAAAACACAATTTTACTAGTTGCTGCCCCCGACTTACGCGTTCGATTTGCGGTAACTGTGAGAGAGCTACGCTCCGGCACGAATGGGCCGGGTCAATAATACCAGAAAACCGGCGTGAAATAACGCTTCCGAGCGAGTGAGGTTACCGAAGGCCCGAGGGGGGATTGCGGATTTTACGGACCAAACGCCAGTCGCAACGCCAGAGGAGTTACTAGTATAGCTCCTCTGGTGTTGCGAGTGTACAAGGGCGCCGGTAATCGCTAACCATCAGGCGTTTCGTCTGCTCGTTTCCTGGTGTATGTCATAATAAAAACGCGCAAAAAAAAAGTTGCTCCAGAATCGTATGTTGCTGGGATAAAAAGCAGCCTATGAGTTTATCCAGAATAAACTGCTACCATAACGAATATCATCAAAATCCGTTCAGTAGGTTCAGTAGTTATTGCGTTAAGGATTAGCAAACATCGATACAATATACAAACCTTCGTGTTTATAACATTAATTAATGAATGTTTATCCTACTATCCTAGTTTATATTATAAACTAGCTGATGCCTGCAACTTCGTTTATAACTATATCGCATATAACTAACTGAAACGGAACTCTATTTTTTTAAACGGAACCCTAAAATAAAAGTAGCCTATGTTAGACCTTAATCCTTATAACATCAGCTATCTGCCAGTGAAAGTCTCGTGAAAATCCGTCCAGCCGTTTCGGAGATTAGCCGGAACAAACAGACAGACAGACCGACAGACAGACAGACGGACAGACAAATTTTTTAAAAATTGGTATTTCATTGTAAGTACCGAATATACTTTCATATGCATTAATAGATCTAGAGCTCGTCGTCGAAAATGGAGGTAATCGAGAACAAGCATTGGACCACTGCAGATCGCTAGGGGCCTAAAAGTTTCATATCAAACCGCCGGTCTGGCGGTTCTAAACCTGGCAGATTTTTTTTATTCACCAAAATGTGTGAAGATTTTTTTAGTAAAAAAAGGTCATAAGGAACAAGAAAACTATTTAGATACACGGGTGCGCGCCAACTAGAAACCGATAAAAATGGCAAGTCTGACAGTTCTACTCTTGACCAGTTTCCAGCCAGACCGCCCTGAATGTGTAAGAATTTGGAGTAAAAAAAGGTCATAGAGAACAAAGTCAAGTTATACGTCAATCTGTTCGTCTCCTAGTCCTCTTTCGAAAACCGTCGGTCTGGCATGCTCAAACCTGGCCAAACCGATTGGGATGAAGCTACCTCCTGTGATACTTACTAAGAGGCATATTATGATTAATTTACACTTAATGAAGAGTGATTTTAATATTCATTCATCTTTTCATGATGGCGAATCGAGTGGCAGTAATATGAGATGGCAAATTTGAAATTCGGAAAGAATACATACAAATCTATTAAAATCACTCTTCATTAAGTGCAAATTAATCATAATATGCCTCTTAGTAAGTATCACAGGAGGTAGCTTCATCCCGGTCTGACTGAGTTTTGGCCAGGTTTGAACATGCCAGACCGACGATTTTATATCAAACTTTTAGGCCCCTAGCAATCTGTAGTGGTCCAATGTTTTTTTTTTTTGATTGTTTGATTTTTTGAGTAAAAAAAGGTCATAAGGAACAAGAAAACTATTTAGATACACGGGTGCGCGCCAACTAGAAACCGATAAAAATGGCAAGTCTGACAGTTCTACTCTTGACCAGTTTCCAGCCAGACCGCCCTGAATGTGTAAGAATTTGGAGTAAAAAAGGTCATAGAGAACAAAGTCAAGTTATACGTCAATCTGTTCGTCTCCTGGTCCTCTTTCGAAAACCGTCGGTCTGGCATGCTCAAACCTGGCCAAACCGATTGGGATGAAGCTACCTCCTGTGATACTTACTAAGAGGCATATTATGATTAATTTACACTTAATGAAGAGTGATTTTAATATTCATTCATCTTTTCATGATGGCGAATCGAGTGGCAGTAATATGAGATGGCAAATTTGAAATTCGGAAAGAATACATACAAATCTATTAAAATCACTCTTCATTAAGTGCAAATTAATCATAATATGCCTCTTAGTAAGTATCACAGGAGGTAGCTTCATCCCGGTCTGACTGAGTTTTGGCCAGGTTTGAACATGCCAGACCGACGATTTTATATCAAACTTTTAGGCCCCTAGCAATCTGTAGTGGTCCAATGTTTTTTTTTTTTGATTGTTTGATTTTTTGAGTAAAAAAAGGTCATAAGGAACAAGAAAACTATTTAGATACACGGGTGCGCGCCAACTAGAAACCGATAAAAATGGCAAGTCTGACAGTTCTACTCTTGACCAGTTTCCAGCCAGACCGCCCTGAATGTGTAAGAATTTGGAGTAAAAAAGGTCATAGAGAACAAAGTCAAGTTATACGTCAATCTGTTCGTCTCCTGGTCCTCTTTCGAAAACCGTCGGTCTGGCATGCTCAAACCTGGCCAAACCGACTGGGATGAAGCTACCTCCTGTGATACTTACTAAGAGGCATTTATGATTAATTTACACTTAATGAAGAGTGATTTTAATATTTATTCATCTTTTCATGATGGCGAATCGAGTGGCAGTAATATGAGATGGCAAATTTGAAATTCGGAAAGAATACATACAAATCTATTAAAATCACTCTTCATTAAGTGCAAATTAATCATAATATGCCTCTTAGTAAGTATCACAGGAGGTAGCTTCATCCCGGTCTGACTGAGTTTTGGCCAGGTTTGAATATGCCAGACCGACGATTTTATATCAAACTTTAAGGCCCCTAGCAATCTGTAGTGGTCCAATGCTCGATGACCTCCATTTACGACGACGAGCTCTAGCTCTATAAGTGAAAAGCTGTTAATTTGAAATTACAAACAGACACAATTTTATTTATCTATTATATAAAATATATTTTTGTGCAAGTCGTTGTTTAATTAAGCAACAGCTTGCACAAAAATAACCACAATATGTCCTGACGAGACTGCTGAATGTCGATTCTTGAAGAACTTGTGTTACGGGTACCAGATAACAAAAATATATCGAATATCTTGTACTATAATATAATATTATATTTAAGACTAGCTGGAGCCCGCAACTTCTTTTGCGTAGAATTAGTAAATGGAAACAAAACCCTTTTTACTCGACTACGGCGAAGGCAAAAGGTAGGATAATGATTTTCGCTGTCTATTACCTGACTGCAGAAGGTGTTTGGTATCAAAATAAAGAGCTTGAAGAGACCATTCCAAAAATGTACAATACATATTATATAGTAATTTTTCAGATTCAGAGTCTGAAAAAAAAAAATGGGTTGAATATCGAAAAATCATGATACACATATTTACTTATTTTTTTAGGATTACATTTATAAAGTTCCAAGCCGAAACGCTCACTTAGCTCACTTAATATTTTCCCCATACAAAGTTTAGTACCCCTTTTTATCCCTTAAAAGATCGAATTTTAGAAAATATTGAATTAGAGTTTTAGGTAATCATGCCAAAAAGCAACATCACGAAATTCCAAACAGATTTTGACCACAAACAAAAAAGTTACATACAAATGTTGATACCCCTTTTTACCCCTTTAGGGGGTGAATTTCGCAAAATCCCTTCTTTGTGCGCCTATACTTCACAAAAGGAAGCCACGGTCCAAATATTACGTTTCTAGCTTCAGTAATTTTGCTTCGGTGTTGATGAATCAGTCAGGCGTTGGTACTTATATACGAGTAATAGATTTTTATTATATTATACACATATTTAATACACATCCATGACCCAGGAACACAGAAAACTTTTTCGACCTATGCGTAGAACAAAGTCTGATGTGATCATAGAGCAAAAGTGCGTTTTTTGGATAAATGAAATAAGGAATCAAAGCTCTACAGACTGACATTTTCAGATTTTTTGTATCTGGCTTATTTTTGGAAATACAGAATCGTACAACGTCTTATTTGATGTAAGCTCCATGATAAAATGCACCAAGTGTTCATAGGACGGAGAAATTGGAGCGCGCACGGCGCGGGCGCCTCGCGCGATCTTCACTTCAGGCGTTGTCGAGCGGAAAGAAGGGTTTTTTGCGTCATGTGTGTGATATTTTTTTCGGTTTGACGAAAATTATAATTTTACTAATTATTGCGTACTAAAAGTATTTCTGAGATGTCATGCTTACGGATAATGCTGGATATGCTTTAAGAAGAGGAGAAAAAGAGCCTGAACGTAGTCCTTATTTTTCAAATAAGCAATATATTTTTATGAAGAACGGTGTAGATCCGTGTAAGCTGATATTTTTACTTAAATTATTCTTCAAATTTAATATTATCATGCTTTGAAATTATAGTTTTTTACTATTTCGCTTTTTAAGCTCATAAATAGAAACGGGAAATCTATATTCATATAAGACATTTTTTGACGGAGAGTTAGAAAAATACATTTTAGTTCGAAAAGTATGATTAGTTTCATGTTTATTTATTAGGTAAATATTTGTCGTGTTATCAATAAAAGTTGACGTACCAAATAGTTGAGATTATAAGTAATATTAGAACTATGTAACACTAATACTTTAGAATTTCTAAGAGTTTCATGTAACTATGGGACGTTTTTTTACGGAATCACAGAATAGTTATAATACATTTTGTCAGTTCGATATGCAGATGGGACGTTATCGCCTGAATAATGACATCAGTTAGGACGTTGTTCTTTTAAAAATATCGTTAAATATTAATATATTTCATATTAAATAAATAAAAATAGTTTAAAGCTGCGTTACCTTACAATATATACACATTTGTAGGGTCTTCGGCGAATCATATAACATTATGATCGACAGTTTAGTTCTGTACTGCGATGTTCAATAAACCTTGTATATTAAAACTTTTTTTAATAGCTTTGTACAAATGTTATTAATTTTTATGAAAATGTTTTCAAGTTATATACATCATACATAATATTATTTTTAATATATTATGGTGCAGTGTAGTAATACAATTTTTAAAAATTTCAGTTGTTTACAATAAGGTGCAGAAGAAATAAGTCAGCCACTAGATGATGTTTGAAATAAAATTGATGCCGCACCTCCTAATCCATCTACTAATGAGAGAATTTATGGCCTTCGGCCATCAATACTTTCTTTAAAAGTGACTCCTAGTTTCGAAAAATCACCTTTAATACAACTTAAAGACTTAAAAAATTCTGTCCATCAGTTGATCAAGAAATGTCGGTGCTAACTCCTATGCAGTCTCCTGCTGATAGTCATTCCACCTATGACAGTGTTTTCAGGTCCAATTATGTAGATAGAAGTATACAATTTAATTAATATTATATCTAGCAATATCTCGAAAGTATAAAATAGAAAAATACCCAAAACCTGCAAGCAAATGTGTCAGTGTACGTTTAACCATGAGTAATGCAAGTCTATTGTTGCTCTTTTATTTCATTATTTCTAATAATTATTCCAGCACGCTCGGTGAAAGGCTTTGACCACTATATAAAGGTGTTTTGCAAAATGTGATCATATGTAACTCTGAAACGGGGTACAAAGTTTGACTCAAACTGGACGTAAATTTGAGACTCCGTACAAAGAATACATCGCGTCTTATAAAAATGGTTATCGTGATAAATCACATACTGCTAAATACCTTTTAGATATGTTAAATCATTATAGTGTAAGTACCTGATGGCCATTCCTATAAGGTGTTACAGAAAATATGATAGTGTATACGTAGATATACACTATCACATTCAGGATAATCGATTTTATAGACACTTGATTGATACTTTAAATCAATCCGAACCTTATTATGACAAAATTGATTTTTTATGTATTATTTCTCCTGAATGCGACATGCTTATTATAACGGGATTATGGCCATAACAATATTATGGTTATTTTTCATTATTTTGGATAAACGTGCAGATACCTCCCCCCATGTAGGTTAAACTGAACTTGTACCTATCTAATTACATTATACAACATAGCTAGAAAGCTTAGATACAGTACCAAAGCAGTTTAATTTATAACTACGTTTTAAAAAGGGTTAGGTGTTAAACATATCGAGCGAGGTCAGTTCCGATATCATCTGGAGGGTAAGGCCAAGTTAGCCTCCAAGAAGCTTGGTGTTCTGAACAGGTCAAAGCAGTATTTCAGTCCGGTCCAACGCCTACAACTCTATAAGGCACAGGTTCGGCCTCACAGGGAATACTGTTATCATCTTTGGGCAGGGGCGCCAAAGTACCAGCTTCTCCCTCTAGATCGTATCCAACGTAGAGCCGCTCGAATTGTCGACTGCCATAGTATTTCAAACAGACTTGACTATGTAGCATCGCTCTATGTAGTGCTCCGAGGCATTGTTCGGACTTATACCTGCTGCAACTTTTCGCCACCGTCCCAAGCGACAAAATATTTATCATCTTCATCACCTTGATGGGTGGCAGTCCTCCACCGTGCGCTTTACCCGAAGCTTTCTGCCGCGCACTGTAAAACTCTGGAAAGAACTGTCGCCAGCAGTATTCGGACCATTACGACCTGCAAACCTTTAAGAAGGGAGCGTATTCCCTCCTAAAAGGCCGGCAACGCACTTGCAACTTCTTTGATGTTATCGCTTACGGTAACGGTACGGTACCGTAAGCACTACGGTAATCGCTTTCCATCAGGTGATCCGTTTGCTAATTTGCCCCCTAGTTTAATAAAAAAAGTTTTAATTGTTTATAAGTTTAAATTTTGTTTTGAGCTTGATGTATTTTTTCAAACAATATTTATTTTTATGGGCATATCTTAGAGATTTTAATTTTTTTGTAGGTTTTAGACTATGGTAACTAGTCTTTAATTTTAAGTAAGTTCCTAGTACCGATTATTATAGTTCAAAACACCACCTATTTTGAGATTTTTTAATGTAAATAAACGATTTTAAAAAATAATTATGTATTATAATTCATTTATACGTAGTGTGGATAGTGCTATATCAAAATAATAGATTATGATTATTCACATAGGACTTAAAAATGTCGGATAACTCCAACAAAAAACGAGTCATATGAATATAGAACGGCGTTTCATTCAAATGTCTCCGTAAAACAACGTAATATGATCACTACGAACTCTGTCTTCTCCGCTGTAAAACGTCCTAGGTTGATATAGAACTCGTTATCTCAGTAAATATAATAATTATTAATAAACAGTATAAAGTGGTTAACTAGACTAGGATGTCATAATAACATACCAAAATTTCAAAAATAAAAGTCTCACCGTTTATAAGTTATTCAAGTTTTTCAATTCGCAAAACTTGTTTTGCCTCTACTGAAAAGTAGCAATTTTTCAAATCGGACTTTGTTCTACGCATAGGTCGTTTTGTTCCCTGGTGCCAACGCGCTAACCACTGAGCCACCGAGCACTGACTAACGTCAACATTGCTTCAATTGGTCCAACTCCAAAAATCAGTTAATGGTATCAAGACGATTCATTTATAATATAATGTATTATTAATGTTATTCAGTATAATTACGTATAATAATAATCAGTAGTAATCAGGATAATTATAATATTAATCAGTATAATTAATGAGTAAGTTTGGGGTTCTCTGGTCTCTTCCTAGCCGTTTGGTACTTATAAAAGACATCAACGCTCCTATAAGTTTTTGAAAGTATTAATCAATATTATATTAAGTACTAGCTTTTGCCCGCGACTTCGTCCGCGTGGAATAGTGACTTCCGGCAGAAAAGTATAAATAGCTGAGAATAAGTTAATGTATTGGTAATATTGTTTAGATTAAGTTAATGTAAAACTAAATAATTCTAATTTCGAAATATTTAACACTACCAAAATAACTAATAAACTAAAATAACTAAACTACTAATACTAACAAAACCTCTATACCTATTTCATAAAATAAAGACAACAAAACAAATCTAATAATAACCTATTCAAAAACTAAAAATCGCGCTGATAAGCACTAATAACTATAATTGTCTGTCAATAAGGTCGAACAATCTGAACGTCCTATCGCTTCAACCAGGGGGGTGAAACTCTCATACATGCACAAATTAACAGAGAACAGAGACATCTAAAAATGACGATCCGGTACTAACAGTTTGAAAGTTTTCGGATAGTCACAACAGATGCCACTAAGCGACTTCTACATCGCGCTATCGCTAACACAAGGCGTATTTATAAGGGCTCGCGAACATGTTACTAACGACATTCTGCTCTCGGCCTCCGTCCGACGTGCACGTGTTTCTCGCTCCCAGTGAGTGCGCTATCCGGTTGTTCCGTCTCGCTCGCGCGTGTAGTGCTCTCTCGCTCTCGCGCGGGCAGCCCCCCGATCCGCTCTCGCGAGTGTTAACCGCTCGCGAAAGTGACAACATCTTTTTCAAGAAAGAAGACAGAAGCTTTCAAGAGTCAAGACTTGAAGTGCAAGATTCAAGAGGGTGAAGCCTCAAGAATCAAGCGTCAAGAGTCAAGGCTCAAGAAAGAAGACCTAGCCGCCCTTATCGGCTATACCGGCCTGCTATAACGGCCGCACCGCCCTTACCGTGCCGTACCGTGTCTCGCGCCGCACCGCGACCGTCGCGCCCCCTGTAGGACGATCGTTGCGACCGCCCGCATCGTCCGTCTCTTTTTTGGTGCGAGCCCTCTGCTCGCACCCCGTCGCGTAGCGCCCGCCGCGCAGGACGAGCGTGCGACCGGTCGCATCGTCCCTTCGGTCTTTAGCGTGAGCCTTCTGCTCACGCTCCGAGGTGTTAGTGCTCGCTAGTGTTAGTGCTAGTGCCAGTGCTAGTGCCCTTTTTTGGATTGCGTTCCAGCCTCCCGGAGGAACTGTAAGTACCGTGACACGGTTAGGCACACTACACGAGGAGGGTTTCCTCCCTACACACCTCCCCTCCCGGATGCCGGGCGGGGCTGTACCCCCAACCATTCGATTTTAGAGAGCAGAATCCCCCAACCGGGATAAATTTCTTAATTATGGCGGAAGCTTTAATTAAGAAATTCCTGGTTTTTCTGAGCCATGAGCTCCCCGACGCCGCGACTAAGTGGGAGCGCTTTCTGCGCAACCACGACGCTGACTCTCCGGCCTCTCCGGATGTAGATACCCGCCCTTTAGCGGAAGAAATTCCCGTCATTTCCGGAGCCGTCTCTGGAAATGACAATTCTGACATGTCTTGCTCGGAGCAAGACTCTGACCGTAGTGAAGGTGAATTCACTACAGTCAAATATAAAAAGACTAAAAAGAGGAAATGCCCAGAGGGCACTTCCTCTCCAGTCTCCTCCCCCACTAAGCCGGCCCCTAAAAAGGCCGGAAAAGCCAGGAAAACCCTGCAGGCTAATAGCCCTTCACAGGCCCCTCCGGCCTCCCAGGCCCCGCCGCTATCTCAGGTGTCTAACACCTCTCAGGCCCTCCCAGCCTCTCAGGCCCTCCCGACCTCTCAGGCCCTCCCGGCCTCTCAGGCCCCTCTGGCCACCCCGACACCCAAACTTCCACCTCCTGTAATTGTACAGGAGAAAGAAAAATGGAGCTTAGTAAGTGCGGCGCTTAGCGAACATAAGCTTCGCCCTGCTTCCGCAGTTACTATAACTCCAGTCGGGATTAAAGTCCAGACTAAGACTTCGGAGGACCACCGCCTCCTCACTGCGTTTCTACGCAATCATAACATAGGCTATCACACCTATGCATTAGAAGACGAGCGCATGTTGCGCGTCGTAATCACCGGTGTAGACAAGTGTCTGTCTACATCTGAAGTACTCTTGGACATTCAGTCCCAAGGGTACCCTGCCACGGAGGTACACAGGATGTACCATCCAGTTAAAAAACACCAGTACAATATGGTACTGGTAACGCTCCCCCTGACACCAGAGGGCAAGGATATCTTCAATATCCGAGCCGTCTGCCATATCACCGGCATTCGCGTCGAGCCTCCCCGTAAAAGGGGCATCCCTGGCCAATGCCACCGATGCCAACTTTACGGGCACTCGGCGCGAAACTGCCAAGCACGGCCACGCTGTGTCAAGTGCCTGGGCGACCACGGCACCTCTGACTGCACTCGCAAGAGCCCAGCTGAGGAGGTCGAGCCTCCCAGCTGTGTCCTCTGTAAGACGCAGGGCCACCCAGCCAACTACAGAGGGTGCAAAAAAGCACCCAAAGTAAAGAGGCGAATTGCACCTCAAACTAGAGGTGCCCCGCCAAAGCAGAGATTCGTCCCTGCTCCCCTACCCACTAAATCGGCGTGGGCCAAACCCACCCAGCCCCCTTCTCAAGCGGCTTTCCCCGCTTTCCCTAGAAAGGCCTCGCCCTCCGCGCCACAGGCGCCAAAGGTCACGCCCCCTCCGACTTCGAAATTCGCTGAGGAACTATCGTTCGTCACCGATTTTCTGAGTGAAATGGAGCCAATCGACCCGGTTGAGCTCTCTATTCTCACCGCGAAGCTTAAAGGCTCGAAAACTGACCGCATTATGGCGTTGTCAGACCACGCAGACTTGATCAAAAAGATCAAGGCATCCCCCGCCGGTAATTAATGGATCCTTCGGGAAGGATTAAGCCGCACTCATTACGCGTCGTGTCGTTCAATACGAACGGCATCCGTAATAACATTGACGAAATCCGCGATTTTGTCATCAGGCATAATGTAGATATTCTTCTAGTGCAGGAGACGTTCTTAAAACCTAGTATGAGGAGCCCAAAAATAGCAAATTATAAAATTATCAGAAATGATAGAACTCGATCCCAACTCGGAGGTACTATTATTTATTATAAAAAATCCCTCCATTGTATTCCTTTAGAAGTACCGACCCTAGAAACAATGGAGTGTTCCATTTGTCACTTAAGTATGTCCGGCCATGAGCCCATTGTTATAGTAAGCGCGTACCTTTCAGGTACTAAAAAATTACTTTCTAGCGATTTACAATCGCTTTTCGACTTAGGAAATGCCGTCCTAATTGCCGGCGACTTAAATTGTAAACACCGCGAGTGGGGAAATGTTTATAACAATACAAATGGCCTTATACTACAAAGGCTAATCGATTCTTTTAATTTTGCTATTCTAGCCCCCAATGACCCCACTCGTTATGACACAAACCAACACATCAATGGTGTCATATGCGATCCTAGTACTATTGATATAGCTTTAATAAAAAACGTTTCTCTCAATATCTCTATTGAGACTCTCCACGAGCTTAACTCGGACCATAGACCGGTTATGATTACACTTGGTAATTTTAACCCAAATTATTCCAGTACTAGAAGGATCATTGACTATAAATCCCTGGCGGAGAACATTAAAGTCCTTCAATCGAGTCACCTCGATAAGATTCCCGATACAATAGATAGTAAAGAGGTCGCCATAGAGGCCGCCTCCCACTTGACCGAACACTTGGTAGCGACCATAGAAAATTCATCTAGGGATGTGTCAACGAACCCCAAAGTTCGCTGGCCCCTCCCAGAGGACATAAAGGAGTCCATCAGACTCAGAAATGCGGCCAAACGCACCTATGATCGCTACCCGTCGGAAGAGTGGAGAAAAGCCCTCCGCCATTACGAAAGGGAAGTTAAATATAAAATAAAACAACACAAAGCCGAGAGTTGGGATCGACTTCTCAGTGATCTAGAGCCGTCACACGTGGCCTACTGGCCGCTCGCGAGGGCCCTCAAAAGAGATACGGAGAGCGATATGCCTCCTTTAGACAGATTAAATCGACCTCCCGCACTAGAAGATATCGACAAGGCTGAATGTCTAGCCGATAACTTAGAACAGCAGTGCCGGCCGAGTACCCTCCCGATTGATCCCACGCACCTTAGCTTAGTGAATAGTGAGGTCGAAAGACGACTTTCGAGGCCACCTGCTGACGACAGGGTGAGGCCGGTGGACTCGGAGGAAGTCCAAGACATTATTAAGTGTTTAAATGCCAGAAAGGCCCCAGGCCTCGACGGTATTTCTAACAAAACACTTAAAATGTTACCGTCCGAACTAATTCAACTCCTTGTGAACATCTTTAACGCCCTCTTAGTAGGATGTTCATTCCCAGACTTTTGGAAAGTAGCTATTGTTATAGGTATCCATAAACCGGGGAAACCCCGGAGGGCACCTGGTAGCTACAGACCGATCAGTCTAATTAGCTCCCTCGGAAAAGTCTATGAAAGAGTTATTCTAAGGCGCCTCAATGACGTCATTACCGACAAAAAACTCTTCCCAGACGAGCAGTTTGCCTTCCGCAAAATGCACAGCTGTCCCGCTCAGGTACACCGCCTAACGGAGTACATTATCTCTAATAAGAATGACAGGAAGATGACATGCGCCGTCTTCTTTGATATTGCAAAAGCCTTTGATAAAATTTGGCACAACGGACTGTTGTACAAACTTTACCAAATGGGCATACCCGATAGTTTGGTACTGTTAATAAGTAATTATTTAAAAAACCGTAAATTTCATTTCCGCGTGGAAGGCGCACTGTCATCGCCAAGATATATGGAGGCGGGAGTCCCGCAGGGCTCGGTCCTCTCGCCCTCCCTATACAACCTGTATACTTATGACATCCCTAAACACGCTAAGGTGCAACTAGCCATGTTCGCGGACGATACAGCCCTCTATTTCGCGCATAGGGTTCCCTCCTACGCTTCTAAAAAACTCCAGGAGTCAGTCACCGATCTCGGTGAGTGGTTCTCCAAATGGAGAATAGAAGTAAACCCCGACAAAAGTCACGCCATCCAATTTGACAGAAAGGTGTCCCAAACCATACGTTATGGTGCCCGTAGAAATATGAGTCCTATTAGCCTGCACGGTAACATCATCCCAGAGACTAATAAAGTCAAATACTTAGGCGTAGTACTAAACAAGTCGATGACCTTCACGAATCACATCTCAAATACGATACGAAAAGCGAAATTTGTACTCTACAAATTATATCCGCTATTAAATTCGCGAAGCAAAATGTCCCTAAGACATAAGCTTACTTTGTATAAGGTTTGCATTAGAACGATACTCACTTATGCGTGCGTCTCTTTCGCACAAATAAGTGATAACCAGATGGACCGATTGCAAAAAGTCCAAAACCGGTTTCTGCGCATGGCAACAGGTGCCCCCTGGTACATGCGAAACATCGACTTGCATAGAGACTGCGAATTAGTCACGATTAAAGCGTATATCAAAGAACTCGTAGAGAGATTCTTTGATAGAAGCAAAGTTCACCCAAACCCTCTCATTCGAAAGGCCCAGGACTACGAACATGACGCAATGACATTTAGATACCCCTTCAAACGGCCTAAGCATATCTTAGCCGATCCTATAGACCCGATCACAAAATACGTAACGTACTGTGTACAGTTACGTAAACACAAATCACACGCACCCGGTTTGTTAGTAAAGCACCGGGGTCGACGCCGGCGCCTACCCCGAGGACCCATATCAAACACTGACACACGTACCAACGTACAGACCGACCCAAATACGGGACCGAACCCGAGCCCGAGCTCGAGTTCGCATCCCAGTAGCTTAGTGTCACTACAAAATAGTGTCCGCGACCGCGATATTGTTATAGAGAGCTCTACCAATACCGCGAACCTCATCGACATTAGGACTTACGCGCGCGAGTCATCCCGACCGCACGCGGAAGGGGAGAGGGACGGCCCTCTCAGTTCCGAAATCATTAACTACACGAGCTCCTCTATCGCGATAACTCCGCCGCTAGTTTTTGCTACCGCGCGCGAGCAACCTCACTCATCAGAGAGTGAGGAAGGGGTCGGACCCCTTAGCGGGGGGGACCCGAGTCCCTCCCGTCCTAAAAATAGCTTACCCGTAGCTGTCCCCAACAACCGATCTGAACTTCACCCGGGTGAAGTTAGGGAGGGCCAACCCTCCCATAAATCTCTAAACTAACCAACTAGCCACCAGGCTAGTTATAGCCCGACAAAGCTAGAGCGGTCTTAACCCGACCGCTAGCGTAGACCCTATCGAAAAAAAAAAAAAAAAAAAAACATGTTACTATGCAGCAACCATATCCCACTATTAAAGAGGAACTTGGTCGTTGTTGTGTCTACGACTTTCGATAAAACTTAATTTCTGTCCATAATTCAGTTCAATAAAAATTATCAGGCGGTACTACTTCCATCTAGCGGGTTTGATAGTAACTAAAACGGTACAACGCCATCTAAAAACGACATTCCGAAACTTTTGCAAGACTCAGTTTCAATTTTAGAGTTGCGCATCTATACTAATATATATCTGTATTATCTATGGCTTCAACAGCCAAATATTGTATGAAGTTCGCACGCGGCCTTTTTATACCTCCCGCCGCGAAGTGCGTCGAGCGCGGCAACTGATACACAAAAATAATCCTTATTGCATGATTCTGTATTCACGCGCGATGACTTATTAGTGTATTTCATGTATAACTTTGGTGTTTCTACACCGATTTACGTGATTCTTTTTTTATTGAATAAGTAATAATGTTAACTTTTTTTAATTAGGGATGAGTGAGAGTATTGTAAACGTAATTAGACCAATATAATCAGAAAGCTCCGAATTGCTAAGCTTTCACGTGCTATTGTGAGTCAACCATAAAAGATAGACATTATGCTGTCAAGAAATATTTTTATATACCTAATATTAAGGAAAATATTTCCGTCATACGTGATTTCCATGCAGCTCTAACCATTAAGGCTGCACACGCGGTGGAAGCTTAAAAAATGGAGTAACTTCTCCCGTTTTCCCAATATATCCCTTCACTGCTCTGCGCCTATTGATCGTAGCGTAATGAAAAGTATACTATAACCTGCCCAGGAGTATGAAGAATAATTGTGCCAAATTTCATTAAAATCCGTCGAGTAGTTTTTGTTTCTATAACGAACATACAGACAGACAGACAGATAGACAGACAGACAGACAAAAATTTTACTGATTGCATTTTTGACATCAGTAGCGATCCCTAATCACCCCCTGATAGTTATTTTTTTTTTAATATTTCATGTACAGAATTGACCTCTCTACAGATTTATTATAATATAGATAGATTTTTATTTTTATTTAATTTAATTTTTAGAAATTAAGATTTGCGATTGCTATTATATAGGTAACTAGCTGTTGCCCGCGGCTCCGTCCGCGTAAATACAGTATTCCACGGGAACTACACTTCACTTTTTCGGGATGAAAAGTATCCTATGTTTTAATCCAGAGCTTAAACTACTACCAATAATAGGGTTGGCACCATACGTCCCGTTACCGATATATCGGGACTGTCGCCGTTATTAGGCCTTCTGTCCCGACGTCCGGTCCCGACAAAGCACTATTACGTCCCGTTTTATCGCGCTATCAAAGCAATTCAAATACGCACGCCAAATTACTCGGTGCGCGGTTGCGACACGTCGCGTATGAAAGAAATCGCTGGTTCCGGAGACTGTGCAGTCAATTTTACAGTGTCAGGTTAATTTTAATATGACTTGCACAGAGTTTTATAAATATGTAAAAGGCCAAAAAGAATTACTTAAAAAAGTAAAGTCGTCAGAAAAATATGACCTACCTACGTGTAGTACTGCGTCCATACCAAGTCCATACCGTGGAATTTGTATTATTTTTTTTTAATAAAATATATTCATACCTATTTTTTTTTCTCTTTGGGGCCATGCCATCCACATATTACGTCACGCAAAATTACGACTTTTC
This sequence comes from Glaucopsyche alexis, assembly GCA_905404095.1. Taxonomy (NCBI): domain Eukaryota; kingdom Metazoa; phylum Arthropoda; class Insecta; order Lepidoptera; family Lycaenidae; genus Glaucopsyche; species Glaucopsyche alexis. Next base: position 20,922,530 of record FR990060.1, on the reverse strand, counting down.
GAACCCCCCCCCCTCCCATGTCACGCTTTTTAGTATCCCTGTACCTGTATTTAACATGTATTGTCACATTTAGTATGACCCCCCCAACCCCCATTTCATCGAAAACCGTTTAGTAGTTTTTGCGTGAAAGAGTAACAAACATCCATCTATTAATCCTCACAAACTTTCACATTTATAATATTAGGATTAGTAATAATTAGGTACGCTATGATGAGAGCTAGAGAATGCTATGCTATTGAGTAAAGTTCCTTCAGAGTTGTTTTGCCTCGGAGTTTCTATGAGAGCGCGGCGTTGGGACATAATATTATGTAGCATGCTGAGCTAGTATTTGGACATTGTAAGGCGGTGTGGTGTCATGGTGGTGTCAGGACTCGGGAGTAGGGCCCCACTGCTGCTGACAATTTTATTTTAGTTGTGTTTAATGCAATTTCTAAACTCAAGATAAGATTTGACATACATTTGACAGAACAAATCTTCATACAGGAAAAAGTCACATCAGCTATAGCTATGATTTATTTGTAGATTATAGATACTATTGTTCTCAAAATATAACATGTATTTTGCTTTCTGTGAAAACTGTGACCCAAATAGTCAAAACTTTCATCCCTTATTTTTAGGAATGTGCAGCGAAATTTAGACACTTCCTAATTTCAATTTTTTTTATTAACTCTATGTAGAGATGTTCTGAGAATAGTGGAAGCCCCAAAGGGAGATCTCCGACCGAGCGAGGTGGTATGCTCTTTCAGGTCGAAGCCCACTTGTATGTGTCACCGTAAAATTGTAAAAACCGTTAGATTGTAAACCGTTGACTTCCGAGCCGAATATGGTGCCTATAATTTTACACATTATTTTTCGTTAGATTATAAATATATAGTTATTAATTTTTCGACATATTTTTACAACCTCCTTAGTTATTTTACAATCTAACGGTTTTTACAATTTTACATTTTAGATGTTGTGTAGATAGCGCCAAACTGTGAAAACTTCGATAGCGCGATTCAGGATCGTGGTTCGTGGTGCTAATTGGTCCGCCACAATGTCTTAGTTTTAATGTTTTGTGCTCGTTTTGTGAATTTACTATTTTATTAGACCCCATTAAGAAAGGTTTGTTGTTCTGTATAAGAGAAAATACAATTTAAAACACTTTTATTTAGAAAACTTTTTATAAATAAAATGATAAATTATTAATTTATTTTAGGAGTTTTGCTGCTAGGGTTCTTTCTTCATAATTATGTTGTCTTTAGCAGATGTGGCAGTGGCAGATATATCATCTGTAAAACATAAGAAAAAGAGTATTTATTTGTTAACTCTATGATACGATAGCAAATGCATAAATCATACTTAATAATAATAATATCTATGGACGCTTCACACCACGTCAATCTGGCCCCGTGCTAAGTATCCGAAGAACTTGTGTTACGGGTACCAGACAACGGAAATATATTTAATACTTTCATACTATACACATATTTAAGATTTTTTAAAATTATATTATACACATATTTAATACACATCCATGGCCCAGGAACACAGAAAAACTTTTTGTTCCTTCGGCGGGATTCGAACCCGCGACCCCCGGCTTGAGCACCAACACGCTCAACCAACTGAGCCACAGAGGTCGTCTTAATGCCCTTAATATGGCCGGTTTCTGAGGTTTTTTTGTCGGTAGTTTATCTATTCAATAGCGCTCTTGATTGGTGCAAACCAATTGAGCGCGTTAACTAATCAAAAGTGCTAGTGAAACCAATCTCTGAAACCGGACATCGGGGCCTGATCTTCGAATAAGTGTTGGATAGCTTATTCGGATGTTTTCTCGCTGCTTACTTTAACATCGAGCGACAGAGATAAAACATGAAAATAAGCCATCTGACACTTAATTAAATTGTGAAAAAATAAAGGTTATTTTGTTACATTTCATGCTTATTAAGCATCACAATATATTTGTGTGTCTGTATTTTTTCAATCTTTTATATTAGAATTTTCGGTATAGTTTAGTTAAAACTTAAAACAAATACAGAACAAAGTAATAGGTAAAATATCAGAGTGGAGAAATTGTTTAGTTCAAATTAACGTTTTAACTTGCTCTATTAAAATATCATCTATATTATATTACGTCTATTTTAAGTTTTAAACGTTTATTTTGACTTTTCTGATTGTGCTCACTATATATTATAATAGATTTAAAATAAAATAAGATTTAAATAAAAATACTAGTTGATGCCCATTGCCCGCGGCTTCGTTTGAATAGAACTAACGGAAACGGAAACCTAAATTTTTATTTTTTTATTTATTATTTAACTATAATAATACAAAATACAATTTAGCAAATAACAAAGACATTTCCACAAAATAGACAATAAAGGTAACATTGGCAGCCGTACAAGTATTAACTGTAAAATAAAAGTATCCTATGTTAGTCCCGTGAAAATCGGTCCAGCCGTTTCAGAGATTAGCCGAAGCAAACTAACAGACAGACAGACAGACGTACAGACAAAAATTTAAAAAACGGATATTTTATTGTAAGTACCGAACATACTTTCATATGCATTACGTGAAAAGCTGTTAATTTCAAATTACAAACAGACTCTTCAATTTTATTTATATGTATATAGATGTATAGACTATAGATTACCTGTTCGTTCGAATCATTGCTCTTGTTGTGGATGTAATGATTCCAGGCTGGGTGCTTCAGGGGTCGGTAGCTTGGTTACGAGACGGTTCGGGTCCACGCGGTCAGAATTATCTGAGTAACTTGAACTGTCTGAACCGGAATTGACTGAACCAGAATTGACTGAACCAGAATTGACTGAACCAGAATTATCTGAACCAGAATTATATGAACCAGAGTTATCTGAAGTACCAGAGTTATCTGAAGTATCAGGTTTATCATTAGAGCCGGCATTATTATTAACCACTTGGATTCCCTGGTTCTGGTTGAAGAGAGCAGTCACGTTATTGGCCAGGTTACTGACCGTATTCTGGACATTCTGCACGTACTCCGAGCTGCCGATATCGGGGAAGTACGAGAGTATGGTGTTATAGATCGTCGTCCAGGAGGGAAACCAGGATGACCCCGTGTCAGTGGAGGAGTCTCCATCGGCTTTGACCTTCACAGCATCAAGTTTTAACTTTTCCAGCGTTAAAGATAATTCTTTGACGCCCTTATCGAAGTTGGCTTCCGCTTTTTTGAGATTTACTTCGATATCTTGTTTGTGATCTTCACCGAATTTGAGCTGCGGACCGATATCCGTGTTGTACAAGGAGTTAAGGGTATCTCTGTATTCCGCGATTTGGTTGGCGTAGGTGGACCTCAGATTGTGGATTTTCTCCTCAATTGCAGGAATGTCAACGTTGCCTTCATTGCAACTGTTTAATATGCTTCGGAGGTTCTTGTTTAAATTGTATTTGGACTCGTCGATCCTCCAGTTGAATTCGAGAAGCGATCGTCTGTAGTCGACCAGTTTCTCCAAGTATGCCGAAGGTTTGGACTGGTCCCCCGAGGGTACGGACGCTCCGAGCGCTCCACAGACAAGACACACCAGAAACGCTCCGTGTAACTTCATGGCGATTGGTATAGGGGAGGGGTGGCTTGAAAGGGACATTTTTGAGTTTGAGGTTCTAGAAAGTGATTGAGAAAATATTTGGAACAGGTTGGAGTCGAATAGGAAGTATTTATTATTAAATAATTGAAATAAAATGAAATAATTGTCATTCATCAATCCTTAGTTATTTATTTACGCATTTTAAAAAAATGTGTATTTTGTCCCTTTCATAAATGGGCTGTATTGAAAGGGACGCAGTAATTTATGAAAGGGACAGTACCTTATATAGGGGAAATATGTGTACAATAATTACTTAGATATGTAATTAATCAAATTTAAAAGTGTCTGGAACTATATTTATTATTTAATTTTACCGTATTCGTCTTTAATGCACTTTATAACTTTTATAATTAACACTTTTATGTAACTTAAAAAGAAATCAACAATATTAAAATGCTTCTCTCTGATAAAATGAACTCAAAAATTATAAATTGCTTTTCTTAAGACGCTTATAATCAGTTTCCTTATAAGTCATACGAAAAGCGATGTTCAAGAAATGTATGAGGCCTGGGCCAGCCCTACGTAAAGTATATGTAAATATAGCTACATAATTTAGTAACCGTTTCCTATTCCTTATTTTGTTTAATTTCACTTCGTTTCCATGTACATTTAATTTAACTTCGTCAAGGAGAGCAACACAAAGTAAAATAAAACATGGCGGATCAGATCAAAAATACCTAAATAATGTCATTTTGTCAATGACATGACTTTTGACAAAGAAAGACGTATGGCATTCAAGACGTCGTCTCTTCGTAAAACTGTCTACTACGTCAAAAGTCAAGTCAAAACAACTGTCATGGCCGCCCTAAAAATAGTGTTCTCGCAATAAAAAACTCTTCAAATAATCATTTTTGTACGCATGTACCCTTCTTCAAATTAATTTTTTCGTATTTTTATGATATTCCCATATTTTTTTCCTATTTACCTATGTAGTGTACATAGAACTGGCCTAAAATCAAACATGTCTTTTAACACTTATGTTAAATTAAAGAATATCTTTTGTAATGGTATGTTTTCTTAATTTTGGAGTGAGTTTTTCATATTCAGAAATATCATTTGACGACGCATCGCTGATGCTACTACTGCTTGCGATTTTTCATGCAACCATCTTCTACTTCTGACTGTCTTCTTTTTATCCTTCTCGTTGCTTTGGTTTTGTTTGATTCTTAGTTCTTACATACATACATAATCACGCCTCTTTCCCGTAGGTGTAGACAGATACCACTTCTTTCCACTCGCTACGATCCTTTCATACTTGTTTCGCTTCGACCACTTTCATTATTCACTTCATACATGCTCTTCGGTTTAGGGTAGGTACTCTTGACATGGCCTTTTTTCAAGACGTCCCTGATTTGGTCTCGAAACGTCCGCCTAGGTCTACCCCTTTTAACACTTCTAGTCCCACTCGCCTTATACACTTTTTTCGTCAATCGTTCTTCATTCACTCTCTCTACATGGCCAAACCATCTTATCATACCTTTCTCAATTTTGTCACTACATCTTCTTTCAGACCACAACATTTCCTTATCTCACTATTTCTTATCCTGTCACTCAGTTTAACTCCTATCATACTTTTTGACGCTCTCATCTTAACTGCATTTATTCTGCTTTCATGTTTCTTCTGCCATACCCAACTTTCACTTCCGTACATGAGTCTCGGAATCAACACCCCCTCATACACAGCCAAACGAGCCTTGTTAGACACTCGCTACTCATCCCTGTCTAACACCTTTTTCGATATTGAACCATTAAGTGTACGCCCCGTTTATCCTCATACAAGCACTAGAATAAAGAGATTGTAATGCTCGTATGAGGGTACTGCTTACACAGTTCACGGACAATGCTGACCACAATTCATTCCTCACCACTCTATCATAATATGCCTTTTCTAGATCCACGAACGCGCAATAGATTTGATTCTTGATCTTTCTAATTACTTTTAAAATTTTGTGTCACATATTTTAAATATTCTTTCTCAGTCTCGGGTGTTTTTTTTATTCAAATTGCTTTTACCTATCATATTTTCTAAAAGCAATCTATCTTTTCCAGGGGTTTCATTTATAATCGTAGTTTTACTTATAAGTAGATGGCCCAGCTTGGAGCTGACTTAAAATGGGAGGTGAAACAGTTCGTCAATTTGTAGACAGTTCCTCTTCATCTGAGGAAGATTCTGAACTAGATACTCCAATGGTTCAGAATCTTCCTCAAATGAAGAACAACTGTGAAGAAGAAAAATCTTAAGAAATTGTGGTCGGTCCGTCACAAAAGTAGGTAAAAAATCTACTAATAAGTACTTCATTAACTGCCTCTTCAAAATTGTGGGCATCGACACGCGCTCTCTTTTTAGGTGGCATTTTTAATCTGAAAAATGTAAAAAAAATATTACAAACCTAGTGCAAAATAGCAGGCTTGAAAGGGACAGTTATGAAGGGGACGTCCCATTCATGACCATTTGTTGTGTCCCTTTCATAAATATCATACAAAAATTTAAAACATAACCACAAAATCTTCAATATTCAATTAAAGTTAACTGACCTTATGTTCTTGCGTCTGTGGACATCCAGCCTATTTTAAACAGTGATTAACACATAAATAAGTAACTCGCAGCACTCGATAAAACGTTTTACAATTATAACAGAAAAAATACTATTCAATTCCAATAACAACACCCGCACGTATCCGCCATGTTTGAAATGACAGGAGTATGAAGTTAGCTGCGAACGAACTTGCATTAAGGTTACCATACGACAAAAATAGTGTTGGCTCGAAATCGTTTTTAATTACTGATAATTTGATTTTGTCCCTTTCAATACGTGTCCCTTTCATGCCACCTCTCCCCTACTGATGTCTAAACATCGGCGACATATTTATATACTCCCAAATGTAATGGAATAACAGTCCAACAAATTAAAAGCTGTTTGGCGATGTCGTAAAACTTTTATGTCTTGTTCTATGTATCTCACCTGATTTTATAGGTGATCGCTAACGGAATGTGAAGTAGATAAACATTTTTTTTCAACTGTCTTCAACGGTCTTCATGTTCTATATTTTAAGTGTAATGTGACCTTTATTATAGCCCGTTCAGACTTCAAGGGGCCTAGCGGGAACGGAACTGCAACGTAATCGTAACGTTATCGATTGAGAATTTTTGACGGCGCATTTACGTAAATGAAGATAATGTTTCAAATTTGAATGACATTTATTAACCGTGCAATAAAGAACGTTACGTTACTTTGGTCAATTTTTCTTGTTTACTTTTAAATTAAATTGCATATGAACATAGTACCTATAGAGATAGGGAGGAAGTATACTAACTAGAATACAATATAATAATAATATTAATAATTTAAAATAATTAGAACTTAAATTAATGTAATAAATATTTGCATGCTATTTGTATATAGCTAAATGTGCCAGAACTTATAAATTTAGTTAAAAACTATTGTTACCACTTTTAGAGCAAAAATTGAATTGAAGATGTTACAAAATGGATACGCGGTTCGCTTCGTAGAATGCATTGGTCTTTTTATTGGTCCTTTCCTTTTGGTTTCGCAACAGTAGGGTAAAAACTATACTTAACCCCACTACGTATATTATACCTACAGCCCATGTTAACCGGGCTATTATTACGAATCTATTGACATTTGACAAATGACACCCTATATTAAAATCGGACCAGTACTTTACATACATACATACCTATGTAGGTATGTATACATAGACTGCCAAAATCATTACTCTTCTTTTTTGTTTGGCCGTAGTCGGATAAAAAAGGTGAGTAACCTAGCGAAATATACGATTTGGCCTACTCTACATTTATACTTATATTTTGATTTTTGTGCCTTAGCGCCTCGCGGAAAGAAAATATTATAAAAATATTAATAATAATCTACCTTTTAGAGGGGAATTTGGCCGCTATTGATGCATGATTTAACAACGATATATAAATGTAAGACACTGGTGTGGGGTTCCTATAACTCCATCCTATCAGCTTCACTGACCTGTTGAAGACCCTCATCCAATTCCCTACCTATTGTACAGGCTAGGGCTTCCTTAAGAAGTAGAATCAGCCTTCGCTACTGGTGTACAATTGGTCCCAAATTCCCCTTTCCCGCCATGGCCGGTTGGAACTCGAAATGAATGCCCAAACCGTTACAATTTCGAACGTGTTTATTTTATTGCTAATTACCATACAAATGTATACCAACAGGCGACAGACTCCATCGTTTTTGCAAGAAACCGTTGTAATGCTCATTTCACGAGGAAAGGAGAGATATTTGAAATGACAAAATTAAAGTAAGTACCTTAACTCGAACAAGGATTTTTTTATAACAAAATGTGTACACTGAGTATGAAGATTAAAGTAGGATTTTTTAAAATTTCATTTTCATACATTACAACTTTCCGCTCCGTTCGAAAAATGCGTGCTTTTAGCTTTAGGCTGAGACTATATTAAACTGTCCGGAATCCGGTAGCCGGAGAAAATTTAGAGCAATACAACTGTGGAGTCTGAACTAATACAATAGACTTGAAAATCACACACACAAGCGTGGACTCAAATGTCAATGTCATATATTATGACAGCTCGACACTTGATAGGTACTTCTATTTTCAACTCTATTGTATTAGCGCAGCGTTCTATTTTCGGTGCTTTGAATTTTCCACGGACGGATTCCGGACAATATAGTCCCGGCCTTATAAAGCTGTCTATCGCCGTGTATTTAAAAAAAAGTAAATTATACTACCAATATTAATTCACTGTCGATTTTGGATGTGATTAATTTACCGTCCCTAGAGGCCCTAGACTCCCTAGGTATGGTATAACGCGTTTTAAATGAGAATAGGAACGTCAATGACCTTTTTCTGTCAAATATCACTTGAAAAGTGCGATTTTCAGAAAAATGTATGTGCATATAAGTATTAATAGTCTTGCGTTAAATTTAAATAAAAATGTTAAATAGTAAACAATTAACTAAACATAAATTTAACTATCTAATTCGAAACAATATGGCGCCGATTCGATCCTATTCTCATTTGAATCACACTATACATCTATGCTAAGTAGTAAGTACAGTCGCTGACAGATCCGTTGAATCACGTTTGGACCTTATTGCCAAGCAATAACTCATATTAATACATGGCAATAAGGTTCAAAAGTGTTCGTAATTCATTTATGGTAAATATAAATATTTTGCTTAAGGGGCCCCATACATGGTCCGGTCTACCTTCAGTTCGGCCTGAACGGATGCAAAATCGTATCGTGTGTGTGCAATTTCGAGATCGCATCAGGCGGCCGTACGGACTGAAGCGATTCGTTCCAGTGTTGCCAGCTCTTTTTTTGTGAAACTACTAAACTCGTATCGATTTCTACTAAAACTACTAAAAAACTACTAAAGAGGCTACTTAACTTAGGAATTCCTGAAGCCCCCCAAAAACCACTGCATTTTAGGTTTTATTATATTATATTTTTTTCATTAATTGAATTTCATTATAAAATCATTAAATTAAAATATACTAGGAAATATTACGTATTTAGTAGCTATTTTGCATATCATTACTGTCTGGCTCTTTCCTACTTAAACACTACTAATAACTAAATTTCTACCAAGGAGGGAATAAAATACTCAATTTAGTAAAATTTTGTAAAATAACTAAGTTGGCAACATTAATTCTGGCCTGACCGATCGGCCTGAACGCGCGGCCTGTCCTGACCGTGTGTGGACAAATCGCTTCAGTTCTTGCCCGAGCCGCGGCCGTGCGGGCGTGTATCTTGTACAAGCGTTGTATGAGTTTTCGCGGTGTTTAAATACAAAATTCATAAACACGACCGTAGCGCGCGGCAAACCAGAATGGACTGATGCGACTGTTCCCGTTCGTTTCCCCCAGGCCGAACTGACGTAAATTGGATTGGATGCGATTTTTTCCGTGTGTGTGCTCGAATCCGTTCAGGCCGAACTGACGTCAGTTCCAGCTGAAACGATCGGCCTCTCGTCTATGAGGGCCTTTAGTAAGTACATGCGTGCTCTGTTGTTTTTGCAGGACGCACGCATTATCGGTCGTTGACCTTAGTGCACTTTAAGTTGTCGCATGTACTGTAGTCTGTATAATATGTACCGTTACTAATTTTTACTGCCAGTGGTAATTACGAACTTCATTTGCCTTAAATTTATATATTTGCCGATTTTGGTAGAGCTTGTTTAATGATTGCGGCATAAAATCCTAAACGACATTGGGAGTTTTATGTCCGCTTAACTACAAACCAAAATACTATTAAATTAAATTAATTAATTAAATGCCATTTATTTCGGGCTGCATAGGCACATATTATAAATACCTTATAGACTAACATACATATTACTATATTATATAACGTTATCTTTGGTCGCCGTGGATAATTGTTCCATAAAACCAATGTCCTTTGTTGATTGTTGTATGTCTGTCTGATAAACTAAACTAAATTTTATATTTGTATTGAATATAATAATAAATAACATACCATACATTGGACACTAATTATTAAATATTACCATAATATTTAATAATTAGTGTCCAATCTTTTGAGAAGAAAAGGTAAGATCGCCATTTACAAGACAGTAATTAGGCCGATACTAATGTACGGATGCGAGACTTGGACACTAACACTCGAAGAAGAGAATAAACTCCTGGTAGCGGAAAGGAAAATCCTCCGCAAGATCTTGGATCCGGTGAAGACAGCAGAGGGAGGAACTAAAGTTCGAACAAACGCCGAAGTCGAAAACCTCATGGCTGAGCTGAGCCTAAAATTGTCGGTGTAACGAAATCCCAACGACTCCTATGGCTTGGCCATGTTGCAAGAATGGGAGAAGACCGTGCCACTAAATAGGCGTTCGTGGGGCGTCCGGTCGGGCGACGACCTATCGGCCGTCCACGGTACCGCTGGAGGGATGTCGTAGAGCGATCTTCAAGCCACAGTATGGTGAGAAACGGCGCTAGACTGGAGGAATGGCGCAAACTTGTGTCGGTACTTTATACTATACACATATTTAAGATTTTTATTATATTATACACATATTTAATACACATCCATGACCCAGGAACACAGAAAAACTTTTTGTTCCTTCGGCGGGACTTGAACCCGCGACCCCCAGCTTGAGCACCAACACGCTCAACCAACTGAGCCACACTGCCACAGAGGTCGCCTAATGTGGACAAAAGCTAGGTATTATAATATGATATTACCTTAATAATAAATAAGCTTAAAAAATTGAATGCAAAGGAACTGTTAAACAACAGAACATTAAAAAAATCAATTAGAAAATATCTATTTGTAGGTATAAAATCTGCCACTTATTTTCTCCTCAAAGTTGGGATTTTTAATAACTTTATATTAATCATTCCAAAATCGAATTAAATAAGACATTCAAATGCAAAGTGGGGCAAAAGCTGTGTTAACTAAACTAGCCTAGTCCAGAGGAATGACTGGTCAATACGTCTGGGGCCAACCATGTGCGGGTTTCCTCGGCGAGTACTTGAGATCTAAAAAGGCTTATTGGTACACGCCACAACCTGGGAATCGAAGCTGCCCTCTTGAACTTGTAATGTTAGTAATTAATAACGTGTAATCTTTTAACATCAGCCGAATTGGCTGTTCGATTATTATCTATCTTAATATCCTTCTTGGGTACCTCTGTATCTTGGGTACGTTTTGTCTTAGTAATTTCATTAAAATCTGTAGCATTCTACGGCAGCAGTCAACGGAGGAATTGACCTAGTGTAAGGATCGGGATTCAAAAGTTGTTCGAAGCAGTCGAACTAGGCTATTAGTACCTACAACTTACCTGTGCAGTGAAAAACCTTCCTTAAAAAATAATACCTTAAATCTTAATACGTCTATGGTTCTACCTAGATAATGTATCTCGTCCACGTTTTAAGTCGTTTGCGGTAATTTTGCAGCCTTTTACAGCGTACCTAACACTGACTTCTTTATTGTTCCTACTTCGAGTACCTTTCTTACCCAATGGGACAAAGAAAGAAGTTTTAGACGGCATGCCCTGTCCCGGAGATTCAAACCCGCAACCGCTGGCGCCTAGCAGCTGATCTAGAATGGTGTCACATGTGATGGCATCGAAACTCCGCCAGAACCTGTCCACTGTACAGTTATAAGTGGCACGCGCAGTGGGTAAACTCGTAAACGATCGATTTTAAAACTGTTTTATTTGTTAATCATCATGTTCAGTCTGCTTACACTCGGACAATCTTGCGGTATAAATTTGTAATATTACGATATAAATATTTTACAATGCACAGTCAGAAGCCCCATCATAGATAAGTATAACGCGTCAATTATTTAAATTTTAAAGCAAAGTACTTACATTACGAGAGGCTATGAGCGATTACACTGTGACTGTGAGTCATTAAATATAAGTAGGTTTTCTAAATAACCGGGGAAACCTTTGTCTTTGAAAGTGATTTCTTTTAAATTTTCTTTCAGAGATTCGAATTGGGACATTTTATAAACACCACGAATATCTCGCTTATTAGAATTTATATTGGCAGCATTTCTCCATAAATAATGCCGTAAGACATTCTACTATGGAAGTGGCTGAAATAAACCAGCTGTGCCGTTTCTTCGTCCGAAATTTCTCTAATTTTACTGACTGCACACGCTGAAGACCTGTCTATTTGCTAGGTAAGCAATATGAGGACCCCACTGTACTTTAAACCAATCTAATGTAATACCTACCTTGGAAATAGGAATAGGTAGTCTGGTATACTCCACTGTATTCCTAATTTTTCATACTCTCATCATTGAATAGTAAATTTGTTTGTGGCAACTACAATTTGCCAATGGCAAAATTTGCTAGCTAAACTTTAAACATTTTGTTTTAAGTATTTATATTTTAAAAGTAAATTATTAAAACTAAACCAGTTTACTATATTTGAGAGAGCACTGTTTACTTCGTTGTAATTTGATTGCTATCGCTTCACATTTTATATTATTATTAGTGAAGTTTCATCGGCGAATAGTAGTATCTCGTGCTTATCTTGAACTAGATAAGGCGAGTCATTTATGTAGATGAGAAAAAGAAATATACCTAAAATAGATCCCTGTGGGACACTTAATTCTATTTTAGTCCTAGTGGACCTTTTGTCCTTATAATATATTAGTTGTAAGCTTAGTCTCTGCGGGGTAATTTTCTGACTAGTGTAGCATGGTCCACACGAATGTTTTGGGTAGGTCGCAAAGAAGCCCTAATGGATCCTGTTCCTCCTCCCAAGCCTCGAATATACGAGCTTGATACTAGTGTGATTCCTCCATGCAAGTAGCATCTGTAGTTGGCCAATTGAATTGCTCACATCCGATTAACGAGACGAGCAGCTCAAATTTCGATCCCTTACGTGTATCTTCATGTGTGTGAATAAAGTTAAATTTTGAATCGCTTTCTTAAAAATGCAGGTCTAAAAATCTAAGTAACTCTCAAAACGATTTCTCTAAAATAAAGCGAAACCCCCAAAAATCACAACAAGTACTCGTAAAACAATCAGCATCACTGGTTGGCTTTGATTGTATTTAGCGGTGGTTAAACAATTTGACATCCTAAGATTGATGAGTCTAGTAATATACAATATCATCATGAATAACGATGACGATGCAGTTTACCGATTTGGGCTTGCGTTGCGCTGCAGACTGAAGTGCTGATAGCCAGATACTATATCTAATCTGTGGAGCCTGGAGGTCGCAGCATTGATGATCAATCATCGTATGCAATTGTGATTTGTAATGTAGGTGACTAACTTCCAAAGATTATACATGTAACATGGGTACTTATATTATAGTTGCTCACTATTCATTCAGACTTATCGAATTTATAAGCAATAAGCAAAAATAAGTTTAAATATTTTTTATATATCAATGCACTGTGTAATGTAGAATATTTGTGGGAAGAAATTAAAACAAAAATATTTTTGTACAAAAAATATATTTTCTTTTACTTCAATATTTTGATGCAAATTACATAACTTACAGATTAAAATCTGCAGTCATCACGGCGCTGCCGTTATATAATATGTTGAACAATGTAAAGTTAATAAAACATTATGCTGACTTAAAACTAGTATAAGATTAGACTTTGGCAGTGGATCTTTTCCTTATGGACGTGCAGAAACAAATGGTAAAGGCTGATAAGATTAACTGCAAAAGAAAGATAAAAAAATTTAATAAAATATTTATTAAAACATATAGGAATTATTGTTGATGGTTTGGCTAATTTAAGTTTGATTTGTCCTTAAATACTATTTAGGGACAAATCTGGCAAAATAGAAGGAAGGGTTGAAAATATGATTTTTATTCCTCTGTTAATTACAGGACTTTCATGTTTTGAGAAGACCTAATAATGTACCAGATTAAGGCTTTATCGATTAAGGCACTATAGACTAGAGTGGTTTAGACTTTGGAGTTGACCCCAAACTCCAAAGTCCAAACCACTAACCTTATTTCGAGTCACCGTAGTACGTAAATAAAACAACGGGTGGGCAGGTCGTTCGGTACTCATAATTTTTTTGTTTCTTAACCATGAATTTGTTTTAATAATACTTCTAATTTAAAAAAAAACAAGTTCAATGATAGATAAATAATAATAGAGTAACTTACATAACTACATCTCTCTCACTCTACACATATCGTACTATAATGACGATGATTAAAATTATTATGACGTATATTAACTTATTAATAATGTAAATTTCGTTTGTAATAATTTCTGACTTACACACACCATTTTTATGGTAGGATGTGTAAGATTTGTTCTTAGTGCATCCAACCAAACTTTTGTTACGTCAGTAATTTTATTATGCTATGGTTAATGGTAAGTTAATTTAAATGTTTGGTCATAAGGTACTGTTTCTGTATCTATCTGTTATTGATAACAGATTACTAGGTGTAGACCCTTTCATTTCATTTGGCAGGACACATACCTCAACAGCTATAACGACGATGAGAACAGCGGCAATGGCCTGGCCATAGGTCTCCCCGAATGACCCAATTCTGTCGTTACATCCTCCGTATGCGGTGTCCAGACCACATGTATCACCCTCAGGGCAGCAGCTCGCGGGCAGGGGCCCACCGTATGACGCCGCCCCTGTCGTGCCGCAGCACTGAAACTGGAATAAAAAAAAACAAATAAAATAGCCCCCGAATTGTCAAGCAGTGAGCGAGCTGATGACGATGAATTATAGCTAAGAACACTCTAGACCATGTCAGCTTTTAAACAAAAGAAAGTAGATCAAAATCGGTTCATCTGTTTGGGAGCTACGATGCCACTAATAGACACACAGATACAGACGCGTCAAATTACTGCTGTGTGTACTTACAGCAGTCTCCATCACATGGAAGGGCTCTCTCATGTCGGGGTTGGTGAAGGCCTCCCCGAGCCACTCCACCACTGTGTCTCTGATGCTATCCAGTTCGTACTGCCACGTACGGCTTACCAGCTGCTACTGTGTGTACTTACAGCAGTCTCCATCACATGGAAGGGTTCTCTCATATCGGGGTTGGTGAAGGCCTCCCCGAGCCACTCCACCACCGTGTCTCTGATGCTGTCCAGTTCGTACTGCCACGTACGGCTTACCAGCTGCTGCTGTGTGTACTTACAGCAGTCTCCATCACATGGAAGGCTTCTCTCATATCGGGGTTGGTGAAGGCCTCCCCGAGCCACTCCACCACCGTGTCCCTGATGCTGTCCAGTTCGTACTGCCACGTACGGCTTACCAGCTGCTGCTGTGTGTACTTACAGCAGTCTCCATCACATGGAAGGCTTCTCTCATATCGGGGTTGGTGAAGGCCTCCCCGAGCCACTCCACCACCGTGTCCCTGATGCTGCCCAGCGCACGGAACACAACTACAGCTACATACGTCTTGCCAGCTGCTAGCAGGATGATGATGATTGTATACTGGAATGGGAGATAAATACAGATTGTTAACAATAACTGTTGAATTCTATCTGAATTCATCTACAAAAATCCCTCTCTTTTGTTTATTCAAGTTATCGTTTCGAAAGCGGAACCCTAAATCTCTCCATCTTTCTCACACCTCTAATCTTTGACAAGTACCTATTTGAAATACGATTTTTACTAACATGGTTTTAGTTTAACACAACAATTATGAAACAAAAGGTCTATTCATTGTAAAATGTCTACTGATTGAGTTTTGTAATAAATATTGCTAATTTATGGCAACCAGATGTTGACAGTTCATGGGAATAGAACCAGCCACGCCAATATAACTTTTACTCTGCATTCTGGCTTACGCTAGGCATGACATACCTTTTGAGCGCTTAACTTAATAAAGCGCAGTTATTAAATTTATTCAAAGTGTTTTATTTAATCTCATATCCACGATCTTCAACCTAATCTTGCCCTAAATCCAAGAAAAACTTTGTACTATAAAATAATGTGAAAAGGTTGTAAATTGTAATGTTGTTGAGATTCGAATAACTTTACTTTAATCCGTTCAGATCCAATGTAATCTGAACGTTCAACCACAGTCAACGTAATAAAGATAACAATGGAACACAATGCTATTATGCTACCAATTTAAATGTCGCTCAACTCCACAGTCCACGGTATGTATAAATATGGCGTGTACCGTGGAGTAAAGAAAATTAAGAAATACGATGACACGTTAATGCTTGTCTAAAGCTACTAACAAACTATGGGGCACGTCCATAAGTTGCGGCTGATGAGTGAGGACTGAGGAGTATGCACTATGCACTGCAGACATCTCTCCTCAGTCACAGCGTGCTAGGTTGGTTCCAGTAAGCGAAGGCTGGCCCTCCTTTATAGCAGCCCTAGCCTGTATTATAGCTAGGGATATGGATGAGGGTCTTAAGGGAAGTGGTAAATGAATCTGATAGGAATGGAGTTATAGGAACCCCATTACCCCACGCCACTGGTTAGTTCGCTTCTGACATTCGAAACGTCAGCGGACGCGTCCCGCAACCCTTTCACACACTGCCGGATGCAAAAATATCCGGCAGCCATATAACATTAGGTATGTCGGCTGCCGGATATTTTTAAAGGCTCTATTCGAACGTCAAGGTCAAGTAAACGACTAATAACAGGTAGTATGCACAGTTTAGTGTATTTTGTACTATCCAGATAGTAACAAACCACGTCCGTCAGCCGCGACTTACAGACGCGTCCTATTATTTGTTCCCAGCTTCACGTGTAACGTCTAGAATATTAGGTACATCATCAACTCACCAGCGTCAAGAAGCACTTGTTCTCCCGTATAGCTCCACAGCAGCCCAGGAACGCCGTGACGAAGATGAAGGACCCCACCACGAGCAGCGTGATGGGGATGGTGGTGATGGCCGCCGGCACCAGCTCCGTCAGCTCGGACACTTGTACCACCACCGCTATCCCTAGCCCCAGGAGGCCGAGGCCTGCTAACTGAAATTAAATCGTAACGTCAGAGAATAAGGTTCATAACAATCCTTAAATCCTAAGCTTCAGCAGACTCATGCTCGCAGACTAAAATTGAATTGTATCATCAATGAATAAGATTCATATTGGAAAACACATATCTATCACTTCTTTCAGTTTCACCACCGTTATACCAAACCCCAAGAATCGGAGACCCGTCAACTGAAATTCAGTTATATCGTAAATGAATAAGGTTCATAATAGCCGTTAATTTCTCAATGATGATTATTAATAGGGTATTCCCAAGTTTTATCTTTGTCAAATTGTCGCTAATATGAATCAACGTAAAATCATAACGTGGCAAAAAGTGTTGCGAAAGAGAATATCCAATTGTGAAACAGACCAAAACCTACTGATAATAATCATCATCATTACATAGTATAAAACAAAGTCCCTTTTTGTCTGTCCCTATGTACCTATGTTTAAATCTTTAAAACTACGCAACGGATTTTAATGCGATTTTTTTAATATATAGAGTGATTCAACGGGAAGGTTTATAGGTATATATAATATATATATATAACATGCATAACATAGTAGAGGAACACATATAATTTTAGAGGTTTCTAATGTCCTAAATAAACACACTTTTTGCGCTTACATTGCAAACGCTGGCTGAACCCTACGAGATAATATTACTCTAACTTACAAGACCGATATGACTCGTATAGTTTTTAATTGCTTAAATTATTCTATTAAACAGTTTTTCAAGTTTAAGTTTTTCTTCAAACATGACCTTCTTAGTTCTTACTATACAGTACAAAAAATACACGTGATCTTAGGAGGGGGGTAGTATTAAACCTCACCACGTATCACTAGGGGTAGGAAGGGGGTCTAAAAAGTTGTTAAAAACATCACGTGATTAATGGATGGCCCCATAGCAATAAACAAGTAATATTTAAAACGCTACTTAAATTAAAATTGGATTGTTCCTTATTTTATATTAATTAAGTAGCTGTTGCCGGGCGGCTTCGCCCGCGTAAATACAGTAAGTATCACACGGGAATACTGTACTTTTTCGGGATAAAAACTGCTGCCATACCAAATCCATACATCCTTTCATACATCCATCCATACGGATCATCCATACATCAATCCTCACAAACTTTCACATCTATAATATTAGTAGGTTTAGTACCTAAAATACAGCAAGCCGTATGATAGCTGCTGAACTTGATAGTTCGTGTATACGAGTATCTACCTTTTTGGATATTATTTAGGGCATTGTTTAGACGAGTTCACGAGTCGATAATAAAAGTAAAATTAAAAATTTTAAAAACCCCCCGACACAAAAAATAAACTCTAAAAAATAATAAATAATATTTTAAACCTATTATATTATCACATATAATATTAAGTAAGTTGAAATAATTTTATTTTCCAATCGTCGCCTCGTCGGGGGACCGCTAAAGTTTATAAAGTATTTTTACAACAACAGCTAATTAATTATTACGAATTACATTTAAGTAGGTATGAGCAAATTTTTTTCGGAGTAAATTCTTTTGTTCATTCTGCGACTACACGTATTTTTTTTCACATAGCGGTCCCCCGACGAGACGACGATTGGAAAATAAAATTATTTCAACTTACTTAATATTATATGTGATAATATAATAGGTTTAAAATATTATTTATTATTTTTTAGAGTTTATTTTTTGTGTCGGGGGGTTTTTAAAATTTTTAATTTTACTTTTATTTTATCCTTTTTAAAGTATTTTTTTTTTTCATTATTATTTTTTACTTTCAACGTCATTGAAGTAACATGGTACCAAATTTCGAATCGATAGGACATGTGGACGATCCCTCATCAACTAATAAAGAAAAGATGATCTTCAAACGGCTAATCAGGTCATGGTTACCTTACCATGTTCTTTAAATATCGTTGAAACAACACGGTACCAAATTTCGAATCGATCGGACATAAGAAAGTTAGTCAGATCCCCTCATCAACTAGAAAAGAGCTGATCATCTTCAAACGGCTGATCTTCCCACCACCAATTTTCTCATCAAATGAAGCTACGAACACTGTCGATTAAGTCATCAATATTATCTTTCAGTGCGCTTTCATTTGAGACCTTACTCGAGTATATTTGCACATTCGGATTTTCTTCCCCGCTTTCACCCCCCACAACTTTTAAACGGCTCAACCGATTTTCATCAAACATGTCTAAGAACACTCGTATGTAAGTCACCTTTAATATAAAAGAAACTAAATTGAAATCGCTTCATCCGTTCGGGAGCTATGATGCCACAGACAGACAGACAGACAGACAGACACACCCACAGACAGACAGACAGACAGACAGACAGACCGACAGACAGACAGACAGACAGACACGTCAAACTTATAACACCCCTCTTTTTGCGTCGGGGGTTAAAAAAATGTATGTTCATAGTAATACGTACTTTCCCTATCTAAGCTTTTTTTACCAAACAAAATTTAATCTACTAATCTAATGTACTTACAGAGAAGACCAAATTAGTAACAAACAATCCATATTTCATAATACAACACATTTTGTACAATAATTTTGGAAATTGGAATAATTTAAATAATAATTTTAGCCTTCGAATTTCGAAACCACCACTTGGCACTTGCACTAGTAGATCAGTTTTACTATGGCTTGCCGCTTTTATGTTTTGCGATAAAACGATTGTCGTTATCTTAAGGCCACGAAGACCAAGCGAAATAGGCATTTAACGCTTCCAAGAGTTGCCCGCAATTGCCGCAAAGCGAGCCGCGCGCCTACGTCGCCGGCGTGAACTTACATGAACCCAAAGTGTTACAGTGTAGACGTGTCGGCAGTAGGTCATCTTATTTTATTATTTGTATTGAAAAAGATAATAAAATCCATAGATAACTGTTTTAATGCAACACATAGCACACATAATTTGAATAGATATTATAGGTAGGTACCTACCTAAGTAAAAAATGATTAAATTATATTCAATTATTTTGACAGTTTCTATGCAGTGTGTTCTGTTACAAGTATAAAAACACGCTGTGTTCGATGTGTGCATGGAGACGAGTACCTATCGTTAGCTCGTGTGGTCACTAAAGTACGTGTCGTTTCGTGAGATAATAATACTGTATCAGGTAGGCGCTGACGATTTGATGGTAACTACTTAGGCAGGCACTTGCAAAAAATGTATTCCTACTGCCGAGTCCGCACGTTTGCCACTTGCCGCAAAATCCAAACCTCCACAAACGTTTGACTTTTTGAAAATCCAGATTTCCGAATTTTTTCTCCCAAAAATCCGGATTATCCGGATAATTCAGATTTTTTCATTTTTTTTAAATTTGTTGCATATTTTATAAAACTTTAATGTTTATTTTACTACTATGTTGTAACAAAACTTACACTCATTAGTAAAAAAAAGAGTTACTTTTTTATAATTTAATTTAAATAAATTCTGATTTTAAGTTGTAAGTATTAGAATTACAATCTGAATAAATAAAAACATAATGAGATTATATCAAAATTATATACTTAATTATATTAATTTTTTTTATTTTTAGAAATATTTTTGATTACGTTTCAAATCCTACAATGTTCAGTTTTATAGTTAGTATTTTATTTTAAATAAGGTATGTATATATTGTTATTTACTAAATGTTCCAGCAGAAAGAATTATAAAAAATTGGAATAGCCTGTGATCTTTTTAACGCTTTTTTTACATATTCACCACTATCGTTTTCGTAAAGTTCCATTTCTATGTGAAAGTACTAACGTAGGAAAATTAATACAGTTTAATAAAACGTAGGAAACTGAAAATCCTTTAAATCGAGATCCGGGGAGTGAAGACAAATCATTTGAAGCATGGGGCTGAACAAATAATTTTGTATGGACGAAATTGGACCACTTTTGAGTTATTGAAAGTAAAAATCACCCACCTGTTTGGGTAATAATTAAACACGTAAATGGTGCTTTTAATTCCCTCGGTAACTAACAGAAGTACAATAAGCAATTCTAAGCACAATTTAAAACCTATAACTGTTGTAAGATCTTTATTTTAACATTTTACTTACAAATAAACAGTAACATCTTACTCTTCATTGCACTTTGAAGTTTCCGCTATAAGATGAAAACTACATTACTTAAAAAAATAACAGTGGTTTACACAAATCGTTGGTGCTATTTTTGACACCTATATCTTATCTTTAAAATATTATCTAAAAATAATTATTTCTACGCAAAAACAGGAGCGTTGATTTTCATTTAGTTTTGCTACTGACTCGTTCGGCAAAACTCTCTCTAATCTTAAACCAACCAGTCAGGTATTATCGACTCCAAAACTTCTTCCTGATATCATAGAGATAATATTTAGGTATTTGGACTTAGATATTCATTATTTAGAAGATAATTAAATATAGTTAAACCACTACATTTCTTTTTAAGCTGTCATATTAATTTGGCATTCTATGATTGTAGAAATTAAAATTGCAATAATATGTTTCGACTTTCGTTAGTAAGAATTCAATAAATATAAAAATACAAAGCTTTAATTGGGTTTGGATTTGCTTATTATACTTCTTACTACTTGTGCAATTGAAACTGAAACCATATTCAGTGTTTTTATAAATTGGATCACCTATTAATGAACTGTACTACTACTGAAAAAATATAAAATTGTATCTTAGAAACAGTCCATACATATACATATATAGCGGCCATAATATTTTAACAGATCTTCATCCCTCGCATCTCCATTGAATGGATTGACTATGTTCTACCAAATAACTTGAATAAATGGAAAAATGTGTCAACAATTTCAACAGGACAACAAATAATATCAAATTATCCAAAGGCATGTATTTAAACTCACGACAAAACATATTTATTTCTTATGTTTACGCGAATATTGTTCATTGTTTTAAACACTTACGGATTTTGTCGCGTTACGTAAACGTAACCGTAAAACGTAAACCGTGACAAAATCCGTAAGTGTTTAAAACAATCACGACAAAACAATTAAATTTTGGATGTGAAAATATTGAATATTGAATACTAAATTACCATGTTGGCTAAAGAATGTAAGGAATAAAAAATTACAAATCTGGTGACTAAATAATACCACTGAATATTCCAAACTGGCAGACTGATATTATATTAGCGAACAAATAACCATCTTGGCGACAATTTGTGAGACATTTAATTTAAGAATAGGTACATATATTTTACGTAATGTAGGTAACTCAAAAAACATACAAGCAGCAAAACCAGCGCACATAAAAAAACAAAGGAGCGTACAAAATTCCCAATTTTTAATTTTCCTCGACTTGGTGTAGATATTGGGTAGATTCATTTTGAAATTTAAAAATAACGGTTATTCATTTTTCGCAAAATTAACATAGGTGTCGTTACCAAGTTTTTGGGGGTGCTGGATACGAAAATGACATTCATTTTGAAATTCCAATATGGCGGACATACTTAATTTTATAAAAATAATATGGTTGTCCCTTTGTTGGTTTCTGGGGGTGCTGATTACAAAAAAGTCATCCATTTTAAATTTCCTTAGTAACCCCGCAACCTCAAATTTTCTTCATGATGGGAGAAAAAGAAATTCGAAAATCCTGAATATTCCAACATTTCTATAGCTTTATGCATCCCGGCCCCGGTTTTTCAATGTAGAGCATTTATATTTTTTTAATAAAATAGATTCTATCTCGGAAACGGTGCATCCTAATGAAAAATAATGAAAATTTCCTCCCCCTTAGAAACTCCGCAACATCATATTTTCTTCATGATGGAAGAAAAAAAATCTGAAAATCCTAAAATTTCTAAATTTTCTATAGCGTTTTACACCGTTCGTGTCTCAAAGTAGAGCATTATCGTATTTTTTTTTCTATAATGGCTTCTATCTCAGAAACGGTGCATCCTACTTGAAAAATAATGAAAATTACCTCTCCCTTAATAACTCCGTAACCATATATTTTCTTCAAGATGAGAGAAAAAGAAATTCGAAAATCCTGAATTTTCCAACATTTCTATAGCTTTATATATCCCTCGTATCTCAATGTAGAGCATTTAATTTTTTTTTATAAAATTGATTCTATCTCGGAAACGGTGCATCCTATTGAAAAAATAATGAAAATTTCCTCCCCTTAAGAACCCCGCAACACCATAGTTTCTTCACGATGGAAGAAAAAGAAATTTGAAAATCCTGAATTTTCCAAAATTTCTATAGCTTTATACACTGTTCGTGTCAAAGTAGAACATTGCCATATTTTTTTCTAAAATCGCTTCTATTTTAGAAACGGAAAAATAATACTATTACTGGAAAAATAATAAAAAGTATTTTTTGTCACTTGAGTGATTTCACCAGTTTGGTAATTTAGTCGCCAACATATTAATTCGCTGCCAAATTCAGCAATACAGTATGCTCACGTGCAGTCACCAACTTATTTTTTGTTCACTCGATTAATTATATCCCTTATTCAAATATTGTACGTCTAGAGTACATACTAATTACAATTAAAATATGTAATTTTCATAGTAGTAACCAAGATTGATTGAAGTAATTTAGTCGCCAGCATATTAATTCGCTGCCAAATTCAGCAATACAGTATGCTCACGTGCAGTCACCAACTTATTTTTTGTTCACTCGATTAATTATATCCCTTATTCAAATATTGTACGTCTAGAGTACATACTAATTACAATTAAAATATGTAATTTTCATAGTAGTAACCAAGATTGAAAAAATCGAAAAATCCGGATTTTTCGAATTTTTCGAATTTCGAAGTATCCGGATTGCAACCCCTACTTGCGAGTGACTTGGTGTGTTCTGCAAAGGCAAGCATGACAGATGTTGAGCTCGTATCCTTATATTTTATTGTAAATAGAACAGCCTCCGTGGTCTAGTGGTTAGAGCTTGGCTCTCGACTCGGATGTCGCGTGGGGAGTTATTTATTATTATTATTGTAAAAACAGAAATCGAAATAAAAAGAAACGAAAAGTACGGCAAAGAAGATGGTAGATGTTACAAATTCATAAAAACCGTTTACTGGCTTATTCAATAATGTACTAAGGCTACTCCACGCATCAGCTACTTTTTTCTCATAATACACAACACAATAATATATGTATGGACGCTTCACACCAAGTCAATCTGGTCCCGTGGTAAGTTCTCGAAGAACTTGTGTTACGGGTACCAGACAACAGAAATATATTTAATAATTTTTATATTATACACATATTTAAGATTTTTAGTATATTTAATACACATTCATGACCCAGGAACACAGAAAAAATGTTTGTTCCTTCAGCATTCAAACCCGCGACCCCCGGCTTGAGCACCAACACAATCAACCACTGAGCCACAGAGGTCGTCTCATCTGGCAAAAGCAACGACGTGGCGACGATAATGTTATTGTGTATGGTTATAATATGTATAACTAGCCGATGCCCGCAACTTCGTTTGCGCCTAACTGACGGAAGCGGAACCCTATTTTTTAAACGGAACCCTAAAATAAAAGTAGCCTATGTTAGACCTTATGACATCAGCTATCTGCCAGTGAAAGTCCCGCGAAAATCGGTCCAGCCGTTTCAGAGATTAGCCGGAACAAACAGACAGACAGACCGACAGACAGACAGACGGACAGACATTTTAAAAAATTGGTATTTTATTGTAAGTACCGAATATACTTTCAGATGCATTATGTGAAAAGCTGTTAATTTGAGGTTACAAACAGACACTTCATTTTTATTTATCTGTACCTATAGATTTAGTTCAAAAATAAAAAGAAGCATAAAAAATACAAAACAAACTTTCCTATAGATTTTTATTGTATTATATGTCCAAGACCCGGGAACACAGGAAACTTTTTGTTCCTTCGGCGGGATTCAAACCCGCGACCCCCGGCTGGAGCACTAACATGCTCAATCACTGAGCCACAGAGGTCGTCTCATCTGGCAAAAGCAACGACGCGGCGACAATAAAATGTAACATGTTATTGTGTATGGTTATATGTATAACTAGCTGATGCCCGCAACTTCGTTTGCATAACTTCGTTACCCGCAACTAACGAAAACGGATCCCTATTTTTTATACGGAACCCTAAAATAAAAGTAGCCTATGTTAGACCTTATAACATCAGCTATCTGCCAGTGAAAGTCCCGTGAAAATCGGTCCAGCCGTTTCAGAGATTAGCCGGAACAAACAGACAGACAGACAGACAGACGGACAGACAAAAATTTTAAAAATTGATATTTTATTGTTTAAGTATCGAATATACTTTCATATGCATCAAGTGATAAGCTGTTAATTTGACATTACAAACAGACACTTCAATTATATTTATCTGTATAGATGTATAGATGTATAGATTTAGTTCAAAAATAAAAAGAAACATAAAAAAATACAAAGAAACTGACTTTCCTTTAGATTTTTATTGTATTATACATATCCATGACCCGGGAACACAGGAAACTTTTTTCCTTCGGCGGGATTCAAACCCGCGACCCCCGGCTTGAGCACCAACACGCTCAATCACTGAGCCACAGAGGTCGTCTCATCTGGCAAAAGCAATGACGCGGCGACGATAAAATATAACATGTTATTGTGTATGATATGTTCAAAAATAAAAAGAAACAAAACAAACTGACTTTCGTACACTGCGTTAGAACGAAAGAATTGTTCGATAAATACGCGGGTAAGGCGTGCGCTAGCAAAACTGACATAGGTCTGTCCTCGTCAACGCCTAGCGGGCGACTGTGGGGCGACTCTAGCGGCTTACGCACGCTGCATTTCAATATTAATTTATTGTTAAAATAATTAAACCAACATGCAAAATGTAACCAGAAATTATTCTTTTTTAAGTTATTAGCTTTTCGTAGATATGATTTTTGAAAGTAAAACTATCATGAACTTCATGAACAAAAAGAAAAATATTCAAATTTAGCCTCCTCTTCGGAATTATTTTTGATCGAGTGAAGTTTTCAATATTATGTTTCGAACCACAAATTGTTAAAGAACATTAAGTAAACAACAATGTGTTTTTTTTTTGGCTTTTTAAAGTTACTATTTGTTTGTTTATTATCGATTCAAAGTCATGTAAAATTGGGTCCACGTGGCCTTAACTGATAATATACAGTAAACCCTTTATTGTTTGTTTGTTTTGAAGTATTAATTTATAAATCCTTATAATATATGCAAAGACTGACACTTTGAAGAAATTCCACGGCCTTTCCTTTCATGCAATTTGGCAATATCTCTTTACAGATAAGTGTCGAAAATTTTTTCAACAAAATTGACCTACACAATTCTTTACAATTTATGCTACGATTATTTTTGTGTCAAATAGTTTTAACTTTTAGCGCTGCAAAAGCTTTGAGGGATAGTTTAGCTATATAGTTACCTCGAGGACCTGCAACAAAATTTGGCTATGACTCCGTCCGGAATCCGGAACGCTGGAGAAGATCTGACATTTAAATTTGTCTCGACACACGTGTGTTCGATTTTCAGCTCTATCGTATTAGCACAGAGTTCTATTTTCAGTGCTCTGAATTTTCCCTGGCCTTATGGATTCCGGAACATATAGTCCCAGTCTTAGATGACAAGATTCCGCGATTCTCTTACATTAAACGAACTTGTACGGACACTATTTACTATTTACTTACTGGCACAGGCGAATCCGGCAGCTGAAGCTAGTATTTCGACAAACTAGTTCGGAGAACAGCAAAGGAAGTTCAATTATTTCAAATTACTTATCAGATAAAGATAATTATTATCAGGCGTTTATAACACCAATTATACATACCGCTAGGTAAATTTTTGATTCGGCTGTGTAATGACTAGATAATGAGCAACAAATCGACCAATTGCCTTATAAGGAGCAAACGGCTCACCTGTAGGTAAGGGATTACCGCCGCCGCGCCGCCAATGGACACCCAGTAACACTTGAAACTCGTGTAATAATGCTGTTTTTGCCCAGTTTTACCTCCTCTCCCCTTTTGATGACCATTCGTAATATATGCCGAGAACAAACATCCCCCGAAGCTCTAAGCTAAGCAAAAACAAAAATAAATTGTCAGAGAGATCAGGCGCAGGTCCGACTTTTTTACATGACCATCCGACGCATGGATTTATATTGACAAATATTTATTAGGATTTATATTCAATTGAACGAAGACAATTGACAAAAGATGAAACAGCCCGTCTAGTTTACTTTAGCTATTTCCATAGCATACTATCCTACGGCTTATTATTATGGGGGAGTGCTGCTGATATTCAAACAATATTTTTATTGCAGAAACGAGCAGTACGTGCTATATAAAGGTTAGGACCCAGATCTTCTTTAAAAGAAAAATTTAAAGAAATAAATATTTTGACAGTAGCATCACAGTTTATTTTTGACAATATCATGTATATCAGGAAAAATATTCACTATTATGACCGAAAAGCCGATACTCACTCTTTTAATACGAGGAATAAGAACAAGTTAGCTACTAATTATTCACGACTTCATAAGGTTCAAAACACATTTGTGGGACTCGGTATACGCTTTTATAATAGGTTGCCTGATGATATCCTAAATTTACCCTTTAACAAATTTAAGAAATGTGTCAAAAATCATTTAATGAAAAAGGGCTACTACAAAATTAATGATTATTTTAATGACATTCAACCATGGAAATAATAATATTAATAACATTTTGTAAATTATATATTTGACATTTATTTTGAATTTAATTAACAATTTTGATTGTTTACTGTATGATAATAAATTGTATAATAATAAGTAACTCAACTACTATAGTATTTTAATAAGAAAAAGAAATAATTTTGACATGATTTGAACTGTTAAATTATTTTGTAATATTTGTTTTGTAATATCTATTTTTTAAATTGTTTTGTAATATCGATATAATGTAATATTTTTTTTAATTGTTTTAAATTCTAATAATCTTGACGTTCATAAGTGTTACTGTGTGACCTATGTGAATAAATGTTTTTGATTTGATTTGATCATCTTTCTTGGCAGACAATCAGGTGATCAGCTTGCATTGTCCTAACTTGGAAATGACACGCGGGAATCGAACCCAACACCTCGGAGTCTAGAGCCAAGCGCGGACCACTAGACCTCGGAGGCTGTTTACCACACATTAATAATATTAATATTCATGCTTAATCATAGCAAAACACGCGAAAATTTTGAGGAGACTTTTTATGTTTTTTCCAAATCGATTTTCAATATTGTTGGCATTTTTTCAATAATTATAATATTCGCTATCTAAGGGTTACTTACCCAATACCCTATTTACTTTGGGTTACTTACCATATTTTTAAAGAAACAATGTGAGCTAACCAGTGGCGTAGCGTGGGGGTTTGCCGCCCGGGGCGGACGTCTATTTTGCCGCCCCCTTACTTGGGTTTTGCCGCCCTCTTACTTAGGTTTTGCCGTCCCCTTAAAAGTGCCGCCCGGGGCGGGCCGCCCCTACTACGTTACGCCACTGGAGCTAACTACATAAGAGCAGATTTTTTTCCTAAACACGACCTCTTTTTAACCGACTTCCAAAAAAAGGAGGCGGTTATACGTTCGGCTGTATATTTTTTTTTGTATGTTCAACGATTACTCCGCCTGTAGACCGATATTAAAAAAAAAATCTGTGATGTATAGGGTGTAATCCCAAATTAGTCCTTTTGATATCAAAGACACCTGATGATGGGATCTATGAGGAATCGAGAACTCCTCGAAATTTATATGGACACATATAGTGATTTTGACTTTTTCTGAAGTAGTTCAAGCATATGCTACCAAAAAGTAAGATTTTGATTCAAGGTATACCCTGGGTCCAAAAGTACTGAACAGAACTCCTGACTCCTTATAGATACATGTTTGGGGATTTCGGCGTTATTTAAAGAACTGCAAACATATGCCACTACGTCAATTAGAGTATTTATCATCATCACCACCATCATCACATTATGATGGTATAAAAGGTACTTCTTATTGTATTTTACACCGACACGTATATCTTTGAACATTACTATGCTGTTTGTGGACATATTTCCAAAATTATTTTGTCGTTGTAAGGGGTATACTTCAAAATTGGTAATTTAGTAACTAAAGTGGAAACCTGATGATGGGATCCATGAGAAATTGAGGGAACTCCTCGAAATTAATATGGATACATGTGGTTTTGACTTTTTCTGAAGTAACACAAGAATATGCTACCAGAAAATAAGATTTTGTACCAAGGTATATCCTGGATCCAAAAGCACTGAACAGAACTCCTCAGTCTTTAAATATATTCGTTTGGAAATTTCGGCATTGTATAAAGAACTGCAAGCTGTAAGTTACATAGTGGCATATCCACTATGAAACTTACAGTAATCATCATCATCATCTTATTTACAATACCTAATGGAAGCTTGGCGCGTCTTCAATTATATACATTTGATCCTTTATTTTAAACGTTCTTAAGATGTATCAATAATAAATTAACAAATATCACTAAAAAGGGTAAAATTATTATTTTTAAACAAAAAATTTAACCGACTTCCAAAGTTAAAATACACAAAAAAGTATGAAATAACTTATTCTCTAAGTATTCCCCTTTCAAATTCGGCTAAAATTTTTACTATTTCTCTACTCAATCTTCTTAATTTTGAAGTCGGTACCAGCAAATATGAACGTGAGTTATATAAAATATTGTAGGATATTGTTTAGGCTGGTACCGATTTCAAAATTAAGAAGATTGAGTAGAGAAATAGTAAAAATTTTAGCCGAATTTGAAAAAGGAATTATTTAGATTTTAGAGATTAAGTTATTTCATACTTTTTGTGTATTTTTACTTTGGAAGTCGGTTAAATTTTTTGTAGTTTGTTTAAGGTGTACCACAGAGGTGTAGGCAGTATACAATGCGTAGCTTAAAATTTACAGTACATAATAATAATACATGGTTACAACGTATTGTAGGAGTACCTACCTATTGTAGGTCTACTAATCTAATGCAACCTACTTTGTCTAGATTGCATTGCAGGTGCAGTCATTCCAGTTCATATGTAAGACAAAACAAGATATTATGTCGGGACAGCTAGTGTACCTATAGACAGATAAATAATAATTTATGCCCGAGACTAGTAAGTAGCATTGAAATCTTCGTGTCAGGTGCATACGTATTATGTACCTATATTTGTTATTTGTTAATCTCTTTTTTTATTATTATTTTTTATTTTATTTCTTGTATGTATTTATGTATATTTATTTGTGTCTTACTGTAAACCGAAAACAAATTTTCTTTCTTTCTTTCTTATTACGTAGCATGGAGGAATTATACTAGCACCGAGACCAATCATTTATACTTAAGTATAAGCGTACAGCCTCAGCTTACAACGATAATATTATAATAGCATGTTTTCAACACATACCTACTTAAACGCGTACAATGCGCATTGTTCTAAATAATATTTATTAGGTGTCAAATTTCATTTTGGGGACCCGTCGGCCGTCAGTCTCTATATTAGAATAATATCAATTATTCATAATATCGAGATTTGGTATTCAAATTTCGGGGACCCCTTTGTATATTATTACCGTCACCGTGAAATTGTAAATATCGTAAGATTTTACTAATATTATATATTTAGAAGGATTCTAAACTGTCGAAAGATGATCTATCGAACTGATGTCTGATTTCTGAAGTGATTTGCCTGTAGTTTATCTATTCAATAGCGGATTTGATTGGTTAACTTTAACGCAAACGCGTTATGGCCGGTTTCTGAGTGAACATATCGTTTGCGTAACTATTCAATAGCGCTTTTGATTAGTTAAAACATAAGTACGCCTTTGTATAATTATTACTTTAAAATGTGTGTTCGTTACCTTTGTACATAAAGAATAAATAAAAAATAAAAGTTAAACAAACGCGTTAGCGAATCGAAAGCGCTATTTAATAAATATTAAATAGCGCTTTCGATTCGCTAACGCGTTTGTATAAACTACCGACAAACTCACTTCAGAAACCGGGTATGAAACTATATTAAAACTTAAATTACAATCACTCGCGCGTCCAATTGCCAACTGTCCGAAGGCGACCCTTAATGACTGTACTGGTATAAATTCTGAGTCTCAGATTACCTACAAAACAATAGGTTCTGACTTCTGAGTATTGTTTATATAAACAAACGACACTCAGCGCGGCGCGCAGACGTGACGTTTGCCAGTCGAGAAATATGCAATCTACACAAACTTTTCATACTCCATTGTTGCAAACTTGAGGGTTTTTCCCTTTTTTCGGGAGAAAAGCGATGCAGAGGGTTTTTAGGAAGAAAACATTTTAGGCGTATTTATCTATTTATTTATTTAATTTCGCTATTGAACAGCTACGTCGACGAGCAATTTGAAAATTAAAAACCTGAACACTATTAAACCTTTTTAAAGTATTTAACAGTGCCAAAATAGGATAGAATAGTATTATAGTATTCTTGATCATTATTTTTTGGAATTTCCTAGTAATTAAATAAAATATATTTGATTTGGTAACACTATTTTACAGTTCTTCCCCAACACATATTGCATGTTAACAATGTACTAATAATAATAATAATATGATGTGTTATGGCAAAGAATATAATATATTGGCTACGGCTCGGTCCGCGGATGTTTATATTTTAATGTAAGTACCAAATTATTTCGTTTTCAGGGTTCCTTACCTGATGGGTAACAACGGGACCCTATTACTAGGACTCCACTGACCACTGTCTGTCTGTCTGTCTGTTACCAGGTTGTATAGTCCATGTAGAGTTATTTTACCTTGGAGTTTCCATGAGAGTTTACAGGAGAGTGATCCTTATGTCGTTGGCATGAAGGTCCTGTCAGGGGTGAAATAACTAAACTCAACTAACTTCACTCCGTCTCCTATTGCTAATTTCATATCACACACTCTTCTCACTCCAGCGCCATTATGGCCAGTTTTGAACCTATTATTTAATTACTTTTGTCGGACACTTTTCAGCTTTTCTGTCTTAGAGAGATGGTGCTCCTTTACTCTAATCTCCAAGGTTTCCAGGAGAGTATTACTTATATTGTTAGCATTAAGGTCAGTGGCGATTATCCTAAAGGCAAACTAGGCATGTGCCTAGGGGCGCGCGGGTACAAAGGGGGCTCGGGCGGAATTGTAAAATAAAGAAAATTATAATACAGCATACAATTTATTGCACCAGTAAGTAAGCCACCTATTTTCTAAACCCTAAACCCCCCAACCCACTACTTACAAGTTTTTTTTATATAGGGGCGCCGATGACATTTCTGCCTACGGCGCTCTCAGCGTTTAATCCGCCTCTGATTAAGGTCCTGTGACCTGTCAGAGGTGAAATACCTCTGAATGAAATGTATCGTATGAACCGTTTTAATTTTTTTTTAATTTAATTATTGGGGCTAATAAATAGTAGAAACAAGGTAGAATTCTTGACAGTCAGGTGATAAATATATAATGATTGATGTTGATGATGTGATTTTGGATTTTGGTACGGAGTCCTTCCTACGCGTGTCCGACTCACACTTGGCCGGGTTTTTTTTCCGGTGAATTACGCTGCAATGTTGCCACTCGCCATAAAGCTTTCAACTCGTCGACAGTTCCAGACTATAAAGTATAAGGTCACTAGTCAGTTTGACTAGGGATACCAACCGCGGTGGACCGCGTCGCGCGGCGCAATATTTTTTCTCTAAAGAGATCTACACATAATTAAGATGGGCTGTAGACTATACTTACTGAACGTTATGAACTTTTTTGCCCTGGTAAGTCTTTTATTATATATTTTACATTTAGATTAAGCGATTTGGCTAATGGTTTAAGTGGGCGTGGTGGGCGAAATGCGAAACCAGGAGAGTTGCCGAACTTCTTAGTCATTTATGCAAACTCCTTTAAATATCCAAATACTAACTAGTTTAAGCCCGCGGCTTCGCCCGAGGTGAAATGAGGTTTTAATAATAATAATAATAATAACATGACATGTTTTATTCGACCACATAAGACAAAAAATATAGGACATTACATTACAAACAATATGGATTCCCGCTACAAAAACACAATAACATAATATTTAATTTACATAAAACATTAAAAACAAAAAAAAAAAACAAACCAAGATACAAAAGACAAAATATTAACAAATACAAAATATAACGCATGTTAAGATGCGTGTGGGTAGCCGATAGGAAGGTAGGTAGTGTAATGTCCCAGTCCTACTGCCGAAAAGGAGACCACTCCAGTATATGTGTTCTGTGGACCACTCAGGCATATCACCGCGGCGTAAACACCACAGTGCCTGGTGGTTTTAAACTTTTTCCTCTATTTTACCTCCTTGGGGGTTAAATTTTTAAAAATCTACCCTAAGTGGATGCCTACGGTCATATGAGAAATACGTGTGCAAAATTCTAGCTATTCAAATTTCTAGCCTTATGGGTTTGGCCTGTGCGTTGGCCGTTGGTACATCAGTCAATCAGCATTGCCTTTTACTTAATATATACAATATAGCTTTTGCCCGCGACTTCGTCCGCGTGGAACAATACTTTGGAATATCGCTGAAATTTACCCACGACTTTATTTATGACTAACGAAAGCGGAATCCTATTTTTTTAAACGGAACCCTAAAATAAAAGTAGCCTATGTTAGACCCTATAACATCAGCTATCTGCTAGTGAAAGTCCCGTGAAAATCGGTCCAGCCGTTTCAGAGATTAGTCGGAACAAACAGACAGACAGACCGACTGACAGACAGACAGACGGACAGACAAAAATTAAAAAAAAAAATGTATTTTATTGTAAGTACCGAATATACTTTCAGATTAATTATGTAAAAAGCTGTTAATTTGAAGTTACAAACAGACACTTAAATTGTATTTAACTGTATAGATGTATAGATATTATAATGTATTATATTTTAAGATATTATCAATTTGATGTTTATAAAATAACTAAACTATTTAACTAAACTAAACTAAACATTAACCCGCACGCGCACCCCGCCTTGGTGACGCCCACTTCGCAACGGGCCGTGCAGCAGAAATCATAATATTTTAATTTCGCCATAACTTCAAAACCAAACGTCCAATTTTAATCATTCAAAGACCAAATATTATCTACATAAACTGTACTTAGTGATGAAATAATTTATTTTGATAAGGATTAATAACATGAGTAAAATAAACGCATTTAAATGTAGGCCAAAAAAAATTCAAGATTTCTAAATAAAAAAATGGTTGTTGTGCCTCACTCGACATAGATAGGTATAGTGTGTCGCGGACTTTTTTGTAGATATTTATAAGATCTACAATTAATTAGAACATTTTATGGTTCTATCTTTTATAGTTTAGGCAGCGTACGCAAAATAAGTAACTTTTCTGGTTGATTTTTTACACCTTGTGTCCGAAAAACCCAAATATCTTACGGAACCCTATTTTTTTTTCCAAAATAAAATTTAGCCTATGTTACTCGTGGATAATGTAGCTTTCGAATGGTGAAAGAATTTTTGAAATCGGTCCAGTACTTTTTGAGCCTATTCATTACAAACAAACAAACAAACAAACAAACATACAAACAAAGTTTTCCTCTTTATAATATTAGTGTAGACTATTCATTACAAACAAACAAACAAACCGGCCGGTCGCGGGGGGTGTCCTGTGTTAGACAGATCCGGGACACTTCCCATTATAGCGGCTGATGGCAATCCGCAGGTTCAGTTTTAGTGGGTAAACCGGCGAGTCGCGTCGAGAGTCCCACATATCCCCGGGATACCCCTCCCGGGGAAGGCGTAACGTCCTTTCCCCTGCGATATCAAAAAAAAAAAAAAAAAAAAAAAAAAAAAAAAAAAAAAAAAAAAAAAAGATAGATCATCATGTCACCACAGTCTATGTCACTGTCTTTGTAACCAAATTACGAAACTGCGTACCTAATTTTGTTATAACTATTTAGTAATTATTTTATATTCGGCTATCGGTAGGTCAGTTAAGGTCGTAAAATATTATTTTTTTCATTATATACCAACGAATGATACCTAATCATTTAGATGCCAGAACGTAGTCAGGGTCAGCTAGTGTTATCTTATATTATGTATTTTAAGCTAGCTGTCCAGCCCATGTCCTGTCTTAACTAATTTGTGTGCTTCCACATCGAGCTGTGGTCAGTAGTAGTAATGTGCCGTATCGTTAAAAATGTATATCCGCGGATACGGATACGGATCTTAACTTTCTTACGCAGTCGGTGTCGGTGCACTCGGTGCGCATCACTCACACCTTTACACATCACTCACATGTTTCAACTTGCATTGCACGGCGGTTCTTTCTTTTGTTTTGTTTATAGTTTAATGTAACACTGGACAGCATAGATAACGTTTGTTGTTTGGTATTGGTACATGAGTTTGAAAAAATGTCTACAAAGAAGTTTAGTAGTGCAATTTGGAATTATTTTGTGTTAGTAAATGATGAATGTGCAAAGTGTAAAATTTGTGACGGAAAGCATTCCCGTAAAGCCGCTATCCCCAACCCGCGGCCCGCGTGAAATCTGTAACCGCGTTAGATAAAGTTGTGAAAAAGCGTTCACAATTCCAAAAATCTCACTGAGTGAACATAATTATTATAATACATATTTGTTATTTTATTTTAGTTTGTGTCGTCTTAAATGTTTAGTTTCACTCTTTTAACTACCTTGTGTTATTCTATTATTAAATCGTTAAATTTAAAGAACATATTTTTTGCCCCTAAAAAATTTTGGTTGCGGCCCGCGACACCAGGAGTACAACGGGTTTGTGGCCCGCGTAAAAAAAAGGTTGGGGACCACTGCCGTAAAGGTAAAGACACAACTTCTTTAAAAAATCATTTACAGAGAAAACATTCTCAAGAATATTATCTGTATTGAATATAATAGATTTTATTGCTAGTTTCTACCTTAATCAGTAATCTCCTATTTAAAGAATTCATCTATAATTTTAAAATTAATAAGGTAAATAGATCCGTAAAAGATCCGCCAAACAGTAACGGATACGGATACGGATCTTTCTTCTGCCTCGGATATCCGCGGATACGGATACGGATATCCGGCACATCACTAGTCAGTAGCATGTAGGAGATATCAATTACCAACTACTGATACTAGGAAATTCGACCCAAACAATGTGTCAATGTATTCCCTTATCGCGCTATATGAGGAAGGTCAAACGAGTGTGGTTTTGTGAGTTGTGAGCGCAGAATTTTAAGTTTGTAGTGGCAAAGTATATAACACTTTGTAGTGGAAAAGTAGGTATATAACACTGATTAATTGAACTGTCGTGTTCCAGGTGCTGGGCGTGGGGCTGCTCGTCCTGGGCGTGAGGACCCAGCTGGGCGGCCTCACGGGGCTGGCCCTTGTGATCCTCGTCATCGCCTTCCTTGGCTGCTGTGGAGCCTGCACGGAGAGCAGCTGCATGCTCATCATGGTAGGAGAAATAATAATATCTATGGACGCTTCTACACCACGTCAATTTGGCAAGACCAGACTAACATGAGACTGCGACATGAATCATGATACAAGTTCTAGTATTAGTGTTATACTAGAACTTGTATCATGTCGCAGGTACCAACGAAAATATGTATAATACTTTTATACTATATACACATTTAAGATGTGTATTACATTATACTATACTATACATATATTAATACACATACAAGACCCAGGAGCGCTGAAAAACGTTTTCCTTTCGCCGGGATTCGAACCTCAGCTTAAGCGCCGACGCGCTAACCGCTGAGCCACAAAGGTCGCCTAGTTTTCTAGTCATCGAAAATTTTGTTTTGTATTGGCAGTGCATAAATAATTACCACCTACTTTTTTGCAATTCCAGTACTCGATAAGTATGGTGTTGCTGGCGATGCTGTGTGTGGGGTTCCTGGTGAACCCGCAGAGCGTGAAGCCGCTGGTCGCTGAGAAGCTCGAAGAGTTTATATTAGCTACTTATATGAATAGCGGGTCGGTAAGTTAAACGCGTGAAGTACAGCACAGTAGGGTTGCCAACCGTCCTTTTTTCCCAGGACATGTCCTAGTTTTTGCGGTGTCCAGTGTCCAGTCCAGGGTGTCCTGACTCCTGAACCTCTAGTCGAGATGCATTCGATAATATCGACGGCGAAGTTCGAGAACAAAATGTATGGGACATGTCACTTAGCGATTACTTATGTGAAATCCCATACATTATAAGTAGGTAATACATGTATTACATTTAACTTATTTTCAGTACATATTAATTTAATTGTTGCTACTCTATTACTTTGTCCTGTTTTCAAACTGAATTGTCCTGGTAAACCAACTTCAAATCCTAGTTTTTATAAATTTGGAGTTGGCAACCCTTAAAGTACAGAGAGTGCAGATTTTTAGACTACCTACGTCTATCGCGAACGTACCGACAAAGTATGAATAGGGCTCGCGCGATACCAATATTTTAATCCCCTTACTAATAAAACTATTTACACAACGGATAACCTAAACAACGTTGGCACTTGGCACTGTCTTTGTCTGATACGTTGGAAATGTCACTTGATAGAAAAAGATAGCAGCGTTGTTTAAGTTGTGTAAATAGTTTTATTAGTAAGAGGGTAAATGTTTGCTTATTTTTTCGTTATTTTGCACAAAGTTTTCCAAGTAAGCGCATTTTACACTACGGAACCCTAAAACGTGCTAATTCGACCGAACATACCGCCCAACAAGGACATCGCGATTTTTTTTACACCTTGGGTCACTAAAGCTTAAGGCCCCCACAGACGAGAGGCCGATCGTTTCAGTTAGAACTGACGTCAGTTCGGCCTGAACGGATTCGAGCACACACACGGAAAAAATCGCATCCAATCCAATTTACGTCAGTTCGGCCTGATCTGATTCGGGCCCACACACGGAACAGTCGCATCAGTCCATTCTGGTTTGCCGCGCGCTACGGTCGTGTTTATCAATATTGTATTTAAACACCGCGAAAACTCATACAACGCTTGTACACGACACACGCCCGCACGACCGCGGCTCGGGCAAGAACTGAAGCGATTTGTCCACACACGGTCAGGACAGGCCGCGCGTTCAGACCGCTCGGTCAGGCCAGAATTAATGTTGCCAACTTAGTTATTTTACAAAATTTTACTAAATTGAGTATTTTATTCCCTCCTTGGTAGAAATTTAGATATTAGTAGTGTTTTAGTAGGAAAGAGCCAGACAGTAATCATATGCAAAATGGCCTAGGTTAAACACAAAAAAAAAACCTATCATGATAATACATTCGTCCGTAATTTTCTTAAAACTACCCGTTTAATTACTATATACGTAATATTTGCTAGTATATTTTAATTTAATGGTAAATTTATAGTAAAATTCAATGAATGAAAAAAAATTAATATAACAAAACCTAAAATGCAATGGTTTTTGGGGGGCTTCAGGAATTCCTTAGTAGCTTCTTTAGTAGTTATTTAGTACTTTTTACTAGAATTCAATACGAGTTTAGTAGTTTCACAAAAACAGAGCTGGCATTTGGCAACACTGGAACGAATCGCTTCAGTCCGTACGGCCGACTGACGCGATCTCGAAATTGCACACAGACGACACGATTTTGCATCCGTTCAGGCCGAACTGAAGGCAGACCGGATCATGTATGGGGCCCCTTATGTAAGGATCCCTAATCTTTTCTAGCAATAAATATAGCCTATATTACTCAGGGTGAATGTAGCTTTCTAATGGTGACAGAATTTTAAAAATCGGCATAGTAGTATTTGAGTTTATTCATTACAAACATACACACACAAATACAAAAATACATATCTTTCCTCTTTATAATATTGGCTGGGGATCCTCTTTTTTCGCATAATTTTATTTGTCATAATTTCATTTGGCATACCTCACTTGGCATAATTTTATTACGCATAATATTACTTTGGCATAATAGTTTCATGGCTAATATTTTTTGTCCTAATTTAATGAGGCATAACTCGTAAGGCATATTTTTTCTTGTCATAATAGTACTTTGGCATAATTGTTTTTTGGCATAAACTCGTTAGGCATATTTTGTTGTCATAATAAATTCAAGGCATTCTGTCACAAGGCACAAATGTGCATAAAATGTAAGGACATAATTAAAACACGGTTAAGGTAACTAAACGCATATTTATAAAACATTAAAAGCAGGTATTACACTCATTATACCTAGTGTAACATGTGTAACAGTAGGTTAAGTTGCGGCGGGGTGGCCCTTGGGCCACCCGTAAGCCGCTAACATGTTTAAAATAATTAATACGAAAGGTTATTTAATTCAAAAACAAAACATACTTTATCCTTAAGTGCATTGGGCTCGTGTTTATGGCTCGGCATGTTCTTAGATAGCAGTTCGTGTTGTTTGTCCGAGTTTAATTTCGTAATCAGTCGAAAATTAGTATTATAATTGTTATTTCGTCTTAACTCGCACATCCGGTAGAATTTATAATTCATTAGTAAGTATGTGAAAAAAATGCTACAAAGAAGTATGCGTAAATATAATAGTATGCTTAAATATCATTATGCGTAAATATATTTATGCTTTTTAATATTATGCTTAATTAATATTATGCGTAAAAAAATGTATGCCTAACAATTATTAGGCTTTTAGTAATTATGCGTAAAAAAATTATGCTAAGAAAGTTATGCCAAATGAATATTATGCCAAGTAAAATTATGACATGATTTTATGCGAAAAAATAGGGAACTGTGTACTTAGATGAATGATTTAAAGCTGTGGTGATAACGCGCCGACTACAGAAACTTCGATAGCGCGATTCAGGACTGTGCGCTTATTGATCTGCCACAATTCTATTCCAGGTGGACGATCTCAAGTGCTGCCCAAGGATCCCGCTCGAGCGGCCCAAGGATGTTGAGACGTGGGCTGCTAATAAGATAATGTCTGTCAGCAACAAAATTGTGTGCGCCGGCGTAGGAGTGATAGGCTTGCCCTCCTGCGAAGACGCCATAGACTTCTACCTTGACGTCCACGGCAAGGGGATAGCGATTACCACATTGTGTTTAGCGGTGAGCTCCCCTTTCCTTGTCTAAATTACTGCGGTACTTTTTTGATTCAGGTATAAAAAGGCATCGTATGAAGTATCATATTATATTTAAATGATTATTGTCACAAAAAAGATAAACTCTAAAAACGCCGGGTATCTATGAAGTTAATATGAGTTAATATGAGCAATAATCATATTAGTTTGAAATGAAAAAACGTAATTTTCATAATAGATGGTCTCACGTCTATGAAAATGTAAGACGTAAGACCATATATTATGAAAATGACGATTTTCGAAAGAAACGCGGTTGTAATGTATTACACATGTTGGTCGGTGTAGGTGGTAGCCGGTAGGTGCGTGTAGTATTTGGTGGTGAAACTGTAGGTATACTCGTACATAGCTTACAGTTTGATTGTACGGAGCAGGGATGTTGAGAATATTCGCATCCGCATCCGCATCGATTTAGACATCCGCATCTGCATCCGCATCCGCAAAAATCGATGCGGATCTGATGCGGATGCGGATGTGTAGCAGGTCGCGACGAGAAAGAAAGGGAAACAGTTATTTAGTAGCGCAGGATTAATATGCGAAACAAACTGGAGTCCGCAAAAACGGCCATTCTACTTTTAATTAAATATAATGCTCCAATATTAAAATAACTCACTACTTTATTATTAAACTAGTTTTTGGCCGCGACTTCGTCCGCGTGGAACATTTACTTTGGGATGTGGTTAAAATTTACCCGCGACTTCATTTACGTAGAAGGAGAAGCGCTTCCCCCTCACGACTGCTCGCCGCGCGCCGTACATTATTGCGCGTTTGATTATTTTATTACTGCGATATCTTCTAAAATACTCATTGAAATCAAATGATGTGAACGGCAAATTTCTTCTAAATTAAATGCTTGTTATGAATAACGTATTTACTTGGATAAGGATTAATATCATCTTTATGAAAACACCCTCACAAATAATGCTTAATTTTAGAACAAATTTGGTTAGCATAAAAAGGTTATTGTTAGCCAACCTTAAAAGACAGACATATATAGTCGCGGACTTTTTTTTAGAACTTTTAAACAGGAACAATTCTGGCAAAGATAATTTTAGCGAGACTTTTCACGTACGCAGCGAAAGCTCTCAAAAGGAAAAAAAACGCGATTTCGAAACGTACTTGATTGGTGCTCCGCTCGTATTGCGCTTAGCATGATGCTATATATAGCCTAAAGCCTTCCTCGATAAATGGACTATCAAAACACAAAAATATTTTTTTAATTCTAACCAGTAGTTCCTGAGATTGGCGCGTTCAAACAAACAAACAAATTCTTCAGCTTTATAATATTATAAGTATAGATTAAGAAAGGAATAATATTACTGTGTTTTTTACCCTACCAAACCAACACTTAAGTTTTATGTACAGACCCGCATCCGCATCCGCGGATGTGAAAAAAAATTCATCCGCAACATCCCTAGTACGGAGGTATGATTTCTTGCAGAAATATCCGCAATTGTGGAGGCGAAAACGACGCCCGGGCTACGCCCAGCTTACCCACTAAAACTGAACTTGCTGATTGCCCTCAGCTACTATAAGGGGGAGTGTCCCGGATCTGTCTAACACAGGACACCCCTCACGACCGGCCGGTCTCCCTCTTATAGGGACCGGACTTCTAATACAATTAGGGGCCACTCTGGCAAACTGGAGCGTCCCCCTCGGTGCCGGGACTATCTAAGCCGGATTTCCATCCTCTCCCGGAGCCCCGGTTGACAGGTGACTATTGGAGGAGGTTCGCATAGCGACGCCTCCTCGCTCCAGTCCTACGCCGGCGGAGCGGAACAGTGGATGGATCTATCTCTCTGTCCCGCTCCGCGGCCTCTTTCTGCGAAATGACGGCTTCGCAGAAAGAGACCACCGCCTGCCAGGCCTCATCACTCTCGAGCATGCAGCGCACCACACTCGAGAGCGAGAGGTCCCGACTCCAGACCAAGCACTGCCACGAGATCGTGGCGCTGCACGGCCTATCGGTCGGTCTGCTGGTCCGTGTCCTCTGCAGACTCCTACAGCTCCAACTTTACTCTTTGCCTGCACCAACAAATTACACGGCTAAACCTACATCGGACCAACTATGATTTTGGATTTTATTCTTGCTCATAACTTCTATACCCGGCGTATTTCAGGGGTGCCCCTTTGACATCAAATATGATTTAAAGTGAACCCATTGGCAAACATTTCACCGTTGTCGACGTTGGGTTATTTTAGTATGAATTTAAGACCCTTTGTTGTTTACAGATGTTAGCTGCTGCTGTTGCCGCGGACCGAGCGGTCCAAATCCGGCGCAAATAACTGTATTCTTCTGATTTAGGCAGTCAAAAATATTAAGTGATTTTTTGGTTGCTTATACTATCACTGGGTGAATTTTTATTCCGTCTAGCGAAGAAAAGTGGTTGGTGTCAAAACTCAAGTAGGTACAGTGCTTTTCACAAAAGGAAAAAGTTAAAGTTAAATAACAATTTAACAAATTTAGTAGAACTAAATTTGTTAAATTGTTATTACCTACATATTATAATGCCTGAGTTTGTAAAAAGTGCTGCCCGAGAAATGAGGTAAAGTAGTTTTGTGAAGCAGAACAGCAGAATCAAGTTCAACCCAAAAACAATGCTGATAAAATTATGTCGCCCAAATCCCGATTACTTATTATTATTAACAATAATTAACATGAACTTAATATGTCACCCTAGTAGGACGCATAGTTAGAATACCGTAAGAACTCTCAACTCTGCGATAAAACCATATATCTGACGGTCAATTGTGCTAAATAAAACCTGCAATAATACAATTACAATCAAGTCCCGATACTAAAACCTGTCAAACGGTATTCTCGTTAAAGTAATACCAACGTAAAACGCGCTCTGATTGGTCCAAACTTCACAAAATCAGTTTATGATAGCATCTCGCTTCACTTATTATACAATCAAAGTAAAATGAAAGTCTACTTTATATACGACAATTGAGGTTCTGATAATCGAACAACACCATGACAGCTCGACACTTCGATTTTCAACTCTATTGTATTAGCCCAGAGTTCTATTTTCAATGCTCTGAATTTTCGTCGTTCCGCCGAATTCTTCATCATATAGTCCCAGAGGTCAACAGGGTTTACTAGGGTGACAATTATTTGTAATTACTATTAGTACTTGTAATTTCAATGTTTTTATTTTATCTGAATATACTTTTTTATGTTTAAATTAGTAAATAAAGATATTATTAAATTGGTCGTCCGTTATTGTAAAACAATTTTTCACTTGTTAGGATAATAAGGAAAAGTAGTAAACTAAGTATGCCATCAGCTATAGCCTATTACGCTTAAATCATGTACCTGTTATAGTTTATACCCTATTTTCTTCCTATTTTTCTCCTAACTGAATAAAAAGTCGCTCAGTTGAATAAAAAAGAAATATTTTCTTTATTTTCCTGGTTACAGGCTTATTTTTACTTAAAACTAAATAAAATGCCAAAAGTTTAAGTGTTTATCATTTCGCATTCTTTAACCCACTTCAAAAAAGGTGGTTCTCAGTTTGACCTGTGTGTTTGTAATGTATGTATGTTTGTCCGCGTCTTTCTCAAAAACTACTGATGCTATTTGGACGGGATTTTCACCATTGAATATCAAATTTATAGGCCATAGTGGCCATATGATGGTGATGCCGTATTATAACGTTTCAAGACCTGATGAAGATTTTCGGAGATAAACAATGAAACTCTTCAAAAACGAATACTTCCCTAATAAGGGAATAAGTAATACTTTTTAGGGTTTCGTAGTAGGTGCTCAAGGAACCCTTGTAGTTTCGCTCTGTCCGTCCGTCTGTCTTAACGCCTTTGTAGCTTCTGTAATTATGAATATAAATGGATTTTAGCGGTGGCTGTCCATAGTCCATGGTCCATGTGAAGTGGGGATGAAAAATATATTTTCTTTCTATCCCATCATGTGCGGTATCGTCGAATAGGTATTTGAATAAAGTCAAGGTTTCGTACATGACTTTTTTTTTAAGAAAACCTATTGCGCGTTGGTAGCTACGGAACCCTCCTATCCTTACAGAAATGTCCTGACAATGCTGTGAAGTTGTAACATAAATTATGTACGTACAGAATATTATGGGTACAAATCACTTCTCTGTCACTTGCTAACTTTGCGAAAAAATACAAGCGCCTGTTTATAATTACTAGCAAACTATTTTGATTGTGATGTTGCTTTTCGTTGTTTTAAGGGGCTCTAATTTTCTAAAGCAATTTTTACGAAAAGACTATGTTTTAACAATATTATTAGGATAGTTAAAACATTTCAAATAATTTTATAACACTATATACCTACTGCTCACTTACTGCTCACATGATAAAAAATTAAACAAGACCGTTGTTTTTTATATTTAATTAAAGTTAACATTAAGTATTGCAGCCCCTGGAATCCATCTATACTCCATACACTCATTCTATAGACAAACGTAGTAAGGACGGCATAAAAGAGATGTTCTAGAAATATATGAAGCGTGGGCCAGCACTATGTACACTATATGTAAATGTAGCTACTAGCTACATAACATGGTAACCGTTTCCTATTCTTTATTTTATTTAATTTCACTTTACAACGTAAAATAAAACATGGCGGATCAGATCAGAATATAACAAAGAATGTTATTTTGACAATGGCATGACTTTTGAGAAAGAAAGACGTATGACATTCAAGAAGAC
Organism: Glaucopsyche alexis; assembly: GCA_905404095.1. Lineage (NCBI taxonomy): Eukaryota > Metazoa > Arthropoda > Insecta > Lepidoptera > Lycaenidae > Glaucopsyche > Glaucopsyche alexis. The sequence continues at coordinate 20,877,741 of FR990060.1, read as the reverse complement.
GTCTCTTTCTAAAATTCTCAACTACGTCAAAAGTCAAGTCAAAACGACTGTCATGGCCGCCCTAATAATAGGGTTCTCGCAATAAAAAACTCTTCAATTAATCATTTTTGTACGCATGTACTATATGTATGTGTTTTTTTTTTGTATTTTTATGAAGTTCCCATATTTTTTTCCTATTTACCTATGTAGTGTACATAGTTAGCCCAAAATCAAACATTTCTTTTGTCACTTTTTAATTTTCCCAGTAAATTATGAAATAAATCGCAAGTGTTATTAAAAAAGTGATCAATTATCTTATTAGCAATATTATTTTGAGCGAAGTCGGAAAAATCTTTTGAAGTAGGTAAGTGTTGCGGCTACATCGCAACGGGGCGTGCGGGACGCGCGGGGCGCGCGACGCCTTATTCGCCAGCACACATTACGCAGCGATAGCTATTCTTTACATCAGTGTTTTTCAACCTGTGGGTCGCGACCCCCCGGGGGGTCGCGAAGCTTCTGTAGGGGGGTCGCCGGAGATCGAGAGAACTTTAGTAAAAAACAATAAAGATTTTTTTATTTATTATTATTTATTGATTTTTAATAAGAGAATTTTAACAAAAGGATATACTCATAAATCGATCATCGATGTCATCGATATTTGTAAAGTAATTGTAAAATAATGTGTTTGACGTACTATATTATGTACTTATATCTGAATAATTATTATGGAGACGCATAAAAACGTCGTATGGAATGAATATTTGTAACACTGTAACATACACATACATACATGATAAAAAAACGAAGGCTCGGGGGGTCGCGAAATATTTTTTTCATACAAGGGGGGTCGCACCATGAAAAAGGTTGAAAAACACTGCTTTACATTTTGTATTCACATTCTACTTTTGTCAACGTAGGCGACCATACACACATATGTTTATAATACAGTCCGCTATATAACTACCAAGGTTTTTATTCCACATCTGGGAGCCTACATTATGGTCCTTCGAGCCGGATCATAATGTAGGCTTTAGTGATGTAACGAATGTCTATTTTTTAGCATTCGCGAATGCGAATGCGAATATCTGCTACCGACATTCGCGAATGCGAATGCGAATATGCAGTTGTTGTTCATATTTGGCGCCAATTTGTCTATGGTTTGGCGGCAGTCGCGTTCGGACTAGGTTCGTTATGGGTTCGTTACGTTCGTATCTTCCGAGTATTGCCGAGTTCAAACGAACTCATCTATGATCTAAATAAAGCGTCATTCATTCCGCTCCGCTCACTCAAACTTAAACTCAAAATTTTTATTTCCATGTAGGTTATGATATAACGCTTAAAGAATTGTCTTACATAATGCCTACCACCGGTTCGGAAACTAGCCCGGCGAGAAGAACCGGCGTAAGAAACTCGCACATTTGCTTTTGTTTTCTGATATACATATTCGCAAAACATTCGCAACAATTTTGCGAATGCGAATGCGAATGCGAATATACAAAAATGTGCGAATATTCGCGAATGCGAATGCGAATATTCGTTACATCACTAGTAGGCTTCCAGATGTGGAATAAAAAGCTTGGTACTTATATAGCTAGGGTTACCAGATGAAAAAATCAAAAGTCCGGAGAAAAGGCCTGATTTCCATGGAAAAGTCCTGAGATTTTCTATAGCTTGAGAATTTTCTCTCAAAAACGTATTATCTTGCGCACGCGTTTTACGCGACTTTTTTGATTTTAACTGCAAATGTTTCGAAAAGAAGATTATTTTTAGTTTGTTTCACTTTGATAAATAAGTATTGATTTTAACTGCAATTGTTACTAAAAGAAAATTATTTTTAGTAGTTTAATAAGAGAAATCTTTAAAATGAACCTGTGTTTTATTGAAAATCCTGAGCTATCACTATATTTGCTAAATCCGGCCGGAATCCTGAGAAGAGTCGAAAAATCCTGAAATCTCAGGACAAATCCTGAGATATGGTAACCCTATATATAGCGGACTGTATTATAAAGATATGTGTGTTTGGTGATTGGTCGCCTACGTTGACAATAGTAGAATGTGTAATATAAAGTAGGTATAGCTTTCGCCGCGTAGTGTGCGCTGGTGAATAAGCAACACCTAATATCAGTAGGTGTTGGAATAAGGCGCCCCCCCCCCCCCAGCGCCCCGCACGCCCCGTTGCGGTGTAGCCGCAACAGTAGGTATGGAATAATACGAAGAAAATACATTACGTGTTAATAGCTACGGATAACGGCACCCTCCTTAGCCATTGCTAAGAGAATGGAGTTGTACTTGTACCCGTGCCCACATCACTCCATTCCTATTTCCTATCGGCTTCACTTACCGCTTACCTTTTGAAGACCCTCGTCCAAATCCCTACCTAGTCTGTATAGTAATACAGACTAGGGCTTCCCTGTGAAGGAGAACCAGTCTTCGCCACTGCTCCGTAGTCCTTAGTGATTAGTCTGTTCTGACATGCTCTCGGTTAGGCAATTTTTATACAATATTATACTTTGAGCTAGGATTTAAATTTGAATTCGCACTTGTTACATAATCATTCAAAATGTATGTAAGTTGATGTTATTGATTTTAGCTTTAACTTTTTACATAATCTGGGGGCACGGCAGTGCCCCCGCCAAGTCGAGCGCGAAGCAAACACTGCCGTACCATCCTTTACTGGAACCATTTCGCCGCATTTTCAGGCCCCTATTTGAGAACCTCTGGATAAGACCAGAACGCAGAAATTTTCGTCATCCAGTAAGCTATAATCACATACTTAAAATCCAAAATTTCAAGTCTGTAGGTCATTTAGTTCTGAAGTTAAGCGAAAGCAAAGTTTCGCATTTATGACACTCACTCACTCACTTATACACTCACTCATGATCATCAAAATAGAACTAGTACTTCCCATAAACTCAGAGAGCTGAAATTTGGTACAGAGTTAGGGTTTAATGGCCACATAAAGGGAAAACTATAAAAACTAGGATAATCGATCTGGGGGCACGGCAGTGCCCCCGCCAAGTCGAGCGCGAAGCAAACACTGCCGTACCATTCTTTACTGGAACCATTTCGCCGCATTTTCAGGCCCCTATTTGAGAACCTCTGGATAAGACCAGAACGTCGATCTGGGGGCACGGCAGTGCCCCCGCCAAGTCGAGCGCGAAGCAAACACTGCCGAACCATTCTTTACTGGAACCATTTCGCCGCATTTTCAGGCCCTTATTTGAGAACCTCTGGATAAGACCAGAACGTCGATCTGGGGGCACGGCAGTGCCCCCGCCAAGTCAAGCGCGAAGCAAACACTGTCGTACCATTATTTACCGGAACCATTTCGCCGCATTTCAGGCCCCTATTTGAGAACTTCTGGATAAGACCAGAACGTCGATCTGGGGGCACGGCAGTGCCCCCGTCAAGTCGAGCGCGAAGCAAACACTGTCGTACCATTCTTTACTGGAACCATTTCGCCGCATTTTCAGGCCCCTATTTGAGGAGCTCTGGATAAGACCAGAACGCAGAAATTTTCGTCATCTAGTAAGCTATAATCACATACTTAAAATCCAAAATTTTAAGTCTGTAGGTCATTTAGTTCCGAAGTTAAGCGAAAGCAAAGTTTTGAATTTATGACACTCACTCACTCAGTCACTCACTCATGATCATCAGAATAGAACTAGTACTTCTCATGAAGTCTCTCATCTCAGAGAGCTGAAATTTGGTACAGAATTAGGGTTTAATGGCCACATAAAGGGAAAACTATAAAAACTAGGATAATGGAACATCTGGAGTACCTGGTGACCCTGATTAGAAAACACAAGAGCCCAACCAAACTATTAGAGATCGACATACCGCCTTTACAAAAAATATTTAACATGGTGGGCCGCTTCATTTGATGTCAAAAATCGAAGGTCTGAAGTATCTGATGAAGAATCCTCAGCTGGTTTCAGCTGATTAGAGATATGGTAATGCCCCCCTTCTACTATTGGTACATAAAAAAATCGACTGTCATTGCAAAAACCTAGCGAAGTGGGACACATCTTCTAATTTAATCAAGTCCGTAGCATTCCACTGCTGGGCGGATGCCTCCCTTTCTGCTTTTGATACGCATATAAATAAAATTAAAGGAAAACTCTGGATAAGGCTAGACTGGCTTTTATACTTATATTTACAAGTTTACAAGAAGAAATAGTCGAACGATTAACTTTATTGTACTCGATCATTACACAAATTAAATAAACAAATTACATTGAAATCTAGTAAAATAAATCAATATGCCCACGTTTCTACAAAAAGAAGTGAAATCCCACCAAAAACATTCTGTAAAAAACTAGCCAAGTCTCGATAGAGCTGCTTGTTTATCTCTAAAAAGTAGTGAAATCTAGACAAAGTCGTGCCAAGTCTAAGGTTCCTTACTGCGATTTCTTTATTATTATAGTTAATGTTGTGTGACTTGGCCGTTGAACATTCTTTATACGATACAAGTGGGTACAAGTCAATTTTGTTTACACGTAATGTATATCTGTTGTAACTACCTATGTTTGTTAAGCGAGATAATAGCCCATACTGGTATTAGTAATTGGACGCTAGTGAGTAGTGTCTCATTTTAGGCTGTTGTTGATTGTAGAACACATGTATTGGAGCAATGGTGTCATGGAGCCCCTTTTGTACCATTGTGTACCCTTCAACGGCCAAGTCACACAACATTAACTATAATAATAAAGAAATCGCAGTAAGGAACCTTAGACTTGGCACGACTTTGTCTAGATTTCACTACTTTTTAGAGATAAACAAGCAGCTCTATCGAGACTTGGCTAGTTTTTTACAGAATGTTTTTGGTGGGATATGTCATTACTACTTATACCTTATGATTTATTAAGAAAATATCATTTATTTATACTATGTATACGTATGATTTCGACAAATTAATGTACCTATTCATATAATATATAAATTACCATTTATATAGAAATACAAAATACAAAAGAAGCGAAGCAAAATACAAAAGAAAACGTATAGAAAATGTAATACCGGAGTAAGTATGTATTTACAAAATTGGATAGGAACATCCATGGTTTTACAACTATAAGTATGCGATTTCATAAACATTATAAACTGACTGTGCAAAAATCAGTATTAAATTTGTACAAAATAGTTCCTTTTTTGGAATTAGTAGTAGGCCCTTCTGTCTCTATTGCGGACGTGGTTCGCCAGGCACAGGCCGAAAACAACAGCCACCAGCTGTAAAGAAAAAAAAAAATATATAGTATCTTAAAAGTATCGAAATTTCAAAGAAACTCATAGAGGCCACCCAAAAACTAGGCCACCCGAGACCCCAGAGCCAGCACCTATCTGGCTCAAAGAGTTAGCATAGCCATCCAGCGAACAAACTCTTTGAGCCTTCTAAGTACTCTGCCTGGTGGGGACGACCTGGGAAATTTCTTTTTTTTTTGTAGCTTTAGTAATTTTTATAGTATTAATTTTCTTTTTAGCACTTTTATAATTTGTATAATTATATTTTAAGTTATTTGTGTGTGAGCAATGTTGGGTTAAGTTTTTTCTTGCTGCAGTTTACCTAAATTCGAACAAGCTTACAACGGGTTTATTTTAAAAAGGTGCCCTTTAGATCTAGCAAAGAATATAACAAAAGTAATTAAATAAAAAATACGAGTGCATAAAAGCAGCAAGGCCGTCGTCCGAGCCATTATTATTAAGAAAATAGAAGAATTATGTAAGCGAGCTGATGATGGCTCACACTCTCGATCAAACAAAAAAATTTAGATCAGAATCGGTTCATCCGTTTGGGAGCTATGATGCCTCGGAGTTAGGAGTCCTAACTCCTAGGTCCTAACTTAGGACAGACATACACAACGCGCGTCTTATCTCAGATGGAATACGGCGCGGGAATTAATCAAACCTTGATTTTTGGATTTAAGGTAATGCTAGGAATCAAACTTGCTAGGCCATTTTCCTCTAAACTCAGTATGATCAGATAAGTCACGAAAAAGCAAAAAAAGCATTCTGTATAATTGCACCATTTGAATTTTGATAGTGTTGCTACTGCTAGTAAAGAACAATTCCTGGAAAGTAATGATATATTGTGTGTTCGATTTTCAACTCTATTGTAGTAGCGCAGAGTTCTATTTTCAGTGCTCTGAACTTTTCCCGGCCTTACGGATTCCGGATTACATAATATAATAAAGAGAAAAAGTTTGTTTGCATCGAAATTGCTCCGAAACTACTGGAGCGATTTTGATGAAATTTGGCATAGATATAGAATAGACCACTGGGAAGGACATAGGCTTCTTTCTATTGCGGCAAAATGTACGGTTACCACGTGATTTTCTTTTGTCACGTACGAAGTCGCGCGCAACATCTAGTATTAAAAAAATTGAATATCGCTTCACTGCGCTTCGACTAAGCGCTAGTATGTATGGAGTATGGACCCTTACCTCGACCGCCACAATACCGATTGCGACTGCGCCGGTCACCAGGCCGAAGGTGCTGAAGAAGTCCCGGATGACGTCGTTGCAGGACGAGTACGCGTTGACGATGGTGCACGGCGTGGAGGCGCAGCAGCTCTGAGGCAGCACGACGTTCAGGTAGGAGCTGGGACCAGCCGGGCCGCAGCATTTCAACTGGAATACCACAAATAAATGTAGGATTAAAGGAATGTTCTCAATCTTGGTAGCTCAAAAGCTGAAAATCGAGGAAAGTTATCAAATCTGACATTTGACACTTGCAACTTCCATTTTCAGTATTGTACTAGCGCAGAGTTCTATAAATTATAGTGCAGTTTTGTCCGTCGCGACCACAAAAAACTCTCGTGTGTATGAGGGCTAATGTGTAAGCAGAGAACACCGAGAAACAATACTTTTCGGCCTCTCGACGGCCTCTATCGCCTCAGTGTGTTAGCGCGTCGGCGTCATGAGTTCGAAATTCGAATGCTGTCGAGGGAACATAAAATTTTCAATGTTCATCATACAATACAATACAATACAATACAATACAATGTGTCATGTGTATGTATCGCTCAACCCAGGGAACAAAGTCGTAAAGCGCTATTGACTATGGAAGTATGGACTAAGACGACTGTTTTATTGTTTTCTCATTTTTGACACCCTTATAGACTACTTAGTGCTTACTAGCACAGTGTGTAATATTGCCTTAGATGCGGCCATCCATTTTTTATGAGCTCATTGGATAGCTCTAATTGAGAAATACAACAATGTAGAAGTAACCATAGGTTTCTGTTGCTTGGTTTTTGAGATATTAAAAAACTCGAGAAAATTCCATAGTTACCATAGAAACACAAAATTATACCTAAAAACCTTTTTTTAGATACTATTGTAGACATCAACTTGTAATAGTCAGTTTCCTGGTGGTTAAAAGTGTCCATGAGATTAGAAAAATATAATTAAAAACCAGTAATTGCCTTTTATACCTTATTATGAAAATATTTTTTTTCTTAAAAAGAGTAGATTATTGGCAATCATTTTAAAGTCCAAAAATCTTGTTTTTATGTTACTTATTCATTTTAAAAATTTCATGCAAAAGCAATGTAGGACTTCGGAGATATTGAAATAAAAATTTTCAGGCTAGGGTTGTCACTTGAGAATTTTTGTACTTTCTATAACGTTGTCGAAAAAATAAAATCGTACAAGATAATGATAGACAATAATATAAATAGTAATTACAGCAAATGAAAATTAGTTTTCGTGTAAGTTTTAACACAAGATTTTTTTGATCATTTGTGGCGCTTTGTGCGGGTTCAGTCTGGATGATTACATTATGTATAGAAATTTTCAAAAGGCTAAGAACTATCTTGGGAAGAACCTTTCGCTTGTTTATTTTTTTGCAACTATTTAGAGTAATGTCACAGAATAGATATTAGTTACCACAGAAGCACCACTTCGAAGAGTCATTAGAAGAAATAGGGACTCTTACTACTATACCATTAAGTTCAATTCACCTTGTGCAGCGCGCGATCGCCTACGATTATATTTACCTACAAGTTGCGTCTCTTTCTATCGCATAACTCTTATTCATATCGCATAATTGTGACGAAATCGGGGTTGTCTCTGTTTAGAAAATAATTTATTTAAATACAACTTTTTTTCTAGTACCTACCTACTGTACTTTAGTGAACGAATTACTTTCCAAGTAAACCTAAGGTAGGTGTTAGGTACTTTAACTCTAATAAATTCGCGCATACCTACGTATAAGTAGTTATGCGTAAAGTGTAAACGTAAGCGTTTTCGATACCTTTACGGCCTGATATTACTCAAAGATGTTGAATTACGCCGCCTTACTATTACTCTAGGTACTTTTGTCAACAAATTACTTTTCAAATCGTATCACAATTCACATTGCATCGGAATGACAGTTTATGACGCGAACAGGTAGTTCAGGAGCCAACACCTAAAAACTTAATATTGGTTCTCAAAATCTCAACTAATAGCATTAGCTCAAACTATATTTATAATAATATTGTTATTTAATATTTATAATATTATAGTACCCATTATACCCACTTTTAAAATAATACGTAAAATTATAATAATTACGAACAAATCTCGCGCGTACGTCTCTCACTGCTCGCATGTAAGTCCCTACTGATTGTCCACGCAGAGCGGGATGCCGCGCGTACTTGCATTTTCTATACCTACACGGGGAGTGAGACAGACCTGGTAATGTATAGATCAGAGGACTCCAAAGCGCGGTGAAACAGGTCTAACACTGTAGTTTTTCTATTAAATTTTCGTGTGTGGTGTTCTCTGTCGTATCGTCAATATTTGTTCCGGGACTCACTGGCTTGTTCTGGTAGCATACCAACTGGCAAAGGACTAGCTTTGATAATTTGACTACCATGCATTAATATTTTGTGCAAACTGACGGACATGTAGCACCACCTGTACTTATCTACATATTTTGTGGCAACATTTATGCAAAAAGTATGAAACTTTTCTACATAGATTTCTAGAGAACTTGAGAGCACCACCAATAAAGTGTGTAGATCGTCAATAAACCATCTTTCTATGCCTAAAATATCTGCAAAAGTTTCTCGGTGCAAATCTGATAGTGCAGTGCGTACCGTGTTGCCGTCATTTGTAGTTCCTGCGTTCGGACGAACAACTTAACATTTCCTCTCTCGTTAAATGGCGTCGCTGCATTATGCACACAATTCGATTACAAGTAAAAATATATTTTTTCATTTTTGAAGTAAAATTCCTTAGGCGCGACTAGGGAGTAACTCAGATTTTTTCCGACTTAAGCAACGCTATTCTTTAGTCTATAGTCTGATGACAAATGTCACCAGTTGTCATTTGCATTATTTGTTAATTATGATGTATATTGAGATGACAACCCTATTTTCATAGAAATTTTCAAAACTCATAGAAATGAAATATCTCCGAAGTCCCATGAGATAGGCAAGTAATATTTTAAGATATTGAAGATAATTATATAATGCATCAATGTAAAGTAAGAAATACTGCCAAAACGCTAGGACAATGGAGAAAATGAATTATTTCTGAAAATCATAAATTAATCAATAATTCTTAAATTACTGCAGCAATAACCATTTATTTTTGCATAAAGGTAGACGTTATTGTGTTAGGTTGACTTATTTACAAAAAATTTACTTTATGTTATAATTTTAGAAAATATGCTTCAAAGACTGATTTTTTATAAAATCATAAAATCCAATTTTTTTTCAAAACTAAGCAAAAACAACTACTAGTTACTTCCCCAATATTTTACATCATAGTAATATCTAACGATTGAAATCATAAAACATGGATGGCCGCATCTTCGGCAATATTACACACTGTACTGCTTACCTCTGAAAATGGTCAATAAAAAATGTATAGTAGGATGAAACCCATTGGAAAATGAAGAGAATATAACAAAAATAAAAGGAAAAGTAAATTACGGGCGATTTGAGGTCGGGAAGTGAAGGGGGTGAGTTTTTAAGGGTAGAAAACGGTTTATCTCGATTTCTGGCAAAATTAATTTCCTATGGAAAAAGATTTCCTATGGATATAAGATCTAATAACCAAGCTTGTGATTTTTTATTTTTATCTTGTACAAAAAACAAAAAAATAAAAAAAAACACGAAATTTAGTAAAAACTTAGCTTTTTATGTCTTGCTTTGCTGTTTTGGTTTACGCGAGCATGAAACTATTTTAGTTTTGACCCCAACATTACCAATATTGACCTTTGACCCGCAACCATCACATCACTTTGAACTTTACCTTTACCTCCAATCGTCTTCCCCACGAACCATTCCAAAATATCAAAAATGCACTACGTTAATATTCAAGATTTTACTTCTGCCGGCACCCCGGAGTGCAACCGGTCTTTTTTCTTCGCCTAAACGTCTCTATAAATAAGCAGAATATTACATGTAAATCCGTAATTGATTTTACCGGACCTTATATACCTACTAAGTACATAAGACACTGTGGTCTGCGACCCAAATGGACCTATTGAGTGTACTGTTTGTTGTGACTCAAAATCTACTTTTACTCACCGACTGTTCTAATTCGTGGAAGGCCTGCTGGTCCTTAGCAAAAGCCTCGTTCAGCCACTTGGGCACCTGGTCCAGGAAGCTATTTAGGTTCACGAAGATCAGCACAGCCAGGGTTATCTTCAGGATCATCAGCACCAGCATAAATATTGAGTACTGGAATTGGAATAAGTTTGTGTTATTTACAGTAAATTTAAGTAGCTATAAATTCGCGCCACAATAAGCATTAAGAAAAAAGGTTAAGAATATTATCATGACGAGGTTGGAGATTTAGTAGTAAAGCAATGTACCTACTGGTAACAAAATTGCCTACTTCCTCCGCCATTTGCAATCCGATTATCGACTTTAGTGCACGCGAAACAGAGTCAGCTTTTCCGCAAACCAAACCATATAGAAAACCAATCATGAATTGCGGAAAAGTTAAATCAATTTTGCTTGCGCTAAAATTCATAGCCGGAAAGCAAATGATCGGCGACAATTTTTCTTTCAATTCTTTTTTTTTATGAAGTACTAGCTAATACCCGCGGCTCCGCCTGCGTAAACACAATATCACAGGGGAACAATGTACTTTTTCGGGATAAAATAGCCTATGTTAAGCCAGAGAAACTACTACCATATCAAGTTTCATCAAAATACTTTTTGCATGAAAGAGTAACAAACATCCATCCTCACAAACTTTCCCATTTATATTAGTAGTAGGAAAGAGGCAAACGAGCAGACGGATCGCCTGATGGAAAGCGATTACCGTCGCCCATGTACACCCGCACCGCACGGACTTACCACCTTTTTGAACTTTTTGAAGCTAGCTTAAAAATTGGTGCTGTCGCGGTCGTTGAATCAGTTTAATGCGTTTGCTAGAGGACCTGCGTCGAATACATCACTGTCAAACTTAGGCCTTTACATCCGTTAATGGATGATTTATACAGAATTCCCCGAGCGAAGTAACCGCTCTTGAAATACTGTAATGCATGGGACAGTCTATTTAAATTACGTATGGTTGCCCAAGCACATACGGCATTCTCACAACAGTCAGCCTAGTCCAGAGTCCTGGTCAATACATCTGGGGCCAACCATGTGCGGGTTTCCTCACGATGTTTGCCTTCACCGTTAGAACGTCCGTATAGTGTATTTGAGATCTAAAAAAGTTTAATTGGTACACGCCACAACCTAGGATTCGAACCTGCACTCTCTCGAGTGCAAAACATACGGTCTACCCACTAGGCCACGGAGTTCTCACTGTCAACTACCCATGTTTTACCGTAGTACATAATTAGTTATATTCATGCAGTAGTCACTTGTCTCAGTCCCTCTCTATACCTACCGTGACCAGCATGCAGTTGCTCTCGCGCACCGCGCCGCAGCAGCCGAAGAAGGCGATCACGAAGACCACGCCGCCCAGCACCATCGCGCTGATAGAAGTCATCTGCAGCAGCTGGTTCTGCTCCACGAAGTTCAGGACGGCAGACACCTTCAGCTCCACCGCGACCCCGATACCCAGCAGCGCGAGACCGGCTAGCTGGAAAGTGGAACACCAGATTGTCCAGATTGTTATTTGTTATGAAATTAGAACTGCCAACTAGTAGGCCCCTGCTGGTAAGGTTAGGTTACTTTTCTGGTCCCAATTAGGGTTATCATCTGACCGGATAAATCCGGGCTAGATCCAATCTTAGGGATATAGACTGGACCCGGGCCCGGATTTCATTCGAGACCGAATTTTTAATCATGTCAATAAATAGTCAATGATAAACATTGCCAGTCATCTACTAACAACGCTTGAAAAGTATAATTTAAAAGAAAAGTGCGAGTCTTTTACTGGCAATAACGCTAATGTAAATTTTGGAATTGGAGGTGCTGCTAGAAATGTGGGTAACAATGTGATCACACATTGGAAATTGGAATAACAACTTTGATCAAGAAATTGTTGTGGTCGGTTGTCCAGCTCACTTTTTGCCGGACCGGACTTTTTAACCGAAATCAGGATTTTTAACACTTGCAACTGGCTTTTCGATTTTAACACCTGGTATCCCTACTCCCAATAAACATGGCCATTCTCGGGGTAGTTAAAGGTGAAAGCGCACCTATACGCGCCGCAGGAGCCGCACGCGCCGAAGTCATCGAATTTTATAATTTTTTGTATGAAATCGTATGCAACGCCGCACACCTATCCGCGCCGCAGGAATCTATGTATTATATATCATTTGTTACTTGGTTACCTTCTTTTTTTTTTTTATGAACCAGGAAATGAGCAGACGGATCGCCTGATGGTAAGCGATTATCGCCACCCATGGACACTCGCAACACCAGAGGAGTTATACTTGTAACTCCTCGAGTGTAGCGACATGCGTTCCTGGTCCATCCTCCCTCTGGCAACCGGTAACCCCACTCATTCAGTGTCATAGCTGTCTGCAGTTTTGGTAACACAAATATCCGGCCAGCTCATATATTAGTAAAAGTATTAGTTCTCATAAACATGTCATATTCTGTGTAACCAACGACGCACCTACTTCGATAACTGATTAGATATGATAACGTCCGCTATACAAAGTGTTAATGTTATTTCAGGACATGGACAAACTTTGACACACATCTGACCGTGTGGCGATGCGTCACCACGCTAATCTACACAATATATTTTGTATTATTGACTTATTTACTGTCGTAAGGATAGGGCCTGACAAAGGTTTTTAGATTCACGATTCACAAGACTCGAAAAGTGAGTGTAAAAATCCATGACAGCATAAAGTGAAATTAACATGTACCTATGAAGAAGATTTTAAATACAAATTTTTCGTTCTTTACAGTTCCTAAAATAACTAATAATATCGTTGTTTCATATCTGCATGGCTTGTTATCATGCTGATCAAAATTGGGATTTTCGTCTAACGACTTGTTAAAACAAAAGAAATAGGATCGGGCATTTTGAAGTTGACTATTATTAGGTTTAAAACTTATTATTAATTAAACAAAATATATTAGTTACTCTTAAAATCAGTATAACTTTAGTATTACAGACAGCATACAGATTACAGATACGGAATACCAAGAGACTTTTCAGTAAAATTATCATTTACCATGCTATTCCTTTCTACTACGACTATTGTAAATGTTATCATTTCTATAATTTAACTTTCAAGTTCCTACTTGAATTGTTGCTAAAACATATAGGTATTATCTTAGAAACAATACCAAGAATAGATATGATCTCAAAAGTGAGAAGTTTATTATTATATAAATCAAAAAATTATATCCAGTTAGTAGTTACTTACCGCGAAGAATAAGTTCGAGAAGAACAGTATGTATTTCACCAAAAATTCACCGCACCCCATTTTGATTTTGTTTGTGTATTTTAGAAACTATTAAGTTAGTTTAGCGCACGTTACTTCAGCGCAGCGTTCTTGTCACTTGTAGGAGTTATAGGTAAGTTATCGTAGTCGTATTGCTTATCTACCTTTTTTTTCAGTCGAGTAGATGATAGCGATAAGAACCGCGCGCGCTACATTTAGTTCAAATGTAGGTACCTCTGACAGGACCCTTATGCCAAAGTCATAAGGACCACTCTCATAGTAGAAATATAAATATTATTTCTTTGTTAAAAATAAACACACAAAGCGTAAAATTAACGACGATACAAGATACAAGTTTGTACCCTACATAGGCTACTTTTATTTTAGGGTTCCGTTTAAAAAAATAGGATTCCGCTTTCGTTAGTCATAAATAAAGTCGCGGGTAAATTTCAGCGATATCCCAAAGTATTGTTCCACGCGGACGAAGTCGTGGGCAAAAGCTAGTAAACTATAAAGTAACATTTTATAAAGCAATTACCATCGGCAATAACAATAAACGTGGTATTGCTTATATTTTTCAACAGGCGCTGTTTTTATTCAATAAGAGCTCTCTCAGACCTAGTCGCTCACTCAGACGTCTGGTGGCTCTGTCAGATGTGCGACCTACACATGTTAATATAAAACATCTATAATATGAAAGGTTCTATAAACTTGACTGGTGAATGGCGCTGCTGACCAACCTGATCAATCTGACCAGTGACGATACAAAAGTACCTACTGGTAGTCAGTACCTAGTTTCTTATTGAGCCTTTTTACTTGATTAAATACTAACTGATTCGTATTTCGTACACAGTACAATCGTTTTATCTTTTGTGTAGGCATATTAAAATGAACTCCAGATTTGGAACAGTTATGTGGCGATATGTTATTCACCTCCCCAACAGTCTAGAATCTAGATTCATAAGTAAGCTATACAAGTTGGCCAAGCCCAGGGTAGGCCAATGCAAGCATTGGCAAAAGAGCACAAGGCAAGAACTAATGTCCACACGTTGAACGAGTCACAAGATCCTTAAATGCCAATGCAATTTGTGCACAAAAATCGACACCCGTCCGAAGTAAGGTGAGACGACGAGCGAAGACAAGTTGCCACAACTGAGTTCTACGCAATATGTTGGCGCCGGGCTTCACTCGGCCAACTAGGCAGTAGGCGAGCGACACCAAAAGATGACAAGGTAAGGCAAATCGGTTGTCTACAAGTTGGCGCTGGCCATCGCTCGGTAACACAGGGCATCTAGGCAAGATGTATTCGATTATTTCGACGGCGAACTTCGAAATCAAAAATGTATGGGATTTGACATAAGTCATCGTTATGTGACATGTCGCTTGCGATGCCTTATGTCAAATTATGGGATTTGACATAACACATCGCAAGCGACATTTTGTTATCGAACTTCGCCGTCGAAATTATCGAATGCATCTTGATTAGAACATGGACATAGGAAGTAGTAAGTACTAGTTCCATTGACTTGAGGCCCTCCGCCCTGGGCCAACATGTACAGTCGCTAATCGCTATTAGACTCAAAACCCCCGCATCATTACGAAGCAATACATATTATAAGTTTGTGTTGTGTCATACGGCTAGGGTTGCCATCCGTCCGGGTTTCCCCGGATTTGTCCTAGTTTAAAGGGCGTCCGGGGAGCGTCCGGGCCGGATTTTATTTGCTAATCCGGGTTTTTGTAGGCAGAATTAGGAAGGCCTAAGTTATTTTTTTTTTTGTGCAGCAATAATAAATCTTCCTTTCTTTTTGACATTGCCGTAGTCGGGTAAAAATTGTTCTATGTCCGGGTTTCGTGCTCCAAAACCCGGGGTTTTCACGCGTCTTGTCCGGGGAGTCATTTGTAAGATATGGCAACCCTAGTCATACCAAAATATAATATGTAGGTATACGTAGTGAGAATCCCCAGTTATACAATATCTAAACCAGTTTTACTAAAATGTCAACACTCGGAACACCCATTCTCACTCATTCTGGTTTTCCCACCACTGGCCACACCTCCGTCGGAAACCCTACGTTATATTTGCAAATTATACAAATATTATATCAGAAAAACCCCCATTTAATACTGTGAGATTATTCTCCGTTTCCCATAGAACTTTAGCGTTTTGTTCGCAATGATTAATTAATTAATTAAATTGAGTCATGACTTGTTCAATTATTTCTCGCTTACAAAATAGATTCATCGTCATATCTCGTAAACATTTTGATCTGAAAAAAATGTATGAAAAAAGTCATACTATTTCATGCCTATTTCAGAGTTTCAGTAACAATACTCTTTAGTAGGTGTTCAGTTAAGATGTCCATTTGGACTGGACGTATGGATAAATATAATATCCGTTTGGTAATCCAAAGCTAGACGACGTCCACGGTCGGCTTTTATATCCATGAAATGGACTAAAACAAGAAGAGGAGTTACGCTACTGCTCTAGTGACACGCTCTTGCGTTTCTGGCAAACTGTGGAGTAACTTTACGGTGGACTCAACACTGCACAGTTTCTTTATGGGCGTTCATTTTAAGATAGCGACTCGAATTGGAACTTAATCCACAAGATAAAATTCAAAGAATCGCAATCATCATGTGCATCATGTACATGTAGTTGAGGTAGTAAATAAAGTTCAATCTTTAAATTTGAGCGCCGCGTCGCGTCCCGGTATGAGCGAACACAAAGAAACTGTGTTGTGTCGAGGTTTTCCAAGGAAGCCCTTTATTTTATTAGTATTGTAAAAAACTTAAGTCTTTTCAGAAGTAAAGTTTGTTACACTCATATCAGAATACTTGATTGCCAAAAATCTAATAAAACCAGATGATTGTGAGATGAAAATCGACTGTCTCATGTCTTCTCATTATGCTACCGAATTAAAAAATCCTACACCTATAATTCGTACGTAGCTTAGCAGAAACGTATGATCATTACAACCTTTATAAATTAGTTGTATAATAATTTATTTATAGACGTCACCTCATTAGTACAAGACTGCAAGTGCTACAAGTGAATGAAACCAAACAAAATACCGACAGCGGACAGACTCGAGTGACGAGTCAGTAGCGACTAGCGTTCCCAGCGTACGGTTGCGCCAACGCGAATCTTGTTGACGCGCAAACACGAACACTTGCGCGCAAAATTTATTTATTTATTCATATAGTTAATTATTCACAAATAAAAAGTGTTTATTTAGTGACATAAAGTGAAAAATGAATATGAATTCTCCAAATAATAATCGTAACGGACCAAAAGTCGATTTAAATGCTGTGGAGATGGTGTTTGGGACCCCGACTTCTCCTGTCAGCAGATCTGATATCTACGAGTACCACATAGCCAACGAGATGTGTCAACCGGTGAGTGTTTTACACTACGAGAAACCCATGAGTCTGTGGAGAAACATGATTTATGAGAAACTTTGACAGACAGACATACAATAAAATTCTTTGTTTAATTGAAAAACAAATACCTAGCTTACTGTTTGTCATTTAAATGTACGTACATAATGTATGTAAAATTAGCTGGTTCCCGCAATTTCGTTAGCGTGGAACTATCAATGGAAACGGAACCCGATTTTTTAAAACGGAACACTAAGATATATAGGGTTTTTTTCAGTCAGTGTCCAAACTTTCAGGGGTGAATATACTCTTGAATATAAGCAACTTTTACTATGGGATCAACTTCCCTATTTGAAAAAAAAATCTGCTGTTTCCTACAAAATGCTATCTATGCCGTAGTAGATATGAGGGCCGCGCCGGCGCGCCGCCGCCGCCGCGAAAATACACCGGCGCGCCGAGTGAGCGAGAGGAATAGTCATAATGTGTAATTTCAGTCGGTGACTATGGGCATTATACATATTACTCAAGTCATATAAGCCTTGCTTTAAACGAGGAGACGAACGAGGACATCCACATAAGTGACACCTGCTCTCAGCCGCTATAAGGGGAGTGTCCCGGATCTGTCTAACACAGGATACCCCCCGCGACCGGCCGGTCTACCTCTATAGGGACTTCCAACACAATTAGGGGTCACTCCGGCAAACTGGAGCGTCCCCTCGGCGCCTGGTCAGCAGTTATTCTAATCTAAACTTAGGCCTTTGCATCCGTTAATGGATGATTTATACAGTATTCTCTGAGCGAAGTAACCACTCTTGAAATACTGTAGTGCCTGCGATAGTTGGTTTTTAAATGTCGTATGGTTGCCCAAGCACATACGGCATTCTCACAACATAGTCAACTTAGTCCAGAGGAATGAACTGGTCAATACGACTGGGGCCAACTATGTGCGGGTTTCCTCACGATGTTTTCCTTCACCGTTAGAGCGTCCGTATTATGTACTTGAGATCTGAAAAAGTCTCATTGGTACACGCCACAGCCTGGGATTCGAACCTGCACTCTCTCGAGTGCGAACCAAACGGTCTACCCACTAGGCTACGGAGCTCTTGTATATGCGCAGTACACAAGAGCACACAAGCACTCTCTTCTTTCACTCTCGTAATGGTCCGACTTTTTACTTGCCCATCCGATGCATGGATCACCTTTCCTGTCAGACAATTAGGTGATCAGCCTGCAATGTCCCACGACCTCCTAGTCGAGTGCCAAGCTCTAATCCGGCCTAGCGATACTAGTGGTGGGCAAATGCGCATCAGTAGTCGCTGGACTAATGCAATCAGGTGCAAAAATGGTCAAGCTAACCGTCAACGCTTATAATACAGCCTTGATACCTAACACCAATAAGAGGAAGTTGAAGGGACTAAAACCCCCAACACTCTTCGGTAAAACAAGCGAGGTCGAATATCTTGGAGTGATCCTAGATATTATGGGACTTACTTGGAATAAGCACATCGAGGACATTATGAAAAAGCTAGATGTGCTCTGTGATCCTGCCTAAGACTTGTCAGCTCTAAATGAGACCTTCAGTCGATGGCAATGCTGTGCTTGGTTATACAAAGCTATAGTGAGGCGATGGTCACATATGCGAAGTGTGATAATATGCGACACTACACAGAAAAAAGTTGTACAGGTCAACTGCATCAAAACATTAAATAGTGTACAGAGGCTGGCCTGTCTAATAATCATAGGTGCGCTCTCTTCAGCACCCACCGCTTCACTTGAAACCCCGATTCACCTGACTCCACTTCCTCTGTTCCTTGTTCATATTATCCATAATAATATACTAAGCTAAGAAGGTTGTTCTCAGGGCCATGACGGTAGGTAGGATAAAAAGGGCCTCCACCCTACTCGGGCAACTGCAACAGTCTCTTCTTGAGAGGCCTATCATGGTCATGTCATCGGAAGCCATGATCAATGTACATAGCTTCTAGAAGCTATATCCAGTTTTCATAACTTCTAGGAGGATTGGGTCTTAACTAATGTTCACCTTAAGGACATAATTTGGCTTACGGACAGATGTAGGAAAGACAACCGGGATGGCGCTTGACTACGGGGGCGTGCCACCTACAGGCAGATATGCTTGTTTAGGAGATTGGTTGATCACTAGAGAGCCTACGCATACAGTTATATAAATGGCTTCGACGTCAGCTCTTGAAAATGTGGACGCTTATAAAATGAAAATAGAAAAAGATTACAGTGATTACGCTCTTTGGAATTAAAACACTGTTAACTGCCAATTCTAAAGTAGTTCCTACTTTGAAATTGTATTATTACGTCGTCTTTTTCATCACAACAAAAAGTTTCATAAATTATATTGCATTGTAATTGTATGTTACGCAATAAATAAAGTAAACTACACTTTTTTTTACTACCAAGTACAAACTTCAACCCTTTCAAGGTCACGCCGCCGACGCCGCCGCCGCCGACCCGAAATAGTCGGCGCGCCGCCGCCGAACTACTACCCATCGGCGCTCATATCTATGCCGTACCTACCTAGCTCTTATTTGTAGGAAACAAAAATCTGTCAAAATCTGTCCGTTTCAGAGATAAGCCGGAACAAACAGACATATATAGTCAGACATATAAAAACTATCTACTATCTTTAAAGCATTTAGTGCTAACTTGCAAAGCTGTTAATTTTATTTTACAAACTGACACTTCAATTTGATTAATTTGTATACCTACCTATTGTTGCAATTTGCACTGCTTAAGATAGTTAAATATTAGGTGTTGATAATAAATAATACGGTCTCAGTTCATACAGGTTAAGGTAGATAAGTTATTTCATTACTTAATCGGTTCTTTACTCAAACAATTTTTAATACAAACAACTTTAACTACATAACAAGAATAATTTAAATTCATTTCATACAGCGAAGGTACCAGATGCGACGCTGCATTTTTAAAGATAGCTATTCAAAATTCAACTTTATTCACTACACCAAAAGACACACGTTTCATAATTATGACACCAGTCGTACACTGCAGTTGCACACGTACGCTGTAGCGCTGCAACTTGACATTCGAACTCTTACAAGGAAACGTATTTTCTTAATTAAGTCATGAATAAAGTTTAATTTTTGATACATATCTTAAAAATTCAGCGTCGCATCGTTTATCGTTTCGTTTTGGTGTGATTTGACCCTGAGAGTTCCTCGTAGTAATCGGTTACTCGAGCGGCAACCCGGACTTGAATTGCGTTGATGTCTTTTCGTCTATCCCTAGATAAATATGGGGGTAGTGAAAGTTTACCATGATAATGGATTCCTATTTTCCACTGGTTACTTAATACTTAGTAACGTAAGGGATAACATATTTTCCTTAGGATTGGTCATGGAATTATATCATCCAGAATCCGGAAGGCCGAAAAACATTCATAGCGCGGAAAATGGAAGATTTCGGACAATATTACAGTTCAAGCCTAAGACTGGGACTACAATATTCGGAATTTCTCTGACCGGAAAAAATAGTGTTGTTCTACTTTCAACACTGTTTTCTGCGCTAACACAATAGAGTTCAAAATCGAGCACACAGCAGCAATTTAAAAACTCGGCTCTCGTGTATTCGGTATAAACACAGAGCTTCTATTTCATCCGTCCTTCAGACATAAGACGTTCCTGATAATGTAGTCCGAAGCTTAATTCCTACAGGACTAAAATATGATCGGTACATGTAGTTAGAGTTTATTTAGTGTTAGTTTATAATAATATATAGTAAAAGTTATAAAGTTTTTTTTTAAACAAGCTTTTATTACTGGGGAGTAAAAAGAAACTATCTGAAGACAAAGTACTCATCAAGACGAATCAAACGAGCCCAAACTCGATTGGGTTATGTGGTTTTATTACGGGTTTCCTATGGCCACCTTCCAGCTCCATCATCAGATCAGCTCCACATATATCACACACATCATAATATTGCATTGTCACGCGATTTACATATTCGTACAAAATTTCAGCTCAATCGGAAACCGGGGAGCGGGACAGACGAAACTAAATAAAAGCTTGTAGGTAATATGTATGTTAGTCTTTATGGTATTTAAAGTATGGGCCTATGCAGCCTGAAATATGGTATTTAATTTAATTAATATTATGTTTCTGTAGTACTTATTTGAAGACTTAGTAGTATGTGTAGTAAGAGTAATTTCCGTGGTAAACTGGCTCCAAGGCCATCTTATTGTTTGTTGTATGAGTTTTATCTTTATCATTGTATGTAAAGTTGACTGACCTTTAGTTGCGCAAAATTCGACTTTATTACGACAACTATCCAAATACTATGTTAATAGCTAAGTAGTTAGTACAATTAGCACCTCAATACTAGGCGTTTCCAGTGAGGTGTTTATCGCTCATGAACATTTTAAAGATCTTGACATTTCCAATGTTTTTTGCAGATCTAACTATACTAATAATTTACATATTTTAATACCCAGAAGAATGTTATAAGTTTGACGTCTCTGCTGTGTGTCTGACCGAGGCATCGTAGCTCTGAAACGGATGCATCTATTTTGATTTAGATCTTTGTTAGAAAGTTGTCATGATCGTGAGTGTTCCTATATTGGCTCTCAGAACTATAGTTCGTCATCATCAGCTCTCTCATTTCGTAACAATTATTCGAGAGTTATCGTCACAATGATTTAAATCGTCAATGATTTTAGAACGTGCGCACTGCGCAGTAACTAATGTTCCTTGAGGTTCCCAAGATTATATTTTTCAAATAATACATTGTAAATTTTATATATGATGTTTTTTTTTTTGTTTAATGAATACATCTGCTCAACTGTTGCACGCTTGGTGCACGTATAGAGAAAAATGTCTAACATATTTTCCTTGTTATGTTAACAAATATTTCGTTGCATTTTTAGCTTCTAGCTCGGAGAAGCAATGTTGTTTTCATAATGAAGTTTTTTATCGGACGCGATGGCGTGCAGTCATTTTCTCATTAAAATTCATAAGCGATTCGAATATGAAAGTTAGGAAAACCACACGCCAATTTTATCAATAATATCGCATTTAAGCTAATGCTATCTTAATTCAAGGAAAATTTGGATTCTTGGCAAATAATAATAATTTTACTAATGAGTTACACGGAAACACATACCTGTATAATATATATCCTATACACAATACACATAAATCAATATTCATTTTACATCCATTTCTACATAAAAACTTACATTAGTGCCTGAACTAGGTAATCCTGTGTCAGGCAAATTAACTTGTAAATTGGAATCAGGTACTAATTATTTGCATTTTACTTAATATTTCTCATAAACCTAATATCCGTAGCCGAAATTATCTAAAACTAAAGAATAATCCGAAGTATTGTTATATCTGTAACCGTAACGGATATAATTTTATTCCTGAAAATAAACGTATCCAGATCCGAAATGTCATATCCTAAACGTTTCTTGATTTTAAATTGATAAAATTCTATCTTCTAGTCAACGACCTCTATATTAATTTATCTGCGACCAAGGTTACAATGCTGTTTTGGTACCGTAATAATTACGTGTTGCTTTGCAGGTTTAGTGAGTTCTAAGTTCTAACGTATACCTATCACTACTTTTTAAATTTTGTTTGTTTTAACAGTCTTCTACACTATCTGTCTCTTCTTCATTGCTATTAGTACTCTCATCGTCTCTGCTATTATTGGTTTCACTTCATAGTTCATACTTATCGGATCAAAACATATTATAACATAGGTACAATCAATAGGTACATAGACTTATACATAAGTATATATATCAATATTATAAAGAGGAAAGATTCGATTGTTTATTTGCATTCAATAGGTTGCGAAACTAATGGACAGATTTTGATGAAATTTGTTATTTGTCACAGATATAGATACCTACCATAGGGCATAAATCACGCGAGATTGCTTTTTGCGCGCCGTAGTCACGGGTATTATCTAGCTTTAAATAAAAAAAATATCTTCTAATTATTGTCTCCCACAGAAAATTCTACATCATGAATCCTGCCCATTGAATACCCATCGAATTTCTTTTTTAACCGACTTCCAAAAGTTATCTTAGATATTCTTGATATCTGAGATAACTTTTGGAAGTCTGTTAAAAAAGAAATTAGGTTAAAAAGACTTCCTAATTTTCGGACCGGTTTTCGATAAAAAATTGCGATTTTTGATTAACTATAATGGCCAAGCGGGTATGCTGGTGCTTGAGTTACAACTGGTTTTGTATCGAGTTCATAAACTTTTTTATCTCGTCTGCATCTGTATCAACTATCAAATCAACTTTTCGGTTGGTCGAACTAAATTATACTTTTTTTGTTAGTTTTTTTGTCAAGAAAATTTAATGTTTAGCAAATTGACCATAGACGTATACATCGTATAGACGATGCATGCTGAGGCAAAAACTTTTCCCACTTAATTGGCTGGGGCCAACCCCTTGGAGGGTTGTTTGCAGCCATTTTCAAGATGGCTGACATTTGAGGTTTAGTAAAATCAACATGACGTAACTTTTTCCTGTAGGAAGATTTGTTCAGTCAAATGTAAGCACGTAATAACTAATATGAGCATCCGTAGTTTCGAAATCTGAAACTGGTCATGACGTATTTTCCGATGGTATGCAAGTGGTGACGCACCATTTCCGTGTATATACACGGCGAACAAATTATAGGTACAAGCTACAACTGTGTGCTAACCATTTATTTCTCTGACTCTACATTTCAAGTAGGACCCCCTAAATTAGTATTTTCATTGTTACAACTTACTCACGAGTCACGACTCGAGTCACGTGCAAAGATAATTGTGTTAATCACTTTAACTACATAATTATACAGTTTCTGTCCACCATGACCAGTTGGAACAATTATTAGGAAACAACGTCCACTGCACTTATACCTACGGCGTAATTACAAATAATTTGGACCTCTGTTTAGTTTAGTTTCGAATGCAGGTAATTTTAGTTAAATAAAAAACATGTTAATTGCTATAATAGCCCTATAGGTTTCAGGCAATTATAGGTAGACGGTAGCAACTAACAGGCAACACTCAATAGTAGTAATGGGATAAAAAAAAAATGGATGTGTTGAATGTTACCAAATTTCCATTTTAAGAAACCCGTGGGCGGTAGGAATTGGGATACAGTAATAATGCTTTCATGTAAAAACTACTTAACCGATCACCATGATATTTTGCTTAGATATAGTGACTTTAGGGAAGGATAAAAAATAGGCCATGTTGGATATTTTTTATTGCGGGACAAATTGTTTTGATTTTTTTTAATGATTTGGCAAATAAAAACCATTATTAAAACCCTCAATTTTACACGAAATATTAAAACACGAACTCACATATAGCATATACAGTGGTATTAATAGATAGTGTAGAGACTAGAGAGATAGAGTGGTCAATAACTCACTCTCATATTAAACCAGGGTTCGAGGATATATATCAATGGATATATATCATGATATATATCCGATATATATCCGATATATATCAAAGGACTTTTTATGATATATATCAATACAAAATTGGTTTTTAAAATTTTATATCTACTATTAAGTAATTTTTGGCGTTTGTTACTGTATTTCTACTTCCTAAATGTACCTATATGGCGTTGGAGTAGAGGTAAAACATATTCCCTACTAATAAGTTCTAATCCATAAATAGCAATAGCAACACTTCTACCGGCATTAATGGTGTCAGTCATGTCAGAAAAATTTAAGTTTCTGTTTGTGTTTACTCTATTATTTCTTACAAAGAAAGTAATCGACAAAGTGCAGAAACGATTTCACTTCATTACTGAGTATATAAAAAGCATTAAATGACTTTCGTATTTATAGAATACTAGCTTTTGCGCGCGGCTCTGCCCGCGTAAATACATAATCCCGCGAGAACACTACTTTTTCGGGATAAAAAATATCCTATGTCCTTTCCCGGGACCCAAAGTATGTCTATTGTCTATACCAAATTTCATAAAAATCGGTTCAGCGGTAAAAGCGTGAAGAGGTAACAGACTGACAGACAGACACACCTTCGCATTTATAATATTATTAGTATAAAGTATAGATATCTGTTTATTAAATCATGAATTTTAGGCTGTCTTTATTTTAAACAGAAGCGTTATCAGAACCAAGCTATGATGTGTTGAAAATTTTATAAGTATGTTGATTCGGGACTGATAGATTTTATGTAAAATTTTCGGTTTTTTTTTCGGATGATTTTAAGTACCTAAATAAATAAAACATTAAAAACATTTCAGTTTTTGAAGTAAATACCTCTTTAGCGGCGCTGTGCACTTTTCTTGGGATGGGTAAAAACTGTTAAGGAGCCGTCCATTAATCACGTGATGTTTTTAACAACTTTTTAGACCAGGGGGAGGGGAGGGCCCTCCCCCTGGTGATACGTGGTGAGGTTTTATACTACCCCCCTCCCCCCACCTAAGATCATGTGTATTTTTTTGTACATAGTAAGCAGGTAATGTTTGAAGAAAAACTTTTAACTTAAAAAAACAATTTAATCCAATTATTTAACTATACGAGTAATTTGTCTTGTAAGTATTTAAACAACATTACGAATCTACAACTGATAAGAAAATTAATACACGTGATGTCTCCTTACACCCCCTCCTCCCCTTGTGATACTTGGTGAATTTTTTTTTTGACCCCCCCCTCCCCCTTTAGGCATCACGTGATTAATGGACGACACGCGCTACAGACAGACAATAACTTGCGCGACAGGTCACGTGTCCGGATCCAAAATGCGTAACTTGCAATTGTTTGCTGTCTTAGTTTACGCGAGCATGAAACTATTTAAGTTCGTATTGACTTTTGAACCCAACCTTCCCAAGAAGCCTACCTTTGACCTTAACATTTGACCTTGGTATTTGACCTTTGACTCCAACCATCCCTATCCACATTGACCTTTACACTGAGCTTTACCTCCAACCCCCCCACATAACCTCCCTCCCCCACCCCTCCCCTCCAAGCAAAAATCCCCTCGAGCCATAACTATGCCTTCCTAACCCCCAGACCCCTCGATTGAGGTATCATTAGAATCGGGAAAACGAGCCCTACGTTTTGGCTCCAACAGATTCCAAATTCATGATATACCCCAAAAATCTGAAGTGTTAAATTTTTAATGTAATATAAATTGTCATGTTGTTTGTGTAGGATAGCGCAATAAATGAATTTTGTATTTTACCAAATAAATTATAGGTCTTTTATACTGATAATTAATTAAAGCAATTCGTGCAAAATTATTCCCTAACCATTCCAAAATATCAAAAATGCACAACGTTAATATTTAAGTTTTTACTTCTGACGGCACTCCCGGAGTGCAACCCGTATTTTTTTTTAATAATTAATTATGTTTATAATGTAATACATATTATGCAATTAGTATACATAAATAATACAATAAAATAATAATATGGCTTTCATACGAAATGGATATATATCAACATTTTGGATATATATCGGATATATATCAAAAATATCCGATATTTTGATATTTATAATAAATATCGGATATTTTCGAACCCTGTATTAAACTATGTGAAACCGACATTGCTTAATTAATAACCCAATTAAAATTACTTTTATGTTATTAGTAATAAGTATGTGGTAACTGACCATATAAAAGGTTGTATGAGTAGGGAATTATTGGGCATTCTGTCCCACCTCCGTTCGCTCGCGGTGCATAAACGAACAGGAGTTATTGGGCATTCTGACACACCGAACCGAACCTCCGTTCGCTCGCGCCCTCGCTCACTTCGGTGTGTCAGAATGCCCAATAACTCCTGTTCGTTTATGCACCGCGAGCGAACGGAGGTGGGACAGAATGCCCAATAATTCCTGTTCGTTTATGCATCAACTGATGGTAAATGAAATGACATGCTCATGACATGCACCTCTGTTCGCTCGCGCCCTCGCTCTCTTCGGTGTGTCAGAATGCCCAATAACTCCTGTTCGTTCATGCATCAAGTGATTAAAAATCGCTTCTGATCGATGATTGGATGGCTGAAAGATCTAGCGAGCTATTATAGGAACATTGAATTTCGTATGTTTGAAGTTATCTGTTTATATGAGTCAACACACTGCATGATTATCATTTTGTTATAATCCACTAATCACAGTGGTCGATTGGATTAAACAGCTATGAAATTTCTGAAACAAAAAGAATCACTTAAATTAGAATGTGTCTGTCCTGCAGTTAAAAATGAAGTTAAGCGACATGGAAATTTACTACCAAATACCATTCGCAGTATTGTTTGTGGTCCGTCAAACTGTGGGAAAACAAACTTAGTAATCAGTTTGTTACTACACCCGAATGGTCCACGATTCAGAAACCTTTATGTGTATTCAAAGTCTTTGTATCAACCTAAATACGTCTTTTTAGAAAAAGTATTGGAAAAAGTTGTGGATACATCGTATCACAAGTATAATCATAACAGTGAAATTTTAAGTCCACAAGAAGCCTTACCTAATTCTATCATCATATTTGACGATGTTGCATGCGAAAATCAAAATAATATACGTGATTATTTTGCTATGGGCCGTCACAAAAATATTGATTGCTTTTATCTTAACCAAACTTATACTAAAATACCCAAACAATTAGTAAGAGATAATGCCAATCTCATCATATTGTTTAAACAAGACGAGATTAATCTAAGACACATCTACGATGAACATGTAGGGTCTGATATGACGTGGTCGCAATTCCGTGAAATGTGTTCAACTGTGTGGAGTAAACCGTACAGTTATGTGGTAATCAATAAGGATTGTGAACGAAATAATGGTTGTTACAGAATGAAATTTGATACATTTATAATAGTGGATTAATTTATTCTATAAAGCTTATACGTACCCCACTACGTAGTAGTATAACTTGAGACATCAATCAGAGTAGAATTCTTAACATGGAGCGGAATCTTAAGGAACAAATTGTGAAATCAGCGTCTGCAGTGAAAAGAAAGGTAGAAATGATAAAAAATACTAAAAACACAAATGACATGGCACTGGAGACGATATTTCAACCGATCGTCAGTCCGCTAAAATTATTAGCAAGCAAAACTGAAAAAAAACGTCATGAAGAAGACGAAGAAGAATCTTCAAAATACGGTTCACATGAAAAATTTGAAGAATCTGAGACGGATCTTGATGATGAAGAAAATTCAGATAATGACGACTTTAGTTCTAAAACACCTGACAAAACGCTTACTACATCACCTTCTGAGGATTATGATATCCATGAGAACTCATTTAAATCTATTCAATCATCACCGAGTATCGCAAACGATTCTTTGTCTTGGTCTGTATCGTCTGAAGCGCTGAAAGAAGATATACCATATGGAGTAAGAAGTGAACGAGGAAAACTTTGGCTAGGCAAAACCCGTTTACACGATAATGGAAAAGTTCTGAAAATTAGAAGCCGCTCTTTAAAAAAAACTTCTGGTCTGGCAGAATTGTTGTACAAAAAAAAACCTAATTTAGATATTATTACAGAGGAAGACTTACAAAATTATAAATTGCTACTCATCGACACAAATGCACATAAACGTAACTGGAAACGATCGAACCAAATAAATGGTAATAAAGGGTTCAAATATACTCACGTGATAAAGCCACTATTTAAATTCGCTAGAAATAATACCAGTAGCGTAGAAAGTCTTCAGCGAGGTGAAGGAATCGACATTTTGAAAGAAGTTAAGAAAGACACTGATTTAGTATACTGGAATGATCCTAATGAGTTAGTTGAGAGACTGAAAATATTATGTGCATCTCAGGCAGCTGGTAATACGGGATTAGATAATGAAGTTAATGCCATACTTGAAGAAATGAAAGAAGCTGGTATCATTAAAAAAATGAAATATATAAGGCTGCCATCAGGAAAATTTAGCAGTACTATTACACTATAGAACCTAGCAAGACGGCAATGAATATAGACAAATTTGGTCATCACGTTCATAAGCGTTTACGATTATCTGAATTTTCTGAAATTCTTAGCGATACATTGGTAAGGTCCGATACAGGGGAATTCGATTTAAAGTCATCGAAATTAAAAGGGGTGCAAATTCCAGAAAAAGACGACGAGGCTGTGAATAAAGAATACGTAGATAAAAGTGTCCAAGCCCTTAAAAATGAAATGATGAAAATCCAAAGTAATGTCAGAAACTTTCTCCATAGTTTAGAAAAAGTTACTACTACAAATTTTAGTAAAATGTACTACACAAAACAAGAAATCGATAACATGATTGCAGCAAAATCTGTTCAGAATGAGTAAACAAGATATAGTGAATGAACTACACAGAGGAGCGAGACGAAACTTCGTTCGTCGACATACGGTCATTAAAGGTCTGGATGATTTATGGCAAGCTGACCTAGTGGACTTACAAAAATATTCGTCGATTAATAAAGGATTTAAATATGTTCTCATAGTGATTGATGTTTTATCAAAATACGTGTGGGTTAGACCGTTAAAATCAAAATCTAAAAAAATTGTATCAAGTGCTATGTGCAGTATATTATCAGAATCCACACGAAAACCTAAAAACTTACAAACAGATCTAGGTAAAGAGTTTTATAACGATTCTTTTAAGCATTTAATGAAAACTTATAACATAAATCATTATTCCACATGTTCTGTAAAAAAAGCTTCTATCGTCGAACGAGTAATAAGAACTATAAAATCACGTCTTTACAAATTATTTAGTTTATGCGGAAAATATGAATGGTATAAAAATAATTTAAAGTCCGTTGTGCAGAATTATAACAATACTGTGCACCGCATTACAAAACATAAACCAATAGACGTTAACAGTTCAAATCAAAATACAGTTCGATTGAATATTATCAAAAGTCAACAGCCAAAAAAAGTACGCAAAGAATCGTCTTTTCGAGTTGGCGATTTTGTTCGTATAAGTAAATACAAAGGAGATTTTTATAAAGGCTACACCCCTAATTGGTCAACGGAAATATTTCGCATCATAAAAGTCAACGAAACTAGTCCTCAAACGTATCAATTACAAGACAAACATAATCAAAACATTGTTGGTTGTTTTTATGGAAAAGAATTACAAAAAACTAAATTTCCTGATATTTATCTTATCGAAAAAGTTCTAAAGAAAAGAGGCAACAAACTTTTTGTGAAGTGGTTAGGATTGGGTGCCGAAGAAAACAGTTGGATAGATAAAAGTGAATTAGTTATTTAGATATATAAAGCACATAATCAGTGCTATATCACAATACATAATTATCAATGAAGGAAGGCAGTGGTGTAATCAATAACTTGATAGACCATTTACCGTTTGAGTTGCATTTACCTGGATATCAATTTTGCGGTCCTGGGACGAAACTTCAAAAACGAATACTACAAGGCGATCGAGGAGTTAACAAATTGGATGAAGCTTGCATGCATCACGATATTGCTTATATAAATAAAGATCCTAGTGCTCGACGTAAAGCTGATTTAGAACTTTTGAGTATGGCAAAGAAGAGGTTGAAATCAAAAGATGCTGGTAAGGGAGAAAAGATTGCCTCGTGGATAGTAAAAAATGCTATGAAAACAAAAATCAGAGCTGGAAGTGGTATTAAATCATTTAAGAAAGGTATTAAAAAAATACATGCCCATTTAAAAAAACTTAAATCCAAGGATCATCACTCTGCTATAAAATATGCGTATGCAGCTGCGAAAAAACTGTTTAGCAAAAAGAAAGGAATATGTTTACCACGTATAATTCCACTTCCAAAATGTGGTGGACTTTTACCGCTTATTCCTATTTTTGCGGGATTGTCGGCGTTAGGTTCATTAGCAGGAGGTGCGGCAGGTATAGCCAAAGCCGTAAACGATTCTAAAGCGGCACAAAAGAGTCTCCAAGAATCTGAAAGACACAACAGAATGATGGAAGCGGTCGCTCTTGGAAAAGGATTATATATTAAACCTCATAAAAAAGGAGCAGGGTTATATTTGAACCCATCAAAAAACTAATTAGGCGGCTGCCCAGGCGTGCGCTCACGAATTTAGACATATTGGAGTATGCTGGTGATATTCCATACTTTCGCGGCGTTTACATGAGAGATAAGTTGCCTTTAAAACCTAGAAAAATAGAATGTGGAATTGTAAATTTAGATAGTAACGTGAATCCTGGCACACATTGGGTAGCCTATGTAAAACAAAACAGCTACGTAGAATACTATGATAGCTTTGGTAATTTAAAACCACCATTAGAACTGATGAAATATATGTATAATTTGCCCATAAACTATAATTATAACAGACATCAAGCATTTGGAACAACAAACTGTGGTCATCTATGTATTAAATTTTTAAAAAAATATTGGAAGAAACATTTAAATAATATTAAAAATAAATAAACGTGTCAGTATCAAAATGTCTTTCACTGTATCTATAACCGGGAGCGGAGCCTCTTTGACGACAAACTATTCTCCGACGTTGGAACTTCTTGGAGACTATGAATGTGGTCTTTTGTACTTTTCAACTTTCAACTCTATACCTAATATTGATGGACGAAACAACAAGTTTTATTACGGTGACAATGAAATGATCGAAATTCCTGAAGGGTCCTACGAGCTTCAAGATATTTGTGATTATTTGAAAACTAACATAAAAAATACACTGCTTAAACTAAGATGCAACAATAACACATTGAAAACAAATATATTTTGTTCTAAAGACGTTCATTTTAATAAAGATGATTCAATTGGGAACATACTAGGCTTTGGAATGGAAACAATAAAAGCTAATATAAGCACTGATTCACAGTATCCTGTCAGCATTCTATCAACAACTATCGTGAGGATTGAATGTGATGTAGTTAGTGGTTCATTTGTGAACGGAAAAGCAAGCCATATTATTTACGAATTTGTACCTAATGTACCTCCTGGTTATCGAATAATAGAAATACCAAAAAATTTAATTTATTTTCCAGTCAATCAAACTTCTATTAGTTCCATCAATATAAGACTGTTAGACGCTGATAACAAAGAAATAAATTTAAGAGGTGAAGAGGTCCAATTGTATTTACATTTTAGAAAAAAATGATAAATTTCCATAAAACCCCTACCATATCAAATGTCCAAGTCAGTCCTAAAAGATCTTCTCACAAAGACACACGACAGCAGATAAAAAAGAAGCTTACTAAAAGCAATAAAGAATACCTCAAGCTAATTGGTTTAATAAAATGAATATTTTAAACATATCTCAACAAACCTCATACGACAACAGCATCGAAAGTTTTGAGTATCATTCATACAGACCGTACGTAACAAGTTTCAACAAGAATGATGAAATACGAATCCCCATCAATCAACAAGACCTATATGTGCTGCCTTCGCTCAGCAGTTTGTATATCGAAGGCAAAGTAATTGTATACAACAGAACAACTAAAGAAAAGGTTTCAAATGTACATTTCGTTAATAATCCAGCGTTATTTCTATTTCAAGACATAAGATATGAATTAAATGGAGTAGAAATAGATAAAATAAAAAACGCAGGTGTTACTACGACCATAAAGTCTTATCTGTCCTTAAATGAAAACGAATCAAAATATGCTCGAGTTTGGGGGTGGTCGCCAGAAGGTATAAATAATACAAGTGGTGGAGAATTTTCTGTATCCATTCCTCTAAACAAGATTTTAGGATTTGCGGAAGATTATGAAAAAATTATCATTAACTGCAAACATGAGTTAGTGTTGCTTAGATGTAACACTAACCTTAATGCAATCAAGTTGAAAACAGGAGAAGTTTTGGAAGATATTGTTATAAGTAAAATTATCTGGAGAGTACCTCATATTAAAGTATCTGATCGCGAAAGAATAAATTTACTAAAACAATTAGAAAAAGATCGAGCTATTCCATTAGCATATCGTAACTGGGATTTATACGAGTATCCATTATTACCCAAAACTCGTAAACATACTTGGTCCATTAAAACTTCATCTCAAATAGAAAAACCACGATTTGTTGTATTAGCTTTACAAACCAACCGCAAACACAACAGTGAATTGTCGATGGCGGAGTTTGATCACTGTCACGTACGTGATGTAAGAGTGTTTTTAAATTCATCATACTATCCATATGAGGGATTAAACGTCAGTTTTACAGAAGACAAATTTACTTTATTATACGAACAGTATGCTAGATTTCAACAGTCGTATCACGGACGTCGGTCAGAGCCGTTGATGAGTTTGAAAGAATTCAGAGACGTTGCTCCCTTATTCGTTATCGACTGTTCGCGACAGCACGAAACTTTAAAAGGCTCAATCGACGTGAGAGTAGAAATCGAAACAGACCAAGAAATACCTGATCAGACAGCTGCATATTGTCTGATTTTAAACGACTGCATATTTGAGTATAAGCCTTTGAGTAATATCGTTAAGAAAATATCATGAATAGTAATACAATAATCGTTGACTTACAAGGATTTAAAAATAAAAATAACGACTTTTTAGTAAAAGAATTATGTATAGCCACTCGACAGCATACACATACATTTTATGTTAAACCACCATACCCATTCTCAGCGCTAACCGATGATGAAAAAAAGAATGTTCGGTGGTTAGAAAGAAATAGAGGGTTTCGATGGAGCGAAGGCTATATTGATTACAGAGAATTCAGAAGAATTATTAAACCTTACTTAAAAGACCGAAACATTATCGTAAAAGGTGAAGAGAAAGTGAAATGGGTGAAAGAACTGTGTGATCATAATAATATTGTAGATATAAGTTACAAAGACATTCCAAGATTTAACATTCTGTTCGATTTGTATTGTAAGGAAGAATCGTATAACTGTTTTATTCATAAGAAGTATTGTGCATTAAAAAATGTATTATGTTTAAAAAAATGGTGTTTAGAAAATAATGTACACTTTCAATAAAAAATACCTTATATCTATTGCTTTTTATTTAAATAATTAAAGTTGAATGAAATAGAAATAAAACAAATATATTCACATCATACATACAATTTATTTAAGCAATAATTACGTACACATTAATTTACAAAACAAACCATAACTTATATTATTTTCATACAAATATATCTTACAATTTTATCGACTTATTCATTCTAAAGTCTTGCGACCCTACAGCTAAAACAAATACTTAATACCAAAGTAAACTAAAACCAACTCGTATAACTGTAATTACATATTTTTTTTGATATATTACTGACTAACTTCTCGGTTTGGTCCATTATTTCATCACCGTTTTCATTCACAACATATTGTGCGGATAACATAAAATTATCATCGTCTATACTGTCACAATGTTGCTGGGATCCATCTAAATCAAACACTGAGATCTTTATCAGACGGAAACCTTTTTTGGGAACGCTGTTTACCACAAACGAATGAACTGGGATATGCAGTTTACTTAGTGCACTTTTAGAAACACATTTTTTTCTTAATTTTGCTGGACGACGTTCCCGAATCTTAGCGTTCGGCTTTTGCTGAGCTTTCATTTTTAAAAACTCTTCAGTAAATCCTTCCAAAGGATCTTGAGCATACTGGAAAGTATCCCCATATTTATGTAGGTAGACATTGTCTTCGGATGTAGCAGTCAAATCTTCTACGCGTTCCATTATCTGTAAAAAAAGAAAATATTTAACACCAAATCAGCAATCTTTGGAATTAACGATTATTTTTATGTATTTTAATGACTTAAATCAATAATAAATCAACTTACCGTTGTGTAGTCAGGTCCAAGACTCTATTACCAAAAAATACGTAAATTATGTACACGTGAGTAACTATAATATAAGTTAAGGTTTGTTTTGTAAATTATGTAGACGTGAGTAACTAATTACAGTGCTTATCGACGCAAGAATGAATACTAAAACAAAGTCATCACATTATTATAGTGATTGCAACATGTAGGTGGCATTATTATGAATGAGGACTCATGTTACAAACAGTATCGCGCATGCGCGCGCGGCACGTGCGAATTCAGATTATGTCGGCACTACATATAGACGAACGCGTTGGCCGGCGCGCTGGCCCAATGTGTAGAACGGGCGTTCGCGCGTTGGCGGTAGGTATCTAAATACCGTCTTGTGGGGAGGCGGCATTGGGCCAGCGCGCCGGCCAACGCGTCGGCCAACGCGTTCGCCTATATGTAGTGCCGACATTACTCAAGTAAAGCATGTTTCAACTTGATAAAACTTTACGTTACTTGAATTTAGCATCAGCCTGCAGGTTTGCTTGCAAAATCTATGTAGTTGTGAAATAATAAATAAAACAAATGTATTTAATAAATGATATTTTATTTATAAATCTACATAATTATATACATACTAAATACACAGGTTATGCTACGAAAGTAAATAATACAAAGAATTTCTTAATTAGGTACAGCTTATTAAATCTAGTTAAAAGTTAAATATACTAGTGTGTCCCCATGCTCTAGTTGAAATTTTATCTTTAGATATGACTCTCTTGTCATCATCACCAGACAGAGCAACTTTCTTCACAGCACATGTGTACAACTCGTGTTTTATTGACTTAAATAAAACATTTGTTTTATGAACAATGTTGCCTTCGTACAGAGTTTTTTGGTAATCAGTAACATTGAAATTGCTGACAATATTTTTCTTAATTCCTTTCGCTTTTTTTATTGTGCTATTTATGGTTTTAATACAATATAACTTTGAACGAAGGCCTACAAATTCACTTATGATTTTACCCGCCATTTCATCCTTGAACAAACCAGGAACTTTTTTATTTTGAATGGGTAAATCATATTGATTAGTATTACAAAAATTACTAGTATCAAAGTAAGGCAAAAAATGTCTTTTTATGTCATCATAAAAATCATGGGTCCGTATATGATATACAAAACTATCAGTGTCCGTGTAACACATTTGTACATTATTTTTATAAAAAGGTTTAATAACAGAGTAATGAAAGTTATACATATGACTTTTTGACAATTCTAGTACGGTAAAACCAATGTATATTGGTTTATCCAAAATTATTTGATCAGGGTTTAATTGTACCGCAACTAGATTTTCAGTAAAAATCGTCGCGCTATGGAAATTTGGACGAGCGATAAGCTTTTGTGCACATTGCCTTTTCTTAGTCACATTATTATTATCAACCCACTGATTAACTAAATGCACATTGACCCTCTTCTCATTATTTTCTAAAGTTTTTCCAAACACACTGTTATTCAAGAGTTTGAAAAAGTCTTGTTCAAATGTTGAGGAACTTTTTTGCCTCAGAGCAGTATTCAAATCAATGTATTGTTTCAAATACGGGCTTTGTCGAAAACTAATCACTCGATGAATTTTCTTTAATATTAAACCATGTTTTAAACATGTTTGCAAGTGAATGTAATGTATAACATACTTAAATTTATCATATAAATTTGGAACTAGTTTGAAAGTTTTCCCCCCGGGTGGAATGCATTTTTCAGAACAAAATGGTAAATCATTATGTAAGTTATGTAAATGTTTAGGATATTGTAAATCCACTTCTAGAATATAACCACACTCTGCATCAATCGGTATTTCGGTTATATTTAATTTGTTGATTTCTTGTTCATTGAGAAATCTAAAATCTGATAATGGTAAATATTGACACATACTATATCCATATAAATTATTACAATCAATATAAGTGACGTAGGAAGGAGATTCTGATGGTTTGTAATTTTCTAAGTAAGGATTATTTGCTTTTGCATGTCTATGAGAGCACAGACATACTCCTCCCCTGATACCACTCTGTAACATGCGCACCATCGACAAGTCATCGATAAGTTCCAATTGTATTCCTGTTTTTAATAACATCGCATCAAAAGATAAACTGGGTGCTGTTAAGTAAAAAGCTGGGTCTAATTGATAGTGTTGTTTGCAAGTCTGTCTAAAATTTTCAAAGATATCTGCCAGTAAAAGCACATCAGTTTTTAGATATAAATCCGTATAACTACCTAAATCTTTGATTTGAAATGTTGACCAAATTAAGCACGCGTGCTGGTAATCCTCATCAGAAATATCATGATCAGTTAGGGAACTATAAAAGCATTCTTTTGGGGGTAGACTTTTTTCGTCATACCGCTTCCACGAGTTCATATATTCGTATGGATAAATGCCTTTACGAGTGAGTAACTGAAATTCATCTTCATCGGGGAAATGATTTTGTAAGTTTTTAAACATTTCCGGTTTTAATGTCTCTGACAATTTGCTTAAGCTTGTTCCCAAAAACTTAAATGAATCAACGAATCGAAGTTGAAAAAACTGATTATTCGTAACTGGTACAAATTTGGTAAATGAGATGTAGTTTTCTTTTGTTTTAGGTATTATTTTAATATTACCAGGAACCTCACCTAACGCTTTTATAAAAAGATGACAATCATAACCAGCTAAGTTATGAAAAAAAATGGGGACGAATGAAGGGCGTTTATACTGTAAATTACAAAACGGATGCGCAGCTCCGCGGTAACGACCAGTAACGTGACAATGGTCACGGACTTTGTCCGAAAAAATAAAATTTTCACAAATATGACAACGTGTGGCATTATCAAAATCAGACTTATCCGCCGTAGTAAATATCATAGTGACTGGTGTACTAAGTATATCAAATATTTTTTGTACGTCTTTAAGAATCGAATCTACAAACTGCTTATCACAATCAGGTCCTCGATATGATACGTACCGATTGTAACTAGGGTCATCACGACAAACAATATAATAACCAAAAGCTATAGGTAAATGTTGGTGCAATGTAGTCGTATTTTTGCTAGAAGAACAGTTAGCTTCAGTATTGGTTTGTAGCATCGATTCAAAATCTGCGTAAATACAAAAAGGCATGTTTTGTTTTCGAGCATAGTTCTTAAATTTAATTACTGAGCCCTTATTTGGGAGGACAGTTACAACGCCTCCACATAAATGGTTTTCAACTTCTTTAGAAGTACTGAAAAATATCAAGCACAAATCACAGAAGTACAATTTGCTGTGATGAGATGTAACTTGGCTTCTAAACAGTCTAGAAGGTTCTTTGATCAAACAATAATGAGAAGTGTTATTATTTTCTAGATACAACAAATGTATAATTTTCTCGTTGCATGTTTTATTAATGTCTGATTTATACAACGGCCCAACAATAGTTTTACTTTTTTTTAAACCATAAATTATGAACTTAATATTAGGATTATTTTTTTCAAAAATTTTAATGTCATGGAAAGTTACAGGAAAAAACATTCCATTTATATTAAATAATTCACGAAAGTTAGGATATGATGAAATTCTTTCAGGGTGATTTTTAGCTGGATATAAGGCTGCTGTCACACTCCATAGAAAGCAATGCTGATCTTTATTCATAATATTTAAACACGCCTTTTTAGCCTGAATTGATTTGGGTAAACTGATAAAACTCGAACCGCTAAGTGGTTGATATTTATTGATATTAATCTCAATGTATAAATTATTTAAAAATGTCCACCCACTGTCACGATCCTCAAATTCCTCTATACTAGTTTTTAAATAACTAACTGTTTCCAAATATATTTTTTCAAAATCATAATTACCATGTAATATTTTATTTTTGGTTCCAAAAGATTTTATTTCTTGTGAATTATCGTTGAACTTCAAAAACGTCCCAAATAGTTCGAAATTAACCTTAACACATAAATGTTTAATAAGGTTTTCATCTAAAAGAGATTTTAACTTGTTACGAATTTCGAAAAAAAATATATCTACTGAAGCTAACTGAAGTTGATCAAGAGGTAATATCTTATAAGTTACAATACGATTACGAAATGCAGAGCTGACGATTTCTACACCATCACTGTATTCTATTGTCTGACTACTTTTTCTATGTGAATTACTTCGCAAATGACCTACCCATGATTTACTATGTACAGATATGTTACACGTCGAACAGAAAGGCATTTTATTCTATTAAAAAAGGCAATGCTATCAAAACAATAATATAGTAACCGATACTAATGTAAAAAAAAATCAAA
This sequence comes from Glaucopsyche alexis, assembly GCA_905404095.1. Taxonomy (NCBI): domain Eukaryota; kingdom Metazoa; phylum Arthropoda; class Insecta; order Lepidoptera; family Lycaenidae; genus Glaucopsyche; species Glaucopsyche alexis. The sequence goes on along the minus strand of FR990060.1, from coordinate 20,838,584 downwards.
AGGTTATAAATCTATTCTAGTATATTAAAAAGAAAATTAATATCTACTATAAATTGATTAACTGTAAACCTACTTAATAAAATTTATTTTTTGTCACTGTAATGGACGGGCTCCGACTCCTCAAACTCGGTAAAAGCTTGTCCTAAGAAGCCTTGCAGTGCCTCCCAAGATGATGATGACTCGTCGCACTGGAGCTTCACACTTACCAGCGCCGTCTTGTATCGCACATTAGCAGCGTGAGACACGTAGTCCGATTTTTTGTAGATCTTGAGGTCCACAAAATATTCGCCACTGGTCTTCGCAGTCCGACGAGACGTACCCGTAGAAACTCGACTGGAGAAGCTTGATATTATTTCCCCGCCACGAGATTTGGGTTCACTGCAACTAGCTTCCTCAGCCCGCAAGATATTGAATAAGTCCGGTTTCCTTGTTCTGTAAAAATACAAAATTAACATATCATTAAAATAAAATAATCAAGAAAAAATATTAGTAACAAAACAAACAAAATAGGAATAAGTGTATTGCACGTTCACTTTTGACTGTAAACAATTAGATGCCTAGTTTTATCAGACTTCAACAGGATACTGAACTAAGTTTTGATAAATAATAAAAAGTAGGAAATCATTGTATGCAAACTGAATTATGGTGGTTGGGACTGTGTTGACAGTTGACTATTACAAAGACACTTTGTAAGTAATTAAAAACCAGCAGAAACAGAAATAGAATTTCAGCAAACGTAAAGTAGATAATAATCGAACATACCGTGTAGTGATAAATTCGTGCGGCGAGGAGTATTTTCGCTTTCGTTGAGCACTTTTGTCTGATGAGGTGCGGGTCAACTCCAGCGGAGGCGATGAGTCGCGTTGCTTTTCGGGGCCGACCTTCCGTTTGCTGCTTGACGCCTTTGACTTCTTTTTCGGTGCTACCGACACCACAGATGGGGCCTCAAACTCCGAATCGGACCTATTAAAGAAGAAATATAAATTATTTTCCCATCTTGATGAATTAATCACAAAAAAGAATAATAATATTAATTCTATACTCACTAACATTTTATATTCTTTTATTTCTCGTTGAAGTTGAAGACTGGTGCGAAGCCACTTGAAAAATTGTGACTTGTTCCAACGTGCATCGACTTTTATGTTGGAAAAGGGTCTTTGTCATCAAAAAATGTGTAAAAGTTTTCAAGCGCGAGTTGATTAATGTAATGTATGTGCGTATGTTTGTCCGTTTTAATGTTAACAATTACACCATAGCAGTCATTCAGATTGAAATCCATCATCAATGATTGATCATTGCTATGTAAAACATATAAAATATATAATTGTAAAAGACATAAATAAGATAAATATAATATACGTTTCTTAATAGATATAATTTCCTTCGATTTTGACATAAATTTAATGTTATATAATTTTGCTTGATTTTAAATAATAATTAATAATATGGAATGTAAATTTTCTGAAATAAATGGTTTGATTTGATTTGACTGATCATGCATCAAAATTTCCAAAATCTAAGTATCTTTATACATCTGTGCATTTTTTTAAGCACGTTAAATGTTGCATACTTTTATAGCGAATTTAATCTTGAACCAATACCTAATTCCCAAGAAGAGATTAAAATTAAATAAATTATTTTGTTTAAATAAGCAAGTAAATCCGAATATTTAATGTGTATGTGAATTGTGATGATATTATGGTAAATATGAAATATAAACGTTATTTAAACTAATGATGCCTTACTACAACTTTCGACCTTATTATTGATCAATGTAGCTGAATATGAAATAAAATTGAATAAAGAAGAATCTACGTGGCGCGCTCGCTGCGGCGTTCCATTGAAACGCTTTGTAATTGTATCTCTGCCGCTGTTTATAGTAGGGGAGGCGAGTAAGCTAATTTTGTAGTTACTCGAGTGTCATGGGGACCTAGTATATTTCGTAGATTAAGTAATGAGGAGAACAAAATATTAAGAGCATATCTTATGACAGTGGGGCAGTGACAAACTGCAGCTATTTAGAAGTTAAAAAAAGTAATTATATATAAAAATTGTCTTTAAAGGTAATTTATCATTCAATTTAAGGAAACAAACATGTAATCGTCAAGCAGGATTAAACAAAAATATCAAGAAGGCTTTGTTTTTAAAATATGGACTTTAGTTTTTGAAAATTTCAAAGAGTCTTTATATCTTTCCCTTTACTTTAAGTCGTCTGTGCTTTAAATAAAAGCTTCTTTGGGGTCTACACAACGTTCTCTATTTTAATCTAACAATTTGATACCTAAAAATATATTTTTTTAACGCTCCACTCAGATAAGCTGATTTCTATACCACGTTAACTAGAGACATGTGGGAAGCATACACAAGCTTAATCTGACTCTCGCTCGAGTCACTGCAGAAATCCCCTCTTCGGCTCCCCTACTATAAAGCGAGTGTTGGTTTTACAATACGTATGTGCAATATTATATTCTTGTTTGACAGCTTGCAGTTTTTTCCAGATCAGGGATGTGAACTAGAAGCGAGAACTCGATTAAAGAAATAATTTAAGAGGCGATCAGTTTTTACCCTATAAATCCAATAAATTATAAATGAATATTGTGTGTATTAAACACGATTATATTACCTCCAATCAAATTATAAAAATTATCATCCTTTAAATTCATTTACGCACATATAATATGTATAACAACATCAATGTGACAATTATTTGTTTCAAAAATTATTTACAAGCACGGTCTATCGATGTTTATAATTGCTTATTTTACTTAATTATGAATTTGACGCATGGTTTAATTTGTAATGGATAAACCTTATCGAATTTATTCATGTCTTACTGATTATTATTTGTATAACTATTAATTTGAATTGTCGCAACACTATGTTGGGATGGATAACTTCACGTTTCAACACAGGAACATCGTGTGTGCATGTATTCGCGTGCGACTAATAGAGTTACCAACTTTTTTTCTATCATATATAATACTTATTTATCAATTAAAAATATAGTAGATGGCAAAAAAAAGAAAAAATAAAATAATCACGTCGCACGCACACAACACAATACAACGTTATTGGAATAAGATTCATTTTAGCTTGGCTGCATTCTGCTTTACGCAAAATATAGTAGTTTCGCCTACTAATTTTTTTAGAAACATAGTATTTGATCCCTTAAAATAGTAGGATACTATAATATATAGTAGGTTTGACAACCCTAGCGACTCAGTCGGTCTGTTCACGTATGATTTCCCGTCTTGGCTCGTTCATTTGCAACGCGGAGCGCAGTGGTATTGACATCGTGATTTCAGTACATCAAAAGTGTATGGGAAGATAAAGGAATAGTTAAAAGTAAGTGTAGTAGTTATTGTATTCATTATAGATTTAATTCATTACATAATTATTTAAGTTTTGATTTAAATTGATAATATTTTAGTTTTTGAAGACGATTCATTATTTATTACATTGATACATTTTAAAATTAAATAATTACCAATATATTAAATTTATTCGTTTCCCATCAAATATTTAAATGTAATGTGTTACTCTTATTGAATAGTATTTTCCTATATTAGCTTCATGATTTACAAAGAAAAGTTAATGCAATTAGACCAGGCGTACCATGGTATGGCAGGGATGAGTTATAAATTTAATTGAATAATGTAATATAATATGAATATCTACCTTATTCATAAAACACTATTACACTTTTACGTGTGTTGTTTGATGGAAAAAAATATATTTATTTTTTTCAGATGCTTGAAAATTAGAGAAGTTCATCAAAAATTACAGCGGAACGCAGAAAAAGGATTAGACCAGGCATTATTTAATTGTAAGTAAATTTGAATCTAAATGTATCTAGTTTATTGAATGAGGTTTATGTAGTAGATACATATTAGAGGTAATTATTTAATCAGAATAATAATTAATAACCAATAGTTATTTTAATAATAACAAATTTAAATATAAAAATTCATAATATATTTCCTGTAAAACTGTTATTGCATAATATAACGTTAATATTTTCGAGATTATTTGAATGCCAATAAGTCAAAGTTATTACTAGAAACATAATTAATCCATAATTTTTAGATGAAACATTACTCAAACATCCTCAATCGTCGTCGTAGTTTGAAAGTACTCGTGACTCTAAATGGTGATTATTATGTAAGTGTGGATGTACTATCAGCAAAGCTGCCGCTCGACCAGGCATAAGGCTATTTTGGCTTGGCAACCATAACATAACATTCGGTTTTCTTTTTCAGATCGGATGATCAATGACGAAGAATTCTACATGACACAAACGAAGACATTATTTTGTTTATTTGTATAAATTCATAAAAACTGGTGTTTATTATTTACTGATAAGATCCTAAATTCCTATCCCCTGAAATGTAAGCTTAAACATACTAAACATCATAGTGTGTTAGTATATTTAAGCCGAGGTATGTTTTTTGGTAAAAAAGTAGGTGATCTTACCATGGGCCGTAACCGATCACGAGTTAGGAGTATGATCGGTGCGTGATCTTACCCACGGTAAGTGGCACACTGACACACCGAAGTGAGCGAGGGCGCGAGCGAACAGAGGTGCATGTCATGAGCATGTCATTTCATTTACCATCAGTTGATGCATAAACGAACAGGAATTATTGGGCATTCTGTCCCACCTCCGTTCGCTCGCGGTGCATAAACGAACAGGAGTTATTGGGCATTCTGACACACCGAAGTGAGCGAGGGCGCGAGCGAACGGAGGTTCGGTTCGGTGTGTCAGAATGCCCAATAACTCCTGTTCGTTTATGCACCGCGAGCGAACGGAGGTGGGACAGAATGCCCAATAATTCCCTACTTGTATGCATAATATATACTAAAAAATTATTAGATTAATGCATTTGGAATATAGCATTGGAAAAATTATGTTATTTATTTGTCGACATGAGTCTTATGAATTTATTTTTAAACATCCGACGAAAATTGTGCGTTATATACTCGTATATCCTTTGTATATTGTTTATATTTGTCCGTTTGATATATCCTTTTGTCCGTGGCATCGTAAACCGGAAGAACCGATTTTGATCAATTTTTGTTTGAAAGCTGACATAATCGAGAGTTTTCTTAGCTTTAATTCATGATCATTAGCTCGCTCACTACTTTACAATTCGGTAGTTACTTATGACTATTGAAATTCAGATTCATATCATTAATATTAGTCGTAATACATAAAGTAGGATTTTTTGTGACTTGAATAATCAAGGCCAATGGCCATGTTCGCGAGTCATACGTGGAGCTTTCCCAAATAAGGTAAGCGAAGGCGATTAATATTATTAAGATTGTAAAACCTCATCGATCAACAGTAGCTCACAAGAAACAAGGTTCTACATATCAACACTCTTGTAATCTAGATGTCGCTCGCGACTTCGTGCGCGCAAAAGTTAATTTCGCTGAAATCGTACATTTTTCCGCGATAAAAAGTAGTCTATTCATTCCCCGTGGTCTACTCTACATCTGTGCCAAATTTAATCAAAATCGGTCCTGTAGTTTCGGAGCCTATTCAATGCAAAAAAAAGCAAACAAACAATTGTTTGTTGTTATCGAGACTGGATTGTAACTGTATTATTGCAGATTTTAATAAGCAGAATCGCCCTTCAGCTGTGTGATTATGACGAGCCGCTCTCACAGTCATGACTCATGAGTCAGGCAATATATCAGTTCTCTTGGTACTCGAAGGCTTGATATAACAGACTCATTAAAACCTTTGACATAGCTAATAGCACAGTTTCTTTTTGTAAAAACTTCGGAGTTGTCGGAGGTAGACTCGTGTCGTGGGGGGGAATTCCCACATGCCTCCGGGCCACTCATCCCGGGGGAGGCGTAATGTCCTGTCCTCTGCAAAAAAAAATAGAATACCTGCAAACGGTAATAATGTAAATACCTAATGCTGATGATGATAATGCCGATGATGAAGATGAAAATGAAGACGATGATGATGATGACAAAAACAACGCGGAAGGTACCTGAGCTTATGAAGTCACACATAAATAAGGTGCAATATCTCACAACTCAAGGCGCCGCGCCGCGTCAGGTCGTCGGCCGCTGTTAGCGCCCACGCCGGAACCGTGACTTTGAACCGATTAAATAACTATGCAATATACATAAATACTCTGTTTCAGAAATTTAAACTGTAAATTTTCAAGCCAGGTTTGCCCATTTGCTCTTCCCGAGGTTTTTTTGTTTAATTTAACATTAATTCGAAGTTACAGTTTTATCTCTATCAGTGGCGTAGGGTTCCTTTAACTCCATTCCTATCTACTTCACTTACCACTTACCTTTTGAAGACCCTCGTCCAAATCCCTACTATACAGGCTAGGGCTTCCCTGTGAAGGAGAACCGGCCTTCGCCACTGATCTCTATAGTATGTAGATTAGTCTTAAAGCAAAAACACGTTGACGTAACAACTGAGGCTGGGACTATACGATCCGGATTCCGTAAGGCCGGGGAAAATTCAGATAACGTGTCGAGTCAAATATATAACAGCTATACGACAAGTGTCGATACTCGACACTTCGAATTTCAACTCTATTGTTTTTTCAATGCTCTGACTTTTCCCCGGCCCCCCGCATTCCGTTCATATTATAGTCCTAGTCTAACACAGTATTATAGACCTATAATATAACTGTAACCTGCCTATAATGCTACAAAATACCATAGTATTATAACACATTCATTTTCATGAATTTAGTATTTATGCTTACATACGTTTCGTTACGTTATACGTAGTAACTAGGATTTTTTTTATTTAAAATAGTAACATGCAGTGGCAGAAATATCATGATATTTTTAAATTTTTCATAAGTAAAAGTGAAGAATGTTTTCAATACCAGTGCTCTTATGCAAAAACAATTTACAAATACCTGCCAAGTGCGAGTTGGACTCGCGCACAAATGGTTTCGCACTCAACGGCAAAAATTGAAGTTTGTTGTATTTGGGATACTTAAATATTATATTCTGTTTTTAGTAAGTATTTTGTTATTAGAGCGGCAACCGAAATACACCTCTGAAAATTTCAACTCTCAACTCCGACTACCACGTATAAGGAAGATACAGATATAGTGACAGACAGACGGACGGACAAACAGCGAAGTCTCAGTAATAGAGTCACGTTTTTACCCTTTGTTACGGAACTCTAACTCGGCTACGGAGCGTACAGCGAACCATATCCGGAGACCGAATCCGGTGTCGCTACACACGCACGGATTTGGTACGGAGCGTACCAGATCCCCTGTACGCTCCGTACCAAATTCGTGTGTCTGTACTCTGTAGACACCATTAGGTATCTCCGTCTGTAATTCTGTATTTAAATGACACTTCAATTTCAATCAAAATACAATTACCAAATATTACGTATAAAATATTTTTGTTTACAAAAAGATTACATTGAATGATGGATCCTGAACAGACTAACAGAGTATTGCAATATTGAACTAAGGTTATTCAGGTTATTTCTTATCAACTTTTTTTTATAAATAACTAATAATCGTTTTTCTACTATTAGGAAATTTAACATACAATTTAGTGTATAGGTACATAATGGCTTAATAACATGAAAAACCGGCCAAGTGTACTCGCACTTGGACGGATGGAGGGTTCCGACTTCCGAGGCGTAAATACGGAAGCCTTAACAAATATTCAAGGAGCGTAGTTAGTAACTGCGCGGCGGGCGCGTCACCTTCAAAGCCAGTTCGCTGTACGGCATTACGAGAGTGTCCATGCGTAGTTAGAGTTATCAGGTAATTATGTTATTTTTCTTTAAGAGTGCGCTAGTCAACGGCTCGAACTCAGTGCTGCGCGCGGGAAAAATGCTTGTTATTTCACCTAATATTGGGGAAAAAATGATATACCCATAAAATAGTAATCTATACTTATAAGAGAAGCTATACTGCGCACATTTATGCAGCTGTATAAAGTATTTTAGAAAAGGCGTCTTCAAATTACGCAAATCGACACTCAGCTGTTGGTGATTTATGAAAAAACTATATAATATTTTTGTACGAAGTAAAATTATCTCAATTGCTGAATAATCGAACTGTGTCGGTATTTGCTTGCTTTTTTATTATCATTCTTAGTTTAATTTTTATTTACGTTCAAAGTTGCGCTAAAAATGCGATGTTTGGAGGCTATTATCTTCTAGATCTAGACTAATTTGAATTTCAGAAATATAAGCAAATACCGACCTAGATAAGTGTCATAAAAATCGATATTACGCAAGAATTTGGGTCTATAATGTTTGATTTTGGAGTAAATCACCAACAGCGTTTGTATGGAGAAAAAACCGACTAGCGCAGCCTTAAATTAGGCAAATGTTTAGTTATGCATACTGAATGTCACTTAGTACTATTGTAACCTAAGGTTGAATTAAAAGGTTTATTCCAATAAAAATACACTCTCACAAGAGGAAAATAATCGAAATAATTCAAGCCAGTAAATATACATAATATTATCAGTTGGCTCAAAATCCTGTCATTTTCTTGTAGTTGCATATTTTGGCAACGAGCTATTTCGTCGGGTTTTTTGTTGACGCATGGAACATTTTCATTTTCCTCAACAGTAATTTATTCATGAAAATTTAATTATATTTCCCACTGAGAATAATTTATTTTATTAAAAACGTTGACTCAAACATTGTTAGGTAGGTACGTTTAACGTTCGGTAAGCGTTCGGTGGCCAAGTAAAATAAAAAATAAACATTAATTATTAAGCATACTTATTGCCTAATTGACAACATACACAACTTCCATCTTCTATCTACCCCTACAAACTACACCTACTACCTACCCTACAGGCTACATGCGATGTGTAAAAGAGTACAAACATGGTACATAAGAGTTGAAGTATTATAATTAAAGTACCTCTATTAAACAATAGTGGCTTGTGTTAGGTTTATTATATCTATACTTATATTATTAAAGAGTAAAAATTTGTTTGTACTTATATTTGTTTGCATTGAATAGGCTCCGAAACTACTGGACAGATTTTGATGAAATTTGGCGCAGATGTAGATTAGACCACGGGGAAGGAAGTGACGTGGGGTTCCTACAACTCCGTTCCTATGGGCTTCACTTACCGCTTACCTTTTGAAGGCCCTCATACAAATCCCTACCTATTATACAGTATAGGGCTTCCTTATGAAGGAAAACCAGCCTTCGCCACTGAACATAGGCTACTTTTTATCGCGGCAAAATTTCGGTACCCGCAGGATTTCTTTTCGCGGTCACGATTTCGCGGGCAACATCTAGTTTTAGATAAAAGTAATTATTATTTAGTTCATATACCAGAAGAGTAGAGGATTTAGGAAATACAGCTGTATAGCGATTAGCGAATTAAAAGCAGTGAGTAGTGAGCAGCAAACAGCCTGATAAATGTCAAACGTCTGCTCATCAAAAATCAGATGGTCACGGTCACGGTCACGCGCACACAAACAGACGGCCAGACAGTGATAACTAAATACATCTAAATACATGTATAAATACATCTATAAATACATCTAAATACATCTATAAATACATCTAAATACATGTAAATACATCTATAAATACATCTAATACATAAAGTATTTGGTTTTTGAAAAATAAATTTTTTTCTATCGGGGACAAGGAAATTGGCCTCGTAAAAGTTGATTCACCCCTATGCGGCCAAACTTTAGTTTCAAATCAATTGTCATAATAATTATACGTGAAGTGAACTTTCAGTAAAGTTCTGTGAGAATTATGCAACCGGAGGAATTTAAAATTTGGCCGGTAAAGTAAGTTTATGTGGAGGACGGTGTGTAGAAAGCTAATATATTTTTAACAACACATAAAAATAACACTACCGTGCGTTTGATAGAGCTATACAGTTTTGTTACATGTAGAGTGCTGAAGGTTCGTCAGTCTAGTACACTTCTCTTATAACACAAGTCACAACATTTACATAGGTATTATTTATATGTAAGAGGGAAAAGAACCCATATGAAGTTCAAACCTACAAATTATATGAATTCCTATTGGGAAATTTCGAACACTGGGCGACTACGTCTAGATATGATATATGTACTCGTGTACATACGTGTTCTTGAAACCGTCAACTGGCAGTTTTCCAGGATTTTTTTCATTTTCATCTACTATTATGCGGTTATACAATGTTGTTATTAGTTACTAGTAGTTACATACGATAGTATCGAGATTTTACCAACTCATTGTCGCTTGTTTCTTTGTCATTTTAAACATTGAAATATTTTTCGTAATTTTAGCACTTTATCACCGTGATATTCTGTGTATGTAACACATCCATGCAAAGTTTCATATTTCTAGCACTAACCGTTTGGACGGTAAGCCGAAAACAGACGGACGGATGGAAAGGGTTCCGAGACGAACTACGGAACCCTAAAAAGGGTTGAATGTGCCGACTTCCAGCCTTACCAGATGTAACTCGTACCTAGCAAGCGCCGAAAGATTAAGGACATCTCTTAAGGCAAGGTCTAGGCTCAGAAACAAAATGATTTACACTACGCGTATGCACATTGTAATAAGATTTTTTTTGCGTAGCATTATTTTCTATATTTATATAGCAAGTGTTAGTTAGCTAGTGTTAGCAAGTTAATTTTAAACATCTTTTGAAATATTGTACAAATCACAAAAGTTTTCGGTTAAAATTGAAGTATAATAATATATTATGTATTAATTATTTAACAAAAAACATGTAGGGTGATTGGTGCTGCACAATATTTTACGTTTTAGGAGATTGTGTGATTTTAAGAGGTGATTTTATGATTTTTTAATTCAGGAAATACTTTTTTTTTCAAAATGTTCAGAACGGTTCAGAACCTGTCAAGGATTGTGTACTTTATCCCATATTTTTTTCCACTACGTAATTGAACTCTGACTAGGTAGACTAGAGGGAAATGACAAAGTAGGCTTTGACGTCGCCTTAAATTATAACGATAATCCAGCTATACACAGTGGTAAGCACTACCTGTCACGGCATAGTACCTACATCTTCACCTGCTATTGTCTTTCCGCTCTTCTATCTTCTGTAATAATGAATTAAAATCTATGAAATTTGGTACATTTTCAGCATGATAAAGTCATTTACTGATTGTAGATATTTAAAAAATATATGCCACGCAATTTAAACTTGAATACTCGTTTGTGGTCGTGATAACTGGACAGATGCAAATTAATTAGTGTAGCGTGGACTGACCAGTGACCTACTTAATAATAACACTGGCAACAAAAAGCCCTGTGTGTGATAGGGACTAGAAAAAAATGGCAACAATTAAAAGACTAAAGTTTGGAAGGTAGAGAAGAATTCGCTTTGAATTTTTGTTCTGTATGTTCAACGTTTTCTTCCTTTCTCTATTAAATTGATGGTAAAAGATGTAATTATAATAATCAGGACACTGCAATTTATTATACGAGTAGCTTTCTATTCGTTCATAACTGGCCTCGAAAGTCAAAACGTGACGTCACAAAACCTTCATTTTGACGTCAAAACTCCGAACCTACTTGTTCGCCCCTTCGATCAAGGTTCGCCCTGTTTCTACGTTGCGTAGAGTTTCCGTACTTTCATGTGTGAAATAGGTTGTAAGCCCAAGCACGAACACAATATTCATTCAATTATGTTACAAGTACTTTGTTGTACAATTGACATCACCGTGCTGGATCTACTGTCTCGTATTTAACGTGAACGTGATTCACGTTGGCTCTGAGCGATCACGTCAATGATGAATCAGTATTGTCTGGTTCAATGGTTATAAAATTTCTTTATGATCACAAAGCTTTATAGATTATTGAAAGCATCGCAAAAATAACAGCGTATCGAATCATCCCTTTTTGTTTCAAAATCTTCATAAGTTCAATCAGAACTCCCTTGGGGATAAAGCTAGGGGTGTGTGGAGATTTCTACCCACTAAAACCCCTCGGTGATCCACTTCAACGCTATTAGAGAGCTCTGAGTTCCCATCGAAGTACGCCAGTGTCGAATCATCTCAATCATCTACAGATAGTTTTAGTATTTATATTAGAATCTGTCGGATGTTGAAAATGGTATAAAAGTATTAAAGATTTCAAGAATAAATAACCAGCGAAAGCTTACGACGCGATTGAACATTGAAGCCTAACCTAAAAAAAGAATTTAATTGGAACAAGCTGCGAAAATCCCCAATGACTTGCGAGTTACGCACTGCCCCCACGCACTGTTTAATGTTTATCATCTCTGTGAGTGTGTGCCCTATATTTCACAATTCTCGTTAACCGTCTGAATTTTGTACCAAGTGTACAGTACTGACTCACACACTGGGATTCCCTAGGGATTCCTAATACTCTTAGAAATTGAAGTGACCAATAACAAATTAACAAACTTTAAAATGTATGTTATTAATTATTATTGAAAATAATATTTCGCAATCATGGCTACATCAGAAGGTCCATCCTGCTAATTAAATCCTGCAATAATACAGTTACGATCCAGTCCCGATATGTTAAAACTGCAGAATGGTATATGCGCATAAACGTCAAAACAACGTCAAAAGTTATGATTGGTCCAAAGTACAAAAATCAGTTTATTATATCAACATTCAAGACGATTATATATACTATATTATAATATTATAAAACTGAAGAGTTTGTTGCCTGTGTGGTCTCGGGCTAAAGAACCACCCCATCTCCTTCCTATGGGTGTCGTAGAAGGCGACTAAAGGATATCAGCCGGATTAGAGGACAAACATCTTCCTCGCCCGCTTGGGCTCCGGTAACCGTTTCATGGCGGTATAACCATGTCTATATTCTGGAATGCTCTAAATGCCACAACTGATAGTGGGCAGCAGCGCTATTAGTGAAAAGCATTCCAGTCTGCGGTCACCAACCCGTTCGCCAAGCGTGGTGACTACGGCAAATCCCCCCCTATGCAGCACAACCCAGATTTACGGCCCCCAGTTCCCGGTTGCTGCGCTATTCCTGGCCACGGTACCGGCCACGGTAACGGCGCGGCGGGGGGTGCTAAGAATCCCCGGGCGACGGCAGGGTACCACCTCCGAAAATTAGACTTGGCTACATATAACGGACGCTCTCTACGGCTGAACGAGCACGTTGCTGAGCTGGAAGTAGAGTTAAGTCGTATTAACTGGCACATTGTGGGGTTATCGGAGGTCCGAAAACAGGGTGAGGAGACGATAACTCTCGATTCCGGTCACTTGCTCTACTTCCGAGAAGGACATCAACCATCCCAAGGTGGCGTCGGTTTTATAGTCCACAAATCGCTTAAAGGCAACATTGTAGAAATAGGTAGTGTGTCGACAAGAGTGGCATACCTTGTATTGAAGATTACAAAAAAATACTACCTAAAGGTAATCCAAGTGTATGCCCCAACATCCGCACAGCCTGACGACGAGGTCGAGGCCATGTACGAAGACATAGCGAAAGCCATGTCTGGTACTAATCAAAATCAAAAAAGTTTTATTTCCATATGGGTTACAAAGTAACGCTTAAAGAATTGTCCCTACTTGATGCCTACCACCGGTTCGGGAACTAACCCGGCGAGAAGAACCGGCGTAAGAAACTCGCACGGGGCCATCTTTTAGCAAAAAGATGGAAAATTGTTCTTTTAAAAAAAAAATTGAAGTAGTTTACAATTTGAAAACTTAGGTCTAGGTATATAATATTGACAAAAGTCAGATACATATTATAGTACATAGAAGTAGCCTTGCAGGTGGTCATCCTATTCCCAAGGTGTTCGATCGTCAATAAAATCATTGACCTTATAATAGGCTTTTGCACACAAACGTTCTTTAACTACTTTTTTAAATTTATTAATGGAAAGATTTTGAACGTTTTCTGGGATTCTATTGTATAGGCGTATACATTGACCTTTAAATGATTTGCTTACTTTACTTAGTCTGATCACCGGTATATCTAGCTTGTGCTTATTTCTAGTGTTTCTACAGTGATTGTCGCTTTTAGTTTTAAAATTACTAATATTCTTTCTAACATATAATACATTATCCAAAATGTATTGAGAAGCGACGGTTAGAATACCTATTTCTTTAAACTTTTCTCTCAGAGATTCAAAGGGGGACATTTTGTAAATTGAACGTATTGCTCGCTTCTGCAGCACAAATATCGTATTAATGTCTGCGGCACTTCCCCATAAAAGGATGCCGTAAGACATTCTACTATGAAAGTAACTAAAGTAAACAAGTCGCGCCGTGTCTTCGTCAGAAATTTCTCTAATTTTTCTGACTGCATATGCTGCAGAACTGAGCCTATCTGCAAGATTAGCAATATGAGGACCCCACTGTAATTTACTATCTAGTGTTATACCTAGAAATACAGTGGTGTCCACAAGATTCATTTTCTCATCATTTAATAGTATATTGGTTTGAACTTGCCTAACATTGGGCAATGTAAACTTTAAACATTTTGTTTTTTTGGAATTTAAAAGTAAGTTATTAACATTAAACCAATGTACTATTTTTGAGAGAGTACTATTTACCTCGTCGTAGTCTGACTGCTGTCGCTTCACATTAAAAATTAGTGAAGTGTCATCGGCAAAAAGTACTATCTCGTTATCATTATCTTTAACAAGATAAGGTAAATCATTTATATAGATGAGAAAAAGAAACGGGCCCAAAATAGATCCCTGTGGGACACCTAATTCTATTTTGGTCCCAGTGGACTTTTTACTATTTATCTCCACCCTTTGAGTTCTATTGTTAAGGTAAGAACTCAAAAGTTTGAGTGCAGAGTCCCGAATGCCATAGTGGTGCAATTTTCTGATCAATGTAGCATGCTCAAACACAATCAAAGGCCTTGGAGAGATCGCAAAATACACCTAATGCATCCTGTAACCCCTCCCAAGCTTCAAAGATACTACAAAGAAGACCTATACCAGCATCCGTTGTGGATCGACCCTTAGTAAAACCGTATTGATTATTATGTAATAATTTGTTTAAATTAAAATGCACTAATAACTGTCTTAAAATAATTTTTTCAAATATTTTACTAAGAGTCGGTAGAATTGATATAGGCCTGTAGTTTGTCGGATCAGATTTATTTCCTGCTTTGAATAAGGGTATTACCTTGCTATGCTTCATTAAATCAGGGAATACACCACTTTTTATACATTCATTGAATATTGTCGCTAGATAAGGAGCTACGATGTCAATTATTGATTCAATAACTTTTGTAGACATGCCCCAGAGATCAGCAGTATTTTTAATATTCAACAATTTAAATGTGTTAATAATATCTCTGGAGTCAATTTCTTTAAACTTAAAATTGACATCACATTCCTTTACATTATCTCTGAGTAGTTTTTCAGCAGCTGCAGGTGAGGAATTTAAATTTTTTGTAGTTGAGACCGGAATGTCAGCAAAAAACTTTTCAAAGACCGTCACAACTTCCAAATCAGTAGTAATTTTTTTATTTTCAAAATAAAGTTCAAATTCAGAGCTACGACAGGTGACGTTTCCAGTCTCACCACTAATACATTCTACACTGTTGTCATGGGCGATTTTAACGCTAAAGTGGGAGTACAAGAAAGTGGCGAGTCGAAAGTAGGTCCCTTTGGCTATGGGCACAGAAATCACAGGGGGCAAATGCTAGTAAACTTTCTCGAATCCAAAGGACTTTTTCTGATGAATACCTTCTTTCAGAAAAAACACCATAGAAAGTGGACCTGGCGAAGCCCCGATAACGTGACGAGGAATGAGATTGACTTTATTATTTCCGATAAGCGCCATGTATTCAGGGATGTCTCCGTGATTAACAGGTTTAATACCGGAAGTGATCACCGATTGGTAAGAGGCAGCCTGAGTATAAATGTCAGTGTAGAGCGAGCGCATTTAGTAAGGTCAACTCTCAGGCCTACACGGCCCCAGGTCGAAGCAGGCTGCGAAAGCTTTCAGCTAGAACTCCAAAATCGATTCGCCATGTTGGAAACCACGAAGGACATAGACCACACCGCCAACAGTCTAGTTCGTGTCATCTGCGAGGTGGGTTGTAAGTACTTTCGTCCAAAGAGCCATGGACGCAAGTCTATGCTCTCCAGCGAAACTCTGGAGTTGATGAGGAAGAGACGAGAACATATAAATGCTACAAAATTTGAGCGTCAAGTTCTCAATCGGGAGATTAAAAAGCAAATTAGACGCGACACCCGCCGGGCGAATACCCAAGCCATCGAGCAAGCCATAGTGCGAAATAAGGGCTCGAAGATATTCGCTAAGCCCAATAACTCCCGTTGTCACTTGACGAAACTCAATACTCCACAAGGCACTACCGTCACCTCGAAGCCGGAAATCCTCGCTGAAGTCGAAAGGTTCTATGGGGAATTATACACCCAAAAAACAAGCCCACCCCAAACCCATCATGCAGATGACCCACGGGCCAGACTTACGCGCCACCTTACAGATGAGCTTCCTGATGTCGACATGGGTGAGATTAGAATAGCTCTCAGTCAGCTTAATAATAACAAAGCACCGGGAGATGACGGAATAACCACAGAGCTACTCAAGGCAGGAGGAACACCCGTCTTGACTGAGCTTGTCAAGCTCTTCAATTCCGTCATCCACACTGGCACTACCCCGGAAGCATGGAGCAGGAGCATAGCGGTTTTGTTTTTCAAAAAAGGCGATAACACGCGACTAGAAAACTACCGCCCCATTTCACTCCTGAGCCACGTGTATAAGCTGTTCTCGAGGGTTATATCGAATCGTCTTGCCCAGAAGTTTGACGACTTTCAGTCACCGGAACAGGCCGGGTTTCGCAAAGGCTACAGCACTGTGGACCACATACACACACTAAGGCAAATTATACAGAAAACCGAGGAGTATAATCAGCCTCTCTGCCTAGCGTATGTGGACTATGAAAAAGCCTTCGATACCGTCGAGACCTGGGCTGTGCTGGAATCCATGCAGAGATGTCTCGTCGACTGCCGATATGTCGAGGTGTTGAGATATCTGTACAAGGCCGCAACGATGACCGTCCAAGTACAAGAACAGAGTACAAAACCAATCCAACTGCGTCGAGGAGTAAGACAGGGAGATGTTATCTCTCCAAAACTGTTTAATAACGCGTTGGAGGACGTTTTCAAGACGCTCGATTGGAACGGACGGGGACTGAACATAAAGCCAATACATCTCACACCTGAGATTCGCAGATGACATAGTCATTATGTCAGACTCTCTGCAGGACCTGGAAGAGATGCTGAACAGCTTAAGCAATTCTTCAAGACGGGTGGGTCTCGGTATGAACCTAAACAAAACTAAAATCATGTATAATGAACACGTTCTCCCGAGACCTGTCGTCGTAAATGGCGCTAGTCTCGAAGTTGTGCAAGAATACGTATATCTTGGCCAAACCATTCAACTCGGGCGGCACAACTTTGAGAAGGAGGTGAGTAGAAGAATACGCTTGGGCTGGGCTGCATTCGGGAAGCTCCGGGACATCTTTGAATCGTCGATCCCACAATCCCTTAAGACCAGGGTCTTTGATCAATGCGTTCTACCGGTAATGACATACGGAGCCGAAACGTGGACACTCACCGTAGGCTTGGTTCATAAGTTTAAGGTTGCTCAGCGTGCGATGGAAAGAGCAATGTTAAGGGTATCTCTGGTGGATAAAATACGTAACGACATTATTCGCCAGAGAACTAAAGTCACCGACATTGCTCAATGAATTACCACGCTGAAGTGGAAGTGGGCCGGCCATGTCTGCAGACGGACAGACAATCGATGGAGCAGACAAAGTATTAGAGTGGAGACCACGCTTAGGCAAACGTAGTGTAGGACGTCCTGCGGCACGATGGACCGACGATTTGAAGAAGGTGGCTGGCAGCGGATGGATGAGGGCTGCCCAAGATCGGGATGGTTGGCGCTCATTGGGGGAGGCCTACGTTCAGCAGTGGACGGCGATAGGCTGATGATGATGATGATGATGATGATGATGAAGAGTTTGTTTGTTTGTTTGAACGCGCTAATCTCAGGAACTACTGGTACGAATTGAAAAATTATTTTTGTGTTGGATAGTCCATTTAACGAGGAAGGTTTTAGGCTATATAACATCACGCTGCGACCAATAGGAGCGAAGAATTAGTGAAAAATGTGGAAAAAACGGGGAAAATTATTAATCTTTGAGGGCTTCCGTTGTTTGTTGGATCGCGCTGAACTCAAGAAGTGCTAGATCGATTTGAAAAATTATTTTGTGTTGGATAGTCCATTTGTCGAGCAAGGCTTTACGCTATATAACATTATGCTGCAACCAATGGGAGCGAAGCATCAGTAAAAAACGTCAACAAATTTAATTGGCGGTACGAAGTTCGCCGGGACAGCTAGTAATCAACACACAGACAGTTCAATAAAAGGTTAACACACCTCTGTATAACACTAACCATGACATGCCACAGCGCTCAATATTGTGGATATAACCTGATTTAGGTTACATACCGAAGATTGTGTAGACAGGTTAAATGGCATTTAATAACAGGAAACATGTGAATATAATATATGTAAGTTTATAAGTTATAATTATAATCAAGGTTAACAGAATATCCTGCCCGTCCGTACGCCATAGAATATGACTTCTGCAGTAGGTACCTATAAGTGCCAGTAATAAAGCTTAATAAATACTTGATTTTAACTTTTAAGGGTTCTTTTAGGTTCGCTCTGTCCGTCCGTCCGTCTGCCTGTCTGTCTGTCTGCCCTTCTTACTTCTGTAGACAATAATTAATACATATTATAAATTATTGAAATATGGTACAGACTTACAGAGATTACGTATGGTTTTTTTGGCATCATAAAATTATAGTACCTAATTTTATATTTTAGGGGTGGCCAGCCATATGTACATACAATATGTGAAGTGGGGAATTTCGCTTATTCTACTCTATCGTTGAATAGGTATTTTTAAATAAATGCGAGAGATGTTTTTATACAGATAACCATTTGTAAGTCGGTCCTGGCTGATCCTGGCATTTCTAAACTATTATAAGTAGAAACTTGAAACTTTCTATGCTGATAGATAATGCTTAATACTCTTAAGGAAAAATATATTGAGCGAAATCGGACAAGATTTTAAAAATATTTATTGCACTGACAGCTAATAATGACATGCTCTTGGTTAGGTTATCTATAGCTACTTTAAAACTAAATACTCAGTTAGCACTTATTTAGACGATGGCTGTGTTCCGCGGAAAATAGCGCTAGCAAAAAACGTAAAAAGCGACCGCTAGCATTAAATAAGCAAAATTGCGAATTATGTTAGCAGTATTGAAGTTAGCAAGCGTGTCCTGGCCGCTGTTTTTTTTTTCTTTAGAGCTAGCAAGCGCTAACAAGCAAGCGCAACAAGGAAAATAGCTTTCCGCGGATCACAGCCATTGTAATGCTTTCTCGCTCTTGCGAAGAGAATTTTGGCCTGAGTCTTGACCAGAATCTCTTCATCTTCTCTACTTCTTAACTCTACAATTTATTCCAGCATGCCGACAGTCGGCGCGACGACACACCGCCGTTCCAGCCGCTATTAGAGCCGGCAAGAGACAAGTCCACACCACCATCACAGCCTCTGTTGGAGCCGGCAAAAGACAAGCCCACACCGCCACTCGCTGGTAAGGCAACATGTAACACAGATTGATAAATACGACATCTTTAAGAAAACCCTGAATTGTCAAACAGTGAGGAAGCTGATGATAAATCATAGCTAAGTACACTCGCGATCATGTCAGCTTTTATACAAAAAAAAACTAGATGAAAATAGTTTCATTTCTTACTTCGGCGGGATTCGAGCACCAACGCGCTCCAACCACTAGGCCACAGAGGTCGTCAAAAAGATTTGACAGTGTCGTGATTCGTGAATCACATTTCGTCGAACTATTACTATGATCTATCTGTTTGTTACTTTTAACATGATTACAACACAAATGACACAGAACAGGCTCAGAAATATTTTCCTACTTAGCATCCACAGGAAATCCTGTCCAGTTTCAAGTTTTTTAATAATTAATGATAACTACGTGACGCTTTTGCGTTTTTTAAATGTCGGACCAGTGTTTATGTGATTTACGATTTCCAAATACAAAATACTTGGGCGATTGATCATCATCAAGACGTGTCTCCTGCATTCTGATTTATTTTATTTTTATTCATAGATCAGATATTTTTATATTGTAATTATTTTTATTCGTTGTAAGACGAGTCTCATTATTATTAATTAGGAATACTACGCAAAGCTAATCGTAGGGGGCGCCACCTAAATTATATAACCTAAACATTGAACAAGTAATAAAGTGTCAAGAGTGTTTTGTTTTAAACTTTAATTTTATTGTAATAACTAATGAATATTATTTCATATTTACTCCTATTTTGCAGACACAAAGTAAGAAAAATCAAATGCCAATTTTGTTTACGTCAAACTGCAGTGGCGCCTCTAGCGGAATAGATTGGCAGTTTTATACCTAATTGCCAAATTTTCTGTTAAAATGAATATGTTACTATAAGTAATGTCTATTCCTAGGACCACTTATTTTTATTCTGTTATGTTTACCCGCAGGTCCAGAGATAGACGACCTGGGCGACACCCGGTCCAACACCCCCGACCCCTACCCCGGCATCGACGACGGACTGCTAGAGAACAACAACAACAACAAACCAGAAGGACATGAAGGTACCAACAAACGTTTGTTGTGGAATTAGATAACAATGGATAACACCGGCAAAGCAACAAACAGTTTGCTTGTTGGACGCTATCCCACACGATTGGGAAGATAGGAAGAGAGACGTCTATAAAGCTAGCATTGTAAAATAAGCAGAATCTATCGATTATGAACTAAAAATGTAGTGCTAATTGAGTGCTAATTAAGTGACGAGTTTCGAAACCTTTAGGTACAATAACCTATACAATGCTATTTTTAATTAACCCTAGAAAGATAATCATGTTGGGAGGTACGTTAAAGATAATCTTGCGCTTCTCGAGCGCACGATATGTTTAGGTCTCTCTGTCACCTGAAAAGCTTCTTATTCAAGATCAGCCTGCTTTGGCATACAGTTCATACTTATTATAAGTAATTAAAATCGAAACATTGTTATAATTATTTATTTTACGAAAAAAATAACACAAAGTTTTTAACCTCTAAGAAAAATTAACAAAAAATATGTCTTTTTTTAATAGGATATAATTTCTCTTTGTGAGATCGTAACAACAAGTATTGCTTATTGCAACTTAAAATTAATATAAAAGTATAAAAAAATATATCTTTGAGACTAGTACTAGTACACTAAGTGCAGTCGACACACACATCTTTCTTGTGTTCGCTACAGATGCATTTCTTGCATTTCGCGCAAGTCATTTTTGACATCCGCCTTTTTTAGATGTACATAGGTCACAATATCACGTGATTCTCCTTCTTCTTCGTCGCTCTGAACGTCGTCCTCACTCAAATGACCCTCTTCTTACTGATCACTATCCTCACCAGCAAACTGGATGTCATCATCACATTCCTCATACAACGCATTAGTTATTTCCTCCTCAGCCAAGTATCTATTCTGTGCCATGATTTCCAGATCCTAAAACACATAAAAAATTATAAAACATCATAAAAATAATTACAAATTAAACTTGATGAATACCGCCGAAAGTTACACAAAAGATAATCATGCGCTTCTCGAGCGCAACACCTACCGAAAACAGCCAAATCCAAAGTACTTACCGGTGACATGCATACGCCCTGCTGTAGCACTTGGCGACAACTGAGATTACCTGCCGCGACAGGATCGGGAGCGCGCTATTTAGAAAGATACAGCTATATATGTATTTTGCGTGCGCCTCTGAGGCGCAGATTATCTTTCTAGGGTTAAGATCGATTCTGTTCACTTTACATTGCTAGCTTTATAGACGTAAAAGAGAACCACCCCTAAAATTAAAAAATATGATTATTTATGATGCCAAAACCGCAACCTATACACATATAAGTATACCGAATTTCTTCTTCTTAGTTAGGTACTGAGTGAGACAAAACAATAACAATATAACAAACCTGAATTATACCAAACATATAGGTAACAAACAGCTAAATTGCTTAAGTGGTTCGGTAATTATCGTCATAGTAGTTTAGTAAACTTTCAACTAACTAGTCGCTTGTGTAAACTGTAAACTGTGAGATGTGAGGGAAACACAGCCTGAGTTTACTCTGAATATGATTCATAAATTCTATTTAATTCTCTGACATGAATATTTACCTATAATCATATTATTACAATCATCAATTTAGTTGTATATTGCGCCTCATAAAGTGAGTCGGTTGAGTTTGTTTCGCCGGTTTTTCGTGACAATGGTCCGCGATAAAGTGATTGTGACTTTGCGTAAGTTTTTTACTATACAAAAATTCAAACAAATTATTTACGGGCAAAAAATAAGCATACTTAGGTACCTAAAGAAAATACATTCATTTTCTAAAAAGTTATATCAATAAATAAACCTTAGGATTTAGGTTAATTATTTCCTTTTATTCAGCTGAAATTTCAGTAGGTAATCATTTTTTGTTTTGGCGTGAGAATCTAGTACAATAGCTGTAGGTATACGGTATAGGTATACCGTATACCTAAGGGCGTTGAAGGGCGCCACGTTATTTTGATTAACATTCAATAATTATATTATAAAAGATACGTGGGAACAGTTACAAGATATTCTTTTAACGGGCAAATGGCCCACCACACTTACCCACCACTGCGCAACTTCTGTGAACAGTGACGGATTAAGACTACTTGATGCCCTAAGCAATCCACGCCTGTGGGCCCCCCTATCCGTAAGTCAACTAGAAACGGTCATTAAACCTTTACCGCCTAAAAACATTCGTTTTTTGGAAAATAAGCCTTTCAGTTTTATGGGTCAAGAAAAATAAAACTAAAAGTACATTAAATACTAGTCTATAACCTATTAGAATCCATGGGCTCATTAGAATAATGGGCCCTCATTTTTCTTTCGTTTTACCCCTTTCAGCTTTAAGCCCTGAAAGACTGTGTAATGCGAAAAAAATACAATTTTCTATAGCCTAACGCTGAACGTCGGTACTGAATTTTATAATATTATGTTCTTTAAGCCAAACACGAGCGAGCGAAGCGAGCGAGCAATATTTTTTTCCCATTATACAGGTTAAAAATCTGTTCAAACGTTAAACTAAAACACTAAATAACGATGAAATTCAGAAAAATACCATACGATTAACCAGATGAAACAGAATATCGGTACTAAAATAATTTAATATATTTTTCATGTGAAACGCAAGCGAGCGAAGCGAGCGAGCAAAATTTTTTTCCTATTTAATAGATTAAATCTGTTTAAACTTTAAACCCTAAAAGACTAAAAATATGATGATTTTGTAATTTCAATTAAAGTATAATTTGCGTAATTTTTGATGTTGCATAATAGATGACAAAATTAAGTTAGGTTTGTTACATAATATTTCACACTTTTTTCGTTGTACATAATTACAAAATTTTGTGATCAGTGACGTGCCCAAAATATTGTGCTATACGTACGAGGCACGAAGTATAGATATATGTATACTTCGTGTTCGAGGTATCTATACTTCGTGGTTCGAGGATTCGATGGCACACGTGCCATAGTTTCACGATTCCAGCAGTGCTATTCTATAAGAACATTTTCAAATATCTAGCCAGCTGAATCCGCGGCGAGTGTCAAATATCATATACAAATTTGACACTCACCGCGGATTCAGCTTTCGAGATTTGAAAATGTTCTTAGAGAATAGACAGGCTGTTTTAGGCTATTGATTTTATTGTTTTTTTTTTAGTACAACACTCTTTCAGGGTTTAAAGTTTAAAAAGATTTTAACAGGCAAGGGAGTCAAAAACATTTGCTCACATTCTCAGTTTGAACGCATATTTACCTAACATAAACACATATTAGTACAAATTAGTATCAAAGCTCTGTTTTAGGCTGTTGATTTTTTTTCTAAAATAACTTCAAAAAATCATCTTTCAGATAGGGTTAATGGGGCGGCAAAATATGTTAATTGCCCTGGGGCGCAACATTTCTAAATACGCCTCTGTATATGGGTCAGATCTCTGTATATAATATACCAGCCGGCCCATTTGGGGGGGGGGGGGGGGTTTGGACCCCCTGAATTCCCCCCTGCCTACGCCCATGACGTCTACGTTTTTAACAGATCGGACTCTATGTATAATATCAATAAATTATCGAGCCTATCTTGTATCATCTTTCTACTTTTTTCATTTTTTAATATTTTTAATTTTTAAAGGCATGTATTTAAACTTGCGACAAAACAATTAAATTTTGGATGTGAAAATACCCAATATTGAATACTAAATTACCAAGTTGGCGAAAGAATGTAAGGAACAAAAAAATTACTAATCTGGTGACTAAATAATACCACTGAATTTTCCAAACTGGCAGACAGATTATGTTTTAGCGACTAAATAACCATCTTGGCGACAATTTGTGAGTACACATTTAATTTAAGAATAGGCACATATATTTTCCCTGATGTAGGTAACTCAAAAAAACATACAAGCAGCGAAACGAGCGCACACAAAAAAAACATAAAGGAGCGTACAAAATTCCCAATTTTTTTTTTCTCGGTTTTTATTAGGGGGGTGTAGATTATTGTGTAGATTAATTTTGAAATTTAGAAATGGCGGATATTATTTTCGTAAAATTGATATGGGTGTTGTTTACCAGGTTTTTGGGAGTGCTGGATACAAAAATGACATTTATTTTGAAATTCCAATAATGCCCGCCAGGCATACTTAATTTCATAAAAGTAATATGGGTGTCCTTTTATTGGTTTCTGGGGGTACTGATTACAAAAAAGTCATCCATTTTAAATTTCCTTAGTAACCCAACAATCTCATATTTTCTTCATGAAGGGAGAAAATGAAATTTAAAAATCCTGAATTTTCCAACATTTCTATAGATTTATACATCCGTCGTATCTCAATGTACAGCATTACTTCTTTTTTTATAAAATTGATTCTATCTCGGAAACGGTGCATCCTATTGAAAAAATAATGAAAATTTCGCCCCCCTTAGAAACCCCGCAACATCATATTTTCTTCATGATGGGAGAAAAAAAATTTCGAAAATCCTGAATTTTCCAACATTTCTATAGATTTATAACATCCGTCGTATCTCAATGTACAGCATTACTTCATTTTTTATAAAATTGATTCTATCTCGGAAACGGTGCATCCTATTTAAAAAATTATGAAAATTTCGTCCCCCTTAGGAACCTCGCAACATCATATTTTCTTCACGATGGGAGAATTTTTTTTTCGAAAATCCTGAATTTTCCAACGTTTCTATAGATTTATACATCCGTCGTATCTCAATGTACAGCATTACTTCTTTTTTTATAAAATTGATTCTATCTCGGAAACGGTGCATCCTATTGAAAAAATAATGAAAATTTCGCCCCCCTTAGGAACCCCGCAACATCATATTTTCTTCATGATGGGAGAAAAAAAAAATCAAAAATCCTGAATTTTCCAACATTTCTATAGCTATAAACATCCGTCGTATCTCAATGTACAGCATTTACTTCTTTTTTTATAAAATTGATTCTATCTCGGAAACGGTGCTTCCTATTGAAAAAATAATGAAAATTCCGCCCCCCTTAGAAACCCCGCAACATTATATTTTCTTCATGATGGGAGAAAAAAAAATTCGAAAATCCTGAATTTTCCAACATTTCTATAGATTGATACACCCCTCGTATCTCAGTACAGCATTGTCATATTTTTTTCTATAGTCGCTTCTATCTCAGAAATGGTGCATCCTACTGCAAAAATAATGAAAATTTGCTCCCCCTTATTAACCTCGAAATCGGATATTTTCTTCATGAATAGCAGAAAAATTCATGAATCCTGAATTTTGAAAAATTTCTATACATAGCTGGTACCTTGAACTACATAACATACTGTAATAATAATCATCAATTCTAATTAGCATCCCCAAGATCTTTTAATTTGGTATTCATATTCATTTTCCGAAGATTGAATATTCTCCATTTTGGAAAATGAAATTGGAAGACAATTTTGTAATCAGAACCCCCAGAAACCGAGAAAAGGACAAGCTTGTTAATTTTAATAACAAAAATTTACGCCATTGTGGAATTACGAAACAGATTTTATTTTCATATTATTCTGCACTCCCAGAAACCTAGAAAATGACACCCATGACAAAGAAAAACATACTCCAACAGTATCCAAAAATAGGATTTTCCGTAGCCTGCAAATTGAATTTTATTTATACAGCCATTAATTTATCAACCAAATCTGGTTTTATAGCTGCTTATATGGTATAATGGTCACCAACTCGGAAATTAAGTCACCAACTTATAAACGTCGGAGCTAATTTGGATTAAATTTCGCCTCTTTTTATCAACCGACTTTAGAATTTTTTGTCACCCGAGTGTTTTCGCCAGTTTAGTAATTTAGTCGCCAACATATTAATTCGCTGCCAAATTCAGTAATACAGTATGCTTACGTGCAGCCGCCAACTTATTTTTTGTTCGCTCGATTAATTATATCCCATTTTTAAAAAGAACGTGCCAAAGAACATAAAACGCGCGAATTTTCAAATTAGGCCTAGAAATTTTTTTGATGTGGTTTTTGGTGACGTGAGACATGATGTCCTAAGGACGAATTTTTTTTGTGCTTATTCTGGTGCCCCCCCAGACGTGATGCCCTAGGCAATTGCTTAATTTGATTAAGGGTTAATCCGTCACTGTCTGTGAACCAGAAGCGACAATGGTAACCAACCACAAAAACCCTCTCATATGATATCAAGGGTGCCCGAGGTATAGGTTAAATCTGTCTTGGGACCGTCAACAAAATTCAAATCAGAAGAAAGGAAGGAAGAGTAAGAAGTATTCCAGTTTCCCTGCCCAAGCAAAGCGGGAGAGAGCCAAATTCTTATGACCAGAAATATCATAACTAGAAGGGGAAGCACCACGGGAATAATATGGAATTTATTAGGCTTAACTAAATAGATGTTATCGTAGTAAAAAATTAAATGACATTTATTAATAATGGCAAAATAATATTGGATTGTTTCCAATAGTACTTATGATAAAAAGTAAAAACGTTCGAACGCACGGAAATTCCTCGCGCTACATTATACATACGAGATCATCTTAATACACGGCCCTAGAAACACAATGGACGCTGTTCAAAATTTCCATTCTTTCGTCATGCCAGAGATCACACTCCCAGGCCCACTTGCGCCAATCCGAGTTAAAGTTAACCTTGGGTTAAAATATCATGCTTTTTTTTTCACAAATACGAAGAACGAGAGAGATAACATGATTTTTAACCCAGGGTTAACTTTAACCCGGTTTGGCGCAGGTGGGCCCCAGAGTATGTGATGCGCAGTTTGTTCATATTGAACAATCAGTTACATGATAAGGACGACTTTGACCGCGGTTTCCGATTTGGTTATCATAGTAACCACTAACCAGGTCGGGGCTAGTGGTCGGTGGTAGAAAACATAGATACAAGAGCCTTTGACGACCTCTGTGGCTCAGTTGGTTGAGCGTGTGGGAGCCGGAGGTCGCGGGTTCAAATCCCGCCGAAGGAACAAAAAGTTTTTCTGTGTTCCTGGGTCATGGATGTGTATTAAATATGTGTATATTGTAATAAAAATCTTAAATATGTGTATAGTATAAAAGTATTAAATATATTTCCGTTGTCTGGTACCCGTAACACAAGTTCTTCGAGAACTTACCACGGGACCAGATTGACGTGGTGTGAAGCGTCCATAGATATTATTATTATTATTAAAGAGCGGTTGATAATGGTCCAAACAATTAAGTTAAATGTTATAAATTATAATAAATACATGTGTGCGTGTGCACAATGCGTGTGTGGTGTGCGTAAACTCTTGGAAAATTTTGGTAGCTTAATATCATCCATCATGTAGAGATGGGTGGACGATTTAGGGCAGGTACCGGGGTAACAGAGCTTAGCTCGTAGTTTTCAATAAATTAAAAAATAAAAATAATCACAAAAATCCGAATTTCCAAACAATGTAAAAATTACACATTGTTGCGGAGACCGCAGTTGTAGGTAGGCAGGGGTGATGAATTATAACATCATAATCGAATTATTTATATATTTAGTATTAATATGTACAATCGAACCACATCTTATTTCGTTCTTTGGCTATCTGACATCACAAAACATATATAGATAAATTGACATTAGTTATTATTCTTAATATTTGAATTATGAACATTCGTAGAGGTTGTATAATTTCTAAACATACCCCCGGGCGTTGAAAGGCTTGTCTTTCAACCACATGTTAGAGCTAATACGGGAAATAGGCATATTAGGTTAAAAGCCCTGCTCCTTAATGACCATCATAGCATCTGTCTTTGAATCATTGTGGATTTACCTCCATTTGACACATTGTTGAAGCTTAGATTTCATTCTTTAGGTACTCCATCTTGACTGAAAATGCTGTCGCTATTGTTTCATGCGCTGGTAGCGATCAATAAAATTAGGTGACTGCTGTTGGACTTCGTAGTCAGGCAAAGAGGTTAATTAAATACCGATAAAAATTGTTGTCATGACTTCAGAGGATTATAATTTGTGGGTTCCGCCGATCATGGCTTTAAGATCTTGAGCTATTCAAAGTATGTATCGCCTCTATTTCTGAGAGAGTTGTGTAAAGCTCTTTATAAATAAGTTAACAATTTCCTAAACCTAAATTATAAATCATATTAAACTGCTTTACACCTTGTAACTAACGTCAACCAAAATGAGGAGTGTACGCGAAAATAAAATAAATGTTAATGTCCTCATTGGCAATGTCCTCTCCTAAAAGTTGCAATCATCATTTAAAGACTTTAAAAGATCTTTGTATGCGTCAATAATATAAGTGCCGTTACGTTAATAAATATTAAATGGCTTTTTTCTTCGCGAAATTAATATATTAAAGGATTGCTCGTTAAGTCACCGGAATTCTATGTGAACAGCATAATTAAAATAAACCAAATAAATATTATAAATCACACAATAAATGTATGAAATTATTATTTTACCAGCCTGCAACCGTGTTTCTAACAACTATTCTAACGACTAACACTATTATAAAATTGGGTCATTATCGTCGACACCTACATTCTCAAAAGACAGCCGTTAGAAGTATCTAATATTTATAAAAGGACTGGTAAT
Organism: Glaucopsyche alexis; assembly: GCA_905404095.1. Classification (NCBI taxonomy): domain Eukaryota; kingdom Metazoa; phylum Arthropoda; class Insecta; order Lepidoptera; family Lycaenidae; genus Glaucopsyche; species Glaucopsyche alexis. The sequence continues at coordinate 20,809,360 of FR990060.1, read as the reverse complement.
ATGGAAATAGTGTATAATAAGGTTTAAAGCATCTTTATCTTATTATTCAAAATTAGAAGATGCGAATCCTTGCAACAGGCGAGGTTTGAAAAACGAAAAAACAAAAACATAAAACTTATAAACACATGCAACGGTGCGAATAAGTAGAGAAATAATAAGAAATTGTTAGAACTCGACAATCAATTAAATAATATAATCAAATAACTAAAATATTACTGTACATCGTGGCGAGGCTTAAACTTAACGCCTTTACGTACCAATTATTGAAATTATTGATATATTTTTGCACGAGAAAAGAAAAAAACATAATACATAATATATAGTTTATAAATGCGCAGTTTCCGAAGGATATGACCTAGCTAGATCGTTTTTTCCCAAATAATAATAATAAGACTTTTAAGATTTATTCAAAAAAGTTTGGGCATTATACTACACAACTACATTACATTAAGAATTAACTTCCTGCATACTAAATTTCATGGATCTACTTGCAGCCGTTTCCGAGATTACGATTAATATAAAAGTATAAAAGACACTTTTGTTAGTTTCAGACGAGAAGCCGGACGGTTCGTCGGACGGCACGCACCCGTTGCCGGAGGGGGACATGGGCACCGACGACGGTAAATTGTGGCCATACGACGAACCCGACTTTGCATACGGTGAATGGTCGCACATTTAGTTGCGCGCGCAGCCAGGGGGAGGAATCACTTCATCCTATTGCAGGATACTGAATGGTTTTTGAATTTATGGGGGGTAGTTTTGGCTTGGTTTGGCTTTTGATTTGGCTAACCCCATTGAGGGATGCTTTATTTGTCCCTAAGCTGACTATTATAGGACATAATATTTGCGATTTGTCGCTGTATGTCTTGGCCCTTATGAAGTAAAAGTAACTAAAGACAGAATGAGATGATTTTACGAAGCATCTTATTTAGCTCCATGTACTTCTAATTTGCGACAAAAAAGTAGATTTTTCCAGAAAGGGAATTCTTAATTTGCTCTACATAGAGTTTTTATTTCCATATTATTCCAATCACGGGTCAAAATTAGATGATGATAGACTGATGACTATGCAGTCTACATCAAAAGAATCTAGTGTCCGTTATTTTTCTTCTAATTAATATTCTATCCTTTCCTCGTTGAAGTAGGGATTTGTAAATAAAAATACCTCGTACCTGATACCTCCCTCTGGATGCGTGTACGACACTTGAACATGTTGAGTCTTTACCCATTTTTTTATCTAATAGCAAGTACACCACACTCATTCGTCTCTTGAGTAAGTTTTACATCATAGGTACGATCAAAATTCAAATATATTATGTATGTTTATTCAATATTTCGTCTATGCATGTATTTTTGCATGAATTACAATAATATTTAATCATCAATTGCATGATTTTTTTACTTTACGTTTGCATGTATATTACTATGAGTACCTTATATATTGATCTTATATTTTTAGAAGTTAAACAATATTTTACTTCCTACTTGACCCTATTAGTATGTTACTTTGAATAAACGTTGATGATAAGCATCAACATTCCATCTAAAGGCAAGTGCGTTTACTATTGTGAATTGTACGTTTGTCGTTTACTATAATATTGTTATATAGGTATTAACTGCATTATTAACATAAGTCCAATGCATATTATGACGCATCCAAATACCATGTAATAGTCAGACTGTCAGACCGACATAGAGCGAGAGTGGCCTCGCATTGCCAAAAGCGACGTCACAATTCTCAGTGCAATACAATTTACAAGAATTATACATCGTTTGTTTTGTGTTATAGTCGCGCCCGCTATGGTACAGTTGACTAAATGAAGTTTCTAAGAGCTTTTCCAAGCCTTTTATACCTAGAACCTTTGGGTGCCTAGTGCTTATTGCCTGCCTTACGTTTTACCTACCTAGTTAATTTACTTAATTATTATTAGCCAATTTGTAGTCAGTATGAGATTCCTATGATATTTATATATTTTGGTTTATTACAATCTACATTTATTTGAATTCCTCTATGAATTTCTTCTTTCTTCATCTATATTATTTAATTTCTGATAAGTAGTAAAATTATAAGTAATTATTATGTAATATTTTTACTTGCTCTCTATCTCGAGTTTTTTATCCCTCACACCTCTTTAAAAGGTTCCGGTAACCTAACTTTATTCTCTGTTCATGCCATACTTAACTAGGATATTATATATTCTGTCACAGGTGGTGGATTAGAGCCTCGCTTCGGGGAGGACGACAGACCCATCTCACCAATGATTCCTGGGGTAAGAATCGAACCTAAAGGTAGCCTTTGATCTATGCGGCAAGGCGGGATTCAGCAAAATTTTAATGACAAAAAAGTCAGAATTAAAAGGGGAAGCACCACGGGAAAATTAAGAAAGAAAAACTACAGTGCGATTCAAATAAGAATAGGATAGGGTTTCTTGCCCCGCGCGAGTTTCTTACGCCGGTTCTTCTCGCCGGGCTAGTTTCCGAACCGGTGGTAGGCATCATGTAGGACATGTCTATAAGTGTTATATTATAACCTATATGGAAATTAAAAGTTTTGAGTTTGATCGACTTAGCGCCATATAGTTTCGAATAAAGACTATTGCGGTAATTAAATTTATGTTTAGATAGTTTACTACTATTTTATTTTATTTAAATTCGATGCAATGACGTTCGTATTCATACTTATTGAAACGCATTGTACAAAACTAAATAATGACTCGTGTAACGTAATAAACAATACTCAGAATTGTAAATAGAGCCCTGTATTTATTCAGAATGCATTGTGATTCCAGTCGATTCCCGATGTGAACACGTACCAACAGAAGAAGAACCTCGCCCAGGGCATGATGGACCTCGCGCTGCTGTCGGCCAACGCCAACCAGCTGCGGTACGTGCTGGAGTCGTCCACGGCGCACCCGTACTACTACCCCAGCCTGACCTTCATCACGCTCAGTATTATATTACAGGTTGGTTGCTCTAAAATTACCGAATGAATGGGTAATTCTGGTTAAAACTGGTCGGAACTTCCCAACTGGCGGCCTCAAACTAAAAGGCGGCCAAATGACAAAAAGAGTCTTTGAGGTAGAGCTAAACGTGGGATTATTTTGAAATTGATGCTAGTGATTTTGTATAAACAATTGTTAATGTTTTCGTGAATGTCTTATGACAACATTAACAATTGTTTATAGAAAATAATAAGCATCAATTTCAAAATAATCCCGTGTTTTTTAGCTCTACCTCAAAGACTCTTTTTGTCATTTAGCCGCCTTTTAGTTTGAGGACGGCAGCCAAGGCATCCGGAACTCAAATGGCAATCTAATCCAACGAAGAGGAGGAACCACTGGAGTGTGGAGGATGTCATTTCGTATTTGGGACATTTCGTATTGGGACGTTTCGTCACTAAATCGCGTGATTAATTTTGTGGGAATAGCAGAAGCCCCAAATCATCTCCGACCGAGTGAGGTGGTATGCTCGGTCAGGCCGAAGCCTTAGGCTGGGACTATATGCACCGGAATCCGGAGGGCCGTAGAGAATTCTTATCATTGGAAATAGAAATCTATGCTAATACAATAGAGTTGAAAATCGAACACATGAGTGTCGAGTTAAACGTCAATGTCATAATATATGACAGCTCGACACCTGATACTTCTTTTTCAACTCTACTGTATTAGCGCTGAGTTCTATTTTCAATGCTCAGAATTCTCTACGGCCTACCGGATTCCGGTGCATATAGTCCCAGCCTTATATGCATTTCAGCTATCTTATATTTAATACTAGCGACCCGCCCCAGCTTCGCACGGGTACAATGATGATACTAATACTACAGAATGTCTTTAAAGTTTAAACCTCTAACAAAACGGGCGAAATCTAGTCAAAACAAACAGAAACAAATTAATATAGGTACCTACTAAAACCAATGAAATAAGTAGGTGGGTATTCGCTGGGTGCGAAGTACTAGGTGGGGGTATCATAATCGATCGCAGCGCTCATGGTGGCAAAAAGTAGTAATAATGTAGGCTCTGTCAAGTCAATGCCGAAGAAATCTTTAATTTTCTAAAATTCTAAAAGCGTTTTTTAAGGTATCAAAGTAACAGATGTTTGTCTGATAATGCGGGCTTGTAGTATAGAACTCTGTCCTTATTTTGTTCTTAATTCCGCTATATCTCGAACATGTCCAGCAGTATACCAACAATTTCCCTTTACAAACGGTTTGTGGTTGAAATTTTATATTGAGTGATACTCACAAACCCGGTCTTTAAAATAATACTCATTTTGTTCTGAAAATAATATTTAATTTATTACTAGCGATACAGAAACAATTATATTATGTTTAATATCATTTAATAAAACCATTAAAGTAGCTTTATCTTCTTGTTTTACAGTAAAACTACAATTAAAAAAGAAGTAAGCAAATCCAGATATAACCAAAATAAAACACACTTTTGAATAGATTTTACATACCACATTTAATTTGAATGCCCAAAAATGATTACACAACGCTGTCCACCCAAATCACAGTAATTTTGAAGTTTACATTAATAACACAATAGTATTTTTAGGGTTCCGTAATACTTAAGGAACCCTTATAGATTCACTCTGTCCGTCTGTCTGTCTGTCTGTCCGCGCCTCTTATAGCTCCTGTAATTATGAATATAATTTGATGAAATTTGGTGCAGTTATAGATTGTGTATAGATCACGGTTTCGGGATCATAAAAAAAGAATAATTTTGTATTTTAGGGGTGGCTTTCCATATATGTGAAGTGGGGATAAAAAATATTTTTTCACTCTACTCCATCGTGTGGGGTATCGTAGAATAGGTCTTTTAAAATAAAGGCAAGGTTTCATACGCTACTTTTTTATAAAGTTGACCATTTTCGAGTGATTGGCCTCCAAAGTAGTTTGTAAGTTGGTCCCCCCCTAGCATTTTTAAACTATAGGAGATAGAAACTTGCAAATTTCCATGCTGATAGATCATGCTAAAAACTCTTTAGGAAAATTATTGTTTTAATATTTTATCACAATGCCGCCAAAAAAATTTAAAAACGCCTGAACGGTCAGAGCCAACAAAGTTGCGAACGCTAGGTGGCGCTGAAGTCGTGCACGGAGCGAATACTTTTATCGTATGAAATACCAGAGATAGATCTAAACCCCCCCGCACGCGCATTTCGCAACGGGCCGTGCAGCAGAAATCGTAATATTTTAATTTCGCCATAACTTCAAAACCAAACGTCCAATTTCAATCATTCAAAGACCAAATATTATCTACATAAACTGTACTTAGTGATGAAATAATTTATTTTGATAAGGATTAATGGCATGAGTAAAATAAACGCGTTTAAATGTAGTCCAAAAAAAATTCAAGATTTCTAAATTAAAAAATGGTTGTTGTGCCTTACTCGACATAGATAGGTATAGTGTGTCGCGGACTTTTTTGTAGATATTTATAAGATCTACAATTAATTAGAACATTTTATGGTTCTATCTTTTATAGTTTAGGCAGCGTACGCAAAATAAGTAACTTTTCTGGTTGATTTTTTACACCTTGTGTCCGAAAAACCCAAATATTTTACGGAACCCTATTTTTTTACAAAATAAAATTTAGCCTATGTTACTCGTGGATAATGTAGCTTTCGAATGGTGAAAGAATTTTGGAAATCGGTCCAGTACTTTTTGAGCCTATTCATTACAAACAAACAAACATACAAACAAAGTTTTCCTCTTTATAATATTATATTAGTGTAGATAATTCCGCCACAATTTCATACGTACCTAATTACGTAAATTAGGGAGCCTCCCCTTAAACCTTAGACCACGTCTGTCGGCCAGAATTGCTCCACCTCAAAGGTCGGTAGAAGATGCGTTGGTACTCTCACCACAAAGGAACTAAAGTTAACCTTGTGGCGAGACTCCAAGCGCTAGACCGTTAGGAAAATTTAAAAATGCAGCGACATGTAACCGAAATAAGCTGGTAACTCCAAACAATAACAAACAATAATTATATTGTATGCTATGGATTTCCGCAAAGTGACTCCTGATTCTATTAACTATAACAGAGAAGATCAATGAGGATTTGCGCGCTGACCTTCAGCATCTTATGTTTCAGATCGCGGTGGGCATAGGCCTTATAATGAACAGCCGGTACGACGTGAAAATGGACAAGGAAATCTGCAAGGCGGACAAAATCAACAACCTGACAGTAATGGGTATCTTCCTCATAACCATAGTCAACGTTTTCATCACGAGCTTTAGCGTGGCCACGAATAATAGCATCAATTCGGTGGCGCAGGTTGTACAGCAGGCTGGGTAACCAAACTCAAGGGCAGTAACCATCAGGCGTTTCGTTCGCTTGTTTACAGTACTGTGATTATAGTTTGACCAAGTTTGGCGTACCTACGTTGATAAAGGCGTAAGGCGTTTCGCCAAATTATTTACTGTCTTATGGCAAACGAATATAAGGTGCTTGTAATATTGTGATGCCTTTCTTGTGGCAAATGTTTACACATGCGGTATATTATTCAAACGCTACTTATGTGGCTCTCGAATCATAATATACTTTTTATTCTGCGTGTGATTTAGGGGCGTGTTAACTTTAAGTAGCGCGAGCGTTTGACAATTTACCGTTGTCTGGCGCAACATGTTGGTGCAAACTGCACCAGAATGAGTTTCTCACATAATATTGGCTATGTCCACTTAATGCAGGCAGCTGTCTTCGTCGTTATTAGAGCCACCCACGAGTTTTTTTGTGGTCACAACACAAAAAAATCTGCACTGTAATTAGAACTCTGCGCTAATACGATAAAGCTGAAAATCCAAGTGTCAGATATGACAGCTCTACACGATTTCAGCTTTATTGTAATACCGCAAAGTTCTATTTACAGTTAGGATTTTACTGTCGCGATCACAAAAAAACGCTCGTGGGAACGCAGCCTTAGAGCGGGCGTTCACTTGAGTCACGACAATCTTTAACTAGGCAAACTTTGCTAGACAGTAACATAGCTTTGTTAAAGAATTTGAAGGTCAGAATCTCAATTCAACGTGAACTCAAAAAAGCCTGAGTTACTTAATATACCTACATAATATTATGTACCTACCTAAGCAGGTAATGGGACTGATTCAAATATTTCTTAGACGTTTTATCATGTACTCTGGTATACGATTGAATAACGCTTGTTAATTAACTTTAAATCTTTAGGTCTAAGGTTAGTGGTAAGAATTTTAATGGGCTCAATTTTATACCTAATTGTAAATATACTGATCTCATATGTACCTAACCTACCCAGGTATTGCCCTACATCACACATTAGTCATTACCTACTTCTAAAAGCAATTTAAAGATCTGATTTTTGAATAATTTAAAATAGTTCTTATTAAGAGAAGCTATACCAAATCCGAGCAATATTATAAATAAATAAATAACGTTTATTTAACCTATTATGATATTACACTACAAATAATACAAAGCCTGACCTTCTTAAAATTAAGAACATCTGTGGCCGGGCTAAACCATAAATATTTTAAATCTCAGAGTATATCCTATTTCTTTGTATCTTGATTGTATGTTTACACATAATATAGGTGCTTAAATAACTTATTAGATACTAATGAATTTTATACATGTCAGAGAAATTTACCATAAATGCATTTATTTAGTTTTTTTTTATTTGAAAATATAACATTAGAAAGTAAATAACTTTATACTACCATTTATACGGACATGCACCCACGGTGTAGTTACCACTTCTGAACCTTATTGCTATAGTACTAACTAGTCGGGTCGAAATGTGGTACACCGGGTTTGTCGACGGCTGTACAACCTTATTGTACTTGTTAATAAACTATATTTTTGTAAATTAAGTTGGTTAAAAATTAAGACATATTTTTGCATAAGTACTTAGCATATGTATTTTGTGTCGTATTGAAAAGACATGATAATACCAATGTTAATTTTAAAAATCATCTTTAAGATAACTTTCAAAAGTATCCAGAATTAGATAGATATTAATTATTATTATTTAAAATATACTTAGTACCAAATGTTTATAAAATTATTTTTATTATATAAATGTACCTACTACGTTTTGACTATTCAAAAAAATATTATTTAATATTTTATTAAAATTATTGCATAATATGTCGCAGGAACTTTATGAAAATGTACCTAATTAGTAATTACGTAAGTGTTCTTATGTAGTCAGAAATTGTAAATACTTATAAGAAAATAATTATACCTAAAATAGTTATTGGGTAGTTAACTTTTACCTAGAAGGTTTTGTGGAAGTTTTGAAAATTGCTAATTATATAGATTTTGATGTGCTTCAACTTTGCCACTGCACTGTAGGGAATTTTCTCTGGTTTGATGTTGTGAAATGTGAAACATGGTTTTATCGTAAAATGAGTCGAAAAGATGGCATATAAAAACTGCTTTATTTCAAAATAGCGACGCTAGCGGCCACGTTACGTGGCAAAGTTGAAATCAGCAGTGTTATTCTGTAAGAACATTTTCAAATATCTCGACAGCTGAATCCGCGGTGAGTGTCAAATATCATATAAAAATTTGACACTCACCGCGGATTCAGCTTTCGAGATTTGAAAATGTTCTTACAGAATAGACAGGCAGTACTATGCAATGACTAAAGAATTCAAAGGACAGGCCCTACCTATAACAAAAACGTGTCCAATTTATCAGCTGATTATGAGCAAAAAATGGCTGCGAACTAGAGTTGCAATTATGGATATCGACAGTATCGATATTTTAAATTTTCATAAGTTTTACAATAACTTACATGTACCTATACTTAAATAAAAAACTTATTTTACTAATGACATTGTACATTTAACTACTTTTATTAATTGATAATATCTTTTAACGGACTTCCAAAAAAGTATTCGATGCTGACGATATATTTAGGTATACATTCTATTTGTTCTAACTGGACCACTTTCAAAAAAGTTTTTGTAATATCTTTATTAATCATGTAAGACTTACCTTTATTTACCATGGGACAGAAGTGCCATTTCTTTATCGAAGTCAACACGCATAAGTATAGGTAATTAGTTAAGGATCTTTTAACTCCTAGGTCCTTATAGGTTATAATATTATAACCTCTAAGGACCTAGGAGTTAAAAGATCCTTAAATATTTATTGTATACGAGCTGAGCCAACTGTATAAATTGGTTTATGACATGAAATTATGCTTTTTTATTCTTAATTTATGCATACGTAAGTAAAAAAACTTATTTTACTAATGACATTGTACATTTAACTACTTTTATTAATCGATAATATCTTTTAACCGACATCCTGAGTATTCTATGCTGATTGCTGAGGATAGTTTTATTCTATTTGTTCTAACTGGACCATTTTTTCAAAAAAAATTGTAATACCTTAATTAATCAAGTAAGACTTAACTTTATTTACCATGGGAAAGAAGTGCCATTTCTTTATTGAAGTCAACACGTTTATCTTTTATTATTTAAGGATACTTTAACTCCTAGGTCCTTAGAGGTTATAATATGGTTAAATATTTATTTTCATATGAGCTGAGCCAACTGTATAAATTGATATATGAAACGAAATTGTGCTTTTTTATTCTTTATTTAGGGACTTTTGATGTACAGCGTAAGTCAGTCCCATCGTAACCTAATCTTATACATAATGACAAGATGCTTTATTTGGTGAAAATATGGTTACAATTAATAGGTGTTACATTTTTACAGCTTGGCAAATAATTAGTCCTTGTGGCATCGACAGATGGAACTAAAAACTTTTTGAACTATCTAAGGTGGAATAGAAATAAAAGACAAAGGAATATATCCACTTATATTAAAATGAATAAATCTATCCATTTCTAAAAAAAAAAATAAGTTTGTTCAAAAACTGGCTATGCTATTCTCTTGACTGGGTCCGGGGATTAATATTTTCTTCTCCAGCTTTCAACCATAATTTGCTTATTGTATCACTTTTCGGAAACCTATAAAAAACAAGTATTATTAGTTTTATCATTTGTCAAATAATTTTGGTCACAACAATATTATTAAAAGCTATCAAACTTATATTTTTAAAATCACATCGAATACATTCAGATTGCTTTTTGAGACATAACACAAATGTAATTATTATGTTTTTATCGATGTAATTATTATTTGTACCTTTATCGATAACTAATACAAACGGTAAGTAGGTACAACACTTTTCAATTACGTAAATAAATCTAATGACTTAAAATGCAATTTAAAGGACTGTTCTAATGAAATTTAAGTTGATATGAATATAATAAATGAAAAAATCAAATTGCAACGCAATTATTTTATGAAATGTTTATAGTATTGCATAAAACCGGCTACTAACCTGCGTAAATACAATTGAGGTTGATTTATACTCTTTAATGCATTGCACCTTGCAATATAACGTTTAGGCATGTTAATTATCACTTTTACAACATTCAAATAAAATTTTAAAGAATAATTCCTTATAATCTCTTGGAAATTCATAATTAAACAAAACATAAACAACCTTTTGACAGGAGACCTACCACAGTTAATTGACAGTTAATGAGCAGAAAATGGCGGATCGTTCCACATTTCGTTAATTGTCAAAGTTTTGAAGTCTAATGTTTCTAAAATGAGCAAAAACAAAAATACTGCTGTTTCTTCTAACATGAAAATTATTGCATTAGATAGAAAGAGACCAAATGATATTTCACCGTCTGTCTCATATTTCCATCATATTTGTATAAGCGCTAGTATGTATAGAACTGTAAGGGCCCCTCCATGTATATACCTCAATGGTACTATGTGTTTGAAATTCGAAAACGAGTTGTTGACGTACGTATTGTCAATTTTTAAAACTCCCGCAAAACGTTCCAGGTACATAACCCCCTTTTTCTCGACTAATAACTGGGTAAAAATGAAGAAATTTTGTGATCGTTTTGATAAACATTATATTATTTTTATAAAAAATCTGCTGGTTTATTTTACCTTTAAAAAAGAGATATTGATCATTTCTATAATATAATATGAATAAAAGGTCACTATTACTATACTGTGCTATTGGGTGCATTCTTTGGGATTTTTTTCGAATTTTATTTCGCCTTTATTAAAAAGATAAATTGTTGTTAAAGAAAACGATAACAACATGGAGGTGTTATGAGAATTATTTCGTAAGTAATACAATTTTCCTATTATTTCTTGTTGATTTTGTAATAACCTTAATTTATGAAACTTATTGTTTTATATGACGCCTCGCCGCTTGCAGCGAAATTGAAACAACTTGGATGAAAATAGTGAAGGGAACAAAAAATAAAACACAACAAATTAGAATCCAAATGTATTGAATACAAAAAGGAATAGAGTAAATTGTCTGGTTGCAATTTTAATATTAAAATTTAAAGAGGGAACTTCTCTCTTGCCCATGACTACAGCACACGAGAGCACAGACCAACACACGCCACGTCGCGGTCGCTAACATATACACACGCCAAATTGTCACACAAATGTAATCAAATCTACCATTAATATATAAGCAAAACATACATTTGTTTACATAAGCATTGTAGAAGTGGCAACATTTATTTGTAAATTCAGCCTGCATATGTTAGCGCTCGTGCATTCACAATTTTGACTTGAGCGACTGACTTACACTCGCTTCGTGTGCAAAAATTTACAATTATATCTATTACAAGCATTTAATTTATCAGCTAATAGAATATTCTTCCATTCGCCCAAAGTGTAGTGCAATGCCCGGCCGAAAATAATTCATCGACCTTTGAAAAGAGACAATCGCCTCTCGTCGGCCTCGTGGAGCATCGTCTCTGTCCCACACTGAAATTGCCTGTCGCCCACCATTTGCATTCCAACTATAAACTTTAGCGCTTGCAAATAGAGTTAAATTTTCCGCAAAACATGATTGTCTTCCTACACGATCCCGTTTTGCGGAAAAGTTGACTATTTCGCGTGCGCTAAAGTCGATAATCGAAATGCAAATGGTGGAGGCAGTGCGCGCACTGCTAAAGAGAAAATGCTGTAACGGGGCCGACACGAGCCGAATACACCAGTGGCAAGCCCTGAGCACTCCACGTGTCCATACACCATCCCAAAGTGAATAAAGCAAATATATTAAATATAAAACAATCTATATGTAGGAACAAACGTTGAATGTGCTTTCATATTTGTTTATATATTTCATAAAATAATATTTAGAACTTTGCACAGCAAATTTAAGAATCCAAATCGGAAATCGCATGGAGCATAATTTTGTGACCGAGAGTTGCTTAACATATAAATTCTCTACAATACGTAAATAAAATCAATTCTCATTAAGAAAGCTATACAAAATAATATACATACAATATAGATCCGTTCATACATTTGCATCGAATATAACATAGACGCTAAAATTCACAGTCTTATTATTATATTTAAGAATCTATTCTACGCATGGGGTCCGTGCTTGACTTTGGCAAAACTGTACGTTCGACGTCTGCCTTTCGATGGAGGTATTCAAAAACGGAACGAAAGAGGAGTATGACTAATACCGCGAAGTTTATGTAGCGCGATCAATAGTAAAAAACGTATTAGGTATCGAAATTGTATTGAATGTAACAGCTTGAGTACAGGTCGCAGCAAACTTCTAGTCCATTCTAAGTAACTACACGTTTCTTTACGCAGAGGTTTACCCATTTATTTCTAAATCCGTTCACAAGGCCTGGTCCTACGACATACACAATGTATTTTCAGTCCATGGCCAAACTTTCAAGAGTGAATATTCACTTGAATATAAGCAACGTTTACTATGGAATCATCTCCAATTATAAAAAAAATCAGCGGTTTCCTACAGAGCTGTGGCATAAAAGCACTTTTGTAGGAATCAGACGACTTTTTTTTTGCAACTAGGAAAGTCGATTCCATAGTAAAAGTTGCTTATATTTAAGAGTAAATTCAATCTTCGGAGTTTGGCCAGCGACTGAAAAAACATCCTGTATAAATCAATGATCATGACCCAAAAATATCTGCACAAAGACCCGTGTAGTGACTCCATAGCATGGACCAGCGCGATCTATACCGAGCTCTGGGGGATGTCGCGTGTTTATATGGCGTCAATATCGACGTCGATGTCCTCATCATCATCAGGCTTGGGCTTGGCGGCGGGCGTCGCTACGGGCTTGATCGGCGCCACCTTAGCGCGGTCGTCGTACTCGATCTGGAAAAATTTACGGGAGACGTTTGTAAAATCGTACTAATATAAAAACAAGTTTGTTTCTTTTTCATGCTTAAGTCGCTGTTTCGTGATAAAAAAAAATTAATTTAATTTTATCTGAAATCAAAATTATTTCATCACAATAATCACATCTCCAAGAGTACGTGGTAGATCTTTTCTTAGCGGACGCAGATCGGATCCATGACATTCAGTGATTTGAACTGGGTCAGTAGACCATTGCAATCAGTGTGGAGAAAGAACTGTCATAAGGTTGGTAGGTGTTGCCGTACTTAATTACTGTCTTTGTCATGTTGGCAACACTTTTACATATACAGTGCGTGTATCAAGTTGATATATCGAGGTTGTATTAAAATAATTATAATGTTTTCACGAAGGTATAGGTTGTAAAATAACAATGCTAGCTCCGAGTCGCAGTCGTCTTTTATATACTGTACAAAAAAAAGCTAACCTCAATGTCCTCCTCGCTGGAGTCGCTCTCGTCCTCAGATGAGGCCTGCTGTAGCCAGTCTATGAAGGGCTGGGCCTTCTTGAGCACCTCAGCCACCGTCTCGCGGGAGGCGTACTTGCGGGATGGCTTGGCGGCCCAATCGAGGATCGTCTTCTCGTCCACGATGTCCAGATCGTACAGCAGCTGAAACGATGACCTATTAATTACCTTTCCATATTGCGGAATTTGTGTCCTATGTAATAGAAAGTAAATCGCCCTCTGTAGTAAGTACTGGCTTTTTTATTATCCTGGTTGGCACTTCTAGTAAGAGTCATATTATTTCTACGCTGACGAAGTCGCGGATTTCTCATACGGGCACGCACTTAGCGATTGCACAGAGTAATCACTAATCACGGTTTGATCACGTCTTACTTACAACGCCAACAAATTTACTCAGATTGAGACTTTAATTATGACCATCAACTATAAAACGTATTGTGCGTGTGCGCACCTTGAGTATGGCGGGCACTTTGGGCAGCAGCGCAGCATCGTGGTGCGTCATGGCGGTGAGCGCGTGCAGCGCGGCGCGGGGCGCGCGCGGGTCGAGGCGCGCAAGACGCAGCAGCAGCGTGCGGTGTTTGCGCACGTCCGCCGCCAGCGCGCTCGCGCGCACGACTACCTCGAACGCGACGAGGAGCGCTTTGGACTTCACCTCCAGCCTGTAACCACCGTCATTATTATTGTGTTATGCATACTTCAATTGCTCGATATACTTCCGATCGTCAGGGCTGAGTGTTTGCAGATGGATGGACCACGCGCAACATAACTGTCTTGCCAGTCATTTCATTCCCTATACCCCAAGCGCCTCCATAGAGACTTCTGAAGGTCAATTCTCGTACTCCAAAAATGGTATTCTCGTAAACGACAAATGCACATGTTTTTGGTTTGATGCGAATACTATATGACACAGACTAAATCGATACTTCATTTTGCAATTTCGTAGACACCCCTACCATACTAGTTCCAGACAACTCTTAACCTTAATGCGCTGTACATAGAGTGCGCTGTGCAATATACCTGTCGGCCTCGTGTATGATCTCAGTGATGGCCTTGGCGTTGTCGACGTCGCCGGCGTCGGACTTCTGCTTCATGTACGAGTAGAACAGGTCCATGCGCTGCTTCTCGTTCTTCTCGCTGTCCTCGGACAGCGTCATGCTCTTCGCGCCGTCCGTGAGATCTGGAAACGCGAGACAATTCAATTAAAAGTATGCACTATTAGAGATGCCGAAATGACCCCTTGGACAATGAGGGATTTTGTTTTTTCTGGCATTAGGGGCAGACCCAACTCACACAAAGCGTCATCTGGTGGCGTAAGTGGTATCAAAAACGGCCAATAATAATTTTCGATTCTTTTCCTGTCACCAGGCGGCGCTCGGTAGCCCGACGGTCCTTGTCGTGTCAAAAAGCTGTCAGATGTCACGAATTTAAAAACCCTAATTGGCTGCTGGTAGAGCCCGCGCAGATTGGCCAGTAACAGTATCTATTGGTGCATTTATCTCGACGCTACAAAGTCGCGATAGCTCCCGCGCACCAAGTTTGTCGTACAAGAAGCTTCCCACTTCGCTGTGCACTGCGTACGCGTGTACCTTGCATGCGCGCGCGCACGGCCTCCTCGCTGACGTCGACGGTCCAGTTGCCGTCGTCATCATCATCATCGTGCTTCTTGTTCTTCTTGCTGCTCTTCGGGTTGGGCGTGGTAGGCGTGATGGGCACGTCACTCTCCTGTAATAATTAATCAAATAAATAAAACCTTAGTCACTTACATAAGTTACATACATAATATAGTACTAAGCCTGAACTTTTAAACTTAGACTACAATATACTTGAGAAATATTTAACTAAATTCATTAGGTTCATTAATTCGAACTGGTGACAGAGAAGTGATGTCTATCTTGAGCTGTGCGTCATATTTATCGTCATATAATATATAATGAAGATTTTGACCGCGACTTCGCGGGCGTTTTTATTGTTTATTTGACGAACCTATCATGGTAGTAAGTGGAAAAATGGCAATTGGTTCAGTAATGTAAGCTGCTTTAACTTGATACGAGTAACACTCACGTTCTTAGCTTCATCCCCACCCTCGTGGTTGCCGTTGGCGGCCTGTCCGCTACGCTTGGAGCGCTTGCCGCGGTTACCCTCCGTAAGGGACGAACCCTGAAACAAACGATGCATTGTCGATGACGATAAACGATATACTGCCTATACTCCATCTCGTCCATATAGTTTTTATTTTATTTTATTATCAAAGTTATAGCTATGAAGACAGCAACACAACAACACAAGTAGCAAATAGCGCGCTGCCTTCAAACTAATAAAATATGAAATGAAAATCGCTGTAAAAATCAATTAAAGGGACTTTAAATGTCCACGGATGAATTTCTTTTTCCTATCGTGATAAATAATATTGTGTTTTCTATGCTGGGAAAAAGAAATTGTCAATATTTCGTACTTGTTTATAATTTATTATCGCGTGAACCTATATAGCTATATTCTTTTACAATACAGTTAATTTGATTTGTTAAAATTTGATATTTCACACTAGTATAGTACACAAAGTGCCAATTTTACCAACGCCTGTTTGTTCAATCGTTCTTCGTATTAATGAAAGGGAAGGTATGATATTTAGACAAACAATTAACGCAGGCGTTGGCCAAATTGAGACTATTGATTGATTTAGGCCTCCCCCACATTAAGCGTACGCGATCCTCGGGCGTGTCAGCGATGCGGCCACTCACATGCCCGAGGAACGCGCACACCTAATGTGGGGTCAAGGGGGGGTCAGCCTTATTGTTATGAACAGCCAACAAAAAGTTACAAATTATGCATGCATGTTGATTGGATTTAATTAAAACTAACCCTAATAGACTCAAAATGGGCGTATACCGTAATTTTGGTGTCAATTTACCTGCATGCCAGGGTCGGCGGCGGGCGGGTTCTTGAGAATGAACGTGTTGAGTTTGTGGATGAAGTCGAGCTGGCCGTGGTAGCCGCACGCCTTGCAACCCTGCGAGATGGTGTTGCGCCGCTGGCTGACGATCAGCTCAGTTTCGGGATTGTCGCACTCCGGGCACAAGACGAACTTTCGGATGAACCTGCAATTACAGCAGATAGATAGATTAATGCATAAATAGATAGATAGCATTGACATGCCGATAGTAAGCAAAACTGCGTCATGAGTATGAGCTATAATAAGATATTGTTAATGGAACTAGCTTCTGCCAGCGGGAATACAGTATCCCACGGAAACACTACGTTTTCGGGACAAAAAGTAGCCTATATGTTAATCCAGAGCTTAAATTACTGCCATGCCGAATTTCATCAAAATCTATTCAGTAGTTTTTGCTTGAAAAAGTAACAAACATCTATTCATCCATCCTCGCAAACTTTCACATTTTTAGTATTAGGATAAGATCGACAAACAAGCTGACTGTAAACGATTATACTTCGACCCACGGACAATTGCTACATTAAAAAGGCTATCCTTTAAACCCACCCCTTGGGCCTTCGTTAGCCTCAAACACTCGGTTTCACTTAACATTACAACACAAAAATAATATCTAGGTTTACGGACGTTTTGTGAGGCCGTAGTAGAGCTGGCGCAGTCGTGCCGAAGCCCACTACACTTACCCATCGAGCAGGTCCTGCAGCTTGGCGGAGTCGTGGCTGCCGTTGACGATGAACCGCTCGTTCTTGTAGTCGAACTGCGTCTGCGCGCCGAGCTCGCACCCGAAGTACTTCGTCGGGTCTGGAACATTGTAACATAACATTGTAGAATGTAGACGATACTTAGGCCTCTTCATCCGATAATAATGGATGATTTATACAGTATTTGCGAGTGAAGTAACCACTCTTGAAATACTGTTGTGTCGGTTTTTATATGTCGTATGGTTGCCCAAGCACATACGGCATTCTCACAACACATTCAGCCTGGTACAGAGGAATAACTGGCCAGTACGTCTGGGGCCAACCATGTGCGGATTTCCTCACCATGTTTTCCTTCACCGTTAGAGCGTCTGTATAATATTGTAATATTGTTACCTAGATATACGTTTTTTGGTATGAATAAATGATTTATTTATTTATTATAGTTGATATTAAAAATCTATTATAATCTTCTTCCCCCTTACTAATAAACGCTGTATAAGCTTTGAATAGTTACAGTGTTTTGTCTCCTTTATCGAATTAAACATGTCACTTGTGTGATGTGAACAAAACACTGTATAACTATTCAAAGCTTATACAGCGTTTATTAGTAAGAGGGATTATGTATAAAAATGGATTGCAATTCCAATGTCGCTAAAACTCGAGTTGGCTAATTTTGGTCTTGAAATAATTATGAAAGTTCAGGCAAGGTTTAAGCAATGAGAAATATTGCAAAAATTTACGAGAAGAAGAATAAGAATAACTAAGAATAACGTCATTACAACTATCTGTATGCCAAATTTCAGTAAAATCCGTTCAGTAGTTTCGGCTGTGCGTTGATAGATGAGTCAATCGGGTTTGCCTTTTATATATTTAGATATACTCACACGTAGCGGGTCGGCCTAGCGCCTTGGCAACCTCCACCATGTTGACGATGACCGTCTTGATGCCGTTCCCCTTGCCCTCGACCTTGGCGCAGATCCGCGGCATCTTGTAGCGGTAGAACGCGTCCGCGACATTGCGGTTCACGTTTACGGAGCCCATGGTGACTGCGAAGCTTAATTTAATATCCTAACTAATTACGCCAGAGGTGGTTTCTTTTTGACACTGGATCTGTAACAAGAGGTAAGTAGGGTTATCTAATGTTTGTCTGTATGTCCTTTATAGAATCGTAAACTATGCATGCGTGAGTGCATGAGCCAAAGAAGGTTTCTGAGTTGGTACGACCAATTTTCGACAGATGGCGCCACTGTGAATTTTAATTCTAAGGCGGTACGAAGTTTGCCGTGACAGCTAGTCGTACAATAAATATTCAAGATGTTAACATACCTAACACATTAAAGACTCTAAAAACAAACAGACGTAAACGTGACCTAACCGAATATTACAATCGATTATCGAATTGCCATGGTTTTGTAGTAAGTAACGTGTAGTAACTAGTAAGTATTGTCATGGGACAATGGGGGCGTGGTCTCACCGGGCGCGTGGCGTGCGCGGAGGCGGGGCGCTACAGCGTGCGGGCCGGCGGCCGCGCGCGTCAGTCACGTCTGCCGGAGGGGCAGCAGCTTCCGATGTCTGTTGCCGCTAAACTTTGATCTTCTGCAACAGAACACGACACTTGAGACGCACGGCCTGCACGCTGAGCAATTATCCCTCTAGCACAGAGCGCCGCGATAGTCGCAATAGGGATGTTGCCTGGAGTCGAATACCACATTTTTACAAATTAAATTCGAAAATATTGTCCATTTATTTCTCGCAAAACGATGTTACGACATAATCTGCTACTAGCATACATTTTTGATGAGTTACATCTTTCCACTCACTTTCTTGCAATTTGTGGGAGTGGCTTCGTGCAATGGGACGGAAGTGTGTAACTGGATGTCGTGGATATTGATTTGACGAATGTGCGCGCGATGGTGGTTTAGCTTTTTTTAAATTTTGACGTTGATTTCTGTGACTGCTTAATGGAAAAGTTTCGTATTTTTTTATCATTGTAGAAAATCGTATTAAGTATTGTTTTTTTAATGACAAATGTATGGCGGTAGCAACTAGCGACGACGCAGACCGATATATCGCTCTCTTTCTTATCGTAAATTTAAATTGTTTGTATCTTCGTTATTTTTTAAGATTCACAAAAATGGGCTATTATCAAGTGATTGACACCTAATCTCTCGTGCTTCTCGCGACGAATTGTGCTAGGAAACTCCCAGTCCTACCGCATCAGGCAACACTGGCAACAGACCGAACACAATATGCTACTAAGTAATAACATTGTATTCAGGTATTTGTGTGGCTAACAGCTTTAACAATGTTCCGTAATCCGTTGTACTTCAGCTTTTAGCGAACGTGTCACCCGGAGGAATATGTTCACGTATGTTATTATTTTTGATATTATAGCCTCGTTTGCGTTTGTATCATGTTGTCACACTCAAATAGTGCATGTGCGAATGCGACAGCATGCCAATCGAAACGAGGTTCTATCCAATTTTAGGTTTCTAGTAGGATGTGTGTATTGGGTAGTGGGTTCTCACCTGCGCGCGGTATTGCTGGGTGTGTGTGACGTCATGCACGCTCGTCGGCAGCCGGCACCCCTGGACGTGACACACCGACCACTCTCCTCGCACTGTACTGATGTCTCTGCAACAACAAACGGCTAGGTTATAGTATCGATAGTAACCGGAGCTTGAAACTGTTCTAGTCAAACAGCGCGCTGCACCTGTAATCAGTTGACCTTAGACATTAACAGCCTCCGTGGTTCCAGCGGTTTAGAGCTTGGCTCTCTACTCGGGGTCGTGGGTTCGATACCCGCGTTGAAACAACAAAAAAATTTGTTTCCAAGTTCGGTTAGGCTGATACACAAGAATCGGTCCAATACATTCGGACTTCGGAGCCTATTTAATGCAAACAAACAAATCTTTCCTTATAGTATAGAAATATTACATTATAGCATAGATGAATTTTAAACTAATAAGTATTATTATTAACATAATATCGCAGTATTCGAATATGGCCGAAACATGATACAGATGATATTTGAATATTTTCAAGAACTAAAAAAAGGTATTAAATAGTAATTAGTAAAAGTAAGTGTTAAGCCATGGTCTTTGCATAACAAAGTGTAATTGTTTGCGAACCATCCGTCACGAGTCGACTCACGAGATGCTTATCTGTTATCGTGCGTGTCGCCAACTCGTCAGTCATCACTCATCACCCGCATAGGGGGACAACAAACTTATTGGACATATAAAGAGTATCAGACATCAGTATGAACTATGAATGGAACATAGCACAAAGGAGCAATCGGGCAGACTGAAACGTCTGATGGCCAGCGATTATCATCACCTACGAATAATTCCTAATGGTTCTAACCTTTGGAACAATTACATTAATGTAATGTATAAGCAAGAAAAAATAGCGATAATCCTGAACGTAATCTCTTCCTGTCTTAGTTGCGTTCTGTAAAATTGTAAAAACCGTTAGATTGTTAAATAACTAACGAGATTGTAAAAATATGTCTAAAGATTAAAAACTATGTAGGTAAGTATTTATAATCTAATGAAAAATAATGTGTTAAAATATAGGCATATTCGCGTCGGAAGTCTATCAACATTTTACAATTTTACTAGTTTTATTACAATCTAACGGTTTTATTTAATATATGTATTCATAATCATACCAATTCATGGGATACATATTATGATTATGAGACATTACTGATGAAGGTTACATTTAGCTACTTCAAGGCCGTATTTAACGGCACGCGATAGTGTGCCCTATTACCTGTATCAAGCATGTAAAATCGCATAACACGGCGCGGCGGTACGCACACGCACGCGCCCGTACGCTGCGTCCTTGGAGCGTCGCGTTTCGATTGATCGCACGCACACACGCACACGTCGTTTAATGGCGGCTAGCCGCTAAGATTTATAGCTTCCTCCGCTAAGCGCATACAAAATAATTGTGCACAGTTTTGCTATCGTAAAACCAAGATTCAAAATCAGCTTCAGTAAAAACCTAATCGAATTCGATTTTACGGTCGCGAGTGGAAATGGATTTTTTAATATGCGCACATAAAATCATATCGCTAAATAGATTTAAATTTTAATCTTACAAATACAATTAAACATAATTCACAATAGAATGTTCCTATAAAATATGGTACATACATACATATTTCTTTTTCTCATTCCCTCTAACGTGCTTTTATATCCCACATGTAGTCTGTAACGTTTTCAAGACATGGCGTCGCGACTGGGATTAAAGCCAAAGTAGGTACCTACCTATTCT
This sequence comes from Glaucopsyche alexis, assembly GCA_905404095.1. Classification (NCBI taxonomy): domain Eukaryota; kingdom Metazoa; phylum Arthropoda; class Insecta; order Lepidoptera; family Lycaenidae; genus Glaucopsyche; species Glaucopsyche alexis. The sequence goes on along the minus strand of FR990060.1, from coordinate 20,787,727 downwards.
CATTTCTAAGAAGACAAATTTTTACAACATATAATCCCTGATGATATAATCCCTGAAACAAAGATGTTGTTAATGCCACAAGCCCCTCAAGATGATATAAAATTGGAAAATTGCTAAGCCCTTTGAGTAATTGAAGCAAAAACGCTTTCAAAACTTCATCTCAGTCGCAGGCCGCAGCGAAACGTCTCGAATAACGCCGCATTGCGACACCATACTTTACGATCGTATTATTTTCAGCACACTACACGAAGTATTTTTTATCATCATCACTAACGGTAACGTCCCCATTTGAGCTCCGTCTTCTTAACGCGAAGATGAGTTTGAAGTTATAAACAAGAATACTATTACGAGTTGGTACTTGGGAGACTTCACAATGTCTTTAGGATCGATAATAATTTCCCACGACACACAGGATTTCTAATTAATCAGTATGCGCCACAGCCCGGGATCGAATCTACACCACTTCGAATGGTCTTCCCACTTAGGTACTACTAGGTTATCCCTCGAAAAATAATATTCAGCATCGGATAACAGTGATCTTCGCAAATATGGGTTGTATTCATCTACAATTACAATGACACAGGAAATCTCATACATCCGTCCCTTCCTACCCACTACCCACCAGGGAGCAGACACGCTATTATCGACCTTAATTATTTCACAAGTGATATGTTTTACAAGATATATATTTTGCAAGAGCGTATCATGGCAGACAGGAAACTTAGGAAATAAAGGAATTTACAAATAATAATATACGCAATAGACGAATCTAGTGTTAACTGATTTCGCTTCTGATCAAAAACGGATATTTTGGACATTTTTTTAGATTTTTTTATAATTACTTGACATAAGCAGTAGATCATACGCCAAAAATATCCGTAGTAGACTTTAAACAATGATCCACTGATATTCCAATGATCCACTCCTTTGCATAATTATTAGATATATGGTATAAGCAACGACATTATTTAACATGGCTGTTCATTTTCTACTTGCGTATTCGCAACCTACGCTGACCTAGCCAAGGTGAGATAGCTATCACTGTAGACCTTTTGTAGACGGATGTGAGAATGAACTAGAGCTCAGGGTCACATTCACTGTAAGAAACACCACAGGACAAGAAGACCCCGTTTCATACCTTTAGGGGTTGGCCCTATACAACGGATGTTCTACCACATTTCAGGGAAATCCGTTCATACTTTGAGTTGCGTACTTGCGTATTAAAATATCAGTAAATAACTCCCCACACCGATCTCGGTGACGGTGGCCGGTTTCATTGAAACCAGGCCAGTTACGCAGGAGTAATTTTATGTACACGCGCAGTACACAAGAGCTCTCTCTTTTCCTGTACTCTCGTAATCCAGTGGGACGGATAACCGACACGACTGACGAGAGATGAGGCGCAGGTTCGACTCTTTACATGCCTATCCGACGCATCTTTCTTGTCAGACAATCAGGTGATCAGCCTGTATTGTCCTAACCAAACTTGGAAACAACATTTTTTGTTGTTCCAATGCGGAAATCGAACCCACGACCTCCGAGTCGAGAGCCAATGCTCAAGACCACGGAGGCTGTTGAGAAAATAACAGTATCAAAGTTGTCAGAAAATGTTTTTGAAGGACTAGGTTTGCATAAACAGTGAAAGTTTATCTCGCTGTGTTATAATGGCTGGGGCCAGTTTCCGTTGGGAATTGTGATGGCTGGCACATCCGGCGTCGAGTGCCGAACGTCAATACGTTTCAAAACACACCCAGCATTGTTGTCTCGTCACAACTATGGCGTGACTTCATCTAATGGCACTCACATATGCTACTTAAGTGCTTTAAAAAATTGGTATTTGATTAATGTTAATGGCACGAGCGTCGTCGAGTAAAAAAAAACATTCGACAAATCTTCTGAAATAAATCAAATCCAAAAATTTTAATACTGCCATGCCAAGCAATTAGGCTAAGAATGGATAGAAGAATTCTGGGTAGACCAGAAAAAAAGCTTATAACAGATTGTACATGATGATGAGTGACATGGTTACCGATTACACAACATTACACGAGTTATCGGCGAGATTGTGTCTCCGCTGAGGGTTCAAAGCCGATACTAGACCCAATAACATAATGATTAATGATACTAGTTCTCATTATATTACAATCATTGGCCATAATGAAGGAGAAAACAACTATTATATTTAATTACTCATTCTTCTTCACTTCTGTTCCTATCAGATCCTGGAGAGGGCAAGGCAAGGCTTATTCAAACGAATTTTTGCGGTTATTCTAATTATATGATATATAAAATATAGGTAATGGCAGATGCAACATTCTTAGCTAGATTTATATTGCTAATCTGTCACATCTTTTGAAAACCGATTATTTACCGATCAATAAACAATTTAAAACTTAACACAAAGTTAAGACATGTTTATCTCGCCGACGTGGCATGAGGCATCAACGAGGTGCTGCAAATGAAAATATCCTTGACTTGAGCGTTTTACGCCTCCATGCCAATAGATTACGTACTAAAAAGAGTTGTTCTAGTCTAGATACTGCGGTAAATTAGAAAATGATTTCAAGACCAGAGCCGGATACTCAAACGCTACTTAGGGTCCATCCACATATTACGTCACAGCGCATGGGGGGAGTCATACTAAATGTGACAGTACATGTTAAATACAAGTACTGGGGCCGTATTATGATCTTTTAAAAAACCTGGCAGTTTCCAGGCAATTCAATATACGGCCTTAAAGTGCCTGGTTCTTTTTTCTTATTACAACGACATTTCATTCTGACTGGATTAATCCCGGTTTGGTTGTCGCTGGCTGGTATACGAGCGTGAAGGTGACGTATGGAAACGTCAAATTCGACTTAAATTTGACAATCAGTTTTTTATGGCATGCTTTCAGTAAACACAGAGTTAATAACGAACGACTAGATTCTGGCCAGCAAATGATGAAACTGAAAAATGGCGGCAAATTTAAATAATCTGGTGTGGTAACACTGATCTGACCGGATTGTATGATTTTAAAAGTGAAAATTATTTTATAAATTATGACCTCAATAATTATTGTTTATTGCAATTGTCAGGAACTAACTGTTGCCCGCGGCTCCGCCCGCGTAAATATAGTATCCCTCGGGAACACTGTACTTTTTCGGGATAAAAAGTAGCCTATATTTAATCTAGGGCCTAAACTACTACGATACCGAATTTCATCAAAATCCGTTCAGGAGTTTTTGCGTGAAATAGGAACATACATCCATCCATCCATACATCCTCACAAACTTTCACAATTATAATATTATAGTAAGATTAGTAGGATAGTGAATTGCTTGGTGATTTTGGTGCTTCTTGTGTGAAGCATTAGGTATTTCTAGAAATATAAATACTTATTTGTAACTCGTTAGCTATCACACATGATTATTTTCTATGAACCTATGAATAAAACCTATATCTTAAAATATAATCAAATATTCGCAATTATTTTAGCGATATTTTACGTTACTAAAACCCAACATTATAATAAAAGAGAACACTATAAAATAAACCAGTCAGTATAAGTTAATATTTTGTGGCGTAAACTGAACGGCTTTGTTTGACGTAAAGACAAGCCAGCTAATGTCAGATAAATTGTTGTAATACGAAAATACCAGTCAAGTTTCAATGCAGAAGCAAGTCAAGTGTCACGTGACTGCTGACTGGCTGGCAATAGGTGGTCATAATACGAAAACGCAAGCCAGTTTGTTTTATGGCGTAAACTGGCTGGAATTAAGAGCTTGTAATACGCCCCCAGGGATACTAAAAAGCGTGACATAGGGGGGTGGGGGTTCAAAAAGTCGAAATTTTAGGTGACGTAATATGTGGATGGCCCCTTATGATGCTCAGGTGCTCCCTCACCAGTCACCTGGAGCATTCGCGTGTAAGTTGTAACGTTATAGATTTCAATTTGAGCATTACATTACAATACGTGGTATTGTAATGTACCATTGTGGTAGAGCCATGCTTCGGCACGAATGGGCCGGCTCGACCGGAGAAATACCACGGGCTCACAGAAAACCGGCGTGAAACAGCGTTTGCGCTGTGTTTCGCCGAGTGAGTGAGTTTACCGGAGGCCCAATCCCCTACCCTATTCCCTTCCCTACCCTCCCCTATTACCCTATTCCCTCTTAAAAGGCCGGCAACGCACTTGCAGCTCTTCTGATGCTGCGAGTGTCCATGGGCGACGGAAGTTGCTTTCCATCAGGTGACCCGTTTGCTCGTTTGCCCCCATATTTCATAAAAAAAAAAAACTACCTCCCTGACTGACGAGCATTCGCGTGAAATGTAACGTTATAATAGATTCGACTTTGAGCGCCGAGCGGACAGGATCATTACAAGGTGCGCATTGTAACGCTCGATTATCCTACTACACTGATGTAATGTTCGGATATGTAGCGTTTACATTACACACGATTGCTCCAGGTGAGGGAGCACCTTAAAATCACACGCTGTTCTTGCTTCTGCTAAGCCTCTTGGTTTCAGTGTCGGTCTGGGTCTTAAGAAGGATCCTAATTTTTAAGTAACCTTTGAGAAATTAGCCGTTATATTAGTGAAAAAATTTTAGGAACTTCTCGCAAGTGTTTAAGCAGTGCTCCTGCAAGGGGGATAAACCCTTATTAATAAAAATGTTTACATATTTTTTTTTACTTGGGGAAATCCTTTGTGGATCCCCGGCGGACATTGGGGACATCGGCCAGGGTATGTGGGACTCTCCCGGGGCCGGATCAATGCACCCGGAGATACCGAACTAAAACACCAAGGTGCCTCCTCCTCCGCTTGGTACTAGGCCGCCTGACTCGACTAAGCGATAACAACAGCGGCAAAAAAATTACACCATGGATACGCTAATCCAACATGGCTGTCTTCTTCAGGTTGGAAAAGCCACTCGACACTAAGTCAGCAACTTGGATTAGGGTAGTCGTGCTGTAAATATTTTCTATTATTAAGGTGGAACAATTTTTATAGCTAATATGGGTAACCGTAATGACGAGAAGCAGCGCTCACTTGGAAGTAATCTGGGCGTAGATAAGTCTAGGCAATGTCACGCAGAATGATATGTGGCGTCACGTACGTAAGCTTTATGCTCGCTGACCCGTAGCTTAGACCTTGAGCGCCTCGCTGGTTCAAGTAAATATAATACAAAATGCAAGTGGATTTAGGAAAATAGGATATTAGTACATTGAATATTGTATTAGTGTTTACAACGGAAGTGCCTTGTTAAAGAGGGAGTAAAAGTTGGAAGTTACGAACTGATGATACCTAAACGAATTCGAAATTGGGGATTTCACAGCAAAACGAAATGATACACGACGTGGCGCTGCATTTTTAAGATAGCTATTCAAAATTGAACTTTATTCACTACACAGGAAGATACACGTTTCTTCTAATCACTTTAGAGATCAATGCTCAAAACTATTCTTCTAATCAGAGTTATGTATTAGATGTAGATGTAATAGCCTATTATAAGCCACAGTGTACGTACAAGCAATAAGCATGTAGGTAGTACCAAAAGGGATCAATGTGAAAAAGTATGCTATGTGTAGCTAAAAAGTATGTCAGGCTCGCTTGTACTAAGATACAGGCGCAATATCGGCAAAGTTCCTGCTAGACAAGATTCTAAACATTTTACTTTGCACGCATCAAAGTATTAAAAAACCAAAAAGACCGCATCGACATCGAGTCGTTAAGCTACACGCATCAATTTAGGACGCACTGTGTATTTTTTGTCCAAAAAATTGGCCATGCCTTTTTTTTTGGAAATCTCATACAGAAATGTTATGTAAATAATTTATTAGTATTTACATGCGTTAATATCTTATTATGAACAATAAAAAAACACTTTTTATTTTTTTTTCAATAAAATTAAAAATTGCCATAACTTTTTAAATATTTACCTAATTGTCTTCTTGATTATTCTGATCGACAATAATCAAAAAACACACAATTTAACCTGATTTACATATTTCTTAAATAAGTTTTTAAAGATTTATTTACGATTTATGTTTTTTTTTCTTTAATTTTTTATGAACGTATTTCTAAATATTTGGATTTTATTTTTATACAGAATTGTTACTTAAATGTACTAGAATTTGTGTAAAAAAAATTAGGTCCAAATAATAAAGGGCACTGAAGTTAGAGGCTTCTAAAGTTTTCTATGGTAACTATGGTTTTAGGGTTGTCAATATTTCTATACCAAATTTTTTTATTCATTTGAACTTTGTTTTTTTTTATTCCTGACTAATACTTAAACAGAAGGTTAGAGAAACTGCATTGAGTCACTAAAGTGACTCGATAAATCGAGAAAATATTTTATTAATGCCGTGAAATATTTTTGAGCAGAAACAAAAAAACGATTACTTTTTATTGCAGTTTTCATATTAATTTGACATGTCAATCCTACAATACTGACTTGGAATTTTTTTAACAAATTAATACTTTTCTAATGTACACATGGTGACACATTTAAAATCTTTTATATATTTCCGGTATAAAATGGTCTCATATAGGTTTAATTATAACCGGAAATATATTGTTTAATAGGTAGCTGGTGCAGACCGGGTCCGGTTTCGGATTTTATTACCTGGTTTTAGCTGTAACCTAACGAACCCCTTCCCTGCACCACATATTACCTTTCATTGGATTTTAAATAGAATGCCCGTTCGTCTGTTTGTTTTGCTTTTGACTAAATTTTGAAATGGTTGCATGTATTTTTAACCGTGACTTTCACTGGCAGACCGAATTATCAGCATATTTGTTGTAAAAATATTAGGTATTTACAACGCCGGATAATAATTTGTATACAAAATATTAAAAATTATCAGACTTACATTGAATTTAAAATAAATCTTTAGTATTAAAAAAAAAGGGATATAATTAATCGAGCGAACAAAAAATAAGTTGGCGGCTGCACGTGAGCATACTCTATTACTGAATTTGGCAGCAAATTAATATGTTGGCGACTAAATTACTAAACTGGCGAAATCACTCAGGTGACAAAAAATTCAAAAGTCGGCAGATAAAAAGAGGCGAAATTTAATCCAAATTAGCACCGACATTTATAAGTTGGTGACTTAATTTCCGAGTTGGTGACCATTATACCATATAAGCAGCTATAAAACCAGATTTGGTCGATAAATTAATGGCTGCTAAAAGTCCAATTTGCAGGCTACGGAAAATCCTATTTTTGGATACTGTTGGAGTATGTTTTTCCTTTGCATGGGTGTCATTTTCTAGGTGTCTGGGGGTGCAGAATAATATGAAAATAAAATCTGTTTTGTAATTCCACAATGGCCTACATTTTTTTTATTAAAATTAATAAGGTTCCGATTACAAAATTGTCTTCCAATTTCATTTTCCAAAATGCAGAATATTCAATCTTCGTAAAATGAATATAAATACTAAATTAAAAGATCTTGGGGATGCTGATTAGGATTGATGATTATTATTACAGTATGTTATGTAGTTCAAGGTACCAGCTATGTATGGAAATTTTTCAAAATTCAGGATTCATGAATTTTTCTGCTATTCATGAAGAAAATATGCAATTTCCAGGTTTATTAGGGGGAGGAAATTTTCATTATTTTTCCAGTAGGATGCACCGTTTCTGATATAGAAGCGATTACAGAAAAAAATGGCAATGCTGTACTGAGATACGAGGGATGTATAAATCTATAGAAATGTTGGAAAATTCAGGATTTTCGAATTTTTTTTCTCCCATCATAAAGAAAATATGATGTTACGGAATTTCTAAGGGGACGAAATTTTCATTATTTTTTCAATTGGATGCACCGTTTCCGAGATAGAATCAATTTTATAAAAAAACGTAAATGCTGTACATTGAGATACGAGAGATGTATAAATCTATATAGAAATGTTGGAAAGTTCCGGATTTTCGAAATTTTTTTTCTCCCATGATGAGGGAAATATGATGTTGCGGGGTTCCTAAGGGGGACGAAATTTTCATTATTTTTTCAATAGGATGCACCGTTTCCGAGATAGAATCAATTTTATAAAAAAACGTAAATGCTGTACATTGAGATACGAGAGATGTATAAATCTATATAGAAATGTTGGAAAATTCCGGATTTTCGAATTTTGTTTTCTCCCATCATGAGGGAAATATGATGTTGCGGGGTTTCTAAGGGGGACGAAATTTTCATTATTTTTTCAATAGGATGCACCGTTTCCGAGATAGAATCAATTTTATAAAAAAACGTAAATGCTGTACATTGAGATACGAGAGATGTATAAATCTATATAGAAATGTTGGAAAATTCCGGATTTTCGAAAAAATTTTTCTCCCATCACGAGGGAAATATGATGTTGCGGGGTTCCTAAGGGGGACGAAATTTTCATTATTTTTTCAATAGGATGCACCGTTTCCGAGATAGAATCAATTTTATAAAAAAAAAATGTAAATGCTGCACATTGAGATATTAGGAATGTATAAAGCTATAGAAATGTTGGAAAATTCCATATTTTCAAATTTCTTTTTCTCCCATCATAAAGTAAATATGAGGTTGCGGGGTTAATAAGGAAATTTTAAATGGATGACTTTTTTGTTATCAGCACCCCCAGAAACCAATAAAAGGACACCCATATTATTTTTATAAAATTAAGTATGTCCGCCATATTGGAATTTCAAAACGAATTTCATTTTCGTAATCCAGCACTCCCAAAAACCTTATAAACGACACCCATATCAATTTTACGAAAAATAAATATCAGCCATTTTTAAATTTCAAAATTAATCTACACAATATCTACATCCCCCTAAAACCGAGAAAAATTAAAAATTGGATATTTTGTATGCTCCTTTATGTTTTTTTTTATGTATCCTCGTTTTGCTGCTTGTATGTTTTTTGAGTTACCTACATCAGGGAAAATATATGTGCCTATTTTTAAATTAAATGTGCACTCACAAATTGTCGCCAAAATTCAGTGGTATTATTTAGTCACCAGATTTGTAATTTTTTTGTTCCTTACATTCTTTCGCCAACTTGGTAATTTAGTATTCAATATTCGGTATTTTCACATCCAATATATAATTGTTTGTCGCATGTAAATACATGCCTAAAAAAATAAGTGTCTGTTTCTGATACCAAAACGATCAAATTAAGAAGGTGCAGAGAAATTGAATGTTACGCGAGCGAAGCCGCGCGCAACTGCTAGGTAATTGAATAAAACTTTGTTTTCACTTGAAATTCCTGAAATATTACTCTACCAAACACACAGTGTTTCGACTAGTACATGCGAACAAGACAATATATTTTTTACTTATTTATATTATTTATGTATATTCAAGGCATGTGTTTGTGGCATATTTAAGTGTTCAGATTTATGCTGAAATAAATCTGAACACTTAAATATTTAGATCGATACTTCTTACAAATATGGAACACGGCGGAGGTACATCATATAATATGCAGTATAATAAACATAAATAACCAAAAACAGAAAGGTTCAAACCAAATAGTGACCTTGAGCTTCTCAGTATCTCACTGACTTCAATATAAGAGTGCAACAGCAGTGAAGCAAAAGGGAGCAAAGGTATAACGCGAAGAAAATGTAAACTATGGATATGTATATATGTACATAATGAATTTCCACGCGGGCGGAGTCGCGGGCAGCAGCTAGTAAGTAAAAAAGACTATTACTATTAATTGTTTTGTTGAAGTTACGAACTTCATTAGAAAAATGAGCATATAAAAACCTACTTCAAATATTCAACTATGCGGTGACAACCCTATCCAAAATAATATAAAATTGAATAACTCCGATGCCCCGCCTCATTTGGATCCCATTTTTTTTTGGGTTATAAGTATCAATAAAAAGAATATTTCAGTCTTAGTTTCAAATCCAAATATGAAACGGCATGGCGTTAAAAAAATTAAAACATAAATTTACAAAATCAGTCATAAATACGTTATCTTGAACAAATAAAGCCTGGATGTTTTTCGCTATCGTAGGGCTTTTAAGACACTATTTAGAACAATTAATAAAATCTTAAAAGAATATCAAACTTTTGAACTATAACTGTTTCTATGTTTTTTCTGGAAACCATAGAAAAATTTTTCAAGTAGTAATTTGCATTCTTCTATATGAAATGGGCAGTCGGGTGTTCTCGTCCTGCATTTATAATCACAAATCCTATAAAATTAAGTAATAAAAACGGCATGGCCAATTTTTTGGACAAAAAATACACTGTGGGACGCATCAAAGTATTTTAAAAACACAAAGGAAGTAACCGCATCGACAGTTGTAGTTTAAGTTCATCAGAGTTGTTAAGCTATCACTTGTTCGATTGTAAACAGTTGTCCCTTTAGAAAACCTGAATAAATATGTGGATGTCTGTATGTATGAAATGTAATCTTGTTACTCTAGATTTCTTGAGATCATTAACTAGTTAGCATCCTTTGCTAGAGGTCAAGATGTAAGAGCAAAGTTCCGAGTACAACAACGTGAACCAAAACCAGTGGAATATCGGCAAATTTTTGTTCTTGTTAATAAATGATTGATTGATTGATTGAAGGCCTCTAGTACTATGGAACTCTAAAAAGGCAAGAGGGATAGGAAAGTTTAGTCCGCTGTAATGAATTCACAACCAAACATACGTAAGTCGAGCGTTGACGTAAATGATTTCTGCGACAAACATTCTGCCGCGAGGCTTGATATAGCGTAAGTTTGGTGACTGGGGTAAACCCGAATACTAACTCTACTGGTTATAATAATATGTTCTCGTTGATTTTTAATAACAATAAAAAAATATCTACATATGATAAAATACATTATGCAATTCGCCATTGCGTGAAACACTTTCAATCATCGTGTACTTAGCAACCTGGGCAATGACACCTAAGCCTTTTAGTATTTCAAGGTTCTATCATGACCTGTCAGGTCTAGACCTACTTATGTAGGTCTTCGAAAGCTGCGTTTTTAGATTTCAGGTCCTCAATGCAGTCTAGAGTTGTGGGGTCAGGTATAATTGACTCGGTAACTATAATTTGTTACGGACGTCCGCGTCGCGTAATCGCAGTTAGGTGTTTAAATTATTTGTTTAGCGATTCTTATCGTATTTATTTATTTATTTTTTAGGTATAGTAACAGACAACAGAGTAGAATTATATTACATACTAACAAGAAACAATAAATGAAAAAGCATTTAACACTGCAGTCCTATAACTACTATCCTATAACTACTATACACAACATACAATAAAAAAAAATCCATAAAATTAATAATAAACATCAAGTACATACTTACTCCTAATAAAAACAATTTAAATATTAAATTAAGTTAGTCTATTTTACCATAATAAGAATTAATTCCTTATTACAATTGAATTGTTTTATGATTCAAAAAAATTTAATATGAAGTTCTTATGAAAATAATATAATTTTGCTCTAAGAAATTAGCATATTATTACTGACAATCACTAGATCTTAATCTTTCTTTCAAAAGAACTCATCTATACGTGGAAGATATACGGAACTCATCTATACGGAGGCCCAATCCCCTACCCTATTCCCTTCCCTACCCTCCCCTATTACCCTATTCCCTCTTAAAAGGCCGGCAACGCACTTGCAGCTCTTCTGATGCTGCGAGTGTCCATGGGCGACGGAAGTTGCTTTCCATCAGGTGACCCGTTTGCTCGTTTGCCCCCTTATTTCATTAAAAAAAAAAAAAAAAAAAAAAAAAATACGTAACCATAGTTCCGTCTTCCGCATTACAATCGATAGTCTCAAACGCATAGCCATATTTGCCAATAGTTTGGAACCCATCCCGGCTCCCGGTAGTCTCAATAGATTTAGCCGTACCCTGGCTTTTCACGGAGGCTTCGCAGGTTGCACCGCGCATGCGTCATATCGATCCATCTGGAACCTTCCACGCCACAGCTAATTCAAAATTATACCTAAAGCGATTTAGATTGCAGGATACAGCTTTAAAATGTTCCATTATAATTTTTAAATACCTATCTAGATTTGAGATAAGTTGAATTACTGCCCTTTGTAGCAGTTTAGTTAACCATTATTACAACTAAATGAACTGATTACATTTTTAGATCCGGCTACGGCCTAATATTAAAACTCTACTAAAATTTAAGAGCTTCTTAAATCACAGGCGGACACTGTCTATACTTGGCAGATGACAAGGACAGCAGCATGATTCGAGTGCCTCTTAAGTCTTAATTTTTAGAAGCGAAAGATTGAAACATCATATAAAAACTAAAAAGTATTTTAAAAAGTATTTGAAAATTACTTTCGATGGGTTAGGTTAGATTTTAGAATTTCGAAAAAGAAAGAAGAAATCTTAAAAAGACCTAATACATGTTAATTTAATCTTCGAAAGACCTAAGGTAGCCCGCAAATCTAACTGCTAAGAATGTTCAATGGTCTACATCAGGGATATGTAAATACATTTGAAACATTTATGAAGAGCTTGACAAATCTCACATCACTCAGATGTTCTGATACGCGATAACAACGTGCGGCACGTACGAATTCGCATCTCGTTGGAGGTTCAATGACCTTTCGAGGCTTTTAACTAAAATATCGAATACCATTTTGTAGATTGAGCCTGAGAAGGGTACGAAATGTTCCAACACGGCTATCTAAATGTTCGTTAGGAAATAGGAAAATAAAAAATGGTGTCAACCGGGATATTTTTTGTGTGTGCAACGTTTCATCTATTACACGGTTTCCATAATCTTCAATTGAAAAAAAGTTTTTTTTTCTTATTTCCAAATGAAACTTATTAGAAGCTTTTTTCGGAAACTGAACAGAAAAAGCTACCACCGATTCAACCCGCCGAGAAAAAGCGGCGTAAGAAACTCGCTTCTTCACGCAATCTTTTAGCAAAAGATGGAAAATTGACGTAACTAGTCCAGTTACCTACATGATTTTACATTCTCGAGATCAATTCACAGTAAAGTTTTCCTACAAACTTAATCCACTACAGGAATAGAAATCCCTAATCGCATTTCCGTTTCGTGCAGATTTAAAGCATTAATGGGGCATTTTCTTCATGGCCGCTAATCTTTATCGCTCTACTGACTTTGATCGCATTTCTCGCAATTCTCCTGCCCCCGAAAGTTATGGGATTATAAAAGGTTGTACGTGGGGAGGATTGAAATTGTTACGTCGTTCGAGATAAATCCGACAAACGAGCAGTGGAATCGTCTGAAGGTTTCAGCGAATAAAGACAGAAACACCAGAGGGGACTCTGGTACCTCATGCACGGCGAAATACAGCAGAACTATCATTTCACGCTGATTTTCTAATCTTTCAAGATAAATCTAATAAGAGATGGCTGAAGTATTTGATACTACATTTACTATTTTTCGGGAACCGTATAATTTGCCGCGGTAGGTACACTAAAGTAAGTGATCACTAATTTAGATATTTTTGTGTGAAAGAATAATAAACCCCAGTCCTTCCCAAACGTTCTCACTTATACCTACCAGTGGCGAGGGGTTCCTATAACTCCATTCCTATCGGCTTCCCTTACCGCTTACCTTTTGACGACCCTCATCCCAATCCCTAGCTATAATACAGGCTACGGCTTCCCTATGAAGGAGAACCAGCCTTCGCCACTGATATCCATCCTATTTCCATACTTTAATATTTTCTGTCGCAATCTATCATGAGCGAGAGACTGCGCGGCCATCGACCCAGTGACATAACCAACACGTAACACCAATACAGCATACAGCCAAGTGCTTAGACAGAAAAAGTCTACAATCTACATAATACATTATATCGCGGATGTTACAGACAAAACATTGCCAAATCACCTGCGATTTACTTTGAGTTGAGAAGAGTTTTGGAGGGTTAGAACATTTAGGATGTGCATTTATTTCAGGTTCTTCTTTTGAGTAGATTTGTGGGGTGTAAATGGCTATAAAAATAACAATAGCTTGTATGGGTATTTTATCATCCGATTTTAGACAAGCTCAGAAAAATATTTTCGGAAAATCTCAATTATTTAAATGTAGTACTTTATTTACAAAATTCAAAAAAGCCCCTACAAGCATACCCAAGATTCAAATTATCATTACTTAAGATAGAGCTTCTTCGAGGCCTCTATAATATTTTTATGCATTATATTATGCATGCTTTGGATGCATTCTTAGTTTTATCACAGTATGTTTTATCCACAAACATTATTAATTTTCGACAAGTTCTATTAATTAATAAATGGAGTATTTAAATTTATTCGGCCATTTTTATCTTGTTATGTTCTCGGTGACGATGGCGGCGGTCGCCACTTAGGCCGGTCACAATCTCGGGCCGAACCAGACGATATTTCGGCGGACGGGATGACGGCGCTCCGACGACGGGCTTGCGGTGCAGTGGACACACGTCGGCCGTAGTAAATGTACCCATGTATCGCTAAATCGGCGGCGTCCTCTTGTTCTCGGTGATGGCGGTGGACAAACAGAACTTAATCTGACTCGTTCAAATTATTTCAAAAATTACCACTTAGGTTAGACTTAATGGGCGTGAAGGCGAAGTTACTTTATTTTATCTTAAGATGCCTGGATTATTTGGATACATTTTGTATTACAGTGTGTAATATGGAAAAATATAATATCTTAGCCGTCATATAATATAAATGCGATGAACCTATGCCCAGGGGATAAATTTTGAAGTAACCATGTATCTATCTTACAAATAGATAGATGGATTTTATAATATTTTTGTTTGTAATATGCTGAAGGATATGATGATGCCTATTTTGTTTGAGTAATTTCGATTGTTTTGAATAGCAATAGTAGAAGTAACATTATAGATGAAAAAGATACTCAAGTTTTTGAAATCCTTGAAAGACATCTCCATGAGATAAACATGCTGATGATGATTGTGAAAGTAAAGTATTTACAAAATATATTGTTTATACTTTATTTATACAACAACAGTAAGTTAATACTCCAAAAGCATATCAAGTAGTGTGTAGTGAAACAAAACATTTTTATCACTGACGTTCGTTACCCATTAACTGAACGCTGATAACATTTACCGCTTGTAAAACAATACACTCACCAAATTGCATACAACAGACTCCTGGAATGTATCACTTTTGATCCTTATTTATATGATTAAAGTCAAAATGTGGTTAGCCGAGAAAGCTGGCATTTTTTTGTTAAAAAGCTATGTGTACATACTCTAAGATATACTTAGTATACTATAGCCCTAAGTCATAAACTATTAGAGATCACTTTTTAATTTTTTTTTGTGACGAATTAGTACATTTAAAGCTTTAATTCAGGGTAAAATATTTAAAATTAAATTGTCGAAGTTATTCAAAAATCGATTTGAAGTCTTCACTTCCGGTTTACTATACACAAAAAAATCAAATTAAGAATTCAAAAAAAAAACAATTTTTTAGCTATAAAAAACAATACTTATTGGTTATGGTTACAAATTAATTGATGAAAATATTAAGCATCCAAAAATAATGGACTTCACTTTTAGTAATTTTCATAAAGGTCATAACTCAGCAATAAAGTTTGATATGAAAAAAATTGTGTGTACCTACACATCCACGGCCACGTCACCTAGAAGTACAACTATACAAACAAAATTCACGACCTCACTTTTTTTGGTTGTCCGCTTGATGTGAAATGCCCCAATGTGTCAAAATTTATGAAATAGTAGCAAGATAGATTCTATGAAGATTTTTTTTTACTCTATTCCCAGTACTCATAAATGACAACTTAATGCTAAATTAATTATTTATTTTATAAGTAGCTGTCCTGCACATTGTTCTGTCTTAAATATGAACTGGAATAGATAAAATACAACTACCCCTACAGTGCAACCTACATCCTAGTCCTACTCCTACAACCTACACCTTTTCCAATATTTCTCACTGTTTAAAACTTCCCTGAACTACCACATTTTTTTCTAGCCAAATCGGTCCAGCCGTCTGAGTTTTAGAGTCCCTCAGGAATAGGATAAGAAGTATCCTATGTCCTTCTTAGGAGAAGGTTTTAAGATACTTCCCCACCAATTTTCAGCCAAAACGGTTCAGCCGCTCTTGAGTTATACAGATAACAATATAATACAATGATTCTAGGCTTGTTCTTAAAGTATAAGGACAGGCTTATTAAGCCTTATAGGCTTAGAAATCTTTATAAGCTTATGTTTTTTGTGAAATGGTTTTATAAAGGTAAGCCTTATAACACTAAACATTCATGCATTTATAAAATGACATGCATTTTTCTGCTTCCACATTTGTCATTTTCATAGGATGACTAGTCACATTGTGAACTAAACTGGTAATTGTCACGGTACTCAGTAATTATGTAGATTGCAGTGTATAAGCAAAATACTTAGTACAATCTGCTCAAAAATAGGAATTTATTTTGTTAATAAGTATTGGAACATGAAAGTCAAAAGTAACATTGTTATGTACTATTTTATGACTTGTTTTGACACATTTGATTTGGGTGTGGTGGGCTTGGTGGGGATGTGTTTGGGGTGAGAGGTTGGCGCTTTCAATTTTACGGTTTACCATGTATCTCTAAAAGTACTAGTCTGATTTTGATGTAGTTTTCAGTAATGATAAAGATGGCCTCGCGCGAGTTTTTTTCCGCCGGTTCTTCTCGCCGGGCTGTGCAAAAGTAACCATCAAGTAGACTCAACATTCAGAAAGAGTATACCTATTATAAAATAGCAACTTTGAATAAAATATTTTACTTTGACTAATTAAACAACTACGTAATCTGTTTTATGGGTAGGTAGTAAATGATTTAATGGTTTTTACAATGAATACCCATTAAAATATGATGTTATCTTTTAATAGGTTTATCATGAGAATTGTGATAAAAAAAATATGGAAATTTTATTAAACATAGTGTATATGGAGTGTTTAATAGCCTTCGATTTTATATTTAGCTACAGAAATAAGAAAAAGATGACGTTATGAAATAACCTAAGTTGCACTATTGCTAAATCGGAGTACACCCGAACTTACCTGTATATCTTGCTAAAGTCATATAAAATGGTAGCGCCCCACTGGACGGAAGCTCACAGATGGGATGAATTGTTGATCCTTCCACTTAGCTTGCACCAGGGAAGAGCCGGGCACACCACCAACCTGTCACAACGCAGGATATTGCCATTAAATTACAGACACTTGCACTACGATTACAAGATAAAAATCAAAGGCTAATTCCACCAGATCAAACTATTTTTCAGACTTCCTTACTTAGAAACGTACGCACCAGCTGGCGAAAACGTGGTATCTACGGTGTTCCCATATAGGTATGTAAATATAGAAGAGATATTCGATATTGTCGCTATGCGTACCTTCCTCCCGACCAATGCAGAGGTCTTCCAATATTCGACGTATGTGTGCTAATTAAATTCACAAGAACACGACAAACTTTCCACGAAGAACGAACATAAAATAAATAAGAATCCACAAAACGCGTACGCGATACCGTGGCTAAAATATGACGACAGAAAATAAATGAAAAAATTGCAACTTGCAAGACTTTCGTTTCTTTCTGGAGCTACCTTCACACCGGATATGACTATATTTATAAACATAAAAAGTGAAAATCGATTTATAAATATCTAATATGATGTTATGTTTGTATTATTAAGTTAAAATATTTTTTTAATTTATGTGCATTCAGGCAAATATTCCTATTTGCATAATTTTGTATTATTGAACAAATAAAAACTTAAAAGTTGTAAATTGACAGGAAATAAGTTATTTAGTTTTTTTTTTACTGATTTTTGTCTTTGTCTATGAACCTCCTATGAACATATTTTTTAAATTGTCAGCTATTATTGTTTTGATTTCAAGAACTTACATTTATATTAAATTAAATTATCCATTGTCAAGGATACGCATAAAATAAAGACATACAAAAAGTTATTATACGTACCGTAAGTGATGCACCTTTGCCTTATCGGGCAAAGTTGCATTATCATACTACATAAGTTCTTGGCATAATATTTTGAAAATGCTTGCATCGTTTTGAGACGAAAAAAAAAGGTTTTGACATTGACACAAATATTTGTCAAATTTTCTATTGTCATTTGTCAATAGTCAAATGTCAATGTCATTTCCATTCCGTGTTCTGTGCTGCAAAAAATGTACTAAAATTCAATAATTTTATAAAAAATGAATAGATTCATATAAATTTCACTACAATTAAAGCTTATTTATAGTGCTGGAACTGTGTTCGCTTAAATTATATCTCTATTGATATATAAATATATTTTTACGAAAATGGTGAGTAGATGAACTGAAAATAATTATTTACTTTGAGGTTATTTTGTTCTCATATTAATATATCTATACACTTTTTACTTTCAGCATGCATCTCGGCAATTATTGTACAGTTCAGCTCGGTGGAAATGTACTCTGCCCCTAAATATAAAGCCTACAATTACAGTTAAATCTGAACAGGTAAAATATGACTAATCCTTGACGACTTTATGAATGATGAAATGCTTGTAATTTTTTTGAGTATTTTGGTCCAAAGGTCCCTGTTGTGGGAAATATTCCTTTAATACAATGACGAAGCTAAATACCTACTCTTTTTTAACTTCTAATATCTCTTGAATTAAATCTGGGTGTGCCCCTGTTTATGTAATAAGTAAATAACTAGATGTTGCCTGCGACTTCGTGCGCTCAAAAGAAAATCCTGCGACAACTGTACATTTTGCCGCGATAAAAAGTTGCCTATATCCTTCATGGTGGTCTACTCTATACCTATGCCAAATTTCATCAGAATCAGTCCAGTTGTTTTGGAGTCTATTTAATGATTAAAATTAAAAACTCAAACAAACAAATTTATTTTTCTCTTTAAAGTATAGTAATAGATATCTAAAACTTTATTTTCAGTTCAGACTGCCAGAATGCCGGCACTATTCAGCACGGAAAGGATTTTTCTCCTCCATCATCGAGAACATCAAAGACGACATTGCCAAAAACAAAGAGATGAAGGAGAACATAAAAAAATTCCGAGAAGAGGCACAAAAGTTGGAAAACTCTGAGGCGCTGCAGGCAGCACGTCAGAAGTTCCATGCTGTAGAGTCGGAGGCCTCAAAGAGCTCTGAAGTCCTGAAAGAAACCTTAGAAGGGATTAAGGGCAAGGTTGGACATGTGCTCGAGGAGGCCAGTAAAACTGAAATTGCTAAAAAGGCTGGTAAGATCAAAAATACTTTCCTAAATTCTTCAACTTACATGCATGGCTAATGGGTTTGATATTAAATTAGATTTATCAAAAATCTTACTGTCAGAAAAGTAAATATCTGTAAGCATGTTTTCACATTATGCGATATGATATCACTTATTGCACCGATAATTTTTATTAAAGACACGACAAAGATAGGTACATGTTTTAATATGAAAAATATACCTGTCTTTGTCATTATTGGTGTGACTCTCTCTGTAACTGTTTGTGGCATGCTGTTTTACTTGCTCACATGCGATAGATGCGTATGTGAACAGTACACCGTGAGGTTTGAAACAGGATTATGCTCACAAATAATTACAAGAATTGGGCTTAAGATATTGGGTTGGATAATGGAAAAACTCACTTATGCCAACAACTCTGCCAGCAACATAATATGAACCTATAACAGTAAATATTATATTGATTGCAATGGTTGTGTAAAATATAATCTCTAGAATCTATTATTCACTGTTTGCAGGCAAGATAACAGAAGATATATCAAAAACAGCAAAAGGTGCTGCGGAGACCATTGCCGAATCTGGCCAGAAGCTGGGGCAAACATCAGCATTTAAGACTATTTCACAAGTAAGTAAAACTCAGTGATAATAATCTTTATGATAGTGTCAAAAATGACAGCATGAATCTCTATATTTTTATGTTTTAGTCATACCAATTATATTTTTATGAATGAGTATAAATAATATTTGATTATTTGCAACGCACAAAGATAAACTCACAAACAACAACAAAACAATAACAACTAAATGGCAAAGGCACCCGGAAAAAAACAAAAATAAGAAATAGCGTAACTATACAACAAAACCGTCTCCCAACCCGGTTGGTCCCCGTGGGAGCACTAGACCACCACCCCCTAAAACAGAATCTAAATGTTAAATCAAGAACAACACAAGAGAAGCACAAACAAAGAGCACATTATATTAATATATCAACACTTAATACAAGAACATTGAGAACCCACGAAGCACTAATGGAATTGGAGTATGCCTTGGAAAGAATCAACTGGGACATAATAGGGTTAAGCGAGGTCAGAAGAGTAGGTGAGAAGATAGAAGAACACGAAAATTATATCCTCTACCACATTGGGAAAATACCTGGCATGTATGGAGTAGGGTTCCTTATAAAAAAAAACATTACAAGAAACACATACTCGACTTTAAAGGAATATCAGACAGAATAGCTGAACTTAACATACAACTTCCCGGATTCGAACCAATATCCATAATACAAATATATGCTCCTACTGAAGTCGCTGATGAGGAAGAAAAAGATTTATTCTATGAACAATTACAAACAACGATAGATAGGTCCCATAAAACAACATTCTTGATAGGGGACTTTAACAGCCAAATAGGAGATAGACGAGTAAATGAGGACGACATACTGGGACTATATGGTACTGGAAAACGAAATAATAACGGCCAACGACTAGTAGACTTAGCACAACGAAATAATATGAAGATAATGAATAGTTTTTTCAAAAAGTCAACAAACAAAAAATGGACCTGGATATCACCCAATGGAGAAGTAAAAAATGAGATAGACTACATAATCACAAATAAACCTCAATACATTTCTGACGTCGATACGGTGAACCAACTAAATTTCAATACAAATCATCGAATGGTAAGAGCCAAAGTATACATGAAAAAGCCAAGAAAAGGAAGGAAGCACATCACAACAAATGTTAGACCTAAAGTTGTACCGTCACCATTACCTAAGGAACTCTTACAAGTTTTAAAAGATGAACTTGAGTCAGAAATTAATAACAAAAAGGACATACAAGAAAAATACGATATATTAATAGAAAGACTGAAAGAAATAACAAAAAAGGTGAACTGCATAGCAAGTCAAAAAGATAAAATAGGTACAGAAGCAAGACAGTTGATGGAACATAGGAAAGTAATGCTAGAAAATAAAGAAAGAAATAGAAAAGAGATAGCAAAAATAAGTAAACAAATAACTTTTGAGATCAGGAAACACAAAAAAGAAAATAAAAGGAAAATAATTCAATATCACATAGAAAGGACAGGAGGATTAAAGAAAGCTCTCAAGCAACTTAAAGAGAACACGTCATGGATACCAAATATGAAAAGTAAGGAAAAGAAAAAGACAACTAACAGAAATAAGATCACAGAAATAGCAACACAGTTTTACAGAGACTTATATAAGGATACAAGAAAAAAGACGAATATAAAGAATATGTAATAGAAGAAGAAAAAACACCAGTCATAATAGAAAGTGAAGTTAGAAAAGCAATTATGTCGCAAAAGAACTGTAAAGCACCAGGCGATGACCAAATATCTAATGAAATCATTAAAGGCTGTTTAGAATCTATAATAATGTTTAAAACAAACTTATTTAATGAAATCTTAGAACAGGAAAAGCTGCCACAACAATGGTCAAAATCTACAATTGTATTACTACATAAGAAAGGCGACAAAGATGAAATAAACAACTATAGACCAATAAGTTTGATACCTAACCTTTACAAAATATTTTCCAAAGTAATCCTTAACAGAATAAACAATACTTTAGAAGAGAATCAACCGAAAGAACAGGCCGGATTCAGAAGAGACTACTGTACATTAGATCATATACACACCATAAGACAAGTAGTACAGAAATATCATGAATATAGCAAAACATATTATTTGGCTTTCATACATTACAATAAGGCATTCGACTCAATAAAGCATAAATATATATGGGAAGCTATGAAAAACCAAGGTATCCCAACAAAGTATATAGAGATAATTAGAAAAATATATAAAAACCCCACAGCAAAGATACAAACAGAAAGAATTGGAGATGAATTTAAGATTGAAAAGGGGGTAAGACAGGGAGACCCGCTCTCGCCCAAGCTGTTCTCAGCAGTGTTAGAACAGGTGTTTAGAAAGCTGGACTGGGATAATTACGGAATAAGCATAAATGGAGAAAAACTAAACCATTTAAGATTTGCGGACGATTTAATAATTATAGAAGAAACACCAGAAAATCTTCAAGCTATGATACAACAGCTAGCGGACGTGAGTGAAGAAGTGGGTCTGTCAATGAATACTGGAAAAACTAAATTGATGACGAATGGAGATCAGAGAAATATAAAGGTAAATAATAACAATATAGAATATGTAACGCAATATACATACCTAGGTCAAATAATTGCACCAGAAGACCACATACAGAAGGAAATAGACGCAAGAATAAGCAATTCGTGGAAAAGATACTGGTCACTGAAAGAGATCATGAAAAACCCCCAGTTCTCTATGAATGACAAAAAGAAATTGTTTAACACTTGCATATTGCCATGCATGTTATACGGCTGTCAGACATGGGCATTAACGGAAAAGCAAAGAAAATCCCTACAAACATGTCAGAACAGGATGGAGAGGAGTATGTTAAGTGTCAAACTGAAAGACAAAATTAAACTAACTGAAATAAGGAAAAAAACAGGGGTGACAGATGTGACATATACATTGAAAAAATTGAAGTGGAAATGGGCGGGACATATAATAAGAAACAATAAAAATAAATGGGCTAAACAAGTCACAGTATGGTACCCACGAGATGGAAAAAGGAGGCGAGGAAGACAAAGGAAAAGATGGGAGGATGAGATAAAAGCGATGGCAGGAACAACATGGAGTATGAGGGCTATGGACAAAAAACTTTGGAAGACTTTAGGGGAGGCCTTTGCCAAAAGGCAATCAGATGTTAATATAAGTTAGACTCGTAAAAAGATAAAGAAAAAAAAATATGTAAGAGTATCTGAATAAAGGCTTATTTTATTTTTTATTTTATTTTTATTTATAAATAATGTTGTCGAATTCATTAAATAAATGAGCATTCATTAAAATTAGGGCCTGTTTCACAATCACAGAGAGGGCACAGGCAATCGGGACTGAGGGAAAAGCATTGGCTGTATGTTTAGACATTTCAAAAGCCTTTGATCGGGTGTAGCACAAAGTGCTTCTTTCGAAGCTTCTTTCCTATGGGCTTCCCAAGAAATTATGCAACTGGTAGTCACTAGTTTCATAGCAGACAATCATAAAGGTCTTATAATAATAATAATAATAATATGTATGGACGCTTCACACCACGTCAATCTGGCCCCGTGCTAAGTATCCGAAGAACTTGTGTTACAGGTACCAGACAACGGAAATATATTTAATACTTGTATACTATACACATATTTAAGATTTTTATCATATAATACACATATTTAATACACATCCATGACCCAGGAACATAGAAAACTTTTTGTTCCCTGGCGGGATTCGAACCCGCGACCTCCGGCTTTAGCGCCAACGCGCTTACCACTGAGCCACGGAGGTCGTCATAGTCTACGTTGAATGCTCTAAAACTATGTCCATTGATGCTAGTGTTCCTCAAGGTTGTGTGCTATCACCTACTCTATTCATCTGGCATATCAATGATAAGCTGCAAACCAATGGCATTCATTGCTATGCAGATGACAGCATGGGTGATACCACCTTATATCACTTCTCTGTGGGCATTTCTCGGGAAAACGTCATTGAGAGTCGATACGAACTTGTGTCTGAAATTTATCTTTCATGGGGAAGACTTAGTCCGATTCAACCATACTAACACACCGATAGTCGTATGTTCTCGTTTTGAAAGCATCCCCATGGCCTCAGCCAACATGGGAATACTTGGTGTTGACATATTGAGCGAGGTCCAGTTCCCTGTCATTTAGAGGCTAAGGCCAAGTTAGCCTCCAAGAAGCTTGGTGTTCTTAACAGATCGAAATAGTATTTCACTCCGGTCCAGCGCCTACAATTCTATAAGGCGCTGGTTCGGCCTCATATAGAATACTGTTGTCATCTGTGAGCAGAGAGGCTAAAGTACGCGCTTGTCCCTCAAAGTGTTTTAAATAGGCTCGACCCCGGGCACTGTGTAGAGAATTAGCATCGTTCTGCATGCACTATGGGATATATCACGGGAAGTGCTCCGAGGAATTGTTGGGACTTATACCTGTAGACCAGGGTCGAAGCCTTCAAAAATGGTAAAAAGTGAAAAAATATAGTAGTAGGATGAAACCTATTAGAAAAGGAGGGGAATATGATAAAAATGAAAGGAAAAATAAATTACGGGCGATCTGAGTTCGGGAAGTGGGAGGGGGTGAGTTTTTAAGGCGCTCTTACCCTAAAAATACCCTTCTTTAAAAAATTTTTTGAGACGAATGGATACATTTTAGTGCAGCAAAAAAATATATGTTAATTTTGATCATATTTGCTAGGGGACCTTCGTTTTCAAAACACGTTATCTAAACATTTTCTCGATAAAAAAAAATCATAAAGTAACCATTAAAATAGAAGTTCTTGGAGTTGTAACTGTACTATTTGTGAACAAAAATGAGAAAATTATTTGCAGTTTCGTAAAACATAATAAAAGGAAGGGAATTGTTGTTTTGATTTTTCGACTGGAATTCGGACGAGTCGAATGAAACATCGCGAAATGGCGACCTGTCATTCCTTCTCTTTCTTAACTATGGAATAAGACAGTACCGGCTTAGGCCTCTTGCTAATGAGACGTATGTCAAATTTTTCCCCTTTTTTCAGCTCAAAAATCATTCGAATTTAATGTTGAAAGTCCGTTCAAATTTATTTTACCCCCGACTTGTCCTTTATGTCGTCTGCATAAAGGTCAAGTCGGGGGTAAATATTGTTTTTACTTACATCGTGTAATAGGTACTAATAATATATGCGTAATTTTGTTATATGACGTAAGGCGTTCGGTAGCCCTTTGGTTTTTTGCGTTGTTGCGACCAATTGGTCTCGGGTTCGAATCCCGGTCACACGATTTTTTTTTCTTTTTCTTTTTCTCGCACTATAAAACTCCGAGCAATGCTTGTTCTCCCAGTAATAAAAGTAGTAGTTAGTTTCTTTAAGTTGTTGTAAATATTTAAGTGTAGATTATATTATAAAAAATAAATAAAAAATATTAAAGAAAAACAAATACATTATGTATAAGAATCACAAAAATAATAATATTTATCTTACCGGGATTTGAACTCACCACCAAAAACCTAACGTAGGTACGCAAACCGAGCTGCCAGTCAGACTGACGTAAAGTAACCGAAATTATTGATATAATTTATTACACGACGAAAGAAAAAACATATTTGATTTAAAATTGACAACATTGATTGACAACAAAATTAGTAATCTACACTATCTACACTAATATTATAAAGAGGAAAACTTTGTTTGTATGTTTGTTTGTTTGTTTGTTTGTTTGTTTGTTTGTTTGTAATGAATAGGCTCAAAAAGTACTGGACCGATTTCAAAAATTCTTTCACCATTCGAAAGCTACATTATCCACGAGTAACATAGGCTAAATTTTATTTTGGAAAAAAATAGGGTTCCGTAAAATATTTGGGTTTTTCGGACACAAGGTGTAAAAAATCAACCAGAAAAGTTACTTATTTTGCGTACGCTGCCTAAACTATAAAAGATAGAACCATAAAATGTTCTAATTAATTGTAGATCTTATAAATATCTACAAAAAAGTCCGCGACACACTATACCTATCTATGTCGAGTGAGGCACAACAACCTTTTTTTTATTTAGAAATCTTGAAATTTTTTTATGACTACATTTAAACGCGTTTATTTTACTCATGCTATTAATCCTTATCAAAATAAATTATTTCATCACTAAGTACAGTTTATGTAGATAATATTTGGTCTTTGAATGATTGAAATTGGACGTTTGGTTTTGAAGTTATGGCGAAATTAAAATATTACGATTTCTGCTGCACGGCCCGTTGCGAAATGCGCGTGCGGGGGTTCAGATCTATGGTATTTCATACGATAAAAGTATACCCACCTACTTATTTCATTGAGTTTTAGTAGGTACCTATATTAATTTGTTTCTGTTTGTTTTGACTAGATTTCGCCCGTTTTGTTAGAGGTTTAAAGACATTCTGTAGTATTAGTATCATTATTGTACCCGTGCGAAGCTGGGGCGGGTCGCTAGTTATATATATACCTAAATATTATTCTGTTGATTTGTAAAGTTTATACATAATATAATTATATCAATTATTATAATCAATTCTAATTCTAATCACCATGAGCAATAAGGAACATGTATTCAGTAATCTACGTTTATTTTTTACTAGCTTTTTCCCGCGACTTCGTCCGCGTGAAGTTCGGTTTTCATACAAAATTTTAACCCCTTTGTTACCCCCGTAGAGGGCGAATTTTCAAAAATCGTTTCTTAGCAGATGCCTACGTCATTACAACTATCTGTATGCCAAATTTCAGCAAAATCCGTTCAGTAGTTTCGGCTGTGCGTTGAAAGATGAGTTAGTCAGCTTTGCCTTTTATATATTTAGACTAGGTGTTGCCCGCTACTTCATGCGCGCAAAAGGAAATCTCGATGGAACCTTACATTTTTCCGCATTAAAAAGTATACCTATGTGCTTCCCCGTGGTCTATCCATACTTAATATTATAAATGCGAAAGTGTGTCTGTCTGTCTGTCTGTCTGTTACCTCTTCACGCTTTAACCGCTGAACCGATTTTGATGAAATTTGGTACAGAGATACTTTGAGTCCTGGGAAAGGACATAGGATACTTTTTGTCCCAAAAATTTGCGGTGTTCCCGTGGGATAATGTATTATTATTATGTGTACTTTGATTGTCTTTTACTGCTAAACGGTTGAATTGATTTGAATGAAATTTGGTATGGCAGTGGTTTATGCTTTGGACAAACGCGCAGTGTACTTTTTAACCGACTTCCCAAAAAAGGAGGCGGTTATTTTTTTTTGTATGTTCAACGATTACTCCGCCGCCTGTGGACCGATTTTCATAGTTTTTTCTGTGATGTATAGGGTGTTATCCCAAATTGGTCCTTTTGATAGTCCTCCCATCATCAGGTCACCACTGACCTGATGATGGGATCATGGATCCCATCATCAGGTCAGTGGTGACCTGATGATGGGATCCATGAGGAATCGAGGGAACTCCTCGAAATTTATATGGACACATATGGTGATTTTGACTTTTTCTGAAGTAGTTCAAGTATATGCTACCAAAAAGTAAGATTTTGCTCCAAGGTATACCCTGGATCCAAAAGTACAGAACAGAACTCCTGGCTCCTTATAGATACATGTTTGGGAATTTCGGCGTTGTTTAAAGAACTGCAAGCATATGCCACCCTGTCAGTTAGAGTAATCATCATCATCATCACCACTATCACACCATACATCATCAGATTATGATGATATAAAAGGTATTTCTCATAGTATTTTACACTAACACGGATATCTTTGAACATTACTCTGCCGTTTATGGACCTATTTGCAAAATTCTTTTGTTGTTGTAAAGGGTTTAGTTCGAAATTGGTCCTTTAGTCACTAAAGTGGGAACCTGATGATGCGATCCATGAGGAATCGAGAGAACTCCTCGAAATTTATATCCACACATATAGTGATTTTGACTTTTACTGAAGTAACACAAGCATATGCTACCAAAAAATAAGATATTGTACCAAGATATACCCTGGATCCAAAAGCACTGTACAGAACTCCTCAGTCTTTAAAGATATGCGTTTGGAAATTTCGGTATTGTTTAATGAACTGCAAGCATATGCCACTTTATAACTTACAGTAATCATCATCATCATCTTAATAGCAATATTTTATGGAAGCTTGGCGCGTATTCAATTATACATTCGATCGTTTAGTTTAGACGTTCTTAAGACGTATTAATAATAACTTAAGAAAATATATCTCTAAAAAGGGTGAAATTATTATTTTTAAACAAAAAATTAAACCGACTTCCAAAGTAAAAATACACAAAAAAGTATGAAATAAAACTTAATATCTAAATAATTCCCCTTTCAAATTCGGCTAAATTTTTTACTATTTCTCTACTCAATCTTATTAATTTTGAAGTCGGTACCAGCAAATATGAACGTAAGTTCTATAAAATATTGTAGAATATTGTTTGGGCTGGTATCGATTTCAAAATTAATAAGATTGAGTAATAGTATATAGTAATAGAAGAGAAATAGTAAAAATTTTAGCCGAATTTGAAAGGGGAATTATTTAGAGATTAAGTTTTATTTCATACTTTTTTGTGTATTTTTACTTTTTATCCCAAAAAGATATATAATATTGTTCCCGAGGGATAATGTACTATTGTGTACATTTTTTTAATGTCTTTCATGGCTTAAGTGTTTAAACCATTGAAATGAAATATGGTATGATGGTGCTTCGGACAAACAATTAGTAATTAAAGAGAGAACGTAAGATAAAGAAGATACAGATTTAACTTAGAGTACAGTCGTAAGTGGCCAAAAAACCCCATTTCTCGCGGGCGGAGCCGCGGGCAAAAGCTAGTTCTATTATATATCTGTCCTAAATTTCATCAAAATCGGTCCAGTAGTTTCCGAACCTATACAATGCAAACAAACAAACATAAACACAAAAAAACCTCTTTGTATTATATTAGTATAGATTAAATAAAGCAATATTTACAATAAATATGATGTAGCCGAAGAGACTATTTGTTAAACCACTAATATAATATCAGAAACTAGATAGGTAGGGGAGACCGAGGGGTTTTGACACAAAGGTGATTTGAAACAGTACCGATTTCATGGAACTTAAAACTGTTAGCGAGTTCGTAATGTTGCATTTCAACCACTCCCGTCCACCCGCTGACTTGAAAATATGCGTCATTGTCGTGAGTCGCATGGTTTTGGAGTTCTGCGTGCCATGTGACAAAAATAGTGAAAAGTAAGTTATTAACTTTTTTTTACCATGCCTATATTTTGATAAGGGTATTGTATTTTAGTTTGATTTATATTGGTTTCGAAAGCTTATTATCTAGAGATTTATTGTATATATTTGGTACAATTGATTTATGTGTATTTGATTTTTGATTGGAGGTTAAATTAATATTGAGAGGTTTTTTCTTACTGAGGAGATTTGAAACAGGTTGTTTCAAATCTCCTCGTTTTTAATATTGTACCAGAATATTTACGGATTAAAAAGCATTAACGTTGTGTCAATTAAATAAATGCTTTTTTATTTATTTCTTTTGTTTCAGCATGCCTACTGATCATAAAATAAAGACTGACAGAGGTATGGCAAGTCGCAAAATATATGATTTTGCAGCAGAAGATATAGTATCAAGTAACTTTGCCACATTTTTGCCAGATTGACGTTTTTTTTTTGTTTTCTATTTACATTTTTGATATTTTCGAGATTATTGTTACATAAATATTTTAATAAATAATTATCAAAACTGATTATAATTCTAAAGAAACGACTGAAAGTTAATTATTATTTATTGAAAATCAATATTTTATTTTAAAGATTTGCAATGAATGTAAAACATTTTGTTTATCTGACCGTTATTTTAATTAATATTACGAATAATAACGTTATGATACTTTTAACTACTTTAGGAGTTGATCATATTGTGTATCAGAACTTTAGTTATCTACTTATGCGATATATATCGCATAAGTAGATAACTAAAGTTCTTTCTTTAATCTTTCTTTAAAATAAAATATT
Source organism: Glaucopsyche alexis (assembly GCA_905404095.1). Classification (NCBI taxonomy): domain Eukaryota; kingdom Metazoa; phylum Arthropoda; class Insecta; order Lepidoptera; family Lycaenidae; genus Glaucopsyche; species Glaucopsyche alexis. Next base: position 20,757,933 of record FR990060.1, on the reverse strand, counting down.
GATTTTCAATAAATAATAATTAACTTTCAGTCGTTTCTTTAGAATTATAATCAGTTTTGATAATTATTTATTAAAATATTTATGTAACAATAATCTCGAAAATATCAAAAATGTAAATAGAAAACAAAAAAAAAACGTCAATCTGGCAAAAATGTGGCAAAGTTACTTGATACTATATCTTCTGCTGCAAAATCATATATTTTGCGACTTGCCATACCTCTGTCAGTCTTTATTTTATGATCAGTAGGCATGCTGAAACAAAAGAAATAAATAAAAAAGCATTTATTTAATTGACACAACGTTAATGCTTTTTAATCCGTAAATATTCTGGTACAATATTAAAAACGAGGAGATTTGAAACAACCTGTTTCAAATCTCCTCAGTAAGAAAAAACCTCTCAATATTAATTTAACCTCCAATCAAAAATCAAATACACATAAATCAATTGTACCAAATATATACAATAAATCTCTAGATAATAAGCTTTCGAAACCAATATAAATCAAACTAAAATACAATACCCTTATCAAAATATAGGCATGGTAAAAAAAAGTTAATAACTTACTTTTCACTATTTTTGTCACATGGCACGCAGAACTCCAAAACCATGCGACTCACGACAATGACGCATATTTTCAAGTCAGCGGGTGGACGGGAGTGGTTGAAATGCAACATTACGAACTCGCTAACAGTTTTAAGTTCCATGAAATCGGTACTGTTTCAAATCACCTTTGTGTCAAAACCCCTCGGTCTCCCCTACCTATCTAGTTTCTGATATTATATTAGTGGTTTAACAAATAGTCTCTTCGGCTACATCATATTTATTGTAAATATTGCTTTATTTAATCTATACTAATATAATACAAAGAGGTTTTTTTGTGTTTATGTTTGTTTGTTTGCATTGTATAGGTTCGGAAACTACTGGACCGATTTTGATGAAATTTAGGACAGATATATAATAGAACTAGCTTTTGCCCGCGGCTCCGCCCGCGAGAAATGGGGTTTTTTGGCCACTTACGACTGTACTCTAAGTTAAATCTGTATCTTCTTTATCTTACGTTCTCTCTTTAATTACTAATTGTTTGTCCGAAGCACCATCATACCATATTTCATTTCAATGGTTTAAACACTTAAGCCATGAAAGACATTAAAAAAATGTACACAATAGTACATTATCCCTCGGGAACAATATTATATATCTTTTTGGGATAAAAAGTAAAAATACACAAAAAAGTATGAAATAAAACTTAATCTCTAAATAATTCCCCTTTCAAATTCGGCTAAAATTTTTACTATTTCTCTTCTATTACTATATACTATTACTCAATCTTATTAATTTTGAAATCGATACCAGCCCAAACAATATTCTACAATATTTTATAGAACTTACGTTCATATTTGCTGGTACCGACTTCAAAATTAATAAGATTGAGTAGAGAAATAGTAAAAAAATTAGCCGAATTTGAAAGGGGAATTATTTAGATATTAAGTTTTATTTCATACTTTTTTGTGTATTTTTACTTTGGAAGTCGGTTTAATTTTTTGTTTAAAAATAATAATTTCACCCTTTTTAGAGATATATTTTCTTAAGTTATTATTAATACGTCTTAAGAACGTCTAAACTAAACGATCGAATGTATAATTGAATACGCGCCAAGCTTCCATAAAATATTGCTATTAAGATGATGATGATGATTACTGTAAGTTATAAAGTGGCATATGCTTGCAGTTCATTAAACAATACCGAAATTTCCAAACGCATATCTTTAAAGACTGAGGAGTTCTGTACAGTGCTTTTGGATCCAGGGTATATCTTGGTACAATATCTTATTTTTTGGTAGCATATGCTTGTGTTACTTCAGTAAAAGTCAAAATCACTATATGTGTGGATATAAATTTCGAGGAGTTCTCTCGATTCCTCATGGATCGCATCATCAGGTTCCCACTTTAGTGACTAAAGGACCAATTTCGAACTAAACCCTTTACAACAACAAAAGAATTTTGCAAATAGGTCCATAAACGGCAGAGTAATGTTCAAAGATATCCGTGTTAGTGTAAAATACTATGAGAAATACCTTTTATATCATCATAATCTGATGATGTATGGTGTGATAGTGGTGATGATGATGATGATTACTCTAACTGACAGGGTGGCATATGCTTGCAGTTCTTTAAACAACGCCGAAATTCCCAAACATGTATCTATAAGGAGCCAGGAGTTCTGTTCTGTACTTTTGGATCCAGGGTATACCTTGGAGCAAAATCTTACTTTTTGGTAGCATATACTTGAACTACTTCAGAAAAAGTCAAAATCACCATATGTGTCCATATAAATTTCGAGGAGTTCCCTCGATTCCTCATGGATCCCATCATCAGGTCACCACTGACCTGATGATGGGATCCATGATCCCATCATCAGGTCAGTGGTGACCTGATGATGGGATCCATGAGGAATCAAAAGGACCAATTTGGGATTACACCCTATACATCACAGAAAAAACTATGAAAATCGGTCCACAGGCGGCGGAGTAATCGTTGAACATACAAAAAAAAATAACCGCCTCCTTTTTTGGGAAGTCGGTTAAAAAGTACACTGCGCGTTTGTCCAAAGCATAAACCACTGCCATACCAAATTTCATTCAAATCAATTCAACCGTTTAGCAGTAAAAGACAATCAAAGTACACATAATAATAATACATTATCCCACGGGAACACCGCAAATTTTTGGGACAAAAAGTATCCTATGTCCTTTCCCAGGACTCAAAGTATCTCTGTACCAAATTTCATCAAAATCGGTTCAGCGGTTAAAGCGTGAAGAGGTAACAGACAGACAGACAGACAGACACACTTTCGCATTTATAATATTAAGTATGGATAGACCACGGGGAAGCACATAGGTATACTTTTTAATGCGGAAAAATGTAAGGTTCCATCGAGATTTCCTTTTGCGCGCATGAAGTAGCGGGCAACACCTAGTCTAAATATATAAAAGGCAAAGCTGACTAACTCATCTTTCAACGCACAGCCGAAACTACTGAACGGATTTTGCTGAAATTTGGCATACAGATAGTTGTAATGACGTACGACGAGATTATCATAAAATTTGGCACAGATATAAAGTAGACCATGGGGAAGGACATGGACTACTTTTTATCGAGGGACATATAAGGTTCCCGTGGTTTACTGTACTTACGCGGGCAGAGCCGTGGGCATCCGCTAGTATAATATATAAATATTAGATTTGCATTATATTATTTTAAGTAATAAATCCATGAAAAATGAAGAATTTAGGATATAGATTAGATAGGTATATAGATTCTTTATGACTAAACAATATTGAATACGTGAACTTTATTTAACAATTACGTTTTTTGAGCCTTTTTAGCTTAGGGAAACTAAAACGATTAATTGCTCAAATCGCAATGGCTAAATTAAGTACAAAATAAGGAATTTGACTTCTTTTAATGGACATAGACAGAAAATAGACATTTTGAAATATATATTAATTTTGTAATGAGATTTGAACCTAGGCGCTACGCTTAGCTTTAGGCGGGCACAATACCGCTAGGCTATGAAGCACAATACAATATTGTCGAAATTACGCTTTTGTACATTATGGACACATCACTTTGACGTAATTCGCATGAAGCCCCCCGCAGTAACGGGGGCGGCACGTCCCCCACTCATCTCCTTCACCCCCTCGAATACTTCATAGTTGGCTACTCACAGCGCCTTAAGGGTAAAAAATGGTTTATCTTGATTTCCGGTAAAACTACAAGTCCTATGAAAAAAAGTTAAATGGCAAAGTTGTAGATAATAAAAAGATCTACAACTTTTATATTAACAATTTTTTTACATAACCTCAAAATTTATGTGAAAAATTCAAATAACCAAGTTTTTGGTTTTTAATTTTTATCTTGTACAAAAACAAAAAAAAAATCACGAAATTTAGTGAAAACTTACCTTTTTATGTCCTAAATACACTGTAATTTTTGTGATTTAAAATATTTAGTTTTTCACCTTATTTTGTCTTAATATCGAAAAATTAACCCTAATTTTCAATCGAAAATTCTCCTGTCAAAATATCAGCTTTTTTAAAAAAATTGGTGAGCTTCTTGTTTGTTGAATTCTATTCTTTCTGATAATGTAAAAAAATGTATACATTACCATAGTAAATGTTCTCAGAAAATGCAAAGAAAAGAACAAGTAGTAAGGCTCAGGTCGCCTAGCCCCTTTCCCTCTTGTATATGAAATACCTTTTGATGGGTTAAAATTATCCGCAGGTCACTCAAGTATACAAGTCATCTTAAAATAGCAATAAATAGACATGTATGCGCATAATTTAAAGAAGATTCGACAACTTACTCAAAATATTGTAGATGTCTTATTGGGGCTAGGCCTTACTACCTATTCTTTTCTTTGCATTTTCTGAGAACATTTACTATGGTAATGTATGTATTTTTTTACATTATCAGAAAGAATAGATTTCAACAAACAAGAAGCCCATCAATTTTTAAAAAAAAGCTGATATTTTGACAGGAGAATTTTCGATTGAAAATTAGGGTTAATTTTTCGATATTAAGACAAAATAAGGTGAAAAAATAAATATTTTAAATCACAAAAATTACAGTGTATTTAGGACATAAAAAGGTAAGTTTTCACTAAATTTCGTGAATTTTTTTTTTGTTTTTGTACAAGATAAAAATTAAAAACCAAAAACTTGGTTATTTGAATTTTTCACATAAATTTTGAGGTTATGTGAAAAGAGTGTTAATATAAAAGTTGTAGATCTTTTTATTATCTACAACTTTGCCATTTAACTTTTTTTCATAGGACTTGTAGTTTTACCGGAAATCAAGATAAACCATTTTTTACCCTTAAAAACTCACCCCCTCCCACTTCCCGAACTCAGATCGCCCGTAATTTATTTTTCCTTTCATTTTTATCATATTCCCCTCCTTTTCTAATGGGTTTCATCCTACTACTATTTTTTTTGGTTTCAAAAATTATCGACCCTGGTCTACTGCTGCAACTTTTCGCCACAGTTCCACGCGGCAAAACTACCATCCTCATCACCTTTATGAGTGGAAGTCTTCCACCGTGCGCTTTATCCAGAGCTTTCTCCGCGCACAGTAAAACTGTTGAATGAATCGTCGCCCGCGGTATTTCCGGACCATAACGACTTCCAAACCTTCAAGAAAAGAGGGTATTCATCTGTTTTGCCAGTTTGAAAGGCCGGCAAGGCACTTGCTAGTCCTCCGATGTTGCGGCTGTCCACGGGCGACGGTAATCGCTTCCCATCAGTCGATCCATTTGCCTCTATAAAAAATTTGAAAGTTTTTTTTTCAGTATGATATCTGCTATCATAAGCAGTTGTGATTTGGACCAGTTAACATGATTTAAAAATGAATTTCATTTATTAATTTTATGAATTTCAGGCTACGGAGGTAGTGAAGAATGAAATGGCGGCGCGCGGTCTGGAGGGGAGAGTGTACACCTCGCCCGTCGCCTTACGGAAACGAGTCGAGGTATATTATAGGTTGTAACCAGCTATAGCCCACGTCAGTACAGTATCCCACGGGAACACTGTACTTTTTCGGGATAAAAAGTAGCGTATGTGTAAGTCCTGAGTGTAAACTATTATTATACCAAAATTCATCTTAATTCGTTCAGTACTTTTTGCATGTAAGAATAGGAAATCCTGCGGGGACCGTACGTTTTCGCGCGATAAAAAGTAGCTTATGTCCTTCCCCGTGGTCTACGCTATATCTATGCCAAAAGTCATCAAAATCGATTTAGTAATTTTGGGAGCCTATTCAATGCAAACATATTATAAACAATATATATTTTTTCTTTTTATAATATTAGTATAGACTATAGAGTAAATACTAAAGAGGTATAATATTATATTAATTAAACCTTCGAACTTTACAAATTGTGAGTTCTAACTCGTGTCCGTAACACTCGTGTGTCAGGTGGCGGCGGACGAGCGGTCGTACGCGCCGGACACGGAGACACTCGGCGTGGAACTGCACCGCGACTCCAAGTTCTACCAGCAGTGGGAGGACTTCAAAAACAATAATCAGTATGTTAATAAGGTTGGTTATGGTTCGAGTATCCACCGTAAATTTTAATAAAAATGGGCCTTGGCTGTCATGGATGGACTCGCCGTTGTATGTGATTTATGCCTGGTTACTGAGATTGTCGGTAGTTTATCTAGCCTAACAGCCTCCGTGGTCTAGTAATAGAGCATTGGCTCTCGACTCGGAGGTCGTGGGTTCGATTCCCGCATCGGAACAACAAAAAATGTTGTTTCCAAGTTTGGTTAGGACAATGCAGGCTGATCATCTGATTGTCTGACAAGAAAGATGATCCATGCGTCGGATGGGCATGTAAAAAGTCGGACCTGCGCCTGATCTCTCGTCAGTCGTGTCGGTTATCTGTCCCATTGGATTATGGGAGTAAAGCGCAAGCGTAAGAGCGCAGTTCATTCATTCTACTTTAAGAGCTTCGCTCTTGTCGGTGGAGCTTTCTCCATTCCTCTCTGCACTCCGCCCTTCTCTTGACCTATTATACCTTCTCTTCAGCGAGTGCAGTATTATATAAAAAATATAAAGTTCTCGGAAACGCTGCTGCTCATTTCCGGTAAGTAATTTCCCTAATAGTCGCCTGTTACGACACTCACGGGAAGAGGTGGTATTTGGGCAGGTGTTATTCTTATTCCGGCACCGCACGGAAATCGCACTGGAAATCTATGGAGAAGGCCTATGTCCTGTAATGGACGTCACCAGGCTGAAACAAAACTTGTGTGAATTTCTATGGTAGTCATGTTAAGCGTGCTGTAGATAAAGTTTGCGTGTTTAAGGTACACCTGTAATAATAAATTAAATATTTTCATAATTACAGGTCTTGGATTGGAAAATAAAATACGAGGAATCTGACAACCCAGTGGTTAAAGCATCGAGACTAATAACTGAAAAAGTTAGCAGCCTTTTCGGAAATCTCTTCGAGAAGACCGAATTGTCCACCACGCTTACGGAAATCTGCAAAATAGACCCCAGTTTCACCGCACAGAAGTTCCTGGAGGATTGCGCGAACGACATCATACCTAACATCCTAGAAGCTATGGTCAGAGGGGATTTGGAAATCCTCAAGGACTGGTGCTACGAGGGCGTATACAACATACTGGCCACACCGATCAACCAGTGCAAGCAACTCGGCTACAGACTCGACTCCAAGATCCTGGATATAGAAAACATAGAGTTGGTAATGGGGAAAATGATGGACCAGGGACCAGTTTTGGTTTTAACCTTCCAGTCGCAGCAGATCATGTGCGTTAGAGACGCGAAGAATAATGTGATAGAAGGGGACCCCAACAAGGTTATGAGAGTTAACTACGTGTGGGTGTTGTGTCGGGATCCACAGGAACTGAACCCGAAGTCCGCTTGGAGGCTTCTAGAGCTGTCCGCCAACAGTGTAGAGCAGTTGATATAGTTGTAGCTAATTAAATCGTTGTATTGTTATGCATTTGTTTCAGTTGATCCCTCGCTGAACCGTCATTGGAGGGGGCAGATGCGAAACAATATGTATGTCACCGTAAAATTGTAAAAACCTTTAGATAGACTTCGGACGCGAATATTCTGCCTATAATGTAACACATTATTTTTCGTTAGATTATAAATACAGGAATACTTTTTCATCGGTACAATAAATTTTACCACGTCATTGGTATCGATAATAGAATACATTTCACAAATAAAAAAATATATATGTTTTTTAATTTCAATTAATTTATCCTCTAACCAATCTAATACCGCATGGGCGCACTAACTACAAGGCGTCAACGGGTGCGGTATGAGGTAGGGGGCGGCGGGGTGGGGTAAGCGATCGGCCGGGCGGCGCACGAGTTAGCAACAAAGCATCGATAGATGCATAATGCATCCACATTTTGTATTAGTTTCGCGGATAAGTTCGTTATTTTTGACATCAATTACGTATGTTGATTTATTGTACTAGTGAAAAAATAATCCTGTATATAGGTAGTTATGAATCTTTCGTCATATTTTTACAATCTCGTTAGTTTTTTTACAATTTAACGGTTTTTACAATTTTACGATGACATGTACAATGTCTTACATCTGTCATTTATCTGTTACTTGATGTTGCCCGCGACTTGGTATGCGCAAAAGTTAATCTCGCAGAATCCGTAAAATTTTGCGCGGTAAAATGTAACCTATACACTTCCCCGTGGTCTACTATATTATATTAGTGCAAAATTTTATCATATCGGTCCAGTAGTTTCGGAGCCTATTCAAAAAAAAATTACTCAATAAATAAATAAATAAAATAAATAAATAAACATTTATTCGACATGTTTGATGGCGTCAATGGCGTAATCACGTTACTACTCTCATAAATATTACCCGCCGCATTGGTTATTTTAACTTAAAATGACCAATGCGGCGGTAATATTTTTAAGATCGACAATATAAAGTAAATTATCATGTTTTCAACTATTTTAAGCTCAAAAAGGTATGTGGCCGCCACTACTTGTACCATGTGCCACGAAAACGCTTCCGCTTGTGCGCCTTGGACCGCGCCTCGATCATTTCGAGCGTGTGACGTAGGCCGCCTCCCGCCGCGCCCCCGCTGTCCGATACCTACGCGCCCCGCTCTCTCTTGACATACCTCTTGCGAGACGATCGCGCACCTTGTTCTTGCCACTAAGTTTGCATTAAATCCTTCTTTCATTCATAATATAGTGCGATTCAAATGAGAATAGGATCGAGACGGTGCCATATTGTTTCGAATTTAGACTATTATGAAAGTTAATAGTTATTGATTACTATTTAACGTTTTTATTTAAATTCGATGCAAGACTATTAATACTTTATGCACATGTATGAAGTTTTTTTTTCTGAAAATTTACTGAAAATAGCACTTTTCAAGTGATATTTGACAGAAAAAGGTCATTGACCATCCTATTCTCATTTGAAACGCGTTATATCATTATTCATTCAGAGTTCATCCTTCATTAATCTCCATTATAAAATACCTAGTGAGGACTTTGTAAGTAGTTGGGGTTAGGTATCAACCTTACCCTGGCTGCCCACAGATATAAAAATGGTTTAATATGTTAAAAATAAAACTACAAAGATCTTCAATTAAAATGTATTAGAGGCACATTCAAAAGACGGACAAAGCCATCGCATAATTATATATACACATTAGTGTTTAGTACAACGAGAGTTAGAACAATTAATACCGAGCGAACTATCTCTGACTAGGTTACAAACAAAATACCGTAAACTAAGGAATGTTGCCATATCAAATAATATCAACTTATCATTCGCTAACTTAAATAAAATAAATTCTTACAATTTTTAATTAAAATCTTAAAAGCTTTCTAGGCTCCACAAATTTATACAAATTACAAAATAGCTAAAAATATGTTTAACATAAATACGCTTAAAATATTATTACATACTAATTTGTAAAACAACACAAAAATAATCTTACATTTAGCAGTACTTTGCCGACGGATATATTTGATCTTAATTAATAAAAATGTTGCCACGATAAAATAGTAAATACTGCGAAACTTCTGTTAACTCAATGATAGTATTCGAGGCGGTTGAGGTAAGGCATTCGGGAACTCGCAAAGAAAATTAAAAACATACACAGCATGTTTTTTGAAAATGAAATATGTACTTAATATGCAAATAGTGTATAAGTTGCGTAACGACAAACGACGCGACTTTGGTTTTCCAAACAACTTTATCAGTAAGTTTTCATTTAGTTACAGCGTATTGAAAAATATACTATAGCACCTATATACCTGATTATAATATTATTATATAAGGTCCCAAAAAATCAATTACGGATACTTCATGCACGTGATCCACTGCTTAAGTAAAGACGTTTGGGCAGAGAAATAATTGTCATACTCAAACTAAAATAATCATCTAATGTATGGGCGACTCTTCGCAAAACGCAAACTCGCCCTTATAAAGACAATTTTTTTTTTTCAAGTATGACAATTATTTTTCTTCTTAAATGTCTTTACATAAGCAGCAGATCACATGCCCGAAGTATCCGTAATTGATTTTACCAAACCTTATATTTAGGGCCAGTTTTAAATTTTAGCTAAGTGTATAGCTTATCCGTAACTGTATATCGAGCGACAAAGACAAAAGAAAAGCTATCTGACACAACAGTAGATTGTGCAAGACGCCCTTAGACCGACAATAATTATAGTATATATTTGAGATTATATATTTCCACAGTTTTATATTACAGTATCAAATATCAATGTTTTGCAAAAGAATCTAACATAATATTTTGTTCTATATCCTATATTAATCTCATTTATTTTTCACATCCAATATGTTTTTGTTTCGCCTTGAGTGTTTTAAAGTTGTTGCCAATTTCCTAATTAGGAGAAGCTTATAAGAAGCTTCTAGATTTTTACTTTACTCACATACCCAATTGGCATAATTATTATAAGTATAACATCTTATAATATAAAGCGTTCATATATAAATAAGCGCTACAAATGCTGGTGTAAAAATGGCCGAACACATATCACATAATTGCAAAGCTTTATCAAAAATGTTACAGCATCTCAAAGTGCAAATGATCCTGCAAAGTGCAGTAAAACAGTTCAAACTATTTGTGTTAAAATTGTACTACTTTGTACTAAAATAATAAACAATCGCTCAAGGCAATCCTCCCCTTAAAATCCGATTAACCAAATAAGAGTAAAACTACTAAAAATAAATTAAAACTTGCTTATCGGGTTTTATCAAAATTTGCCATTGAAGCTAGCCATACACGTAAGGGCTTACCTGACAGGTTTGCCTGCACAGTTACACATTCAGGTAAGTTTGAGCTCATATTGTACGGAAATTGGTTGTACACGCTTCGGTTTACCTGGACAAGCTAACCTGTGAGTTACACCGTTACATGTATGGCCAGCATTACAGGATAAAGTGTTCTCATTCGGTATATTGTTCTCATAAATGCGTATAGTAGCTTTAGACGTTTATATTCACTACCGTCTGTCTACTGATATAATAATTATAAGTGGTGAGAACCAAGTTTCAATTAACCGAAAGACCACATTTCAATCAGTTCTATAGTACTCGCGAGTTTTGCTTCATTTTCAGATTCTTACTCTGCTTTGTGGTCTACAGTTCTTTTTTAAATAGTTGATGGTATCGATGTCTTGTTCATATCCAAACCTACACTTTATAATCTATGGTCTGGACAGCGGTGTAATCTATGGTGGTAGTCTATGGTTTCCCTCATGGTATTATATGGTTTGTCTACCCATAAACGTAGATAAAGTAGAGCCAGGTTTACGCGTTTATCAGGCTGTTTACCAGGTTTCGCGTTGTAGTATACGGTCTGGCTCTAGTTTGTCTATGGTATTACGGCCTGGCCCACGCTAGTGTATGAGCTGGCCTGGTCTCTAGTCGATGGTCCACTGCATGAGCGCGGTGTCATTGCCGCCGGCGCTGAGCAGCCGCGAGCCGTCGGGCAGGAACCGCACCGCCGTCACGTGGGACGAGTGTCCGCCGTACGCGTGGCACAGAGACTGAAATATTTTTATTTCGGAAATATGAGATAAATATAATAATAATATCCATGGATTCTTTTACACCAAGATTTTTAATTATTTATAACACAATACACATCTATGACACAGAAACACGGAAAAGTTTTAGTTCTCTGTCGGGATTCATATCAGTCGATCAGACGTTTATTTTTGCGTCTATTCAATAGGGTTGTGTCCTAGAGTCGAATATCACATTAATACTAATTAAATTTTAAAATTGTTGAATAGTGATACATAATCTAAAAGAAAAAGTTATTTAGGTTGACGCGATAAAGAATTATAAGCAAATAAAAAATATTGCCCATCTCTTTCTCGCAAAATGATTTGTGACGTCACGCCGTGCTCCGCCATACATTAAATAATGTCAATTGTATGGCGGTAGCACCTCGTGACATCACAATTCACAGGCCGATATATAGCTCTCTTTCTTATTGTAAATTTAAATTGTATGTATCTTCGTTAATTTTTAAGGTTTATAAAATTGGGTTTTAAATTGTTTACTATCACGTTGTCTAACATTGAATAGACGAAAAATATTTTTTAGTCAACAAGCCTATTCAATCAAATCTTTCCGCTTTATATCCGTAATATAAGCGTATACAATATTATATACCTTAGGCTGCGTGACGGGGTACGCGTAAAGCTTGACCTTCCCGAAGTCGTCGCCGGTCGCTATCAGGCGGCTGTCGGGTGACCTGTGAAATGTGAATATAACACGTATTAGAGTGTGGACCGGTGGTTATATTGCTGTAAAGTATTTATACCGTTGTGTACGCTCTGTACCTTTGAACGTGTGCCTTCTTGTGTGCCTGCGAGCTTGTGTGCGTCTGACATAATAATATAAAAGTAACTAAAGAACTTGTATCACAGTTACCAGACAACGGAAATATATTTATTACTTTGATATTATATGTACTAAACACATAATGAACATTTTTATTATACTACACATAAAACATATTCTATTTAATACACATTTAAGACACACTACACAGAAAAACTTTTTGTCCGTTCGACGGGACAAAAGTTAAGCGAACGACCTACGGCTTAACCGACGACGCGCTAACCACTGACCCTAAGCTACATAACGCACGTAGATTGGTCGGACTGACGATATTTGTTTTACACTACCTTTTGCCCGCGACTCCGCACGCGTAAATACAGTATCCCAAAGGAATACTGTACTTTTCTGGATAAAAAATAACTTTTCCGTTAATCCAGAGTTTAAACTACTACCATACAGATTTTCATCAAAATTAGTTCAGTAGTTTTTGCTTGAGAGAATAACAAACATCCATCCATCCTCACAAACTTTCACACTGATAATAATTGTGTGTTATATGTACCTGGCGCAGGAGTTGACGTCGGTACCGTCGGCCCCCTCGGGCCACACGCCGACCGTGGTGTACGTGACGGGGCAGTTGTTGGACGCCCACGTCACGTCGCGCATCGAGGTCGGCGAAGTGATTTGACGACACGTCGTCGCGTTCCCTGGAAATTGCATAATTTTATGTTACTTTTCCGCGTAGGTACTACACTTATACCCATAACACATTACACAAGTCATACCTTAGCACAGGACTAGATTGACGTGTTATATAATATAATCCCCTTGACTAATAAAAAAAGGTCTGTTAAGTCGGTTTACGGACGATAATTTTTCGTGATAACGTCATTATACAGCAATCACAACGTCATCGCTTAGGCCGATCGTGCCTCTCTATCGCTTGCTCCGCGCTCTCGCTCGCACACTCGGCTCAGGCGGAACGCGACAATTTTTGCGTGCGTGCAGCCGGCATTTATGGATTTATAAGACGTTATTTATCACTTCAAAAATATTTACACAACGGATAAGCTGTTCAATGTTGCTGCATTTGTCTGATACGTTGGAGACAAAGACGGCAACATAGAATAGCTTATCCGTTGTGTAAATATTTATATTAGTCCTGGTATAATACTATATTTAATTTTATTGTACTGTAAATTGTATACTCACAGTACAGCAGCTCGTAGTCGCCAGAGTTGGTGCGCAGGTACTGACTGTCCTCTGACCAGTCCACGTGCGTTATGTAGCTCGAGTGGCCCTGGAAACAATCACATTATAAGAGAAATTCATAAAAGTTCATATTGACGGCTCGACTGTGGTCTGTGCGTGTTGATATAATTTATAGTTGGTATATTGGTGGTACCATGTTTCATGTGAATAAATGAATAAATTAATTAAAAATAAATAAATAAATTGGTTTTTACATTTCTATAATTAGGTTATAGAAATGTAAAAACAACAGATGTTTGCATTATTGATTGAACCAAACATTTGGGTGGTAATTCGATGTAATTTTGTGAGTTCAATATAGAGTATGTACGGTCATGCTCACCGATTTTAAATAGTTAATAGCATACAATATAATTAATATTACATCTAGCAATATCCCGCGAAAAATACCCACAACCTGCAAGCAAATGAGTGAATGTAATTCAGATTTTTTTCATACATAAACTCGAGCTGGTATACCGTATAATTAACTTAAGGATTTCCATTGAACGTAATTTTGACTGTAAAATAACTAATAAGTGATAATAAAATAGCGAATGGTTGGAATTGATTTTGAACTAACTATACTCATATAGCAAAGGAATAGTTTTGAAGTAAACTACTGTGTATTAAATAAAAGAAAAAATGGGCTGTGTACTAACTACTATAGTCTACTCGCGTTGAGAAATCATTGAATCATGCGTACATATTATTATGTACAGCTTGTCAAAAAAGAATATTACGCGGTGAAATATTTTCGATTGTATCATCTTTTATCTTTGATAGATTGGAATGATAATGAATTATACATATTAACATATTTATTTATTGTAATATTATATAATACTTAAATTAAATGAATCATCCCAATTCCCAATCTAATTAGGATAAAAGATGATATTACAGTCGAAAATGTTTGAGTTCCTGCTGTCAACGCGTCATACTCTTTTTTGCCAAGCTGTATTTGACGGCATCAGAGGCTAGTAGTATAAATGCCGCCGAGGGAGCAAAAAAAGTTTTCAACATTCCAGGATGATGGATGTGTACTAAATATGTTTATAATATAATAAAAACTTATAACACCCCTCTTTTTGCGTCGGGGGTTAAAAATCTTAAATATATGTACCTAATACTTCCCGTTGTCTGGTCCCCGTAACACAAGTTCTTCGATTACTTAGCACGGGGCCAGATTGACGTGGTGTGAAGCGTCCATAGATATTATTATATTATGTCAAAATGGCTTACTTTAATGGGTTAAACGTAAACAAGGCTTATGCGTCATTAGTCAATTGAGGAATGCATGATTCACTGACTTCTTAACGCGTAGGTATAGAGTATTTAAAATAAACAAAACAAGTAACTGTGTTATATGTTAGTAAATTAACTTGATGCGTTACTAGTTACTACTGGTTAAACATAACTATTGCGCTATCTACGATACTCATACTTTCATGCTTGTGGAATTATGTTTGTATGCGTCTATGATATAATGTAAAGAAAGTTAATGAGAACATACTACAAATTACAATATATCTCTGTTAGTAAAATATTTTGTTACGGCGTAACGTACATTTTGACGATACGTATAGTAGCCAGTATTATAATATATATATACGTATAGTAGCCAGTATTATAATATAAAGTAGACAGTAATTTTAACAAATTTTCGAGAATTAGCGACCCATACACACATAATTCGAATTAGTCTAATTGGTTACCCGTCTACGTTTTCTCTCCGAACACTAGTCGCGTGAAATTGTTCACCGGATTAGACACACGACTATATTAGTATATTTTCATATCAGTTAATTTCTATTAAACTATGGTATATAAACCACAGAATACAGAAATCATCTAGAAGCCGTCAACACGCTTGAAAGTGAGGCCGTCACAACTACTCCAAATTGGAATGGTTATCCACACATAATATGTTGCCACAGAATAACGGAATATTTTACCCAACTTTTTCTCAATTAATTTTTTCTGAATACCTAATTGTCGTAATATAATAACGCGATTTGTTTTGTAAGTGTAAAGAGTAAAAATTAAAAAGTGCGGGCGGGGCGGTATTTCGCAATGGTTTTGGACACAGTGCGCTGTATACAAATGTGATCGAACACTCATTCTGCATGTTCTGTATTCTGTGGGTATAAACACACTAAACCTACTACTACGTATTAAGAAAACTTGTGGGGACGGATGCATGGATAGACAGATGTGTGTTACTCTTTTATGCAAAAACTACTAAACGGATTTGGATGAAATTTGTCATGGTAGTAGTTTGAGCTCTGGATTTGTTAATAGGCCACTTTTTATCCCGAAAAAGTACAGTGTTCCCGTAGGATACATGTAGATTCGCGGGCGGAGCCGCAGGCAAAATTTAGTTAGATAATAGTTATGTATTATTTTATCATTACAACATTATAGGAATGTAAAGGGTTCGTCATCAACTAGAGGATTTTACATCACAAATATAACAATATCTACTTGTTTTACTAAATGACTTACTCGAAGAATCTTATTAAGTCTTTAAATCGTTTAACATTCTTAATACTTCTTTTTATAATAAAACCACAAATATACTGTTTTTATCGCCGTGACCGCGTAAAGCCGAATACACTATCCGACTCGTCTTATGGACGCACTTTTTGCATGCTGGAATCGCTTCGGACATCCGTGCGCTCAAGGTCGAGTCCGAGGCCACATGACTATCATGTGTGATACGGAATCCGGCGGTACCGAAAAATTCAGAGACTTGAACTCTGCTCTAATACAAAAGAGCTGATAAACGAACATATACAAGTGTCGGAGTCAACTGTCCAATGTCATATATTATGACAGCTCGACATTTCAATTTTCGACGAATTGTAATAGCATAGAGTTCTATTTTCAATGCCCTTAATTTTCCGTGGCCTACCAGATTCCGGATCGTACAGTCCCAGCGTTATGAAAGTGCGCTCCGTGCGCTCAAGGTCAATTCCGAGGACACACGACTGTTATCGGCCGCGTCCGACATGGTGTCGGCGGCGGCCGGACACTTGGCCACACTCACCGGACACTTGCCCACGCGCGAGTACCGGGTGCCGTCCACCTGGTAGACGTATACGTAGTTGTCGCGCGACCCCAGCGCCACGCGCCGCCCGTCCGGGGAGTACACGATGCACTGGATGGGCTCTGACCTGCAACAGTATAATGTCGATGAATACTAACTCTCCTATTATAAATGTCAAAGTTTGTGAGGATGGACGGATGTATCTAATGAATGGATTTTGATGAAATTTGGTATGGTAGTAGTTTAAGCTCTGGATTCACACGTATGCTACTTTTTATCCCAAAAAAGTACGTTCCCGTAGGATACTGTATTAACACGGGCAAAAGCTAGTCTATCATATTTATGAACGATTAATTAGGGTTTAAAAATTGGCTAATATACTTATAGGTCTATGGACATATTATACGGCTAAGCACGAACGTCGTTCCCGAGATAGCGGGTAGAAAAAACGCTTTTAGTAACAAGCGTTTAGCTGCTAGTCGATGTCGCAACTCGCAATAAGACCAGCCTTTTATCATGCACGACAAACCAGGAATTTTTTTGTCGCCCTTATCAAGTCTATAGAGATTCAATGAAAGATAATTTGGATTTCTGTTCGGTCTCTCTTCACAGTTTATCATTATTATGCTGGATTATTTTTAAATACGATTAGTTCCCAAGCTGTATTAAACCTATTAAGTACTCACCCGTCCTGGTGCTGCGCGACCAGGTCGCGCGACTGGGGGTCGAACACGAGCCATTTGCCCGACAGGCAGCCCACCGCCACCGCGTCGCCGTCCGTCGACCACGCGCAGCATTGCGCGCGCTCCTATAACATAATAATAAGAATAAGAATCATTGACAATAATAACTAAGCTTATTTTTAACTATGACAAGAAAAATATATTAATGAAAAACTTCTAAAACTAAAACAGCGAAGGTAGCCGCAAATTGGATAAAGCTCGGCATTGCTGGCACAGATATGTCCAGCACCGGTACATAACCCCAGTTGTACTCAGTAAATGGCACATGATTAAGAAACAGACACAAAAGCAGTCAGCAAATGTCCAGACGTATAACGCGCGTACGTGTGCATGCACACAGACGCAGAAACGTACACGCACGCACACAATTACGCTGTAGTGTAAAGCGTACATGTACGCACATATAGACGCAGTTACGTACACGGACGCATACAAACACGCTGTAATGTAAAGCGTACATGCATGCACATATAGACGCAGTTACGTACACGGACGCATACAAACACGCTGTAATGTAAAGCGTACATGCATGCACATATAGACGCAGTTACGTACACGGACGCATACAAACACGCTGTAGTGTTAAGTGTATATGCATGCACATATAGACGCAGTTACGTACACGCACTCACACATACACGCTCACACAGGGTTAAACGCATACACGCTATTCAATTACATCCACACACCTCAATATCCTTGCTCCATACGGTAGAGTGGCTCAGGCCGTCCCACAGCTGCAGCAGGCGGTCCCAACCCGCAGACACGAACTGCGGCAGCGAGGGGTGTGCCGCCAGACCCCATACCTCGTCCACGTGGCCTGCGAAACTCTTCATCATTATGCTCACATTGAGACGCGAGCCCCAGAAATGAGGACTTAAGCCCGTATCCACAGGGAAGTTCGTCTATACTTATATAGAGGAAAGATTTGTTTGTTTGTTAGTATTGGATAGGCTCCGACACTTCTGAGCCGATTTTAATGAAATTTGGCACAGATACAGAGTAGATCACGGGGAAGGACATATTTTATCCCGAAAAAGTACGATGTTCCCGTGGGATACTGTTATTTATGAGGGTGAAGCCGCGGGCAACATATTCTAGTTGGAAATGAGAATGTTACTATTTTTCCTGAATTCCTGATCTTGGCTTGACTTTATGGTGAAATTTTAATTTCTTTATTTCTCTATATATCTGGCTATTTATCTGCCTCATATTTATCTATACTAATATTATAAAGAGGAAAACTTTGTTTGTATGTTTGTTTGTTTGTTTGTAATGAATAGGCTCAAAAAGTACTGGACCGATTTCAAAAATTCTTTCACCATTCGAAAGCTACATTATCCACGAGTAACATAGGCTATATTTTATTTTGGAAAAAAATAGGGTTCCGTAAAATATTTGGGTTTTTCGGACACAAGGTGTAAAAAATCAACCAGAAAAGTTACTTATTTTGCGTACGCTGCCTAAACTATAAAAGATAGAACCATAAAATGTTCTAATTAATTGTAGATCTTATAAATATCTACAAAAAAGTCCGCGACACACTATACCTATCTATGTCGAGTGAGGCACAACAACCATTTTTTTATTTAGAAATCTTGAATTTTTTTTGGACTACATTTAAACGCGTTTATTTTACTCATGCTATTAATCCTTATCAAAATAAATTATTTCATTACTAAGTACAGTTTATGTAGATAATATTTGGCCTTTGAATGATTGAAATTGGACGTGTGGTTTTGAAGTTATGGCGAAATTAAAATATTACGATTTCTGCTGCACGGCCCGTTGCGAAGTGGGCGTCACCAAGGCGGGGGTGCGCGTGCGGGGGGAGTTTAGATCTATGGTATTTCATACGATAAAAGTATACCCACCTACTTATTTCATTGAGTTTTAGTAGGTACCTATATTAATTTGTTTCTGTTTGTTTTGACTAGATTTCGCCCATTTTGTTAAAGGTTTAAAGATATTCTGTAGTATTAGTATCAGTATTGTACCCGTGCGAAGCTGGGGCGGATAGTCCTTTATATGTCTGTCAATAAGATGTCATGTGCGTCAACTCACCCAGCACTGCCGGCGCGAACCCGAGCTCCAGGTCGCCGTGTAATATGCAGTTCTTGGTGGTCCCGATGTACAGCTGGCTGCCGCGGCCCTCCGCCACCACACGCACGCCGCCGTAGTGTCCCTCGATCTGAAAAAGTATTAAGCTTTTATTCGGAAACCCATCGTAGATCATACAGCTAAACTGTGTTCCGTTTGCAGATTCTGTTTAACAGTGGCGAAGGCTGCTTCTCCTTCATAGGGAAGCCGGAGCCTGTATAATAGGTAGGGATTTCTATGAATGTTTGCAAAAGGTAAGTGATAAGGGAAGCCGATAGGAATAGAGTTACAGGAACCCCTCGCCACTGCTGTTTAAAGGTTATTATAGCACCTATAGCTGAATAGGTACACGCTACACGTTCTATATTTGAATCCAACAGGGGGATTTATGTTCGATTCGAAAACTTAACGTGCGGTTATTGGTCAACACTCAGCGCGGTAAGAGTTTATTGGTCACCACGTAGGGAAATTATCTAATCCGAGTCGGATTACGAGTTGTGAATAACCCCACGAGATAACAATATTTATCGTGTGTGTAGTACAGCGTAACACGGATCTTGTGTCTATGGGTTCCACAATCTTTATGTACTCTAACAGTCGATGGTCACTGTCTACGGCTACTCACGATGTTCTCCGTGCCGGTGGCGTTCATGTCGCCGTCGAACAGCACGACGCGGCCGTTCTTGCCGCCGGCGGTGACGACGCCGCCGTCCTTGAGCGCGCATAGCGAGAACACCGCGTCGGAGTGTTTGTCTACGGTCACTGTACTGTCTACGGCTACTCACGATGTTCTCCGTGCCGGTGGCGTTCATGTCGCCGTCGAACAGCACCACGCGGCCGTCATTGCCGCCGGCGGTGACGACGCCGCCGTCCTTGAGCGCGCATAGCGAGAACACCGCGTCGGAGTGTTTGTCTACGGTCACTGTACTGTCTACGGCTACTCACGATGTTCTCCGTGCCGGTGGCGTTCATGTCGCCGTCGAACAGCACCACGCGGCCGTCCTTGCCGCCGGCGGTGACGACGCCGCCGTCCTTGAGCGCGCACAGCGAGAACACCGCGTCGGAGTGTTTGTCTACGGTCACTGTACTGTCTACGGCTACTCACGATGTTCTCCGTGCCGGTGGCGTTCATGTCGCCGTCGAATAGCACCACGCGGCCGTCCTTGCCGCCGGCGGTGACGACGCCGCTGTCCTTGAGCGCGCACAGCGAGAACACAGCGCCGCAGTGTTTGTCTACGGTTACTGTACTGTCTACGGCTACTCACGATGTTCTCCGTGCCGGTGGCGTTCATGTCGCCGTCGAACAGCACCACGCGGCCGTCCTTGCCGCCGGCGGTGACGACGCCGCTGTCCTTGAGCGCGCACAGCGAGAACACAGCGCCGGAGTGTTTGTCTACGGTTACTGTACTGTCTACGGCTACTCACGATGTTCTCCGTGCCGGTGGCGTTCATGTCGCCGTCGAACAGCACCACGCGGCCGTCCTTGCCGCCGGCGGTGACGACGCCGCCATCCTTGAGGGCGCACAGCGAGAACACCGCGCCGGAGTGCACTCCGCGAACCAACTTCGCGATGGTGTTGGTGCCGCGGCCCCACACTATGATGTTGCCGTTGGAGTCGCCGGATAGCACGTCGCCTGGAGACATAGTCAATGAATGATTGAATAAAATTTCACAAAATGTACTCTGGGAATCTAAATCATACGCGTTCTTCTAACTTAAGGATAATTTATTTGTATTATAATGACGGCATGCAGTCAATGATGTGTCAGTTTGATATCATATAATTAACATAATAGGATTTCCGAACAAATTATGAAAATAATGAATATTTTTACTCTGTGGTAAGAACAGAACATTTAGTTTTTCATAATTTTACGTCCCTGTCGACCAAGACGTAATCTTGCGTTTAGTGCCATCTAGTGTGAGGTAGCAAAACTTAGTAGGATCGATGACGAACGAAGTACGTTGTTTTGATATATGTACCAGTAGATGAATGCACGGAGTTAGACAACTCCTTACCCAGCAAAATATCGCGCAGTTTCATACTGAAATCTACTTACAACACCTCCACTCTATATTTGTTCCATGTAGTCTATTATAAAGTAATAAGATAATTAAAACATGTAGTATTTATTTGCTAGATATTTACCATCTGACTTAACAATGTTGACACCATGGCAACGGCCATCGGTGTCACAGATAATAATATATATCAGCTCTCCGCCGCTATTCCTGTAATTGAACGCCTGGCGCAGGCAAAAGCTGCTCTAGGTGCCGGCGCCAGACTATACCAGCATCCGTTCGGACCTCATAATGTAGTCGGCCCAAACGACGTATTATAGTCCCGAATTCCCATCGCCGCTGGTTTGCGTAGGCTCTAGCTTGGACCCGGTCGCCTGGCGTGAATGTCCTAACTGTAGGTATTTCAGGGTTGGTCCTTGCCATAGAAGACAGCGGTTTGCGAAGCATCGCGTGAAGCGATGTTCTTACGTCGCGACCAAACATCAATTGGTACGGACTTTGTTCATCGGTGTTGGGGGAGCGTCTCAGTCTAGTCTTCACTGTTATTAATTTATTAATTAGGTCACCTTCCTCCCCCTCCATTGCACGTAATGCCTTCTTTATAGTTTGTACATAGCGTTCTGCTTGACCGTTTGTAGCTGGATGGTAGGGAGCCGACGTCTTATGTACCACTCCGCATCTATTTAGGAAACTCGTAAATTGTTCTGAGACAAATTGTCGTCCATTGTCTGATACGAGTGTCAATGGGATACCAAATGTGGAGAATAATTCCTTGAGCTTGTTTATACACCAGGAACTTGTAGTATTTTTGGTTGGAAGTATTTCAACCCACTTTGTAAATGCGTCTACGATTATAAAGAGCTGTTGTCCCTGGATTGGTCCAGCAAAATCAACGTGCAGCCTTTGCCAAGGTTCCGTCGGTTGCTCCCAATGATGTATAGGGGCTTTCAAAGGTTCGTTTTGTTGTAATCGGCATGCTCTACATGATTTAACTTTCTGTTCGATATCTCTATCGATATTCCTCCAGTATACGTAACTGCGAGCCAGAGCCTTCATTTTCACGATACCGCTGTGCCCGGCGTGGAGTTCGTCAAGCACACGGTCACGTAAGTTTCGCGGTATAACAACTCGAGTTCCTTTCAGAATGCAGTCGTCTTGAAGTGTAAATTCGTTGTCGTTGAAACCTATTGCGCGTAATGATCTACCACTTTGTAGGGCTTCTCTCAAAATATTTAATTCCTCGTCTTTTTTTGTCTCCTTGACTATGGTTTCAGGTCTTATTTCCAATACGTTGATTTGAGCGCGTTGGAAGGTGCAGTGTTGGTCTTCATAGGTTTCATTTACCGTTTCTACCGGAAATCTTGAAAGGTAGTCGGCGTTGCAATGTTTTGAAGCGGCTCTGTATTCTACGTCATAGTCAAATCCTGATAAAAAATGTGCGTAGTGAAATAGCCGCATAGTACTTAAGGCCGGGAGTGTTTGATGGGGATGGAAGATGGAAGTAAGCGGTTTGTGGTCTGTCACTAGTGTGAATTTTCGTCCGTAGCAATAAGGGAAAAATTTCTTGATACCCCAATATATAGCTGTGGCTTCCTTGTCTATTTGGCTGTATTTCTTTTCACTTGTGGCTAATGTTCTTGAAGCGAATGCTATGGGTCTTTCTGACCCGTCTGGAAATCTATGAGAGAGTACTGCTCCTAATCCGGTAGGTGAGGCGTCAGTGGCTATTACTAATTGCTTATTTGGGTCGAAATGAGTAAGAACTTTATCGCTGGCAATTTCTTTCTTTATAGTATTAAAACTTGTCTCGCATTTTGAAGTCCAGTGAAATTTATTATCTTTCTTTAGTAATTCATTTAATGGGCTTGTGATAGTTGACAAGTTTGGAATGAATTTATTGTAATAGTTTGCCATTCCGAGGAAAGTTCGAAGTTCATTAACATTTTCGGGTCTTTTTGTATTGAGTATTGCTTTTATTTTTTCTTTATTTTTATGTAAACCATCTTTGTCTATTGTATGTCCTAAATAATTGATACTATGTTTGAAGAATTGACATTTATCTCTGTTTATTCTAAGATTGCTCTCTTGTAGTTTTTGTAGGACTTGGTTTAGTCGTATAAGGAGTTGTTCTTCTGTGGACCCCTGTATAATTATATCATCGAAAAAGCATTTAACGCCATCTAATCCCTGAAGTAGTTGGTCCATAAATTTTTGCCAGAGGCTTGGGGCTACTTTAACCCCGAACATTAAACGATTTACCTTGTACGTTCCTTTGTGTGTACTCAAGGTTTGCAGGGCCGCGCTTTCATCGTCCATTACCATATTGAGGTATGCTTGGGTAATGTCTAAGGTACAAAAATATTTACCTCCGTTCATTTCGGCAAATATGTCGTCAATTATAGGGATAGGGTATTTCTCATCTTTAATTACCTTGTTTAGGGTCACCTTGTAGTCGGCACATAAACGTATACTGCCGTTTGGTTTCACAATGGGTACGATCGGTGTGCCCCAATCAGAATGATCAACTTTTGTGATTACTCCTTCTCTACTAAGCCGATCTATTTCTTTATCAACCTTGTCCTTTAGGGCATAAGGGATGCGTCGTGGCTTGATAAAAATAGGTCGAGCGTCTTCTTTCAGGTTCAAATGGGCTTGGTAGTTGGGTATTTTTCCTAAATCAGATTTAAATACCGTATTTGAGTATTCTTCTAGTATTTTTTCTAGTTTAGGGATAGGGGCATGTATTACTCGAATGTCTGCTAGTTTAATTGTGACTTCTTTCATCCAACTTCTGCCAAATATTGGATCTACGTCTTGGTTAATAATGTAAAGTTTTCCATTAAAATTCTGGTTTTTGTAGGAGCATTTCACGTAAGTTACCCCCGTCGGCTTAAAAACTTCTCCTGTGTAGGTTCTGAATTTCATGTCTGTTTTAAAAATTTTTGTTTGAATTTTTAATTCTTTGTAGAGCTTATATGATATAGAAGACAGAGTAGCTCCTGTGTCAAATTCCATATTTACTAGTTTGTTCTCTATTTTAATCGGAATCATGTATTTTTCAGAAATTTCCTCTTTGATAAGGTGTATGTCGCACAGGCTTTCTTCACTACTTAAATTGTCTTCTACTTGGTTTATACGTGTATTCCTTTGGAGGCAGACACGTGCCAGATGCCCTGTTTTTTTGCATTTTGAACACACGGTTTTTTGGGCACCGCATTCGTTTGAGTGGTGATCGTCTTTTCCACATCGATAGCATTTTCCTCTTAAATCTTTTATTGTTATCGGTGACCTGTACTTTTTATTGTATTTTGTTGAAGTAGGTGGCCTGGAACATCTGGATTGATTGCTTGTCGATGCTATAGCATTTGTATTCATTGGTCTGTTTATGTCCTGTGCCATGTTAATATTTTCGTGTTTTCCCATTTCCATCGATGAGGCCATTTGAATGAGCTTTGCAAAAGGTGGAGTGTCTCTTTCTTGTAAAATTTTTGTTCTTATGTCACTATCTCTCAACCCTCGAATAAACTGAAGTGATAAGAAACTTTCCAATGTTGATTTCTTACAGTTTTGACATTTAAATTCGCAATTTAGGGATAATTTCTTCAATTCTGCAGCATATATAGCGATAGTTTCATTATCTTGCTGTTGTCGAGATATAAATCGATGTTGTAACGCCCATGTGCTGGGTTTCGGGTCTAGATACTCGTCTAGTAGGTCTGTTAATTCTTTAAAATTCATGTTGATCGGTTCTTCTGGAGAGCACAGGTCGTAGAGTTTTTCATGAAGTATGGGCGGTAATGCCGAAAGTAATGTGTATACTTTGAATTTTGCATCTGTAATGTTGTTCAAGAGGAAATATACAGTTAAGCGCTGTGTAAAATTTTTAAATGTTTCGTTATCTTGCAACGCTTGAAAGTTTATTTTAGGTCTGGATTCTGTTTGGATGTTGGTGCTTAATTGTGATCTTGGTATTTGTGTGGAGGCAAAAGTCAGTTCACTTTGGTCTGGCATATTTAACAATTTTGTTTTCAATAGTGTAAATTTCTCTTCAATTTCATACCTGGTTTCTGTTTCGTTTTCAAATTCTTCATCTGGGATATCAGATTCTATTTTTTCTTGTAGTAATCGAAATGACTGTAGGTTTTCTTGAAGAGATTGAAGTCTCGTTTGGGTTTCCGCGTATGATAAAATTTCGTGAGCGTTAACGTAATTCTCCAATTTAGTCAGTAGGGCGCGTAAAGAGGCGCGGGTTCTTTTCAATTTCTTTAATTCTGTTGTCGACATCGTCGCCAGATATTATAAAGTAATAAGATAATTAAAACATGTAGTATTTATTTGCTAGATATTTACCATCTGACTTAACAATGTTGACACCATGGCAACGGCCATCGGTGTCACAGATAATAATATATATCATAGTCGATGGTCCATTGTATTACTGTTGTAAATATTAATTCTTCAAATATTATCTTGCTGATCCAAATGTGACTATTAACTTTAGTTTTATTGACGAAGGACTCTGTCCTGACTCACTGATATAGAAAAATCTATTGCTCAGTCTTTTTAAACATGGAAAAATTAACTCACCATTCTGATTAAAGCCCAAGCACGTGACGTATTTGGGCTTATCCCTGGACTCGAAGACGCCCATCCGTTTGTACAGCACATTCGCAGCGTCCAGCGTCCAGAACGCTATGTGATTCTTTCCGCAGGTGACTATCTGGTTCTTGTCTAGTGGGTGGAACTCCACTGCCACTACTGTGTCCACAGAACACTGTAAGTGTAATATTCTACGTTAAAATGGGGAACCTGCATAGTTGTTTTTATTAACTTTCGAAAAGTACATAATGAGCCAGGAAATATTGTCATTGCAATAGCATTTGTACGATCAACCGTTGAGCAAATGCAGTCATCACAAAAGTGAGATTCTTGGAGAACATTGAAAACGCTCTATACAAAAAATTATACACGAGTGACGTCACAGCAGTTGAAAGTGTATGAAGATAAATACAAAATTGATTTCATTGACTTAAATACTGCGTTTACGTATATCATTGTTCTAACAAAAAATGTCACAAGTAACATAAGGATTTTAACAGTATTTTTAGGTTTTCAATCATACCAAAAAAGTCGTTGTTTTAGTTCTTTTAGCTACTGCACTTTTTAAATTTTCGGTCCATATTTATGTTACCTTGCGGAAAATATAAGAATTTTGCTGATTTAAAACAAATGCATGTTTCCCTATATAATCCCTAATAATATGTTTTTAAGATAAAGTTGTAGATAATTTAAAAACCCAGACGAAAGTTTTTCCTATTTTTTCCTCAGCATATTTAACATGACTTGGGTGAACAGGTAACGGTGAGAGTACTGTCTCACATCTTGATGTCACACGACTTGTCGTGTGACCCATGGGAAGCTAGTGCTGACCCATCGTAAACTAGTGCTGACCCGCAGGAAGCTGGAGCGGTGGACTGTTGATCAATGGGCCACTGATCCGGCTCGATGATCAACATGTGAGTCTTCCAGCCGAGCAAGTTATATTTGGAAGTAACACATACGTCATAATTTGTGTCTCATCCAGTTTACCTAACATTTTTCACCTTGTTACATCCTTTTACTTGTCTCTCTCTATCTCTCTCTCTTCGACAAATGCAGCGTCTTACATTGATCTCTGTTTGTTTAATTTTTCAAGACTCCCTGTCTCTTACCTTAGTCTCAGCCAGACAATTCCTCTCCGGCCTCTGCCAGTCCCACACGGCGATGGTGTGGTCTGGTCCATCGTCGACCGCGGCGAGTAACGCGCCACCATCAGCTCTCGAGAAGGACAAGGCGGCTACACCGCGCTCTACGGACCCAGCGCCTAGTACCGCTAGCGTGGCGAGAGACACGGAGTTCCACACTCGGATGTGGGGCTGGAGGGAAAGGTAAAACATATAAATAACTTCGGGTAGGTACTAGGTATGAGTATTGAATCTAACAATCCTACTGTACCTATACTGATTTATAATTTTAGAGCGTTTACACACGTGCCGCAGCGGATTTTGTATGGATTTCAGGACCTGCGGCGTTTCATCGTCGCGCGTCGGTGCTGCGGCAGGTATGTCTACATGTAAAAACATCATCCTGCCTTTTCTAACTTCATAATTAAAGAAGAAAAGTTGTTTTAAAACCTCATTTTGATAAGATTATATAATATGTATTACAGTACATAACATTGCATGAAAAGCAGTCGCATCTATACAAATAATAAAAAAATCTTAAGTTGTCATATCCGGGAAGAGCCATTCTATTACATTAATATCCGCCTGGAATCTAGGTTTGTAAGAGTTTAATAATAACGTATCTTGTTATTTAACGAAGAATTGCTTGACACATTTAAAAGAAAATGAAAGCGGGTTGAGAATGAATGAGTTACTCGTCAAATGTTTTCTCTATGCTGATGACCAGGTATTACTTGCGTCTTCGGCCGAGGAGTTGCAGGAGAGGTAACTGCGATGAGTGGAGCTTTTGTTAGAAAGGGAATGAAGATGCTATGATGCTGAGATGATTTGGCCATGTCGAGAGAATGAATGAAGAACGATTGACGAAAAAAGTGTATAAGGCGAGTGTGAATGGAAGTGTTGGAAGGGGTAGACCTAGGCGGACGTTTCAAGACCAAATCAGGGACGTCTTGAAAAAAGGCCAGGTCAAGAGTACCCTAAACCGAAGAGCATGTGTGAAGGGAACAATGAAAGTGGACGAAGTATGTAAGGATCGTAGCAAGTGGAAAGAAGTGGTCTCTGCCTACCCCTACGGGAAAGAAGCGCATAATATGTATGTATGTATGTATGTAGCTTTGTCGACTCGAGTCGAGGGTTATATTCATGTCTACAGATGTCATCTTCTTTGTTCATCATGATGACCACCTACCCTGGCATCGACCCGGTCGTGTCCCGCGCACTGGCCGCTCGCCACGACCAGCTTGTTGGGGTGCACGGCGAGGCACTTGACGTCGTCGGTGTGGCCGGTGTAGTGGCGCTGGCACTGGTCGTCCACGTTGAACAGGACGACCACGCCGGCCACAAAGTACACGATCTCGCCCGTGGGCAGCAGGTAGATGTTGCTGCGGCAGTCTTTGCCCCTGGAAACGATTGTCATTAATAATAAAACTTTTTTCATCCGTTAATGGATGATTTATATAATATTCTCCGAGCGAAGTAACTACTCTTGAAATACTGTAGTGCCTTGGACAGTCGGTTTTTAAATGTCGTATGGTTGCTCAAGCACATACGGCATTCTCACAACATAGTCAGCCTAGTCCAGAGGAATGAACTGGTCAATACGTCTGGGGTCAACCATGTGCGGGTTTCCTCACGATGTTTTCCTTCACCGTCAGCGCGTCCGTATAATGTACAGTGAGATCTGAAAAAGTCACATTGGTACACGCCACAACGTACATAAGAGCATTCTCTCTTCTTTTACTCTTGAAACCTAGTGAGACAGATAACCGACACGACTGGCGAGAGATCAGGCGCAGACTTTTAAATACCCATCCAACACACGGATGATGGTGATCAGCCTGCATTTTCCTAAGCAAACTGAGAAACAACATTTTTTTGTTGTTCCAACTCCTCCGAGTCGAGAGCCAAGTAAACCACTGGACCACGGAGGCTGTTGTCATCATGAAGAGAAGCAACTAGTTTCATGAACATAATATGACGAAAGCTAGAAGATTTTTAAAGTGAAAACTACTTTGAGCGCATTGGGCAATTTTTATATGGGAAAAGACTATTGAATTGGCGACACTGTTACTGACACCAGGGGCTTCAGTCAAGATGCATTCGATAATTTTGACGGCGAACTTCGAAATCAAAAATGTATGGAATTTGACTTACGTCAAATCGATAAGTGACATGTCGCTTGCGATGGCTTAATATGTCAAATCCCATAAATTTTATTTTCAAACTTCGCCGTCGAAATTTTCGAATGCATCTTGACTTGAGGCCCAGTGCGGTATTATCTAACTGTGGGAGAGCCACGCTTCGGCATGAATGGGCCGGCTCGACCGGGTAAATACCACGACCTCACAGAAAACCGGCGTGAAATGACGCTTGCGTTGTGTTTCGCCGAGTGAGTGAGGTTACCGGAGGCCCATGGGGGGGATTGGGGATTTCAAGGACCAGGAACGCAAGTCGCAACACCAGAGGAGTTACAAGTGTAACTCCTCTGGTGTTGCGAGTGTCCATGGGCGGCGGTAATCGCTTACCATCAGGCGATCCATCTGCTCGTTTCCTGGTTCATTACATAAAAAAAAAAAAATAGGTAGGGCGGGGCGGGCTGGTCGCGCACCGCATACCTGTGCTCTATTGTTTTCACTTCTGTCGACACTCCCGAAGTGCCAGTTTTTTTTATAAATAATTTTTAGACCAAAGTATGTCAGGTAATTTATTAATTTTAATTTGTTTTTAGTATTTGTTGTTAAAGGGGCAAAAGAAATATATCATCTGTAAAAACTGTCTAGCTATCACGGTTCATGCATGAGATAGTCGTGTGACAGACAAACAGACAGACGGACAATGGAGTCTTAGTAATAGAATTCCGTTTTTACCCTTTGGTTACGGAACTATAAAAAGCATCTAATTCTTTCCATGCAACTTTCATTTGTCATTATCTACAAAATGAGTTGTTTACAACAGAAAGGCAATTGGTTCAATTCAGTGCAATGTAATGGTGACTCAGTATCACAGTTGGGCCACTTGGGCAGCTGAGCAGAACGGCCTTCGGAGACGTGACGGCATCCGCTGGCCTCGACTTCATAAAGAACAGGAAAACAACAGCAGACATGCCGCGTGCATCTGCCCTTCGAGAGACGTAACTTCATGTAAAGGTGAATGACTGATGTTTTTTTGTTGTGGCTGAAGATAGAGTAGGATCGGTTAGACTGATTTAAAGGCACAAATATTGTTTACACTATAACGCGTTTCAAATGAGAATAGGAACGTCAATGACCTTTTTCTGTCAAATATCACTTGAAAAGTGCGATTTTCACATATAATACCACAAGAGCTTCAAAATTATCGGGTATTTCCCGATAGGTTCGTTGCAAACAAATGAAGGCTTCGCGCTCGTGATTTTTTAACCTGAAAAACTTGACGACTTTATTTGTTTGCAGGGAACCTTGAGGGAAATGCCAGATAATTTTGAAGCTCGTGTGGTATTCGGGGGATTATTTTTCCGTCCCAAATGTCGGCCAATAGAATTGCACCATGAGACGAAATGTACAGTTAACAAATAAGAATTTCATAATGAATAAAACAACATTTAATTAAGATTCAGGCTAGTGCAATTAAAATCTCCAATTTTCACAATTGAATTCAACCTGTCAGTTTGACGTGTGGTTAATTTGACTGGATCATGTTTTGTATAGCAACGACCAGAGAAAATTTTCAAAAAATTATCAGTATAATACCATGTAGGTTGTACCACGTGACGTCGAATGGTGCAATTCTATTGGTCGATATTTGGGTCGGAAAAATAATCAGAAAAACTTTTGTGCATATATATATTAATAGTTTTGCTATGAATTTAAATAAAAACTTTAAATAGTAATCAATTAACTAAACATAAATTTAACTATCATAACAGTCTAAATTCGAAACAATATGGTGCCGTCTCGATCCTATTCTCATTTAAATCGCACTATACCTATAGTGGATTATCACATAGGCTATAAGGCTACATGTATCCCGGTAAAATATGCCCCGGTTAGCTCAAGATAGATAGAATTTCGTTTACAAAGGACTACTTACTTAATACTCGGTTTCTGTGGTTTTTTTGCCGGTAGTTTATCTATTCCATAGCGCTAATGAATAGATAAACTACTGACAAAACCGGCCAAGTGCGAGTCGTACCCGATTTACCAATATTTTTAATGTTTACTTATTATTTCGTTATTTTTGTCCGAAGTTTTCCAAGTGGACGCATATTACAACTTAAACCTATATAACTCCTGAACTAACCAAGTTATATAAGCCGTTACATCTTTTCTTCAAAGATCATCAATTTACCATCATGAAGTTTAGCTTTTAGGGGGCTAGGGGGGGGATACTGCCCAGTATGTCCTCTTTGAACAAAATAGGTAATGCGTTTTAAAGATGAATGTCTCGCAAATGGATATTGAAACTAAAAAATCGTCAGCAATTTCTCAGTTTTAAAACACCTAGCTAATGATACCCTACATATACATATCTACTATGCTCACAGATTGCTAAACAGTTGTAACCGCTTATTACGTTTAGGTATCTCAAAAAAAAAATTGTGACTTTAATTTAGCTGTTTGTCGGCACTCGGCATCCATGCTTCAAGTTTGCATCCAAGTTTCAAGTTTGCATCCAAGTTTCATCGTTCTTAGGGGCCATCCTTGTCACAGTTGGTCACATTTTGCAAATTTACATTTAGAAATTATTGAATAAAAATATTGGTTCCAAAACCAGTTTTATTTTCATTTAAATTATTTTTAATAAAATGAACATCAAATGAAACAAGTAACAAAACAAAAAACGATTAATTATATTACTTAAAGAAATTAACGAAACAAATAATGATTGACTATGTTAACTAAAGAAATTAACAAAACAAAAAACGAATGACTATATTAATTAAAGAAATTAACAAAACAAAAAATAATATTATTAGAATTATCTTTAAATTTAAGATACAAACTTAATAATCTTCAATCCATGGACTTTGAACCCACTCCTTTAAATTATTTATAACTGGCATCATATATGCCATTTTTGAGGTTTGCGTAAAGTAAGTTTATAGTTCGTATTTTAACACTTAGATAATATAATAGATTTTGAAATGTGACGTCACAATATTTAGGACCCCTCCCACCCCCTTGTCACACAATGTCACACTTCGTCGACCCCCTCCCTCCCCCTTAACGTGTGACGTTATTTATGGATGGCCCCATAGTGATAGAAAAGTTAGCAGGTATCAGTTTGGAAAGTAAGCTCTGGACGGACATGACAAAACTATAAAGTCTTTCGAGACGTGAATTACAGAAACCCAAAAAGACACAGAAACCGGGGATTAGTCGCAATTAACTACATTTAGGCTTTTTGTCGAATTTTGGAAACAATAGTTTTAATAACGGCCCTATCAGAGCATCGATCACTATTATACCAATTATATAATAGACAGTTTACCAATTGAACAGAATTCGTCACAGTAGCCAACCTACAGTCTACACACAGGCGCGGATGTTCAGTTATGCCAGAAATGGACATACGCATTTTAAGAAAAATAAAGTTGGGCCATGTAAGGTGTTCCTTTTGGCAAACATTTTATATAAAGTTGTTCAAAACAATTGCGGATATTTTGGGCATAATATGATCTATTGCATATGTAAGAGTACGTTATGGCTGAAAAATTATAAAAATATTTCCTAATAAAATTATACAAAAATTCGTTGTAAACAAAATTCCGCTCTCTGAGACGCTTCAAGGAACAGGTGATTTAAAGAGGAAACAAAGACCTTAGCATATATTATATTTTTTGCCTTACCGCCGTAAAGAGCGTTAGGTAAAGTAATTTTATTTAAAAAAAATCGAAATTTTTAAACTATTTTTCAGCCTAAACGTCTTGATATTAATAAGCAGTAGATCATTTGCCCAAAATATCCATAGTTCATTTAGAACAACCTTAATTTACTACGGACAGACTAACGCTGTTCCTTACCCCGTTTTAAACGGGACCCTATTAGACTTCTCTGTCCGTCTGTCTGTAATCTTATAAACCGTGATAGCTAGATAATTAAAATTTTTACAGTCAGTCAAATACAACATTATTACATGCGCAATGCGTCCAACTCGCACTTGGCCGGTTTTTTTGACGTGTTAAGAGTACCAAGAATTCAATTTTCCTGGTATTCGTTAATTATAAATTAGCATAATACTAACAAAGACTAGCTGACTTTTATTCTCAAATAAATAAATACATACCTACTTTTGACCTACTTGCCTACTATTTTAATTACTTACAGCTAATTTATTTCTCATATTGCTTATTTTTACTATATGCGTAATTTGACCAGAGCCAGAATTTTATAAGATTTTCTCTATCTAATGATAGAGAAAATCTTATAAAATTCTGACTAACTTATACTACTTTGCTGGCCCTAAATTCCCTAACCCAGATACCATCGCACGTTAGTAATATATATTCTTTGCCATCGCTTCATTATGTTATATTAAAACCATGGGAATATATCACCGTGACTGGCGTGGAATAAATAATGGGTTATCACGTCTTATCAGCGACCTTCATACACCATGGAATCGATAGCTTTAATACAACATTTGTACACGATAGTAGCAACTGATAAGTGATAACAATGTTGCCATATTAATTATTATTATTAAACTTTAATAGCATTTTTTATGATTCATTTTAAATATTTATTAAAAAAAGAATAGAACACAATTATTATTAAATAGGTTGTTTCGGTTGGCTTGTAATTTAAATTAATATTAAACATTGTTAACTAATTGGCAATTACTCAAGTTTGTTTGGACTCAGGAGAGTTATATTTTATAGCACGTTTTATTTTTAGTTTTAGCCCCCGACAAAAACTAAAGGGGGTTTTATAAGTTTGACGTTTGTGTGTCTGTCCGTAGCATCGTAGCGCCCAAACGGATGGACCGATTTTGATCTAGTTTTTTTTTTTTTTTTTTTTTGTTTGAAAGCTGACTTGCTTGCTGAAAGCTTGAGTGATCGAGTGTTCTGAGTTCTTAGCTATACATAGTTTATAATCATCAGCTCGCTTACTGATTGACAATTCGAGGTAACTTACTATTTTTTAATTTTAGGGCCATAAACAGTATGTATAATATGAAAAAGGTAGACTCGCCTAACTGTGACACTTGTGGAGCAGTGGAGGATGTACATCATCTTCTAATAGAATGCACGCGTTTCCAACAAGAAAGACACGCGTTAATAGTGTCCCTAAAACTGAACCAATATGATGTTGGATTATTTAATAAATTATTAGCAGAACCTACGTCCGACGCAGCAAAACAATTGTTTATGGCGGTGAGTCACTATTTTAGAATTAGGAACTAGATGTTTGTTTATGTATTAGGTTGGGACCTTATTTAATTTGTTACTTAAATTCTTATGTAGTTTAATTAACAGGACCGACATGTAATTTTTTATAAAGGTCCTTAAACAAAAAGAATAAAAAAAAAAAAAAAAAAAACAGTACATAATAATATGTACTGTTTTTATGCCATTGGTAGGCTCTATATTATATTTAAGCTAGGTATTTTACTGTGTCGCTACCTCAGCATAATTTCCATTTTTATGGTTCATGCTGTATCATATATCTGCACTAGTGATGTAACGAATGTCTCTTTTTTAGCATTCGCAAATGCGAATGCGAATGCGAATATCTGCTACCGACATTCGCGAATGCGAATATTTAGTTTTTGTTCATATTTGGCTCCAATTTGTCTATGGCTTGGCGGCAGTCGCGTTCGGACAAGATTCGTTATGGGTTCGTTACGTTCGTATCTTCCGAGTATTGCCGAATTCTTACGAACTCATCTATGATCTAAATAAAGCGTCATTCATTCCGCTCCTCTCACTCAAACTTAAACTAAAAATTTTATTTCCATGTAGGTTATGATATATATAATAGAATTGTCCTAAATGATGCCTACCACCGGTTCGGAAACTAGCCCGGCAAGAAGAATCGGCGTAAGAAACTCGCACATTTGCTTTTGTTTTCTGATATTCATATTCGCAAAACATTCGCAAAAATTTTGCGAATGCGAATGCGAATATACAAAAATGTGCGAATATTCGCGAATGCGAATGCGAATGCGAATATTCGTTACATCACTAATCTGCACGGCAATTTATGTCAAGGTCTCCAGTGTCCACCGCCATTCTGTCATACTACATCCAATCAAACTATTTATCGTAAAATCTCAAACCAAACAAAAAATGGAGACAATGCTTTGTTAAATTAAATTCATTTATTCACATAGTTACTAGCTGTTTCTCGCGGCTTCGCTCTTGTAAATATAATATCGGGTATCCCACGGGAATACTGTGCTATTTCGGGATAAAAAGTAGCCTGTTTTAATCCAGATCGCAGAGCCTAAGCTACTACCATACCAAATTTCATCGAAATCCGTTCAGTAGTTTTCGCGTGAAAGAGTAACAAACATCCATTCACCCTCACAAACATTCACATTTATGTTATAGATGTTCCCCGCGACTTCGTGCGCGCAAAAGTTAATTTCGCAGAAACCGTAAATTCAGCGACAAAAAGTAGCCTATGCCCTTCCCCGTGGTCTACGCTACATCAAAATCGGTCTAGTAGTTTCGGAGTCTATTCAATGCAAACAAACAAACTTTTCCTTTTTATTATATTATGTACTAGCTGATGCCCGCAACTTCGTTTGCGCAGAACTAACGGAAGCGGAACCCTATTTTTAAACGGAACCCTAAAATAAAAGTAGCCTATATTAGACCTTATAACATCAGCTATCTGCTAGTAAAAGTCCCGTGAAAATCGGTCCAGCCGTTTCAGAGATTAGCCGGAACAAACAGACAGACAGACCGACAGACAGACAGACGGACAGACAAATTTTTTTAAAAATTGTATTTCATTGTAAGTACCGAATATACTTTCAGATGCATTAAGTGAAAAGCTGTTAGTTTGAAGTTACAAACAGACACTTCAATTTTATTTATCTGTATAGATATAGATAGTATAGATTAGTGGGATAAGTAGGAGACATTGATATGGTTGGAAGTTCATATACTATATAGTATATATTTACATTTAGATTAAGTTGGATCTGAACATAATATTTAGACAGTTCACAGTGTATAAGTCACCGTAAAATTGTAAAGACCGTGAGATTGTAAAATATGTCGAAAGATTCATTACTATCTATATCTATACATATAATAAATCTGTAGAGGGGTCATGTCTGTACATTAAAGTTATCTAAGTGAAAATCAAAATGGGGGGTCTATAAAGGTCACAGAACCTAAAAATAACGTTTTTGAAAAAAATGTCTGTCTGTCTGTCTGTCTGTCTGTCTGTCTGTCTGTCTGTCTGTGTGTTTGTTATCACATCACGCCGAAACCACTGGATGGAATAAAATGAAATTTGGCAGGTAGGTAGCTTAGGACCTGAAGGGTAAAATAGGATACTCTTTATCCCGCAAAATTAAAGGGTTCCCATGGGATCTTCAAAAAACTGTACCTACCTGTTTGACGTTATTTCAGGTAATCTACTCGACGTATTTAAATAAAACTTGGCACAAAGGTAGATTGGAACATGAAATAACTAACAGTATTTTTTTTTTCTTGGAAACCAAAACGGTTCCCACGGGATCATGAAAAAACTGTATTTTTGAACTTGCTTCACAAACCGAAATAAATCATCATTTTTCGCATGTTTTCTCTTGAAATAAAACTATTAAATTAAAATTATAAAAATAAATCTATTTTTTATCCTACTCAACACAAATAATAAATAGAGAAGGAATAAACCAATAGTACAAGATCTACTTAAACTAAGAAATTGCTTTGAGCGAGAGGTCAACTTATTTGGTGGTTTTATTAAGTTACCTACTATTTTTTTTGCCGGTAAAAATGTACCTTGATATTATTTCGTTCAGGCTCTTGAAATATTTGCGTTCGAAATTCAAAATTAAACCGCATACATAGGCTGTGTTCCGCGGAAAATAAAACGTATGCAAAATGGCAACCGCTGGTATAAAATAAGCAAAATGGCGGATTATGTTAGCATTATTGAAGTTATCAAAATCAGGGACTGTGGTTTTCCTCAGTCATTTACCTGAGTGGACTCCTTTTCATTGGTTTGAGCATTACACCACCTACCTATGCCTTAGCAACTCTGTAAATAATTCTTACCTAATCTTAATGTAATGTAGTCATGTAGTGTAATGTCCAAACTTTCTTTGAATAAATGTCTTATTATTATTATTATTATTAAATATTTTTGAAAGTTGATATCACTGCCTGTTATCCATTGATTTCGGGAATCCATTTCGGGAATCATCGCGTCGTCGAAAAACAGCACTGTAAATAGAACTCTGTGCTAATGCAATAGAACTGAAAATCGAACACACGAGTGCCAACCTTACAGTCCACTGCATCGTACCAAATCCGTGCGTGTGTAGCGACACCGGATTCGGTCTGCGGATATGGTCCGCTGTTCGCTCCGTACCAAATTCGTGTGTCTGTAGCACAGAATACAGAAGTGGTCTGTAGATGCCTACTCTGCAGCAAACCGCAAAAGTTTTTACAATACCTATACTAATATTATAAATGCGAAAGTGTGTCTGTCTATCTGTCTGTTACCTCTTCACGCTTTAACCGCTGAACTGATTTTGAAGAATTTGGTATAGACATACTTTGAGTCCTGGGAAAGGACACCGTAATTTTTCAGCATAAAAAGTATCCTATTACTTTTTATGCCGAAAAAGTACGGTGTTTCTGAGGGATAATATATTATTTTGTGGATATTTGACTGTTTTTCACTGTTAAAAGGTTGAACCGATTTGAATGAAAGTTGGTATGGTAGTGGTTAATTCTTTGGACAAACGCGTAGTCTACTTTTTATTCCAAATCTATACTTCTATACTAATATACTATTAATATACTAATATATTATACTTCTATACTTAATATTATAAATGCGAAAGTGTGTCTATCTGTCTGTCTGTCTGTCTGTTACCTCTTCACGCTTTAACCGCTGAACCGATTTTTATGAAATTTGGTATAGACATCCTTTGGGTCCCGGGAAAGGACATAGGATTTTTTTTATCCCGAAAAAGTAGTGTTCCCGCGGAATAATATATTTACGCGGGCGGAGCCGCGGGCAAAAGCTAGTAATTAATATATTTATAATGTAACGAAAAAAATGTGTTAAATTACAGGCAGAATATTCGCCCCCGAAGTCTGTCAATATTTTACAATTTCACTAGTTATATTAGAATCTAACGGCTTTAACAATTTTACGGTAACATTATATACACTATAGTACTATAAGTACATATTCTTATTTATAATAAATCTTAAAGATCCAAATACCTGTATCCATAGACCCACTCCAGCTTCAGCTTGGCCTGCGGGGGCGGCGCCACCTTGGTCAGGTCGGGCGCGTCGCCGGTCGGGCCGTGCAGCACCACCGGCCGGCCGCGCAGGTACATGCGGATGGAGCCGTCCTCCTCGTTGTACTGGCAGGTGTGCGTGCTGCAACAGGTGGTGGTGATCAGAGGATCAGGGATGACGACCTGCTGCCTTATATAAGACCACTATTAATAAAACATGTTGTGATAACCACACCGCACACGTCATCTTTGATTTCATTCTCTTTGAGTTCGTGTGCTGCATATCCTTTTTATCGACTAGGAAACGATACACAGATTTCTCTAAAGTTGCATTTTTAGTTCCTAGGTGCTGCGCACCCGCGTTCCTGCTCCTCAAAATCCCCAACCCCCCATGGGCCTCCGGTCACCTCACTGACTCGGCGAAACATAACACGCCGGGTTTTTAATGAGACCATGGTGGTTATCCGGTCGAGCCAGCCCATTCGTGCCGAATCGTGACTCTCCCACGTCATCTGTGTCGAATGTTTCACGGTAGATAGCGCTGTGCTACTCTAACAGATGGTAATCTCTCTATCTGTGTCAGTGAGCACGGCAGATGCATAGTAATCATCGTCATGATCATCGGTCTCAGCGGATAGATATAACAAACGAGCTGAACTTTACTTGCACAAGCATTTAGCAGTTGTTGATTTCTTATGTTTACGAGAATATTGTTAATTGTTTTAAACACTTACGGATTTTGTCGATCTGACACCTCAGTTCTCCCGTGACCACGGCTGCTGAAAAGTAGCCGAAATGTCGGGAAAAATAAAAGTGCACCGCGACAAAATCCGTAAGTAAAACATTTAGCAATTGTCATAAGCGCATTAGTAAGCTAATATTTTAATATCATAATCATAGACTTATTACATCGAGGCCAATAACGTCCGCACTTTGAGTGCCATTTTGGGGCATTCGAGTTTTACGTTTCACAATATAGAGGTCAGTGTTGCGCTGCAAAAGGCTGTTTAAAATATATATTATAAGTAAATATAAAATAATATCAATCGTAACTAAAGTCCATTTTTAATGTATTTCATAATAATTTCAAAATGTAAAGCCTTTCATCAAACATTACGGAAGCCATAATGCAAGCCTTAGTTCGATCGCTTACATCGTAGTTCCATCAATGTTCAATGTGTTCATTACATATCGGCACCATCTCCTTGTATAAAGATTTTTTTGGATAGATTTATGAAATAGCCTGTCCATGTGTAATAAATCTATGATCATAACATTTTACCAACCCAGTTGAAACCGTATAAGAATAATATGTTAATACTTGAAACATCAGTAGAACTATTTTAATGTGTTAGTTTTAAGTTATTTGTTAATTTTAACAATTTACAACATACATTATCTACTTACTACTAATTATATAAGCTCCACATGGTACAATAAGGGCATCGAAATCAAGTCAAAAATTAGGGAATCGAGTCAAATTATGTGGCTAGGCCATTTCGTCAGGCCACGTATTTTGACTAAGGTGTAGAGTTAGTGAAGTTAGGCTTGTAGAGTTAAGGCGTGTAGAGTTAGAAGTTTGGTTAGAGTCAGAAGCTTGGTTTTACACGAGAGTTTATAGTAATATTATATTACTTGACCCACTGGCTCAGATTTGGGTTAAAGTTAACCCTGGGTTAATGTCATGTTATCTTTTTCGTATTTATGAAAGAGAAGGCGTGATAATTTAACCCAGGGTTAACTTTAGCCCAGATCTGCGCAAGTGCGACTTGAGTCGGAGGCAAAGAATGGTATAAAAATATCTTCCTTATAAGGTAAAAGGTTTAAGAAAATGACCTGAGTGTTATTATTCATACGTGTATTATATTATTTTGCTAACTTTTAGATATTGTAATTATTCATTTTGTTAAAGTAATAAATAAATACAACTACGTTATCAAACATTCTCAAAAATATTTAAAAATATACCCCAAGGAAGACAATTATTAAATAAAAACGTTATTCGTGAAGCAAAAACTACTTACACAGGGGTGAATGACATGGTTACTGGCTATGTCCAAAAGCGTTGAAAATTCGAACCCGAGACCACTGGCCCACTAACAACGACCAAAATAAACAAATCCGAAAGAAAAGTGTTAATTAACGAATTAATGAAACCAAAAACTATTGCTTTAAAAAATTACAAAATAAAAAAATAATCACCAATCTTCCATTCTATTTTTAAACGAATTTGACGTTATATATTTTTTTAATTTTTTAAACTCGTACAGGCACAAGAATAACAGCCGGCGTTAGTGCAAATCAAGAACGGACTGAGCGAAAGTGAGGAGGTGGAACCCCGAATGCGACTCGTACGCGTGACTCTACATACATTACTGACTCTGTATGTTGTTATCCTTAACATTATCCTACATAACGAGTGATGTATGTTATGTCATAATTACTAACGATAATTCTTGCACTATCTATACTAAGTATAATGTGAGTCATGATTCATGAAGAAACCGGTAAGGCAAATTTTGAGTTAGTGTTAGTTTTACGTAAATGTGTGGGTGTGGTGATTGTCAAGGTTAAAGTAACCATCTAACTTTAGATGACCAATTTAAAAGAATTGAGCCCTAATTCAGACGATAATGTAGGCTATCTAATATCTATATCTCTTTTTTAATTTTGACACTATTTATAAGTAGGAATTTGGATGAGGTAAGGTAAGTGGTAAGAGAAACCGATAGCAATGGAGATATAGGAACCCCACGCCACTATTTACATTGTACAGTCATACATAGAGGTTAGGAACATTGGAGATAACTAGACATACGTACGTAATTATCCACTATTTATTGTGTAAGTACATAAAGCGATTATATGCAATCATAAAAGCAAATACTTAAGTCTATTGTTTGCAATTATATCGTTATAACTAATTATATCCTTTGACATTCAGTTTAGCGGTCAAGACTAAGTTAAATATATTACAGTTAGGCAGTCAATAGTCATCATAACAACGCAACGACGTTTACATCGAATCCTTCAATAAATAGGGTCAACAATAATAATACAGGGGAAAGATATGTTTGTGCGTTTGCATTGATTAGGATCCGAAACTACTGGACCGATTTTGATGAAATCTGGCACAGATATAGAGTAGACTACGGGGAAGGATATAGGTTACTTTTTATCGCGTTCCCGCGAGATTTCCTTTTCGCGTACGAAGTCGCGAACTACATCTAGTGTTTAATATCGTCAGTCATTTAAGGGTCAATTCACACCGAAGCGAAACATTACGCGATATGGCGCTACATTTTTAGATGGCTATTCAAAACTGAACTTTCCGAAAGTCTTGTTGCACCGCGCTGCCCAGCGCATGTGCTCAATTAATTTGTGTGCAGTGTATGACTAATGTCATATGAAACGTGTTTCTTTTTGTGTGACGAATAAAGTTCAATTTTGAATAGCTATCTACGTCCTTTAACGTCCTAATCACCTATCATTAAATATACATAATACAGCCCTATCATCAAAGATTTCAAAACTCAAGATAGGCTATGGCGTAAATTTGACAGGGCAAATCTTGATACAAGAAAAAGTTACACCATCGTGGTTTTTACCATACTTAGGCCCACTTGCGCCAATCCGGGTTAAAGTTAACCTTGGGTTAAAATATCATGCTTTCTCTTTCACAAATACGAAGAACGAGAGAGATAACATGATTTTTAACCCAGAGTTAACTTTAACCCGGATTTAACCCGGATTGGCGCAAGTGGGCCTTAGAATTTCAGCCATCTTGTTTTCACCATACTTAAAACGTCAAAATGGCCCCAAAAATAACAAAAGTGGCCATTTAATTGGGGTTACTTTTTGCCTCAATACGCCTCGTCTATAATGTATACGTCTATGCCTATCACTCACTAGAGGCACCCCAAATCCCTATAGTGTCATGACGTCGAGGTTACTGTGAAACTGCTTGGCAACTGAGTTTATAAATAAGACTCCTTGCAGAGTAATTGTCGTATTTCGACACAATTTGGGTCATTCCGTCTGTCGCCGTGTGCTGTAATCTCCGAAGTCCATAAAAGGACGTGTTTTTGTAAAGTTGTAACTGGTAATATTGCTGGTCAGGGATACGGTGACCGACAGGAGTTGTTGTAAAACTTGTTTGACACAGGCTGTATTGAAATAGCTTTTTTTAATTTACTTTTTTACTTGGGTACGTTCGGCAAATTTTTAGAGTTCCGTAGTAACTAGAAACCCTTATAGTTTCGCTCTGTCCGTCGTCGGTCTGTTCTTACTTCTTCCTTGATAACTTCGGTAATTATGAATATAAATATAAAAAAGGTGGCGCCCGGCGTATTTCAGAACCTCAATTCTCGTATTTAAAGTAGACTTCATTTTAATTTGTTTGGATTGAAAGTGTA
This sequence comes from Glaucopsyche alexis, assembly GCA_905404095.1. NCBI lineage: Eukaryota > Metazoa > Arthropoda > Insecta > Lepidoptera > Lycaenidae > Glaucopsyche > Glaucopsyche alexis. The sequence continues at coordinate 20,714,801 of FR990060.1, read as the reverse complement.
GCGACATGTTTCCATGAACGGATTTTATGACGTTTTGACCAATCAGAGCGCGTTTCACGTTGGTTTAACGTTCATAAAAACACCTTTTGAGAGTTTTAGCGTATCGGGACTTAATTGTAATCATATTTATTCAGGTTTTATTTAGCAGAATTGCCCCTCAGGGTTGTCCCTTTGGTGACATCAAATATTTGAAGTGAACCCATTGGCATACATTTCATAGCTCTCGACGCTAGGTTTTTTGATATTTTGCTTAGTTACATTACAGGTTGCATTTTTGCCTTCATAAAGTTATTATAATTTTGTATTTTGAGGGTGGCTCACCTAATCGCCAGACTTGTATATTTTTGTTTAGTGAATAAAGTTCAATTTTGAATAGCTATCCTAAAAAATGCAGCGCCGCCTCGCGTCGCATATCGTCGCGTTGTGCGACCATTAGCGCAATTTGTTCAGGGCTTTGAGCTGTGTTAATAGAAGTTATAACACGGTCACATTAACTAGACGCATGGGATTGATGACGTCATTTTGGAATTCTGCAACTACAACAGAAACAAACAATCAAACTGTAACAGAAAACTAACGAAAATATCGACGCGTGTATAGGTAACAGAGATGTTGACCGTAGTGACGTTTGCCCGGCGAGCTAAGGGAACGCGGTGGGAAGCGGGCAGGGCTTTGCATTCCAGCGATGCGTCAAGTTAATGTGACCGCGTTGTAGTAACAGTTGTCTTTAAATATGACAGGTAAGTGGTTACATAATATTATATTATCGAAGGTATTATTAATATATTCCATATTATACAATCCACGTGGGCGCGTCTGTCTGTACTCGGTATCATCAATTGATTAATGATATGTAAATATGTGATGTAATCATAAATTAGCATCTATAGAAAAAGTAGGATGCTTATTCCTTATGTGATCGTTCTTTAAACCAATATAATTTTACTTTATGTATTTTTATTTGCACATATTTATGACGAATTGTAGAGTTTATACCGCGTGCGATGTGTCCATGTTTCTGCTCTCTATTACTCTATCTTGTATATTTTCTTCTGTATGTGTGTGTCACTGAACTCCGCCTAAACAGCTGGACCGATTTTAATGATTTTTTTTGTGTGTCTACAGGTGGATTCGAGAATGGTTTAGATTTGCAATTGGACCCGGTAGGTGGCGCTGCAGTCAGTACGCCAACAAATTTAATTCTAAGGCAATACGAAGTTTGCCGATACAGCTAGTATAGTATATTTAATATATTATAACAGAATATTATTTTAACAGACCAATAAACATTAACTTAGAATTAATTACGCGGTGAGTAATTACTCAAGGGGTTACTCCAATAACGGTAAAAGGTTACACCCATGTCTGTTATTGTTAGGACGAGGACGAAAGGTCTAAAGACATAAAAATATATGTATTATGTAAATACACCTCGCACCGCCAGTATATTAATATTTTATGTGTGTTTGAATAAATTGATGAAAAATTGATGATTAATAAAAAAGCAATATTTTCAAAGTTACAGCGATTTGTAATAAATTACAGAATTTTGTAAGTGTCCTAAAAACGCTTCATACAAAAAGTCTGACGTCACGCGTTCCTGCAGTTGTATGAAATATATAGGTCGCAAGAACATATTTGCTACTAAATCCGAAATTGATTTAAATATAAAAGTTTTTGTAACTTTGAAATGCATCTAATTACATACCTACAAAAAAAATATTTTTTTACAATTATCAATTAAACTTCAGTATTTCAGATTAATTTTAACTTAAAAGTTGTCACGGGATACTCTTCCCAACTTACCTGTCCGGTAGTTGTGGTATAGTATACGGGTATGCGGCCCCGGCTTCCCTAGCTATTACTGTCCTATCCCTTGCCCTCCTGGGCGGTAATATCCTACATTCCCTATTTCCCACTCTACCTTACCAATCTTCCTTTCCACACCACCTACCCTTCCCTTTCCCTATTCCTATCCTCTCCACCAATCCGTCACCAATGGATAATCAAAACTAATTTGCGATGTGGTTCGCCACCCATCACGTCTCGTTCTCGCGGAGCACAGTGTTCAATCTCAATCAAAAATCGGACATCGTCTTTTTATCGGTTAATTCGAAAGAGTACTTAATTATAAATACCCGAGTAAAACACCCATGAAGCTCGCTTGCATAGTTTTAAAATTATCTCAAAGAGAAAATTCGTATCCCGCATTGATAAAAAAGTGAAAATACATTTTAATTAAAAATTCTTAAGGAATAGCCAAAAATATGTTATACATTATTTAAAGAACATACAGAAAGCTACATTTTAAACCCTTTTCAAGTCGGCTATGACTTATGGGGGCCATAAAAACAAAGAAAAACGAATTTTAGTTTTTATTTTTTTCTGACTAATTTTCGCAAAAGGTGCACCTAGAATTGACATTAAAAGGAAGCTAATGATCACCACTATCACTGGTAAAATAATCAAATTCTAAAGAGGTGGAGAATCGTGGAAAAATAGTTTTGAAAAAATGCGGGATTTGCGGGATTCATCTCTAGAAAATTATATCATCATCATCATCAACCTATCACCGTCCACTGCTGAACGTAGGCCTCCCCCAATGAGCGCCAACCATCCCGATCTTGGGCAGCCCTCATCCATCCGCTGCCAGCCACCTTCTTCAAATCGTCGGTCCATCGTGCCGCAGGACGTCCTACACTACGTTTGCCTAAACGTGGTCTCCACTCTAATACTTGTCTGCTCCATCGATTGTCTGTCCGTCTGCAGACATGGCCGGCCCACTTCCACTTCAGCGTGCTAATTCGTTGAGCAATGTCGGTGACTTTAGTTCTCTGGCGAATAACGTCGTTACGTATTTTATCCACCAGAGATACCCTTAACATTGCTCTTTCCATCGCACGCTGAGCAACCTTAAACTTATGAACCAAGCCTACGGTGAGTGTCCACGTTTCGGCTCCGTATGTCATTACCGGTAGAACGCATTGATCAAAGACCCTGGTCTTAAGGGATTGTGGGATCGACGATTCAAAGATGTCCCGGAGCTTCCCGAATGCAGCCCAGCCCAAGCGTATTCTTCTACTCACCTCCTTCTCAAAGTTGTGCCGCCCGAGTTGAATAGTTTGGCCAAGATATACGTATTCTTGCACAACTTCGAGACTAGCGCCATTTACGACGACAGGTCTCGGGAGAACGTGTTCATTATACATGATTTTAGTTTTGTTCAGGTTCATACCGAGACCCACCCGTCTTGAAGAATCGCTTAGGCTGTTCAGCATCTCTTAAAATTATATACTTTTTCGAAACAGAAACTGTTCAGAACTTGAATAAGAACAATAAAAAATTGATAATATGGATAAAAGGTCACATTTAAACCCTTATTAGCGTGTACAATAAAAACTGGTTATAAAATTTTAGTTATTATTTTTTTCTGACCAAGTTCCGCTGAAGTAGCAGCTTCAACTAACATTAATATAAAGCTAATACGTGCTACTACTATGTTAAGTTCGTTAAATTGAAGCAAGTGAGCTCACAAGTTGCCGTAATATAGCAACCCTTTAATGTTACACCTTTAAAAGGTGAGATGACAAAAGAAGTGAGATCTAAATAAGTGCCAAGTTCAATGGTCAGTACTGAAATTTATTTTTAACTAGCGACCCGCCCCGGCTTAGCACGGGTACAATACTGATACTAATACTACAGAATGTCACCCACTTCTCAACGGGCCGTATAGCAGAAATCGTAATATTTTAATTTCGCCATAACTTCAAAACCAAACGTCCAATTTTAATCATTCAAAGACCAAATATTATCTACATAAACTGTACTTAGTGATGAAATAATTTATTTTGATAAGGATTAATAGCATGAGTAAAATAAACGCATTTAAATGTAGTCCAAAAAAAATTCAAGATTTCTAAATAAAAAAATGGTTGTTGTGCCTCACTCGACATAGATAGGTATAGTGTGTTGCGGACTTTTTTGTAGATATTTATAAGATCTACAATTAATTAGAACATTATATGGTTCTATCTTTTATAGTTTAGGCAGCGTACGCAAAATAAGTAACCTTTCTGGTTGATTTTTTACACCTTGTGTCCGAAAAACCCAAATATCTTACGGAACCCTATTTTTTTCCAAAATAAAATTTTGCCTATGTTACTCGTGGATAATGTAGCTTTCGAATAGTGAAAGAATTTTTGAAATCGGTCCAGTACTTTTTGAGCCTATTCATTACAAACAAACAAACAAACAAACAAACAAACATACAAACAAAGTTTTCCTCTTTATAATATTAGTGTAGACAACTTAAATATCATTTCTTCTTATAACTTAGGATAATATATTGTAGCCTAAGGTCTGACTTGACTAGTTTCCTTTAGCTAGTTTGCTAAAGGAAACTAGCTTTAGCTAGTTAGGTAGTAGATCCATTTAGATCTCACTTCCTTTGTCGTTGAAGTCAACAACCAAGGCATATCATATAATATAATAATTTTGAACTTAGCTCTCATTTCACATCGTATGAAGACGTTCATACTAACTTTGTTTTTTTTTCTTCAGTTTTTTTTTTTGAATCGTTGTCATTATAATTTTACAATATTATGTGGTAAGCAGTAAAGTAGTTGGCGTAATAGGTAGGGGTCTCTTGTCCAGTGTTGCCACTCCTTTTTCAGTGTCGCCTATTATTTCTTCAGTACTCACAAGTCAAAATGAAAAGGCAAATAAAGAATATGATTTAAAAAAAGAGACTGTCCTGTGTTTCCATCATACACGCAAATAATAAAAGCACGAAAATGTTCAGGTTAAGAATTACTGGTGATCAAAACATTGTTATATGAATGAAGAGCCTGTAACATTTTATAAGGCATTTCACATCCAGTATAGGAAAGAATCACATGCAAAATAAATGCTTATGTGAAAAATCAATTTTAACGTTTTACACCTTTTAAAGGTGTAACATTAAAGGGTTGATATATTATGGCAACTTGTGAGCTCACTTGCTTCAATTTAACGAACTTAACATAGTAGTGGCGTGTATTAGCTTTATATTAATGTTAGTTGAAGCTGCTACTTCAGCGGAACTTGGTCAGAAAAAAATAATAACTAAAAGAAGAAGGGGCATTTTTGTATGGAGCCCGTCCCTACTACTGTAGCACTACAAGACATGTATCAAATGAAAGGGCTTAAAAAGTTTGTAATTTTATTGTATGACAAAAAATCTGTAAACCATGGGAGAAAAAAGTTAATGAGGGTTAAAGGTTAAAAAAAAGTTAAAAAATCAACCTGTATTATTGCACCATTTTATAGTGTTACTAATAAGGAACAATTTTTGGAAAGTAATTATGTGCGAAAAAATTAAGGAAATAGCTTTTCTTAGCATTTTATGTTTATTCCATACATTTCTTCAAAATATGAGGCAGTTTATCAAAATATACCACTTTTATGACGTTTGCTATATACCATTACTTTAACTAAAAGTTAATGAGGGTTAAAGGTTAAAAAAACCCCCCGACACAAAAAATAAACTCTAAAAAATAATAAATAATATTTTAAACCTATTATAATTATATTATCACATATATTATGTAAGTTGAACTATTTTTATTTTCCAATCGTCGCCTCGTCGGGGGACCGTTAAAGTTTATAAAGTATTTTTACAACAACAGCTGATTATTACGAATTATTACGAATTACATTTAGGTATGAGCAAATTTTTTTTCGGAGTAAATTCTTTTATTCATTCTGCGACTACACCTGTTTTTTTCACATAGCGGTCCCCCGACGAGACGACGATTGTAAAATAAAATTATTTCAACTTACATAATATTATATGTGATAATATAATTATAATAGGTTTAAAATATTATTTATTATTTTTTAGAGTTTATTTTTTGTGTCGGGGGGTTTTTAAAATTTTTAATTTTACTTTTATTTTATCCTTTTTAAAGTAGGTTTAAATAATGGTTACCTTACCACATACATACTTCCAACATTATTGAAGTAACATGGTACCAAATTTCGAATCGATGGGACATGTGAACGATAGTCAAATCCCCTCATCAACTAATAAAGAAAAGATGATCTTCAAACGGCTAATCAGGTCATGGTTACCTTACCATGTTCTTTAAATATCGTTGAAGTAACACGGTACCAAATTTCGAATCGATCGGACATAAGAAAGTTAGTCAAATCCCCTCATCAACTAGAAAAGAGCTGATCATCTTCAAACGGCTGATCAGGTCATGGTTACCTTACCATGTTCTTTGAATATCGTTGAAGTAACACAGTACCAAATTTTGAATCGATCGGACATTGGAAAGTTAGTCAGATCCCCTCCTCATCAACTAGAAAAGAGCTGATCATCTTCAAACGGCTGATCTTCCCACCACCAATTTTCTCATCAAACGACGCTACGAACACTCTCGATTAAGTCATCAATATTCTCTTTTAGTGCGCTTTCATTTGAGACCTTACTCGAGTATATTTGCACATTCGGTTTTTCTTCCCCGCTTTCACCCCCCACAATTTTTCAACGGCTCAACTGATTTTCATCAAACATGTCTAAGAACACTCGTATGTAAGTCACCTTTAATACAAAAGAAACTAAATTGAAATCGCTTCATCCGTTCGGGAGCTATGATGCCACAGACAGACAGACAGACACACCCACAGACAGACAGACAGACACGACAAACTTATAACACCCCTCTTTTTGCGTCGGGGGTTAAAAAAGTAGAAAAATATACCCTGTATTATTGCACCATTTTATAGTGTTGCTATTAAGGAACAATTTTTGGAAAGTAATGGTATACAGCAAACGTCATAAAAGTGGTATATTTTGATAAACTGCCTCATATTTTGAAGAAATGTATGGAATAAACATAAAATGCTAAGAAAAGCTATTTCCTTAATTTTTTCGCACATAATTACTTTCCAAAAATTGTTCCTTATTAGTAACACTATAAAATGGTGCAATAATACAGATTGATTTTTTAACTTTTTTTTTAACCTTTAACCCTCATTAACTTTTTTCTCCCATGGTTTAGAGATTTACGTCATACAATAAAATTATACACTTTAAGCCCTTTCATTTGATATATGTCTTGTAGTGCTACAAGGGTGGGGACGGTTTGCCCCTTCTTCTTTTATAACCAGCTTTTATTGTACACGCTAATAAGGGTTTAAATGTGACCTTTTATCCATATTATCAATTTTTTATTGTTCTTATTCAAGTTCTGAACAGTTTCTGTTTCGAAAAAGTATATAATTTTCTAGAGATGAATCCCGCAAATCCCGCATTTTTTCAAAACTATTTTTCCACGATTCTCCACCTCTTTAGAATTTGATTATTTTACCAGTGGTAGTGGTAATCATTAGCTTCCTTTTAATGCCACTTCTAGGTGCACCTTTTGCGAAAATTAGTCAGAAAAAAATAAAAACTAAAATTCGATTTTCTTTGTTTTTATGGCCCCCATAAGTCATAGCCGACTTGAAAAGGGTTTAAATTGTAGCTTTTTGTATGTTCTTTAAATAATGTATAACATATTTTTGGCTATTCCTTAAGAATTTTTAATTAAAATGTATTTTCACTTTTTTATCAATGCGGGATACGAATTTTCTCTTTGAGATAATTTTAAAACTATGCAAGCGAGCTTCATGGGTGTTTTACTCGGGTATTTATAATTAAGTTGTCTTTCGAATTAACCGATAAAAAGACGATGTCCGATTTTTGTTCGAGATTGAACACTGTGCGGAGGCGAAAAGCGGACCATGGAGAGCCGCTTCGCTACGTTGAATGTAAGAGGAGGAATGGATGGTAAGAATGAAAGTGGACGAAGCGAAAGAAGTATGGAAGGATCGTAGTAAGTGGAAAGAAGTGGTCTCTGCCTACCCCTACGGGAAAGAGGCGGTCCTACCTACCCCTAAGGGAAAAAGGCGTGATTATATGTATGTATCTAAATTAAACTGAATATTTAACTTGTCGTCAACTGTATTTACAAATAAACCATAGTGCAACGAACTTACCAATACAGCCAGAGTACCTATTTCCCCAGCATTAGTCTTCCAGTCACTAGCGGCTCGTTTCAATAACCTATCTATCTATAACTATTTGTTAGAAACGTCAAACTTTGTATCGCGAAAAACCGGCAAATGATTGAATGCCGAAGTTTTTAACAAATAGTTATAGATAGATAGGTTATTGAAACGCGCCGTTAATCATATTTCTTTCCATCGAAACATGAGGAACATAGGAGACATGCACTTAAGGGCGCGTTTACAAAATGTGCTGTTTGACAGCGGCTCAGTACGGAGTTACGGACAGACAGTAACCATATAAAATAAGCCTTATAGCCACGCATTAAGGCAGCAAAAAATGTGTAAATTTTGAGGAGACTTTTTATTACATTTAAGATTTTTAGTACGAGTTTTTTATTTATTTATTTATTTATTTATTTATTTATTTATTTACACACAAACTATCATTACAGGCTTAACCTAATGCGATAGCAGTGGAATCAAAATGTGTAACATTAATTATTATAATAATTTCAAACATAAAATTCAATTAATTTAAATTATTAATAAGTAAATATATATATATATATATATATATATATATATATCGATTGCGAATAATTTACATTGCCTTATTGTACACCTTAAAAAAATTTACTAGTGCTAGTGAATTAATTATTATTTGGAATTGTATTCCCATAACAAATTACAAATAAACAGCCACGTGTGAATTCGCTGAGAGTACAATTGAAAATATCCATCCGCTGTGCAACTTCATTTAAGGTGCGCAGTGCCCAAACAAACGGAGAGTATTTGAGCAGGTTGGTCCTGCAGCGCGGCACGTGCAGCAGCGGCGGGCGGCGGCGGCGCCACACGTACCGGTCGGGCACGCTAAGCGACACCTCCCCCAGCACGGCGGCGTCACACGTGCGGCCCCGCAGCACACTGAACACGTACCGCGCCACGGACAGCTCCCTCCTAGCCGCGAGCCGGTCGTATCCCACCATACCTAGCACGAATAGCGTCGGATAGTTTAAGGGGTAGAACGGGTATACACCGTAGAGCCTCTTATAAATAAAACGAAGAAATTTATTTTGGATTCTCTCCAGCATCATGGAATACTTCTCTTCGTATGGGGACCAGACCATCGCACCATATTCCATGTGACTTCTAACTAAACAGTTGTAGAGACTGGTAATAGCCTTGATGTTAGTGAAGCCTTGACTCGACCGGAGAACGAAGCCTAAATTTCTGAACGCCTTTTTGCAGCAGTTAGTGATATGCTCCTTAAACGTAAGGTCACCACTGATGTGGATCCCTAAGTCCTTAATTGACGCCACCCTGGTTAACGGTTTATTGTTCACCATGTGATCATGTTCACATGATAGCAGAATTACAGCCGGTTTCTGTTATTGCGAACAAATCTGAGCTCGAACACGATAAATTCACATAGAATTCTTGGGTCTTTGTTCGAAGTCCTCTGACGTTCTGATAGAACACTTCAATAATAGCTTGCTTATTTTTTTGCTTGACTATAGTTCCTTCGAAACCACACCCATTCACAGTATTCTATATTTATTGCCCAATTATCAGGAGAACACAAATTGTTGTACTGGCTTTCAGGAACAGTTATGATGAATGATGAATAGTCTTTATCCGTCTTATGTGTAATCTTTTCCACCTTGATTTCGATATTATCTCCACAAATATTCTTTACATGCTTCTCCATACATTCAATCGAAGTGTCCTTTTTTAAACGCCACACATGAAGATATTTTTTGCGTTCTGTTCCTTGAATTCCTATTATACTAGTACTTCCTCCTTTCCTTACCTCCTTGTTAGGGTATCTGTTTCGCCTTTTCTGAACAGTAACCCAATTTCCGTCTTCATTCTTCTCATCATCCATTTTAACAGTGCAATCAATCGAGGTAGACTTGTTCATTGATTCCGCACATTTAAATTCAGTCGCGGGTTTCGTGGCCACACTGTTTGGTTTCTCGATCGCCTGTTTATTTTTCAAAACTACCTTCAAAGATGATGATGAACTTTTATCTATATTTTTTCTTTCTATTTGTACATTTTTACAAATTTCATCATGTCCTGTGTCATTAACCTGGTCCCTCCTTTCATCTGCTTTTTCCCTTATTTTGTTAGCTTCATTTGAGATTCCATTCACTGCTGCCTTTAGTTCCATCAGCTCCTTTTGAGTGCATAAAAGCCTGAATTGAAGCTGTTCATTTAGTTTTATTTGTTCCTTAAGCTGCATTCTCATTTCCGACCTAAATTCGCGAATCTCATCTAATATTTTAGTATCCAAATTTGTATAGAACACATCTTTGTTGGGTTTACGCGAACCTCGCTGGCTGTTTACGAAGTTAGGAGACAGGAATGATTTATCCGTTTCATAGCATCCACGAATGGGAGTATTAGAATTATCCCCTTTCGGTGTATTCATTCTGCATTCCGGACATATCCAATTCTTCATTTCTTCCTCGGTCAAGTTTTTGAATTTATCATCCGAGAATGAAACACATCCATGGTGATACACTTTTTTACACGATACTTTTACACACACATCATCATTCACATCATTTTACATCCACTACACTTAGGTCCCATTTTAGTAATTCGAAAACTTTATTATACGTAACGCCAACCGAAAACACGTCCGACGTCCGTGCGCTCCGAATTATGTTATATATAATTTTGTTGTATATAAATAAGTAGTCTATTTGTGACAATTGTTAGTTTTGTAGGAGTTGGTTTCATTTGATCGTAATATCGACCGAAAACCAGTAAATTTTTACCCAATTTCTAAACGCGCCCTTAAAAGTTAAAACGTTTTCACTTTGCTTGAGAGAAATTATTAGTCAAAACCACAAGCCAAGGTCCCATTCCCCAACACCATTGGATAAGAGAGCAAAGTTAACACCATCAACCCATCAGCCGTACCATGGATCCCATCACCATAAAAACTTACCCATGTTTCAGTACGGATCCATTTTGTGACGACTTAGAGTACAGATTTAGCAAGGACTTGGTTGTCGTGAACCTATATGAAACAGAACAAAAGTAAAACAGTGCAACTAAAGAAAAGCTATAGTTTAGAAACATACATACATAAAGGAATGTATGTAACATTCAGAAGTGATACCAATAAATGTAGAAGTTGATTCTAACAAGCCAGTGTAGAAGTATGCAAGATAGGAGAATCACATAATGTTTATTTAATAACTAATTTCAATTGTAAAATAAGGGAGATAAATAAAATAAAAATTAGTTATCTATTCGTCTGCTTAGTGGACGACTAGGTTCAGGCAATGCCTTGTGAGTTGTGACCTAGCCGAATTGCCATTCAGACGGTCGATTTTCGCCGTACGGTGAAAATTCTCCATCAGTAGTCACTTAAAATATCAGTACCTGGGAAAGAGTTCTAGTAGAACAATAAAATAAAAAATTGTCATCTACGCGACGTAAGAAAAACTTATATAACTTAAAAGCGTGCGATTTCTCAGGGATATATTAATTATTATTATTATATTGATATTCTAAGCTAGATCGATTTTTCTCCCCCTAAACCCTCTACAGACTAAAATTCATTCCAAATCATTCATGGAAATCAGCCGAGATTCCGATTATATATACTATACCTATTCATGATTTACTCTTTTACCCCCTTACTAATAAACGCTGTATAAGCTTTGAAAAGTTATACAGTGTTTTGTCTTCTTCACTCGAATTAAACATGTCACTTGTGTGATGTGAACAAACACTGTATAGTGCGGTTCAAATGAGAATAGGATCGAGTCGGCGCCATATTGTTTCGAATGTAGACTGTTATGATAGTTAAATTTATGTTTAGATAATTGATTACTATTTAACATTCTTATTTAAATTCGATACAAGACTATTAATATTTAGGTGCACATTAGTTTTTCTGAAAATCACACTTTTCAAGTGATATTTGACAGATAAAGGTCATTGACGTTCCTATTCTCATTTGAAACGCGTTATATAACTATTCAAAGATTATACAGCGTTTATTAGTAAGGGGGTTAAAGTATAAGATCTGCTATGTTATTCAAATACGTATGACATAATATCGCTAAGCATTTTTGATTTGCATGCAAACCAACAATTTCACAACAGGCAAATTTACTGTTTTGGGATTTTGCTATCAGTTTATTTTACGAAACATTACTCAAAAGCAGGCTCTAATTTCTATAATATTATACTGGCTTGGTTGATTTGTCACTGACATTAATTATGTACAAAAAATATATTAGTATGTATAATGTATATATGTTACCGGCCAAACCCGATTTCAGGACAAACTAGTTTTGCCTAGGCTAAACAGGTTCTTCCTATACGCGATAGGATTAACTAGTATATCCTAGTCCAAACTAATTTGTCCTAAGCCCGATAGGACAAACCAGTTTAGCCTAGGCCAAACTAGTTGATCCTGATATTAATATGCACACTCTAGGACAAATAACTATAGGAATAATGTTTAGGTCTGCGCTACGAAACATTCAGTTGGATCAGGCCAAGGTTTCGTGAGATGCAGCTGCATCAAAAACTGTTCCACAAACAGATGCAAGTGCAAGTAGGCAATGATACTCTGCAATTCTAAATGCCACCAAAGCATACCATGTAAAAATAAATAACAATTTTAATTATTGAGATATGATTATTGCTTTTATTTAAAAAACACTTATTATTTGTTATTGTTTGTATAACCAATAATATATCCATAGCTTTTAAAGACGAATCATTATCGTTTTAATAACTAAATTTTTCCAATTACGGAGTATTTTATTCAGTTTATATATTTATTTAGACTTTCTAGATATACCATAATGTTTAGACTAGGCCGTACTAGTTTATCCTGGAGTGTGCGTATTAATATCAGGATCAACTAGTTTGGCCTAGGCTAAACTGGTTTATCCTATTGGGCTTAGGACAAATTAGTTTGGACTAGGATATACTAGTTAATCCTATCGCGTATAGGAAGAACCAGTTTAGCCTAGGCAAAACTAGTTTGTCCTAAAATCAGGTTTGGCCGGTAACATATATATTGAAATCCTGAGTCTTATATTAGAAAAATAAGAAACTTTATGTATGAGGATAATTTTTAATGTTTCCCAATAAGCAATTTCAACAAGCATTTAAGTAGTTCAGTTTGTGACAGGACGTGTGTGTGTGGGTATGTATTATGAAGGCAAACAGTAGCTTAACAAAAGTGTAAACAAATCTCATCTAATTATCCTAGAATATATTAAGTACCATCTACAAACACTTACATAAATTACCAATCCCAGAATTTTATGAAATTGTTCAACGTGGGCATAGTGCTTCGGCACAAATGGGCCGGGACAACCGGATAAATACGACGGACTCACAGAAGACAGGCGCGAAATAACGCTTGCGTTGTGTTTCGCCGAGTATGTAGGGTTATCGGAGGCCCAAGGTGGGTTGGGGTTTTTAAGACCAGAGGCTCTAGTCAAGATGCATTCGATTCGAAACATAAATGTATGGGATTCGTCATTCGACATAAATCATCGCAATCGACATGTCAGCACGAGTGGACTGCTTTTACGCTACCATGCGCAAAAGATGTGCATCTCTGGTGCGCAGGGTGCGGGGAAGCGCCAACAGCATTCTGTCCATGGTTGCGGGTCGGCTTGACTGCCCTTACATTCGTCACTGCTGCGCCATATCTAACGGCATGGTGCAGAAGTGATGCATGTAATTTACAAAATATATTTTTGTCACATTGCTCTAATAACATTTAAATTACTAACATACATTATTACTCGTATAAGCTTTACTAATCATTATGAGTATAATATATGTAATTTTAATAAATAAATAATTCATTCATTCATTAACGATGACTTAAAAGTCAAATCCCATACATTTTTGATTTCGAAGTTCGCCGTCGAAATTATCGAATGCATCTTGACTAGAGGCCCAGGAACGTAAGTGTGTTACGACTTGCGAGTGTCCATGTCATTCTTGTCCATTTTTTTTAATCCTCGTCTATACAAATGAAACAGTGATTTGTTTACACCGATGTGACACCAATCTGCATTACCTGGAGTTCGGCAGCAGGCCCTGCGCGTTGAAGTCCCCCGTGGAGTTCCATCGCTTGGTGAGGCTGTTCTGCTGGGGCTGGCTGGACGTGGAATTGTTCCGTGATCTAGAGGTACAATGGATGGATACTATGTACTGTGTAGGGCCTAGCCTACCTACTATGTAGGCGAATGTTAGGGTGATCTTGAAGAGGCAAAAAATTAAGAGAAAAAGGCCATTGATTTTTCTCTTTGAAGTTAAATGTTTTTCTACAAGATAATTTCCTTCAGAAAAGCATATAAAGTAAACTTTAAAGGGCAAGGTGTGTAGATAATATATTTAATAGTATCTAATAAATATCTATGGACGTTTCTCCACGTCAATCTGGCCTCGTACTTTGTCCGCCGAAGAACTTGTAGGGAAGTATATTTAAGTATATTACAAACATATTTAATATTAGATGCTGCCCGCGATTTTGTGCGCGCTAAAAGAAATTGCGCGGGAACCGTACATTTTACCGCAATAAAAAGTAGTATGTCCTTTCCCGTGGTCTACTCTACATCTGTGGCAAATTTCATCAAAATCGGTCCAGTAGTTTCGGAGCCTATTCGATGCAAACAAACAAACTTTTCCTATTTATTATATTAGTATAAACAACATCCATGACCTAGGTATAGATTGAAAACTTTTTTGTTCCCTCGGCGGTATTCGAACCCGCGACCTCCGACTTGAGAGCCGACGCTATCACTGAGCTACAGAGGCCGTCGTAGATGAAATAATTATCTTTTAGGAGCACCTATTTTCAGTAGTTAACTCTACGGAGAGTAGTGACAGAAACTCGCACTCAGCACACTAAATAGCGTCATTTACTCTCTACATTCGCCTACATAAGGTATTAACTACACGGAGCTAACAGCTACATGGGATACCAAACATTATAAAAAATAAGCTGATCTAAAATATATTAAAAACATTGGCTGGGTTCCGCGGAAAAAGCGCTTGTTAGCGCTTGCTAGCGCTAAAGAAAAAAAAACCAGATTACCTGCCAGGACACGTTTGTTAACTTCAACATAATCCGCCATTTTGCTTATTTAACGCGAGCGGTCGCTATTTTGCTCACGCGGAACACAGCCAAAGTGAAAATGTACTACAGTCCGTTCAAACTTATTTTCCCTCTGGCAAGATCTTTATTCCGATAACATAAGGATCACTCTCATCTTATACTAAACTGAAACTCAGAGGTAAAATAACTCTGAAGCATTATTCTAATCTAAGATTGCAATACTTATGTGAATATTTTAGCAATAATATTCCAAGAACTTACCAGATCAAACTAAACTCTGATTTATAATCTCAGCATAATGACATTCAAACATGATTCTGTCTCTTACTGGCTATTATGGGGAAGAGAGATGAAGGGAATTAAAATGCCATTTTACTGAGTATTACGGCCGCACTCACGACATATTTAATGTTATCTTAAGAAGTCACTTGGTAGAGATTTTGACAGCAACTGTATGGACTATATGTCAAAATTTGTACTAAGTATCTCCAACATAATGTCTGTGTGTGCTGCACGACCGTATGAGTGTTTAAAACAGAAATAGTATGTTGGTGTTGGACTGCTTTTAGAGTCAACATCCAAAAAAATGTATTTTGTAACGGTAATGACTGTTGGTTTATTGTGCACTACGCGGAATTTTATCGTCTGGCAGTCAATTTTTTACTTATATATTGCAATGATATGGGCAATATAAATAAAAATTTGCGGCCGAACGATAAAATTCGGTGTAGACTGTAGGGAAAAAGAATCTACCGTTATTCACCAACAAAATAAACTTTACAATAGATTGACCCATTAAATTGTTCCATGTGTTATTTAGTGACCACTAAGTATAACACAGCTCATTTTATTTCATTTTTATTTATTCGGAAAACTAACAGCTTAGAAAAAAATACAATTAGTTTACACATATATATCAGGAAGCCAACTACAGGTTATAGCTAAGAAATTTAATATGATTTAAGTTGCGACTTAAGTTTTAACTATACCAAAGTATATATGTGCTAAAGTTTTATTAAAAATGATTTTCCTAACATGTGATTGTAAAGTCATATTTTCCATGTTTTTTGTGTTTTCAATACTCATGTCTCATACACAGGTAATGTATGTATGTAGCAAAAAATAAATGACGTGTCGTTATTCGCTGATGTATAATTACAATTTACAATAATAGTTGTGGTTATTTTAGTCCATAATAATTTGCAACGATTAAAAACTCTTTTGGCGTTTTCGTATAGTCGCTAACGACCCTTAAATGGTGGGAATCCCATTAGGGGTCCCACACACGGTACGGTCTGCCTTTAGTTCGGCCTGAACGGATGGAAAATCGTATCATGTGTGGGCTCGAATCCGTTCGGCCGAACTGACGTCAGTTAGGTCTAGGGTTGCCACCTCTTTTTTTGCAGATGAAGTACATTTGCTCTAAATGTATTTGCTTGTACAATGGTTTTATCATAGGTAGGAAAAAAGTACATTGTATTTAAAATAAAGTACAATTTATTTATTATCATTATTATGTTTCAATACATACCTACTTTTTATTGTTTTTCGCACTTTGCATCAAATTAGTATATCTATCTTTACAGTCTATATTTAAATTAAATAAGTAATACATTTTTAATCAAATTCAGAGACACTTTATTTCTTTCGTCTCTCCATTTGTTATTGATCACAGAACATTTTCGGAATATATAATAAAAATGTCATGGGGTACTCATCCCAACTTACCTGTCCGGTAGTTGTGGTATAGTATACGGGTACGCGACCCCGGCTTCCCTAGCTATTACTGTCCTATCCCTTGCCCTCCTGGGCGGTAATATCCTACGTTTCCTATTTCCCACTCAACTTACCAATCTTCCTTTCCACACCACCTATCCTTCCTTTTCCCTATTCCTACCCTCTCTACCAATCCGTGGAAACGCAATGGATAATAATAAAAATAATTTAATTATCCAAAATGGCGGCGATGTGGTTCACCACCCATCACGTCTCGTTTCTCGCGGAGGTGAAAAGTGGACCATGGAGAGCCGCTTCGCTATGTTGAATGTAAGAGGAGGAATGGATGGTAAGAATGAAAGTGAACGAAGCGAAACGAGTATGTGAGGATCGTAGCAAGTGGCAAAAGTGGTCTCTGCCTACCCCTTTACGGGAAAAAGGCGTGATTATATGTATGTATGTGTATGTATGTAATAAAAATGAAATGACTTTATACAAGTTAATAAATTATCATTGCTCTTATTTAAACACTTGCTGCCTTTATTGTGCAGTTGATAGTTCTAAAGTATATTGTAATAAAGTTAGCTAGTTAGTTAGTAAATAAATTTTTCTATATAGATCATTCATATCTTCGTTAAGTTTTTGCAAATTTATATTTTCAAATATCTCAACATGCAATCGACGTCGATTGAGCAATAGATATATTTCGTTATATGAACGATAAATCATAATATTATGACTAAAGTTTTCAAAATCCTAAAGAAAACAAATCGTGCGAATAAAGTATTTTCATGTACTTTATTATTCTCATACAGTATAGAGTATAATTACCTGAAATAACGTACAATATTTTATTATAAAATACGGGGGGCAACCCTAGTTTGGTCGGATGCTATTTTTTCTGTGTGTGTGCTCGAATCCGTTCAGGTCGAACTGATTACTGACGTCAGTTCTAACTGAAACGATCGGCCTCTCGTCTGTGGGAGCCTTTAGAGCTTTGTAACTCAGGCCGGGATAGGTATAATTCGCTACGTTTTGAAAATAAATCCCTGCAATATTCTCGATATCATAGTCAGTTGCTCCTCAGGCTGTTTTTAGTTTATGATGTTTAAGTTTATCTCGAAGAGTGACGCGACGGCACTCACGAATGTGACGACGACGATGACAATTGCGGTCTGCGACGCCCACCGTCATCAGCGATGATGTCGACGACGCCGTTGACTGGAATGATGAACGAAGTACTGGTGCGTAGGAGTTACATACACCACCGGTTACTACTCAGCTCACCTAGTACCTGCAGGGTGCTACTTGCACGTTGAGCGCGACGCGACGGAGACAGCGACGACGATGATGCGGGCGAGTCCTCCTGGAGAGAACCCGTGGACTGTCTACACTCTACACACTCGTGCGTGCCTAGTACCTGTATGGCGTGGTGTGGGGCACGTGGAGCGGCGCGGGGGTAGCGCGCGGGGAGGGCGACGGCGCCGGTGACAGCGACGACGACGACGCCGGCGAGTCTGACTGCAGAGAACCTGTTGACTGGTGCTGCGGCCCGCGTCTGGAAATATTACAGCCAAGTATTATTTAAGTGCAAATAAGTATTTTATGAGAACCAATGATCATTGTCCAAGATGTTTAGTTTACAATTGAGGACGCGGGCGACCTCGCCTCTCGGTCTGTTCGATACCGGCCTATTGGTATAAGCCGGCCGGCCTAAGAGTAATTAATATCACAAGTGCCTCTACACTGTAGAAACACTTGTGAAAAACACGAATGTTCCTTATCGCTAGCAGATCCAGGTATCAGCCCGTACGTGGGTGACAGCCTGTACGGAATTTAATGGGGGTAAGTCAGAATTCAGAATATAGTCTCATCAAAAATCGTTAAAAACAAGTAGCTAACAAAATATAATGTCATTTTGAGACTGGTTAGTAGTCGAGGATGTAGTAAGGGCGATTAAAATAAAAATACCGAGCTACACGTATTAGAATATGTATTCGAATATATCAATATAAAATTATTGATAATATATCAATATAAGTCAAAGTATTAATTCACTTTTTAAACTGCTAACAATACAGTGGTTTTAACTTTTGTTAATTGGAGTTTTGTAGATACCAATAGAGGAACCACGTCTCACCGCGCTCATCGCAGGTTAATAGTCAGGCCCTATGCTAAAATGTTCATTCATATGGGGCTCTATTAATTATTATTATTAGTGGACTACAATCTACACCAGTAGGTATTATATTGTAACATTTTGCAAAATTAACGAAAATTTCGAGTATTGATTTCTTATGTTTACGCGAATATTGTTCATTGTTTTAAAAACTTACGGATTTTGTCGCGGTGCACTTTTCTTTTGCCTGACGTCCTCCCGTGACCACGGCTGGTGGAAAGTAGCCGAAACGTCGGGCAAAAGAAAAGTGCACCGCGACAAAATCCGTAAGTGTTTAAAACAATGAAAATTTCGAGTACAAACTGATTATATGTAAAGACGCTAAAAGAAAAGTAATAAATATGTAACATACTAAACAAAATAAATATTACGTTGCACTTTTGTTGAAACTGAATGACCTCGCACAGTATATTTAGTAAAAAAGACTACCTAAATACGTACTAATATCAATTCAAACAATTTAATATTCAATATTTATTGAAATCAGCTAGCTATATGAGGTCAATGACCTTCTCAGTGTCGTAAAAAGTGTGATGTAACTGACACACCTAACGATTAGCAAGTAATATTCACCTCTGCTGCAGAGAGGATGTGGTGGAGCCGTAGCTGGAGGTGCGCTTGACTGTCTCCCGGTACGACGGCTGCCGGAGTCGCAGCTCGCGCGTCGGCGTGCTGGACGTGGCTGAAATTTGGAGACAGGTAGGTTAATAACAGGTCGAGTGGCAAATGTACAAGAAGGTGAATAACAGGTTAAGTGGCAAATATATAAGACAGGGGGGTAAATAACAGGTCGAGTGGCAAATGTACAAGAAGGTGAATAACAGGTTAAGTGGCAAATGTATAAGACAGGGGGGTAAATAACAGGTCAAGTGGCAAATGTATAAGACAGGGGGGTAAATAACAGGTCAAGTGGCAAATGTATAAGACAGGGGGGTAAATAACAGGTCAAGTGGCAAATGTATAAGACAGGGGGGTAAATAACAGGTCAAGTGGCAAATGTATAAGACAGGAGGGAGGTTAATAACTAATAGTCGACTAGTAAATGTACAGAAAGGGGGTGAATAATAGGTCGACTGGCATATGCACACGACAGGGAGGTGAATAACAGGTTGACTAGCAAATGTACAAGACGGGGGAGGGGGAATAACAGGTTAAGTGGCAAATGTATAAGACAGGGGGGTAAATAACAGGTCAAGTGGCAAATGTATAAGACAGGGGGGTAAATAACAGGTCAAGTGGCAAATGTATAAGACAGGGGGGTAAATAACAGGTCGAGTGGCAAATGTACAAGAAGGTGAATAACAGGTTAAGTGGCAAATGTATAAGACAGGGGGGTAAATAACAGGTCGAGTGGCAAATGTACAAGAAGGTGAATAACAGGTTAAGTGGCAAGTGTATAAGACAGGAGGGAGGTTAATAACAGGTCGACTAGTAAATGTACAGAAAGGGGGTGAATAACAGGTCGACTGGCATATGCACACGACAGGGAGGTGAATAACAGGTTGACTAGCAAATGTACAAAACGGGGGGAGGGGGAATAACAGGTTAAGTGGCAAATGTATAAGATAGGGGGGTAAATAACAGGTCAAGTGGCAAATGTATAAGACAGGGGGGTAAATAACAGGTCAAGTGGCAAATGTATAAGACAGGGGGGTAAATAACAGGTCAAGTGGCAAATGTATAAGACAGGGGGGTAAATAACAGGTCGAGTGGCAAATGTACAAGAAGGTGAATAGCAGGTTAAGTGGCAAATGTATAAGACAGGGGGGTAAATAACAGGTCAAGTGGCAAATGTATAAGACAGGGGGGTAAATAACAGGTCAAGTGGCAAATGTATAAGACAGGGGGGTAAATAACAGGTCGAGTGGCAAGTGTATAAGACAGGAGGGAGGTTAATAACAGGTCGACTAGTAAATGTACAGAAAGGGGGTGAATAACAGGTCGACTGGCATATGCACACGACAGGGAGGTGAATAACAGGTTGACTAGCAAATGTACAAGACGGGGGGAGGGGGAATAACAGGTCGACTGGCAAATGTACAGACAGTGGGGTAAATAACAGGTCGACTGGCATATATGCACCCGACAGGCAGGTAAATAACAGGTTGACTGGCAAATGTACAAGACAGGGGGGTAAATAGTAGGTTGATTGGCAAATTTACAGACAAGGGGGTAAATAACAGGTCGACTGGCAAATGTACAGACAGGGAGGTAAATAACAGGTCGAGTGGCAAATGTACAAGACAGGGGGGTAAATAACAGGCCGAGTGGCAAATGTACAAGACAGGTGGGAAATAACAGGTCGACTGGCAAATGTACAAGGCAGGGAGGTGAATAGGTCGAGTGGAAAATGTATAAGACAGGGAGGTGAATAACAGTTCGAGTGGCAAATGTATAAGATAGGGGGGTAAATAACAGGTCGAGTGGCAAATGTACAAGACAGGGGGTAAATAACAGGTCGAGTGGCAAATGTACAGACAGGGAGGTAATTAACAGGTCGAGTGGCAAATGTACAAGACAGGGGAGGAAATAACAGGTCGAGTGGTAAATGTATAAGACAGGGAGGTAAACAAGTCGACTGGCACCTAGGTTTGGCTTGAACCTACTAAATACTTTACGGATATGCCCACCTGTGTAGGTCCCGTTGCGCTGCGCGGGCGGCGGGGGGCGGCCCTCGAGTGCGTTGAGGCGCCGCAGCACGTCGGCCAGCGTGGACCGCAGGCACAGCAGCTCCTCCGCCTGCCGCGAGCTGCGCGCCTCCAGCTCTGCCACGCGCGCCGCCAGCCCCGAGCCTTCGCCCTCTAGCATCTCATCTGGAATTAGAAATATCATCATAAGTATTATTATCCTCACCAATAAACGCCAACTTTATCATTATAACCAACATTAACTGCGTAAGCTTTCCCGAATAGATCAAAAGAAAATCAGCATTCCACTCAGAAACAAACTCATAATAGCGAACACCTTGTATTTCATTATATTTTAAATTCTACATTATAAATTCTACGGTTGTCCTGCAGCAACTTTTATGGCCAAAAGGCTTCACAGGATAAAAGTTGCTGCAAACAGTAGATTTTAACTGTCTAACGTTTTCGTTGCTCGTCCTCACAGCTGTTTTTGACCCGCACGGTTTTTATTCTCGTTGTTTATATTCGGCGATTGCAATTCGCGCGATATTTAACTGATGGTGGCAAATTCCTTAACATTCAATGTGTTACAGATTTCGAAATAAAAACTGCTGTGCGGACAGGTCCTTATACCCAATTCTTGAAAGGCGACACCTTTCTCTCTCATCATCATCTCAAAACAAAAATTACTGATTTCGAATATCGACATAATTTATTCGGTCGTAAGTGACGTAACTCTTAATATCAATTATCAACTTACCAATAAGTTGATGTTGTCACAATGTTCAATTGGGTAATATCGGATTGTAGGTCGCACAATAAAACAATGTCCGCCATTGCAGTCGCAATGCGGTGTGGCGGGAAAAATGTGAATCGGCTTTTAATAATACATTTTGCGAATTATTTAAGTATGTATATTGTATGTATTTCTTTATTAATTTTCCTTGAACAACCTTTATATGTAAGAAGAATACTACTTAAAAACTATTTGTTTAATGACTTTGATGGAATCTGCAACATTGAATGTTATTTTTGTTAAAGTTCTGCAAAAGGATTTAACATAGAGATTGGTAGAGATTCTTGAATATTTCGTGGGTTTAAGGCATTAAATACAGTACCTCAAAGTTTACACCTTCTGCTTCTCTCGTTTCGAAAACGGAAATGTTTAAGGCGAATTAAAAACAATTTGACCTTTGAGTGACCGCAGGCAACCTCATAAGGTATAATTGCAGCCGATTATGGCATATTACCTTATCTTTTACAGAAATTAAAAGCAAGATTTACACTGCCTTTCTGAGGTGCTAAAAGACTCAAAAGGCGCAAATTCTGACGCGCTCTGCGCTCATAAATAGACTAATGTTATCGGTTTGTTTTGTGAGAGAAATAAATATAAATCATCAGAATGATAAGTAAAAATCATCCCATTATTATAATATCATCATCATCGTCATTAGATCTATTAACGATGCTATTACGTAGGTATCAAATGGTACATTGCAATATTCAATTTCACATATGTTCTGACTGAACTCCAAGAATTCACTATAATATGGCAAGAATTCACGGAATTCACTACAGGCACCTACAGGCTAGATCTCAGAGCAGTTAAGAGCAGTGAAGGAGACACGACGCGGCACGCGTTTCGTTGCAAGAGTTCGAATTCCGAGCTGGCTTGCGTGGCGCGACGGGACTCGACGAGACGCTGCGCTACATTTTCAAGATAGCGATCTAAAATTGAACTTTATTCACTACGCCAGTGTTTTTCAACCTTTTTCATGATGCGACCCCCCTTGTATGAAAAAATATTTCGCGACCCCCGACCCTTCGCTTTTTCATCATGTATGCATGTTGTGTATGTTACAGTATGGTTACAGTGTTACAAATATTCATTCCATACGATGTTTTTATGCGTCTCCATAATTAGGATTCGGATATAAGTACATAATATAGTACGTCAAACACATTATTTTACAATTACATACATCGATGATATCGATGATCAATTTATGGGAATATCCATTTGTTAAAATTCTCTTGCTTAATAAATCAATCTTTTTAATCTTTATTATATTTTACTAAAGTTCTCTCGACCTCCGGCGACCCCCCTACAGAAGCTTCGCGACCCAGGGGGTCGCGACCCACAGGTTGAAAAAAACTACACTACGCAATAAGATACACGTTTCATTGCAAGAGCTAGAATAGGCAAGCGGACTGATTTTTTTTTATTGTATAAATGAATAGTACTCTTAAATATGAGTAACTTCTCAGAAGAAACCGTATATCAACAGTCAATATTTTCAAAGGTACAGCGACTTGTATACAAAATTTCGCGAGGCTATACCAAAAAAATTTTTTTTTTTGCGAAATTGGTAAACAAAACCTACATCATTAGTTTACTCACATCATATACAAAAACATTAATTATGGTAAGTATGAACTTAAACGCACAAATATCGGAGATATTTACAAATATATTCCTGCGGCCATATACTTCATATACTACTTCATACTACTTCATATACAAGTGACGTCATTTTTAGGTCGACTTTAGTATGGAGCGTTTTTAGGAGGCTCGCGAATTTTTTTATACAAATCGCTGTACCTTTGAAAATATTGACTTTTGATATACGGTTTCTTCTGAGAAGTTACTCATATTTAAGAGTACTATTCATTTATGCTATAAAAAAAATTTGTCCGATTGCCTATTGCAAAAATAAAAATGCAGCGCCGCGTCACGTTGCGTCTCGTTTCGGTGTAAACTGACCCTTACACAGGGTATGTACTATGTACTATGTAGGTGACCGGCCGGTGATATTATGTTATATGATTTCGCAACATGTCACACTAGCCACAGCCCGTATGTCGCACTAGCGGCACTACGACAAGGACACAGTACACACCTTCTAATTATTGACTTGAGCAGCGCTGATTAAGGCCAAAAATGACAGAATACGCAGGGTTGTTTCAGCTCCAAATAAAAAACAATCTATTTATGGGAAGAACATTAAAATTGTTTATTAATAACTCTGTTGTGTTGCGCGGAAAATGGCGCTTGTTAGAGCTAAAAAGAAAATGACAGTTGTCGGCCAGGACACGTTTACTAACTTCAGTAATTATCAGTAGCGCTGATATAATCCGCCATTTTGCTTATTTATTTTGAAATCAGTAGTGTTTTTAGAGGTTAACGTGTCCTAGACGAAAATAGCATTTAGCATTGACAGCGCTTTATACCGCTTAGCAATCGCCATTTTGCTTACAAGCGCTTACATGCGCCTTTTCCGCGGAACACAGCCATTGTATAATTTAGGTTATGAACTACTAGTCCACTATCTAGTACAATACTTACGCCATGCCGCGTAGACATCGTTCATGGTGTCCCCGGGGGAGTCGCTTGCCCGGGAACTACGAGACTCGTGGCTGTCCATCACGGTATTTTATCACGATTGACGGTATAGCATTGCTCAGTGACTAACTTCACTCATCACAGAATACTCGCTTATCATAGCGTTGCTAACTGGTTACCTAGCTTCGCTTATGAATTGCATAGTAAATAGCTCGCTTATCATAGCTTTGCTCACTAGTTAGCTTCGCTTATGAATTGCACAGTAGATAGCAGGCTTATCATAGTTTTGCTCACTGGTTAGCTTCGCTTATAAATTGCACAGTAGATAGCTTCGGTTATCATAACTTTCCGCACTGGTTAACTTCGCTTCAGAATTACGCAGTAGATAGCTCGCATTATCATAGCTTTGCTCACTGGTTAGCTTCGCTTATGAATTGCAAGGTCCATAGCTCGCTTATCTTACTTTTGCTCAATGGTTAGCTTCGCTTAAGAATTGCAATTCGCACAGTAGATAGCTCACTTATCATGGCTAATTACTCATTGGTTAATTTAGCTCATCATCATAGTATAGCTCACTTATATATTCCAACATCACTTACTGGATAGTATGTCGTCGCATTTATCACACTGGGATTTAAAATTCATTTCGTTTTAATGTTATCAGCCTTTATATTAAAGTTGAACTTAATAAAATGTTAGAAAGTTAATAATATCTATTTTCTAGGATTTTCAAATTTATCCAAGCTATCTCTATCAACGTTAATTTAAATAAATTCTACATAAAGCTTGCCAAATTAGTCGAAATCGAACTAATCATAATTAACAATGAAAGTTAAAATAAATTCAAAGTCATCTGCAATTTCTCTAAAATATTTCGTAAAACCACTAAGTATTCGTTAGTTAAAATAAATCTTAATCAATAAGTGACACTTAAATGTGTAGAAAGTGAACAGAAACGCAAAATTAGTGCAAAGTGAAGTATTTAGTCACTTACAAGTTACAAGTGACAATTTGCTACTTGTGATTCATGGTAAGTACTTATCACTTATCAATGACGCCCTACAAACTTTCTACGAAAGTTACTTAGCATAGCATTCTTCGCATAACCTACGGTTTCTACAGATATGCAGCATATATGCAAACGGTGCATAATTTATTAGATAGTATCGAATCTACTGAAAGCCTGTTGCTTATTATTATTGGATGGAATAAGAGCCAGCGCTCACTTGAGACAAGACAGTCTCTAGACAATCTATTGCATGACAAAATATATTATGCATTCAAAAGAAATAAATCCCGCGACAACCGTAAATTTTGCTGCGATAAAACCATGACTATGTGCTTATCAAGAGCCTAAACTACTACCATTCCAAATTTCATCAAAATACATTCAGTAGTTTTAAAAATAAGCTCGTACAAACGTACAGATAAACAGACAAAATTTCGAAAAATCATTGTTTTGGGTTCCATTTCGTTCATAAAGACCCTTGTAATCGTTTTTCTTATGTATCTTCCATGTACCTAACAGTTACGATTTTATTATAATATGTATGTATTGATTGAGTGATTGACGCGCGCTCTCGGTGTTTTAATTTAAAAAAAAAACTTAGGCCTTTTCATCCGACCGATAATGGACGATTTATACAGTATTATCTGAGCGAAGTAACCACTCTTGAAATACTGTAGTGCCTGGGACAGTTGGTTTTTAAATGTCGTATGGTTGCCCAAGCACATACGGCATTCTCACAACATCGTCACCCTAGCCCAGAGGAATGACTGGCCAATACGTCTGGGGCCAACCATGTACGAGTTTCCTCACGATGTTTTCCTTCATCGTTAGAGCGTCCGTAATGAACTTGAGATCTGAAAAAGTCTCATTGGTACACGCCACAACCTGGGATTCGAACCTGCACTCTCTCGAGTGCGAACCAAACAGTCTACCCACTAGGCCACGGAGCTCAATGTTTTAATATTAAGACAGGATTATCTATGTGAGACAAAACTGTCCTAATATTGTCGTGTCCCAAGTGTGCGCCCGCCCTTAGGCCACCTTTTGTGGCTATAAGCGTAGTTTATATCCCATTTTCAAAGGTAGTTGAAGTTTTGGAAAAAGCAACGAATTTAGACAGTTATTTCTACATTCGTAACGTTATTGATCTTTTCTAAAGCAACGAATTTAGACAGTTATTTCTACATTCGTAACGTTATTGATCTTTTCTAAAACAATTTATTGTAGTTAAACCTTTTAATCGCCTTATTGAAAACTCCCAATTGAAATCTATAAAATTCTAATTTTAAAAAGTCTTCCTGGTTACCTTAAATTTGATCTAGCTTTGTGTATTAGACTAATGCTAATTTAATGATACTTTAAGGCCTATTCGACCGTGACCTAGCAAGATTAAGGCAATCATAGCAAACTTTGCCGCAAGCTTGGAATAGCTTTGATTGCCTACAATTAGCGTATGGTGATTTCATTCCTATAACACCATGATGTTTATGACCCATGCTGATGTAAGGTTAACATGCACGCGTCTGACATACTGTGATCTTTTTGACCCTTCACTAACGTGGGTATGACGTGAACGAACACAGGGTCAGTTACAACGGTTGTTTGACCTCAACGGAACATGTAAATATTGTAACTGTATTATAAATAACCATTGTGATTGAATGAGAATTTTAATTTTTTATCAGAGTGCAAATTATTCCGTTGTATGAGAATTGAGAATGCATGTTACAAAGTTTGAATGAAAATGTTACCTGTTAGCAATAAATATGATATAATATAGCAATTTAAAGCAGAGAGAAATATTAGAATACTAGAAAATAATTAAATATAATATGTTTATAAAATATTTTAAAAGGAACTCCGCACCGTTCATTTTGCCGCGATAAAAATAATTAGCCTATGTCTCTCCCCGTGGTTTCTATGCCAAATTTTCATCAAATCCCCGGATTTGCAAACCAGTAGTTTGCGAGCCTTTTTAATGCAAACAAACCATAAGAAAACGAACAAATCTTTCCTCAAGAAGACTATGGACCACAGACTTCTATTGAAGTCTGTGCTATGGCCTATGGATCATTAGTGTCATTAATTCGTTATGAATGTTGCCGACTGACTCGGACTTCCGCACAAAACGGCAAATATTTAGTACTAGCTTTTTCCCGCGACTTCGTCCGCGTGGAACAGTTACTTTGGGATATCGCTATTTACCCGCGACTCATTTACGTAGAAGGAGAAGCGCTTCCCCTCACGACTGCCCACTGCGCGCCGTACATTATTATTGCGCGATTGATTATTTTATTACTGCGATATCTTCTAAAATACCTACTCATTGAAATCAAATGATGTAATTTGTTCGAAATTAAATGCTTGTAATGAATAACGTATTTACTTGGATAATGATTAATATCATCTATTTGAAAACACCTTCACAAATAATGCTTAATTTTAGAACAAATTTGGTTAGCATGAAAAGGTTATTGTGAGCCAACCTCAAAAGATAGACATATTATATACAGTCGCGGACTTTTTTTATAACTTTTAAAGGAAAACAATTTTTTTACGATTTTGAAACATTCTTGATTGGTGCTCTGCTCGTATTGAGCTTAGCATAATGTTATATAGCCTAAAGCCTTCCTCGATAAATAGACTTTCCAACAGAAAAATATTTTTTTCAATTCGAACCAGTAGTTCCTAAGATTAGCGCGTTCAAACAAACAAACAAACTCTTCAGCTTTATAATATTAGTATAGATTTGTTGTTATAGCCGCAGCGGCAACAGACAACAACTGTGAAATTTTTAACTGTCTAGCTTTTCATGAGATACAGCCTGGTGAATGGTGGCAGACAGACGGACAGACAGCGAAATCTCAGTTTTTACTATATGGGTACGGAGTAGGACTACGGAACCCTAAAAACGATCGGGTTCGAAGTACCGCAGGTGCAATTTCTTTAAAGCTTTGTATTGAAATAACAACAACTGTAACATCTCTATTGTTATAGTCTGACACCGCACCGCAATGAACTTTCTACACGCGAGAACATAATAAGCGTAATGAGCCCATGGAGAAAGTCCGTGGGACCTGATGGAGACATAAGACATTACACCTGAGAGTCTAAGACATGATGTAAACGGCAGAGGCACCGCCTTATGGGAGTCATCGGCATTCGGCGCCCAAACACAAAATATCAGGCAGGCTTAGGTTGTAGATACAGCTTGGCAAAAAAGTGTTTGACGCGGTGACAGCGTAAGGGGTTGGAGGATAAAAGTTCCAACTTTGACAATTATTATGTTATTTGTGTAATAATACAAGCTTACTTACCAAATTTCAGCTTTTTAGGACATCCAGAAGTACCATATTATAATTTTGTTGATCATCAGTGAGTCAGTGACGAAATCAGGGGTTTTTAAATCTAAAGTATAAGAACCATGGAATCAAAACTATGTTTAATAATCCCTCTACTGGGAACATATCCTGAAAATCCAAACCCAAGTTGTGAAGGTTCAAAAAATCGACGAAACGCTTCGAGAAAAGGTGGTCCGGTAGTGCCCTTGCACTTCGCTTGGCTTATCTTGGCCCCCAGATATTAGGCATTTGGAATTTTCACAGATAATGTGGATAGTGGATTGTGAAATTCAGTCCTCTATTGCTGAACATATACGATACGAATTACACTGCATACTGATAGTGATGATGAATAAAAGGTCAAAAGAAAAATGTAACCTTTCGATGTATTTCGGTAAAAGGCGGTGATCGGAGATTTGCAAATGTCGGGTTATTTTTACCGCGGGGTAATAAAAACCCGAGTAACTGACCGGTTGCGAAACCGGTTAACGCATTACCAAGTTACGATGAAAATATTATGGACAAAATGTAGATAACAAAGGTAGATATTTTGGCAAGGTCAATGTCACTATTGTTACCGCCGCGCCGCACAGTGTGCAATCTCGATCAAAAATCGGACATCGTCTTTTTATCGGTTAATTCGAAAGAGTACTTAATTATAAATACCCGAGTAAAACACCCATGAAGCTCGCTTGCATAGTTTTAAAATTATCTCAAAGTGAAAATTCGTATCCCGCATTGATAAAAAAGTGAAAAAACGTTTTAATTAAAAATTCTTAAGCAATAGCCAAAAATATGTTATACATTATTTAAAGAACATACAAAAAGCTACATTTTGAACCCTTTTCAAGTCGGCTGTGACTTATGGGGGCCATAAAAACAAAGAAAATCGAATTTTAGTTTTTATTTTTTCCTGACTAATTTTCGCAAAAGTTGCACCTAGAATTTACATTAAAAGGAAGCTAGTAGTCACCACTACCACTAGTAAAATAATCAAATTCTATAGAGGTGGAGAATCGTAGAAAAATGGTTTTGAAAAAATGCGGGATGCGCGGGATTCATCTTTAGAAAATTATATACTTTTTCGATACAGAAACTTCTTTTGGACTGTTCAGAACTTGAAAAAGAACAATAAAAATGGATAATATAGATAAAATGTCACATTTAAACCCTTTTTAGCGTGTAAAATAAAACCTGGTTATACAATTTTAGTAATTATTTTTTTCTGAGCAAGTTCCGCTGAAGTAGCAGATTTAAGTAACATTTATATAAAGCTAATACACGCCACTACTATGCTAAGTTCGTTAAATTGGAGCAAGTGAGCTAACAAGTTGCCGTAATATCTTAAAATACTACCATTGCCTTAGTATTTTTTTAAAATGTGTGTTTTTGTATATAAAAATATAGATCGTTTCTTTACTAAAAATTGTAGCTTAGCTATTAAAAGCAGCAGAGATGAACATAAGCTAGTTATTCCTTACCAAAGAATTAACATCTTTAGCAGAAATGCGTACTGTATGGTAGTTCGCATCTATAACAAACTACCTTACTATTTTAATAATAACAATGTCACATTACAATGTCACATTACTTTTAATATACAATAGTTAGGTACAAGTGATATGATTATTATCAATGGAAAAATTACATTGTTTATAATTCAATATTTTTGTCGTCGAAGAATTCATTAATTGAATAATACATTTTGATGAGGAGCCAGATGTTTAGTTCACTTTTATATCTTTGTGTTGTTAGTCCTTTAAAATAGTTAGATAGTTTGTTATAGATGCGAACTGCCATACAGTAATGCATCTAGTAAGACTCCGAATTTTGTAATTGTTAAAAAGAACTGTATTACCTTGGTAATAGAGTGTATTTCACAATTCACGTCTCATAGAGTCAAATCCGAGCCGAGCGAGCTGTTCGTTAGTCTTGCTAAAACTCGAGAACGGCTTGACCGATTTGGCTAATTTTGATCTTAAAATAATCATATCAGTTCAGGGAAGGTTTAAACGGTGAGAAATTTCAGTTCATAGTTAAGGCAGAACAACTTTGTCGGGACAGCTAGTTCTAGTATAAAAGTGTTTACATTAAAGCAACTGACGTTATTAAGAGTTATAACTTTTGTTATAAACTAGTCAGTAGCGACTCGCCTAGGATCGTAGTAAGTACTGAGAAAAAAAACGTGTGAAGTCGAGTAAGGCCTTTAATGATAATTTTATACAGTTTTTATAGATTTCTCAACAATGAAGAAATGCGACTAAAATGGCTCAATAGTGTTTAAGTAAGGCAGAGAATTACATAAAAAAATGTTACATATTAATGCAGCCGTCACTTCAAACCTTCATGATTTTACACTATTCAATTTCATAGACTTTTAAAAGCCTCAGCTGTATGTCATTCATTTCACAATTTGTCTCACACAGCTTTGCAGTTTGTCCACACAGCAGAAAATATTATTGTCACCCTCCTAGAAAGAGACACACGGCCTCTCTTCCAACCTCTTGCTCGGCTCGTTTTTTTGCTCACAGTACTCGGTCCTGTTGTTATTCCTAGGTCCATGCATACAGTACGCATTTCTGCTAAAGATGTTAATTCTTTGGTAAGGAATAACTAGCTTATGTTCATCTCTGCTGCTTTTAATAGCTAAGCTACACTTTTTAGAGGCGATCTATATTTTTATATACAAAAACACACATTTTAAGAATATACTAAGGCAATGGTAGTATTTTAAGATATTACGGCAACTTGTTAGCTCACTTGCTCCAATTTAACGAACTTAGCATAGTAGTGGCGTGTATTAGCTTTATATAAATGTTACTTAAATCTGCTACTTCAGCGGAACTTGCTCAGAAAAAAATAATTACTAAAATTGTATAACCAGTTTTTATTTTACACGCTAAAAAGGGTTTAAATGTGACATTTTATCTATATTATCCATTTTTATTGTTCTTATTCAAGTTCTGAACAGTCCAAAAGAAGTTTCTGTATCGAAAAAGTGTATAATTTTCTAAAGATGAATCCCGCGCATCCCGCATTTTTTCAAAACCAATTTTTTACTAGTGGTAGTGGTGACTACTAGCTTCCTTTTAATGTAAATTCTAGGTGCAACTTTTGCGAAAATTAGTCAGGAAAAAATAAAAACTAAAATTCGATTTTCTTTGTTTTTATGGCCCCCATAAGTCACAGCCGACTTGAAAAGGGTTCAAAATGTAGCTTTTTGTATGTTCTTTAAATAATGTATAACATATTTTTGGCTATTGCTTAAGAATTTTTAATTAAAACGTTTTTTCACTTTTTTTACCATGCGGGATACGAATTTTCACTTCGAGATAATTTTAAAACTATGCAAGCGAGCTTCATGGGTGTTTTACTCGGGTATTTATACTTAAGTACTCTTTCGAATTAACCGATAAAAAGACGATGTCCGATTTTTGATCGAGATTGAACACTGTGCGCCGTTGATAAAACACAAATAAAACACGATAAAACAAATATAAAATAGTAGGTATTTTATGATAACTACTAACAACTAAATAACTACTAAGGGGCCGTTCATTAATCACGTGATGTTTTTAATAATTTTTTAGACCCCTCCTCTCCCCCTGGTGATACGAGGTGATGTTTTATACTACCCCCCTCCCCCACCTAAGATCACGTGTATTTTTTTACATAGTAAGCAGGTCATGGTTGAAGAAAAACTTTAACTTAAAAAACAACTAAATCGAATAATTTAAGCAATTAAAAACTATACGAGTCATTTGTCTTGTAAGTATTTTAACAACACTACGAATCTACAACCGATAATAATTTCGGTATGCATAGACTAGATTCGAAAATTAATATACGTGATGTCTCCGTATACCCCCTCCTCCCCTTGATGATACTTGGTGATTTTTTTTCGAAAAAATGTTCAAATAACGTAATAATATAATTATTATGTATTACATTTTTTTCCTACTTTGTGCCCAAATACCGTCTTGTTCCAACTGACAATAATTATACTAAAAACAGCTGTTCTAGAACAGAAAACTGATAGCAAAATTAAAAAATAAAAATTTTAAGTAACCCTAAATCGTCAGGCAGTGAGCGAACTGCTGATGATGAATTATAGCCAACAACACACGCCATCATGTCCGCTTTCAAACCAAAAAACTAGATCAAATGGGCTCATCCGTTTAGAAGCTACGATGAAACAGACAGACAGACACGTCATACACATAACACTCCTCTTTTGCGTCGGGGGTTAACAATGTTACAGATATCGCATCATTAAGTTTCCTCATTAGAATGACGTCATAACGTTACATATTATATACTAATGTTACATTTTGACAAAACGTGACAAGTTTGACAATAAGTAACGCAAAACTGCGATCTATATTCAAGTGGTGTCCAATGTGGTGAACATCCGATGCCTTTTAGGCTGGCCATAGCTTAGGTTAGCATTAGCTTATGTCACCTAAGCGTCAGCTCACACTGAGATGCGACGCGACGCAGCGCTGTATTTTTAACAACCGACGCAGGGGTGTTATGTTTGCCGTGTCTGTGTGTCTATCGAGCTTCTTTGTAGTATATTCGAGGCTTAAGAAGAGGCGCAGGATACATAAGGGGTTTTCTGCGACCTTTCTAAAGCATTTGATTGTATAGAGCAGTATTTCCCAAAGTGGGCGATAACGCTACCTTGTGGGCGCTTTACCGCCCCCCTGTAGGCCTACAGGGGGGCGGTAAAGCGCCCAGAAAAAATTGGGGGGCGCTGATGTGAGTAGTATTATTATTGTTCAATGTTGTATATTGGTTGATTTTGAATAGACAAAAGCTGATACTCTCCAGGCGAGTCTAATATATTATTGAGGTTTTATGGTGAAAAAAAAATGGGGGACGCTACCAAATAACTGATTTTCAAAGTGGGAGTTAGACGAAATAAGTTTGGTAACCTCTGGTATAGAGTGTAGAACTGTAGACCACGCTACACTAGTCAGAAAATTGCTACACTAGTCAGAAAATTACACCACTATGGCATTATGTCTGTCCGTATGTAACCATCGTAGCTCCCAAACGGATGAACCGATTTTGATCTAGATGTTTTTGTTTGCAAGCTGACATGTTCGAGTGTATTTTAAGCTATAATTCACCATCATCAGCTCGCTCACAGCTTGACAATTCGGGGGCTACTTAAAATTTTAATTTTGTTCATACTTTTTTTTCACCACTAAGGGCTGATTTTTGGCCATCAGATAAATTTTATCTGAAAATAAAATCGGTGACTGACAGATTTTTCATACAAAATCTGATAGTCACATATTTATTCCTCAGATAAGAGTTATCTGACGATTGAAAAAGCAGCTCTAAGAAGATACACCTTTGTTGCAGAGCGGCGCCACGCCACGCTCGGTGCAGCTTGAATTTCGAACTCTTGCCAATAAACGTGTATCTTATTGTTCAGTAAACAAAGATTAATTTTAAATCGCTATATTAAAAATGTAGCTCCACGTCCGTCGCGTGTCGGTGGGAGCTGACCCTTAAGGACACTTGAAGGTGATACAAGTTGGCAATCGTCAATATATCAAGGTGACAAGGTGATATTGGCAATGAACTAGGTAAATAGCTCTCTATGCAGTATGCACTTTGGAAGGGGGTGGAATTCCCAACAGAAATGTAGGTCTTTCTTTGTTAATCCCATAGACGTATATAAAGACGAGGCATGTTAAGGCAAAAAGTGTCTCCAGTTAAATGGCCCCACTTTTGAGATTTTTTGGGCCATTTCAAGTATGGAGTAAACAAGATGGCTGACATTTAAGGTATGTATTGTTAAAACCAAGATGGCGTAACTTTTTACTGTATGAAGATTTGTTCTGTCAAATATACGCCATAGCCTATCTTGAGTTTTGAAATCTTTGGTTAATCCCAACAAATTTCTAGTTGTTTCTCGCAACAACAAAATGAATACAAAAGTGTGTAATGTGTGCAGTCCGTTCAGAGGTTTATGATGAACGGCCTCCGTGGTCCAAGGGTTTAGAGCTTGATTGTCGACTCGGAGGTCGTTCGGTCGATTCCCGCATTGGAACAAATCCTTGTGTCGGGTGGTCATGTAAAAAATCGCCTGCGCCTGATCTCACGCCAGTAGTGTCTGCGACCCGTGGGTTACGAAACCGAGAGTAAAGGAAGAGAGAGTGCTCTTGCGTACTGTACCCACATATGGGCATTGGGCACTATAAAAATAGCTCCTGCGTAGTAAGCATTACTACGCAGGAGTTATTGTCATATTTACCCGCTCAAGGCCCCTTTCAAGGGCCCGGCGTGAGAAGACGTAAGTGATGGCCTGGTTTCAATGAACCCGGCCACCGTCACCTACAATCACTGTGGGGGAGCTATTATAATTATTATGATGAACGGCCTAGGTATACCATTGTCTGGCGAATATAACTAGAGGTTTGCGACATATACACTGTGTAGTGTGTACACCTGAAGAGGATGCGCTTGGGCAATGTTTATTTATACAGATGCGAGATAAGTCAACAAACACTCGCAAACAGTGTCACAATGGTGAGTGGTGACGTCACAGATAACAATGGCCGCGTTAGATTTACAATATTAGTACTATATTGGAATAGATACTGGAATCATTGTATTTAAAGTTTCGGTAAGGAAAATATCGTGAGGAAAGCTGTATGTTTCGCAGATCGCTGTATGTAATCGGGAGTCGGGAGTGAATGAGGCATTTTAAGAATCAGATCAAGTAATATGTTATGTTAATCTCAATAGCATGCAAAAATGTTAGGGAAGAATAGAGCAAAAACGCATCGGAATTAGATATCTATTCACTGTTCAAACAAATTGCCTTGACATGTCGGATTGTATTGTCGCGTGCCGTTCGCATTGAAAAACTACTCAATGGATGCCATTATTACTATTGTCAGTGATGAGTTGATGACACGAAAGTGTGGCACAATCAGTCTGTCAGGCATCGGCACGATTTTGTTGTGAATCAACCAATCGACAGGCGCCGCCTAGTTTGGGGGAACGTTACTATTGTAATATTTTGTTAATGTTTTTATTGGAAATAAACTATTTTTATTTTTTTATTTTTATTTAATCAATGCCACTAGAAGAGGTGACTTTTGTCATCTGCTATTGGGAATTAACTGACAAAGAACTGATTTTAATTGATAAATAAAAAATTAAGCTTTATTTAGTACACAAAAAGAAACGTTTCATTGTGAGAGTTCTCTAAGCTATTGTATG
This sequence comes from Glaucopsyche alexis, assembly GCA_905404095.1. Lineage (NCBI taxonomy): Eukaryota > Metazoa > Arthropoda > Insecta > Lepidoptera > Lycaenidae > Glaucopsyche > Glaucopsyche alexis. Next base: position 20,678,187 of record FR990060.1, on the reverse strand, counting down.
TAGTTTTCCTTCAATGTTCATTACCATTTCAGATTTTTCGAGCCAGCCGTGTAGCTTTTAGAAGGTGGGGGCTTACTCAACTAAAAAGCGCTTTAAAGTTGAATATATTATATAACACGTTTGCGAGATATTCAACTTTAATTTTTTCAATCAAAATATCATCCTAGCAACCTCACAATGTTTTTAAAATACCTGTTTAATGATACCCCCCACAATGCACTATGGGGTACACGAGAGAAAAAAAAAAACATCCACACTTCGCGTGTAGGGAACGTATCCCAAATTTTTTTTCGTGATTTTATTTTAGCACTTTGTCGGCGTGGTGAATATCTACACATATCTACAATGCAAAGTGTCATCTTTCTAGCACCAGCCGTTTAGAGCGTAAGCCGAGGACGGTCGGACTCGGATGAACATGACGATTGACGGAAACCGTGAACCAATGGAACCCTAAAAATGGGCGCTAAAAGACAGCTTTCGATGAACGCAGAAGATATGAATTATGATTAGTAGGGCAGGTTTTGATAGATATACCATTGACATTTGAGTGTGGCTCATCCACTTTGTTACCATTTCGAGTACCGCCTTCTATTACGCAAATAATTTACAAATGTCAAAAAGAAGGTCACTATCCTACATAAAGAAGAATAACTCTGCTGCATAATACTACAATGAAATGACTGGCGCATTGTGGGCTCTTGTGCTATAAGTACAGTGACCTAGTCCAGGAGTCGACGTAATATAATCCATATTACGTCGACTGCAGCGCGTATTGCCAAATATGTTGTATAACAAATAGATCTTTCACCCTTCTCTCTTGGCTTATTGCCAAAAAAATTATTTAATGATTTTTTAAATGCACTTGTGCTCTTTTAAGTTACCAGAAGCTTAATTTTCGTATTTAGACTTTAATTTTACTTTCATTATATTTATAAGTGAAGCGACTTGTGGTGGTTCGTTTCCTATACAAAAATACAATGGACATTTATTAGGTAATTTCATACATTACTACATAAATTTATATGCACATCTATTTATTTTGCAATACAATTGTCGCAAAATATATTTAAAATACTTTATTTCACACAGAAGTCACATTTTTATTGAATTTTCGACAAAAAGTGACATAAGTTACAAATGTCACTTTTTGACGAAAATTCAATAAAAATGTGACTTCTGTGTGAAATAAAGTATTTTAAATATATTTTGCGACAATTGTATTGCAAAATAAATAGATGTGCATATAAATTTATGTAGTAATAGTATGAAATTACCTAATTAATGTCCATTGTATTTTTGTATAGGAAACGAACCACCTTAAACTGATTTGTATAGACTGGACCGATCAGAACGCGTTTCTCGTTGGCTTAACGTTTACGAGAATACCGTTTGACAGTTTGAGCGTATCGGAACTTGATTGTAATTATATTAATGCAGGTTTTATTTAGGAGAATTGACCTTCTGAATTAATGCTTCTACTTTCTAGTAACGACTTTGAAAAACACTCTATCTACTTAGATAATAAGTATATATTTTATTAGGTAATTATAATAATAACTCGAACACCAGTTTCGGTAGCGGTGGCAAGCCCAAGTGAGTGCGTAGAACACAGGAGTCCTCTCTCTTCCTTTACTCTCGACTGGCGAGAGATCAGGCGCAGGACCGAATTTTACATGCCCATCCGACGCATGGTTCATCTCTCTTGTCAATGAACCAGGTTATCAGCCTGCATTGTCATTACCAGACACGATAGTAACATTTTTTGCTGTTCGACGGCGGAAACCGAACCTACAACGTCCGGTTTCAGATCCGTAATTTTATATCCCTAAGGCCTAATATAGTCCCACTATATTATGATCCGGAATCCGAAACGCCGGTGAAAATTACCACCAGGAAAATTAGAACCCTGCGCTAATACAATAGAGTTGAAAATGGAAGTGTCGAGTGTCGAGCTGTCATAATGTATGACATTGACATTTGACTCGACACTCAAGTGTTCGATTTTCAATATTGTATTAACGCTGAGTTATATTTTTAATGCTCTGAATTTTCACCGTTGTTCCGGATTCCAGGGCTATAGCCCTTTGCCCAACCTAAGTCCTAACTCCTAACATACGTTTCGGGAGCGTTATTAGGTAAATGGTTATCCAAGAGGTCAAACACGTTATTAACCAGTGTTGACTCTTGATGTGAATTGAAAGTATTTGAAAGCAACATTTCTATATTCACTTTATAATTGATAATAAAAGAAAATGGCTTATTAAGTAATAAAATGCGTTATTTTATCACAAGAAAGGAATACGTCTTATTATGTATTAGGTACGTGAAGCAACAATTTTCAGTACCCGCAGTTTCACGAGAATTGTGCGAAAGGTGTAAGTAGTATGATATTTGACACTAAAAAAAATTCTCTAAATCTAAATATTAATTAATTTTATGCAATGGATTTCCGCAAAGTAACGCCTGATTCTATTAAATATTTGAGACTCTTCGTGTACTTATAATTTTCTTTAAAAAACACTATCCAATATATTAAGGCAACCATTTATCTACCTAACATTAATATTAGTGGTTTTCTCCTACATCTGTGTCATAGGTACCATCGACAGAGGTCCTACTCGATCAGTTTCATAACTTTGTCTTTGCACTGCGACGCCTCAAAATATTTAAAAACACAAAGGAAGTGACCGACTGCAGATGTGGTTGAACTACGTGTTGACATGTTTGCGTGTGTACGATTCATGTTGCCGATTTACATCGTATGCCTGGTCGAGCGGCAGCTTTGTCGATAGTACATTAATTAGGATTAAAGCCGATATCTAGGCCAAGGTTACACCTGAAATATTTCTGTCTTTGCATATAAAATTATGCGCCACAAAAAGTTATTTAATAATATGAGTCATAGTTTTTTGTTTTGCTTTATAATGTTTTATGATTATTTTATCTGCTTGTAATATCATCTTCATTGTGTTGATAAATATACACGTAATTACATAAAAAATACAGAATACTAGAGCCGCAAAATTTTCAAGTTCCTAAATTAATTTAACAAAAAAAAATTAAAAACTTGCATCTAAATATCGATAACATAGTTCTATACTAGGTAATTATTATAAAGAGAAATATATTTTGATTGTTTTTTGTTTGCATTGTGTAGGCAGTTAGGCACTAGGCTCCGAAACTATTGGAATGGTTTTACTCACAGATATAAAGTAAACCACGGAGAAGGACCATAGCCTACTTTATAGCAGCAAAATGTACAGTTTCTGCGCGATTTTATTTTGCGCTCGCGAAATCGCTGGCAAATCAATAGGTTACATAATAATTTTAAATCTTAGTGTCAGATTTTAAATCGTATACAAACGCTTTAACCACACAGCAATTAGCACTGATATACACTGTACCACAACTAAGAAAACAAACTGTTTAGCACTTGAAAATCTGTTGCCTTGACAACGAAATATAACCTCAAATAAAAAAACCTAATGTCAACACTGTCACAATCACATTATTCCGCATTATTCACGACGCGACGGTTTTTAAATTGTTTTTTTTTTTTATTGTTCCTACTTTAAACGACAAAAATAGAAAATTCCGTTTCAGGTAAGCCGGCAGACGGAGCACTAACTAAATTATCAATCGGGACCACAGCTGATTAAACGTCAATGCGACAAGGTTCTAAATCGCAACGCGACGTCAATTTCTACTCTATTGCAAAGAAAATAAGGCGAAATCCGATAGGATTGTGATTTTAGAACCCTGTGTCAGTAAAGAGATGTCAACACTGCGCATGCGTATGACCTCGCATTTGAGGTTTTAGTGAAATTGTCTGTAAAAGGAAGTAGACTCTAACTTCAAGGTAAAAGAGTTTGATTTGGAAAAATAACAAGTGCGCGTGCGTAGTGTATTGCTTTGGTAAATACAGTGTTTTTGTCCTAGAAAAACTGCACAATTAGTCTATTCGCGTTAAGAAGTCAGTGGCTCATGCGTAAATATGTCAAAATGGCTCACTTTAATTAGATCATGCGAACACACATAACGTGCATGATTCACTGACTTCCTAACGCGAATAGACTATAGATTTAACAAACTATTATAAGCCTGTTCCATGTTCATAATATACTATGTAATAAAATGTTGATGCTACTTGCATAGTAAAAGTAGATACCTATTACCTACAGCGCAACGTCTTCATATTTCATCCTCGCAGCCCCCAGTGTTGGTGATAGTGGAGCCCAGATATACGTACCTCTCAACTACTTCGCATCCTCCTATAGTCTGGACGTCTGATTGGTTGTTGTCAGCACGATCGAGAATCATCATTTTGGTCTTGTCGCGATTGATTGCAAATCCAAAATCCAACGCTGTAGTTTCTAGGAGTTGAAGGAGAGTCACGATGTCGTCTCTGGTTGACGCTAGAAGGGTAGTATCATCTGCGTATCGTAGGTTTGATATTTTTCGACCTCCCACAGACATGACAAATGAAATTAATGTAGTTTTAAATTAAATGGTACATAATTAAGTATCATAATTGTACATTTTGATGTTGAAACATGTCTTACATTTCTCGATAATGAGTTTAATTTCATGGGGTACCTGAGTACCCCAGTGTACTGTTTACGTTCGGCTACGATGGGTACGGTTCTAGGGTTAATATGCTATTTCAAACTCAAACTCAAAACTCAAACTCAAAATTTTTATTTCCATGTAGGTTATAATATAACACTTATAGAATTGTCCTACATGATGCCTACCACCGGTTCGGAAACTAGCCCGGCGAGAAGAACCGGCGTAAGAAACTCGCACGGGGCCACTTTTTAGCAAAAAGATGGGAAAATTGTTCTTTTCAAAAAATATTTTACAATGTTGTAACTTAATCTATATAACATTAGTCATAAGTACATAGAACATACTTAAGTACAGCCTTGCATGGGGCCATCTTATTCCCAAGGTGTGCAATCGTTAGTGAAATCACTGACTTTATAATAAGCTTTAGCACACAAACGTTCTTTAACAGCTTTTTTAAATTTATTAATGGAAAGATTTTGAACGTTTTCTGGGATTCTATTGTAAAGGCGTATACATTGACCTTTAAAAGATTTACTTACTTTACTAAGTCTGATCACTGGTATTTCTAACTTGTTCCTATTTCTAGTATTCCTAAAATGTGTGTCACTTTTCTTTTTAAAATTCGTTAAATTCTTTCTGACATACAACACATTGTCCAAAATGTATTGAGAAGCAACGGTCAGAATACCTATTTCTTTAAATTTTTCTCTCAGAGATTCAAAACATGACATCTTATAAATAGAACGTATAGCTCGCTTCTGTAGCACAAATATTGTATTAATGTCCGCAGCGTTTCCCCAAAGAAGAATGCCATATGACATTATACTATGAAAATAACTAAAATAAACTAGCCGCGCTGTATCCTCATTGGTAATTTCTCTAATTTTTTTGACTGCATATGCTGCAGAACTGAGCTTATCTGCCAGATTTGCAATATGGGGACCCCACTGTAATTTACAATCTAGTGTTATTCCTAGAAATACAGTGGTGTCCACTAAGTTCATTTTCTCATCATTTAATAGTATATTGGTTTGTGCCTGCCTAACATTTGGGAGGCTAAACTTTAAACATTTCGTTTTATTTGAATTTAAAAGTAAATTATTAACATTAAACCAATGTACCATTTTTGAGAGAGCACTATTTACCTCGTCATAATTTGACTGTCGTCGCTTCACATTAAAAATTAGTGAAGTGTCATCGGCAAAGAGTACTATCTCATGCTTATCTTTAACTAGATAAGGAAGGTCATTTATATAGATGAGAAAAAGAAACGGGCCTAAAATTGACCCTTGTGGCACACCTAATTCTATTTTGGTCCCAGTAGACCTTGTAGAATTAACTTCTACTCTCTGCGTTCTATTTTTAAGATAAGAATCTAAAAGTTTAAGTGCCGTGTCCCTTATACCATAATGGTATAATTTTTTGACCAACGTAGCATGCTCGACACAGTCGAAAGCCTTGGATAGATCACAAAAGACACCAAGTGCATCATGCGATCCCTCCCATGCCCCAAATATGCTGCATAGAAGACTGATGCCTGCGTCTGTTGTGGACCGACCTTTAGTAAACCCGAATTGGTTACTATGTAATAAATTATTTATGTTAAAGTGGGCTAGCAATTGATTTAAGATTATTTTCTCGAACATTTTACTGAAAGTCGGTAGTATAGATATTGGTCTATAATTTGCTGGGTCAGACTTATTCCCAGCCTTAAAAAGAGGCATCACCTTGCTATGCTTCATTAGGTCAGGGAACACACCATTCTTTATACAATTATTGAAAACTAAGGCTAGATAGGGGGCAATGATGTCAATTATTGATTTTATAACTTTTATAGACATACCCCAGAGATCGGTAGTATTTTTAATATTGAGTAATTTGAAGGTGTTAATAATATCTCTGGAGTCAATTTCTTTAAAATTAAAATTGACATCACATTCCTTGACATTTTCTCTGAGTATTTTTTCAGCAACTGCAGGTGAAGAATTTAAATTTTTTGTAGTTGAGACCGGAATGTCAGCAAAAAATTTTTCGAAGATTGTCGCAACCTCTAGGTCAGAATTTACCTTTTTATTATTAATACAAAGTTCAAATTTAGAGTTACGACTGCCTTTACCTCTTCCAGTCTCATCTGCAATTATCTTCCAAGTGGTTTTCACTTTATTTTTAGCGTTCATTATTTTTTCTTTTATGTGAAGTGCCTTCGCTGCTTGACATACTTTTTTAAACATTTTTGAATATTGCTTGACATACAGTTTAAAAGATTCACTCCTATTAAATGTTTTTTCGTTATACAAATCATATAATCGCTGTTTACTTATTATAACTCCTGCAGTTGCCCAGGTTTTAAAATTACTTTTTCTATTATTTAAATTGACCGTTTTAGAAGTAAATACAGAGTTATACTGGGTTCTTATTATTTTAAATAGTTTATGAAACGCTTCATCTGAGCTATTAAACCCATCTAACTGTTGAATATTTGAAACTAATTTACCTCTAAATTTCTCAATACGTTTTGTATTCACAGGAATATAAACAAGCTTTTCTTGAGGTTTATTTTCACAATTAATATTAAATGAAGCAAATTGTCCACAGTGATCAGAGCTAAGCGCATTAATTATTTCTTTTTTATAAGGAGTAATATTAGTGAAAATATTATCAATACAAGTAGCTGCTGTATCACATATTCTTGTCGGTTCATAAAATAAATTACTGAGGTTATACGATTTTAACAATAATAATAATAACTCCCCACCGATCTCGGTGACGGTGGCCGGTTTCATTGAAACCAGGCCAGTTACGCAGGAGTAATTTTATAGTGCCCAAGTGTGTGCGCAGTACACAAGAGCACTCTCTCTTCCTTTACTCTCGTAATCCAGTGGGACGGATAACCGACACGACTGACGAGAGATTAGGCGCAGGTCCGACTTTTTACATGCCCATCCGACGCATGGATCATCTTTCTTGTCAGACAATCAGGTGATCAGCCTGCATTGTCCTAACCAAACTTGGAAACAACATTTTTCTGTTGTTCCAATGCGGGAATCGAACCCACGACCTCCGAGTCGAGAGCCATTACTCTAACCACTAGACCACGGAGGCTGTTGATCTTCTGTTAGATTCACATCATTTTAACAATGATGTGAATCTAACAGTGGTGGAGTTTGAGTCTAATAAATTAATGTTGAAATCACCACATACAATAATCTTCTTGTTAGATGCACATATTTTTGTCAACATTTCTTCCATGATTTGTTCAAAGGAATCGTATAAACCTGATGGAGGCCTGTATACGCTTACAATAATAAGATGGCTCAACTCAATACAGGCTACCTCAATTATTCGTTCAGTAGAGAGTCTTATAATATCTTTACGTTCTTTAAATTTAATTTTTTTATTAATTAATATTAAAGAACCACCTCTAATGGCATTCTCTCGACTGAACGAACTAGCTACCTGGTGACCACAAAAGTTAAATATTAATTTATGTTTTCTAAACCAATGTTCTGATATACACATAATATCAATGTTATATTCATTAACAAACAACTCAATTTCTAATTCTTTACCTACCATTCCTTGCAAATTTTGGTGCACCAGGTTTACATTGAAATTACATTTTTTGTTAACATTTTTGGTAGGTAAGATAGGTAATACATTTAAATAATTTATATTATTGATTATCACATTGCTAGAGTGAGCCTCTGTTGTCTTAGAAACTAATTTAAATTATTTGGGACATATTACATTTAAATTTTTAACTAAATTAGTTTGACGAATTTTATATGAATTTTTAAAACTACTGTATTTATCGAGGCGCACGAGCGTTTACAACGTTTATAACTATAATTCCTGATAATTTCGCATTCTTTAAATTTTATTTTTATGAGATAGAAACGTATATAAAAATAATCTGACAAAGAGATAATCTAGAAGAGGATCCAACAAGTTTGTAAAGATTTCTTGTTTTTAAAAAATGTAAGCGGTTTTAGCTATTATATTGTTACGCGTTGGGGTTCGAGGATTTGGAGAGAAACCTGATGACTCCTTTAAAGACTTTATTCACTAGCACTTAGTCCAACATTAAGCACTAGGTCCAAACACTAAACACTAAGTCCAAACACTAAGCATTAACGGTGTCCCTTAATCGTAGCCAAGTCGCGGGTTTCACTCACGGTATCATTACATCACTAGTATTCACATCGATATCGCCACATCACTGTTCAAATCGAACTCCCGATCGCTAGTTTTCGCTGGTATCGCCCGTATCGCTTCGGATGAAGCTCAAACTGAACTCGACTCGCTCGCATTCTTCCGACGTATTTATACCGGTCGATACGAGTCCCAGACGACTCCAGAAGGTTCCCGAGTCGCATGACCGTGTTAGATTTATTCTGGAACGTTTGCACAGTAGCGCCATCTAGTACTGAGTAGGGGGCCCCACGCTGTCCCTGTTCACACCAAGTGGTGTCATTGGTTGACGCTAGATGGCGCTTTTGTGTGTTCGTAACACTACTCCCCTCTTAGAGATGCTCGTTCCGAGCATCGTTGCCACTGCCATGGTACCGCGCTAGACGATCTATGTGCACCACTTTGAATGACCCTCTTGACACCCAGATGACCTTCTGATACGCCATCATGCATTTCACGGAGAACATCTGGCACTCTCGTTCTTGGGACGATTATCTGAAGATGGAACTCTCTGCCGTTATTTCTGGTAGGGTATTCCGTTTATCAGACTGTCCCATTGCGCCCAGTACGCCTTAGTGATAGCGCCAGTGGGTGCAACCTCACTCCAGATTAGTTTTACGTCACCCCGTATCTTGCACGTGACGATGTGTCGAAGGTCGTCATCTCTGTCTTGAGCCTGCCTCATAGCATCATTCCTCCCAGAGACCCAAAGGACTTGAGCAGGCGGGGCCCGGTGGGCGGGGCCAGTGGGCGGGGCTTGGCCCACAGTGGGCGGAGCCTGAGGGGCGTGGTCAGTGGGCGGGGCATAGTAGGCGGGGCCAGTGGGCGGAGCTTGGTCCCCAGGGGTCGCATCTCTCGGCCAGGGGTCGCAGTCTTCCGCCAGGGGTCGCTCTCCACCACCAGGGGTCGCAGTCTTCCGCCAGGGGTTGCTCTCCACCACCAGGGGTCGCACTCTTCCGCCAAGGGTCGCACCTCTCCGCCCGGGGGTCGCACCTCTCCGCCCGGGGGTCGCACCTCTCCGCCCGGGGGTCGCACCTCTCCGTCCGGGGGTCGCACCTCTCCGCCCGGGGGTCGCACCTCTCCGCCCGGGGGTCGCACCTCTCCGCCCGGGGGTCGCACCTCTTCGCCCGGGGGTCGCTCCTCCGCCCGGGGGTCGCTCCTCCGCCCGGGGGTCGCTCCTCCGCCCGGGCGTCGCTCCTTCGCCCGAGGGTCGCTCCTCCACCCGGGGGTCGCTCCTCCACCCGGGAGCTGCTCCTCCCGCCGCACTTCTTGAAATCTTCTCTCAGAGTCAATGGCATCTCCAAATCTCACTTCTGAGTTCTGACACCAGTTGTTACGTGTTGGGGTTCGAAGATTTGGAGATAAAAACCTGGTGACTCTTTTGAAGACTTTATTCACTAGCACTTAGTCCAACATTAAGCACTAGGTCCAAACACTAAACACTAAGTCCAAACACTAAGCATTAACGGTGTCCCTTAATCGTAGCCAAGTCGCGGGTTTCACTCACGGTATCATTACATCACTAGTATTCACATCGATATCGCCACATCACTGTTCAAATCGAACTCCCGATCGCTAGTTTTCGCTGGTATCGCCCGTATCGCTTCGGATGAAGCTCAAACTGAACTCGACTCGCTCGCATTCTTCCGACGTATTTATACCGGTCGATACGAGTCCCAGACGACTCCAGAAGGTTCCCGAGTCGCATGACCGTGTTAGATTTATTCTGGAACGTTTGCACAGTAGCGCCATCTAGTACTGAGTAGGGGGCCCCACGCTGTCCCTGTTCACACCAAGTGGTGTCATTGGTTGACGCTAGATGGCGCTTTTGTGTGTTCGTAACAATATGTTTTGAAATTGCCCCTGAACCTAAAGTTGTAAAAACTTCTGGTTAGTTTTGTCAGTTTTATTCAAAAGTTTGAAATTATTTTAAAATAAATGATAAGTGAAAAATTAGAATACAATATTTTCTAGTGTTTTTTTACATGTAAAAATCAGAATAACCAGTTTTTGTTAGATATAGACGCATTTGAAAAGTAGCGTTTTTCGTGAAATCTGAGTCGCGCGCCGATCAATGCTCTTAACACGTAAAGCTTGTGACACATTATCTCGTTCGTATGGAAATTGCTAAAGCCGTTAGATCAAAGTGGAGATTTTACTATGGACTGGTCGTGTTGTCGACTGTGTATCACAGGCATTAGTTATGTTAGTTAACATTGTGAGAATTTTGGGAATTCCGCGGCACACTCATAAGTCATAGCGGAGTTTAATGGAATTCGGTGATGTTATCAAAACATAATCAAAACAGTCCAAAATATTTAGGCATTTGAACGCCGCACCGCGCCGTTACCTGGTCACCGAAGAGTCTGAACTCTGAAGTATGTACAAGGGTTCTGTACCCAAATAGTAAAAACGGTAGTAAACAAAAAAACTACATCAACATCGATTCATCCGTTTGGGAGCTACGATGCCAAACCAGGCACAGACAGGCGGACACGTCAAACTTATAACGTCTTTTGCATCGGGGGTTATAAAACCATCACTCATTAAAATCACCCAGAGAACGATAACGAAAGTATTGATAGCGCAGTTATCACAGGTACATTGTAAAGTTAGGAGCAAGGATACGCGAAGGTTGCACGCAAAAGGTTATCTATGTCAATATTAGCGAGGCCCGTTTAGGTAACTAGTTGTTGAGGCCAGCTGCACTATATCTTAAAAGATAGAATTGTGTGATACGTGATAAACATTAGATGAATACGAGCGAGAAGTTTTAGGTTCAATAAAGTTTAAAGAATATTTACCAGGAGATTTGTTTGCTTGTATGTAAATATCAAGAAGACAATCTTTTATTTATTTATTTAAGTATTTAAAATAATCACAATTTTTAGGGTTCCGTGTCCAAAGGGTAAAAAATGACCCTACTGAGACTTCGCTCTGTCCGTTTGAAAATGAGGGGATGATTAGACTGTAGGAATACGCACGAGTTAAATTAGGTATTGTTCTAACGGCTCCGGCCAACTCCGGCCAACTCCGGCGCAAAACCCCATGGTAGCAAAACGGCATACTCTCTAAACGACGTATTCTCAAAAGAACAGAAATTGTACAGTCTATGATATAAATAAAGTGTATGAATTTCGACCATGGTTTTGAATGTTCAGATGTTTATGGACGGGAGGAGAGATATACTTGATCCTTACGGGAGACTTCGTACATGGGATTTACACTGTATAGACAATATTATACTTTAGTTTTATACTTGCTATGTCAGTAACATCAGGTAACGGATAAATGGATGGATGGATGTTTTTTCACGCAAAAACTACCGAATGAATTTTGATAATTCTTCTAACGGACAGACTTTGACATTCATCATTTCAAACTCTCTACTAACTACTAAGTGACTCCTAACGTTAAATGTCTCCGATATATGAGTATATTCATTAGAATCTGATCGGGTCGTGTGTTTCTGGCACAATAGCCTGCGTCATAACTATTTAGTTTCACCAGATTTTATTTGTCATGGTGTTCAACAATATTCTGTTTCACCAGATATTTGTTGTGATGTTTTGCAAATCTTATCAGCGTGAGAACGGAGAAACGTGACGCTCGTGAATCGTGTTCTGCTAATTTCGCGACAAACATCCAAACAAACAGACGTCTACAAGTTACATAATAATTATTATGCGCCGAGTCGTAATCAACAATAATTGTAAAATCATGTTTTCCTGCATTATGGACAATGTTAAAGACATACATTATGCACTGTGAGTTGTGACCATTATCTATTTAGTATTTGCATGACTGTATGTACGTAGGTACATGTAATTACACTATCTAGAACTGTAAATTGTAAAGAAGTTTGTCTACAATAACGACAATGTATTTCTACATTTACATTAGACACAATACGATATTTTTTTATTTTTGTTATTTCTTATTGCATAAATGAATAGTGCTCTGAAAAATAAGGCAGTTTTATTAATAGCATATTTAAAATAAATATTTTCCAAGTAACTGCGGATTATTTGAAGCACTCTAGTGCGTCTTCAGAAAACGTCTCATACAAAAGTCGTACAAGCAGGTGACGTCACACGCTTGTAAGTTCACACGGCGAAATGTATGGCCGTTTGCACAAAATTTCTAATAACTCCGACCTCAATGGACCATCACCTTGCTGTTAATTGCGAACGAGACATTAAAAAAAAACGTATTGCTCCATGAATATTGAATAGCTAGTTTAATAATATGCATCATGTAACAGTTAACACGTACTTAGAGCATCCAACCATAAATACTACAGTCCGGCGTTTGCATTGATTACTTTATCTCCGTTATCTTATTCTGAGATTGAAAACAGTATTATGTAAGAATATATGTCCGCTGGTGGCAAACGATAATATGCTGTTGTAAGGGGTCGTCCATTAATCACGTGATGCCTAAAGGGGGAGGGGGGTCCGAAAAAAAAATCACCAAGTATCACCAAGGGGGGGAGGGGGTATAAGGAGACATCACGTGTATTAATTTTCGAATCTAGTCTATGCATACCAAAATTATTATTGGTTGTAGATTCGTAGTGTTGATTAAATACTTACAAAACAAATGACTCGTATAGTTTTAATTGCTTAAATTATTCGATTAAATTGTTTTCTAAGTTAAAGTTTTCTTCAAACATGACCTGCTTACTATGTAAAAAAAATACACGTGATCTTAGGTGGGGGAGGGGGGGGTAGAATAAAACCTCACCACGTATCACCAGGGGGAGGGGAGGGGTCTAAAAAGTTGTTAAATACATCACGTGATTAATGGACGGTCCCTAAGGCTTTGCTTCAGCCGGGTCCACACCAAACGATCCAACGCCGCTAAAAAAATCCTACAAAATCTCTGATGGCTCATGACGCCAAAGCCGTCACAACCCTCACTAAAAGACCAAGTCTAAAAGCAACCATGCTTCTTCATACGACAATAATTATAGTCCCACATCTGGTCTTGGAATTACGAAAAACCTTCCATCTTTATAGCCAACGACAACTCTCGTAAATCCATCTATTAGACTGAACAAGAACAAATTGCGCTAGAATTAAACCTATTGAACTCTTCTAACAGACAATTGATAAATACCTTTACCCGATTAGCTGAACAGTTATTGGGTAACGCGTTCGATCCCGGGCGGAGCGCTAATTAATGACACGAGTTGTGGGTGTGCTGTGGGAATATATCATTAGATTGTGTAAGCAGCCAGGGTCGCTGCGGTAAATGCACGTCATGTAACAAATTAAATAACTTAACCAAGAGCATGTCCAAGGAGTTAGGAGGGTACCGCTCTGTCACTGTCAAGACTCTCAACGCGCAATAGTTTTTTATTCAAGTCACTTCAAAACTCATCGTATGATTTCATTCAAGATAAATTTTCCTAAAGATAAGTATTTAGCATGATCTATCAGCATGGACAGTTAAAATTGTCCACGTTTTATAGTTAAGCACTGCACCAAGGTGCGCTCTGCAGTGCCGCTCTCGCAACGAAACGTGTACCTTCTTGAGTAGTAAATAAAGTTCAATTTTGTATAACTATCTTAAAAATGCAGCGCTTTATCACGTCGTGTCTCTTGTGTCTCTTTCATAAATACGTAGAACGAGAGATAACATGATTTAACCCGGGGTAACTTTTACCCACAACTCAAGTGGGCTTTAGTTGTAAGTTTTAAGGATTTATCGTCACAATGTCTACGCTTATGTTTATTGAGTAACGTACCGGATGCATGGTCGCCCTAGCATGGTATTGCACACGACCCTGGCCGCCATTGGGCATTGTTACGCGGGCGGCAGGAGCGCCGAGCGACGCGTGCGCATAGGTACATAGCTGATAGCGTACAGCCGTACACACTAACACAACTGACTATGTTGATTGGCCTTTAAAGCCCTAACGGCCGAATACTGAATCGATAATCAAAATTAAAAGCCGGCTAACTCTGTCTCTGCTAGCACAAATGACAAGGACAGCATGTAACTTGAGCGTCACTTAGGTTAACTATGGTTCTAGTATTCGGCCGTAAGTACGACACATATGTGACGCTAATTGCTAAGTCTGGCTTACTGAAATCGCTAGGCTACAATCTAGTGTACGATTGAATCTGCTCACTCACTAATACAGTGAAATCTTCAATTTGTACACTATTCGCCCTCTGTATGATATTCCTTCTTTCGAGTGGACTTAACCCTGTTATTATATGTCCTAAACACTATTTAAACTTTAAAATGTAAGCCACGTCGACTGGTTGTTCTATCTCTTTTCCTTTATTTTATCCCAACCGAACTATAACCCATTTGATATAGGTGTGGTAAAGGCTAATTTCCGTTAACACCAGCCACGCCTGACTTCCGGCGAGCAGTTTCCGGTGCTTTGTCACGCGCTAACCCCAGTCCCCATCAGATATGACTGGCTGATACCTACTATAATTTGTCATCCAATCACCGATGTCAAAAATAAGGACAGTAGTCAGCAACATAACGGACGAATACTGACGAGACGTCCATCAATCGAAATGGAGTGTTCGCAGCCCAAAATTGTTTGTCCATACAGTCCATTTGGATGGACGGCGGCGTCCAGCTTTGAATTTCCAAACGGATTGAAATCCATGCGTCCAGACTCCAGTCTATATGGATGGCGTCCGCGGACGCCTGTCAACGGCGAAAACTTGTGCCACGCCAAATGGAAGCAGTCCGAAGTAGATATGAGCGCCGATGGGTAGTAGGTCGGCGGCGGCGCGCCGACTATTTTGGGTCGGCGACGGCGGCGTCGGCGGCGTGACCTTGAAAGGGTTTAAGTTTGTACTTGGTAGTAAAAAAAGTGTAGTTTACTTTATTTATTGGGTAACATACAATTACAATGCAATACAAATAATGGAACTTTTTGTAGTGATGAAAAAGAAAACGTAATAATACAATGTATTCCAAAGTAGGAACTACTTTGGAATTGGCAGTTGATTCAAAAGAGCGTAATTACTGTAATCTTTTTCTATTTTCGTTTTATAAACGTTCACATTTTCAAGAACTGACGTCGAAGCCATTTATATAACTGACTGCGTAGGTTTTCTAGTGATCAACCAATAATAGCGGAGATCTCAGCTTGAAACACGGTGCAAAATCTCCCAAACAAGCATATCTGCCTGTAGGTGGCACGCCCCCGTAGTCCAGTGCCATCCCGGTTGTCTTTCCTAGATCTGTCCGTAAACCAAAATATGTCCTTAAGGTTGAACATTAATTGGGACCCAGTCCTCTCTAGAAGTTATGAAAACTGGGTATAGCTTCTAGAAGCTATGCACCTTGATCATGGCATCCGATGGCATGGCCATGACAGGTCTCTCAAGAAGAGACTGTTGCAGTTCCAAGTAGGGTGGAGGCCCTTTTAATCCTGCCTGCCACCATGGCCCTGAGAACAACCTTCTTAGCCTCCATAATATGAACAAGGAATAGAGGAAGTGGAGTCAGGTGAATCAGGGTTTCAAGTGAAGCGGTGGGTGTCGAAGAGATCGTACCCATGATTATCAGACAGGCCAGCCTCTGTACAATATTTAATGTTTTGATGCAGTTGACCTGTACAGCTTTTTTCTGTGTGTGTAGCATATCATACTACGCATACGTGACAATCGCCTCACTATAGCTGTATGTAACCAAGCACAGCATTGCCTTCGACCGAAGGTCTCATTTAGAGCTGACAAGTCTTGGGCAGGATCACAGAGCGCATCTAGCCTTTTTCATAATGTCCTCGATGTGCTTATTCCAAGTAAGTCCCATAATATCTAGAATCACTCCAAGATATTCGACCTCACTTGTTTTACCGAAGAGTGTCGGGGGTTTTAGTCCCTTCAACTTCCTCTTATTGGTGTTAGGTATCAAGACTGTCTTATTAGCATTAACTTGACCCTTTTGCACCAATTTTGCACCTGATTGAATTAGCCTAGCGACTACTGATGCGCATTTGCCCACCACTAGTATCGCTAGGTCGGATTAGGGCTTGGCTCTCGACTCCGAGGTCGTGGGTTTGATTCCCGCATTGGAACAACAAAAAAAGTTGTTTTCAAGTCTGGTTAGGACATTGCAGGCTGATCACTTAATCGTCAGACAGGAAAGGTGATCTATGCATCGAATAGGCAAGTGAAAATTCGAACCAGCGCCTGGCCTCCGTCAGTCGTGTCAGTGTTCCGTCCCACTGGATTACGCGAGTAAAAGAAGAGGAGTGCTTGTGTACTCTTGTATACTACGCACATACTAGGGCACTATTAGAATAACTGCTGGCCTGGTTTCAATAAAACTGGCCACCAACACCGAAATCGGTATGGTGAGCTATTATTTGAATTAGGTCATCAGCGTATTCTTAAGCATAGAACCTTCTTTTGTTCAGTTCTTTAAGCAGCCCATTCACTACCAGGGACCGCTCCAGCGGCGACAGTACCCCACCCCTCCCTGTGGGCATCCTTGGGTAAACCTGCTCCTGAGCGTCAAGCCCATGATAGTTGATGACGTTACTCTATTGTTTAGCGTAGCTTTGATTCACTCTATAGTAAGTCAGGCTATCAGGGTAATAGATTAGGTGGAGTATTTTTCCGAACGCGCCTTCAATATCTAGGAAGGCGCATAGCGCAAACTTCTTATTCTCAAAGGTCTTATCAATGCGATCTACTAGCTCGATCTACTCGATCAATCAGTAGATCTGCCTTTCTAGTAATCACGTTGTCTTTTATGCAGAACTCTTTTGATGAGATAGGTGTCACTTATGTGGATATTCTCGCTCGTCTCATCGTTTAAAGCACGAATTAAGTAAGGCTTACATGGGTATATATGACTTAGGTAATATGCAAAATGCTTATAGTCATTGACTGAAATTACACATCATGACCCTCTCGCTCACTCGGCGCGCCGATGTATTTTCGCGGCGGCGGCGGCGTGGCAAAATCGGCGGCGGCGGCGGCGCGCCGGCGCGGCGCTCATATCTAGTCCGAAGTGTCCATGAATGGGCAAAACAATGTCCAATTTACACGCTATTTAAATTTATTTTACAGGCAACAGGCAACATTAACAATGTACGATAGAGAGCAACGAATTGAAATATCGCCAATATTGTCTGAAATGGATGTATCGTCAATGGGGCCATAAAATGAGAACGTTTTCATTTGGAGTGCGTATAGTGGCCATTCCAAATGGCTGCATCGCCAGTGGCCTTCTTTAGGTGGATAATTACACTACGGCCGCTGTATCTTGACGGGTCTGAACATAGGCTCTGCGAACTTTAGCGCATGTACAATTCGTGAAGAAAACTGTTATTGTATTATTTTTATATACCTATGTACCAATAAAATTTCCCTAATAAGGTTGACCAATTAGTACAAATAAAATAAATACGAAAACACTTAGAAACAGCTAATGCGCAACCTTCTGCGCGAAGTTCAAACTCGCCAAGATACATCGGCCGTATTGTACTTAGCTACTTGTGTTATAAACAGCGGCACAGCAGCAAGGTCGCGCCGGCCGGCGGCTGTTTCGTCACGCCCGGCCCGGTGAATCGT
Source organism: Glaucopsyche alexis (assembly GCA_905404095.1). Lineage (NCBI taxonomy): Eukaryota > Metazoa > Arthropoda > Insecta > Lepidoptera > Lycaenidae > Glaucopsyche > Glaucopsyche alexis. Next base: position 20,659,864 of record FR990060.1, on the reverse strand, counting down.
GAACGTTTGTCAACGCCGCGCTGTTATGTAACGCATCAATAAGTAGGACTCGATACTTGCGAATTTACAAGTACAAGTACCTTGTGAGTTGTGATTGCTGATGCTGGCCGGCTACACTGACCAGAGATATTTCAAAATTCGAATTAACATTACATAAAATTCTAAATTGCGAAATACGATATCAGTGTTGGCGCCAAGCTCTTGGAAGCTTTTTATGACGTGTAATCTATACTAATATTATAAATGGGAAAGTGTGTCTGTTATCTCTTCACGCTTTAACTGCTGAACCGATTTTTATGAAATTTGGTACAGACATACTTTGGGTCCCGCCCGGGAAAGGACATAGGATATTTTTAATCCCGAAAAAGTAAATTCCGAAATCCCGAAAATGTATTTGCGGAGCCGCGCGCAAAAGCTATTAACTAATAAGTAAAGATTTCAAAACTTAGTTATAACTTATTTTTGAAATCTTTACAATTTTTGTCAAATAAATTGTCATAATTTTGACAAAACAAATCTTCATATTACAAGAAAAAGTTACGCCATCTTGATTTCACCATACCTCAAATAAAGTCAAAATTTCAAAATGGCCCCAAACAACCCCAAAAGTGGGGTCAGTTTTTGCCTCGACATAAGGCATGTCTATAATATCGTCTATTTTCCTATTAGAATATATGTAATTTAAGTAGTCATCGATTTAGTAACGGGATAGGGAATCCCAAGTCGATAGCCGATAAGCTGATAGTTACTAGGGGATAACGCGCTTGGTCGATCAACCGGCAAACAATGCGATGGAAAATAGTGTTTAGTAACTTTAATTGCAAATGCATGCATAAATACAATATAGTATCAGAATACGGAAAATTCTGCTGCAGTAATCAGTAATCCATACTATATATACTACATACTTATACTTATACTGTATATACTATATACTTATACTATATACTATATATATACTATATACTATATACTATACTATATATACTATATTAATATTATAAATGCGAAAGTGTGTCTGTCTGTCTGTCTGTCTGTCTGTCTGTCTGTTACCTCTTCACGCCCAAACCGCTGAACCGATTTTGATGAAATTTGGTATAGGGATACTTTGAGACCTGAGAAAGGACATAGGATACTTTTTATCCTGGAAAAATGTACGTTCCGCCGCGATAAACGAATTTTGGCGCAACGGAGTTGCGGGCGTCATCTAGTGAGTATAATAATTGTAGAATCATGGGAACAAAACACAAAAGAAAATTATTTTTTGTTGGCACAACAAACAACAGTTTGTTGTGCCATGGGATATCTTTTACATGTTATTACGACTGTTGTTTATACAATTTTAATGACCTAGTTTTTTTTAATTTTTATATTAAATAGTTGGTAAATATTATTTCATTTACTATATTTAATTATTGTATGGCGGAAGCTGATTTTTGGAGATTGGACCAATCAAAGCAGGTTTGACGTTGACTGGTTGCAATTTTGACTGGTATTATCGGGAGTCGGGACTGGACTGGTATTATCATCACTACTATTGAAGGATTTAATTAGCAGAACCAACCTTCTGGCCAGAGAACAAGATTCGATTCGCGTTCGAGTCGCGGTCAAAGTCCCGATCGCTAATATCGGAATACATACTTTTAAAATCAAAGTCTACGTAATCGCGCATATAACATAAATATGTACTTCAAAGATAATATTTTGAACTAAAACTCTATATATAAATCAACCAAGTGGACGATATAGCTCGCACACCATAATACAACCGGTGCTAAACACAAAACAAATAATGTTCATGATCTAAGGTCCGGTTCTTATGTACACACTGCACACGTATATTGGAATCTGCTAAGGTCGGCTAGAGGTCTGTCAATAAATTATCGACTGTCATAGTTTTTGTTGTAATGTCAAGATTAAACTAAAAAATTAAGAGAGCTCCGTGGCCTAGTGGGTAGACCGTTTGGTTCGCACTCGAGAGAGTGCAGGTTCAAATCCCAGGTTGTGGCGTGTATTAATGAGACTTTTTCAGATCTCAAGTACATTATACGGACGCTGTAACGGTGAAGCAAAACATCGTGAGGAAACCCGCACATAGTTGGCCCCAGACGTATTGACCAGTGCATTCCTCTGGACTAGGCTGACTATGTTGTGAGAATGCCGTATGTGCTTGGGCAACCATACGACATTTAAAAGACCAACTGTCCCAGGCACTACAGTATTTCAAGAGTGGTTACTTCGCTTGGAGAATACTGTCTAAATCATCCAATAACGGATGTAAAGGCCTGAAAAAGATTAAACGCACCTAAATCGCCGTATCTTTTCTATTAGTAAATCGTAGGCTCAGACCGAATAAATTATTTCATCTGAGATCGTAGGTAAGTGAGGCAGATAGGATTGGAGTTATAGGAATCCCAAGCCACTGTGGGATACTCACTGGCGTGGTCGTCATCGAGGAGGTTGTGGTAGCGGTGCTCGGCGCCCTCCAGCTTCATCATCACGGCGCACTCAACACCGCATCGCGAAATCCTGGAAACAAAAGACAACTTCATAAAAAACCACATCCAAATTGGTTCAGCCGCACAGCTACGTGGCGCCCGCAGACCGCAGTATAGTGCGATTCAAATGAGAATAGGATCGAGTCGGCGCCATATTGTTTCGAATTTAGACTGTTACGATAGTTGAATTTATGTTTAGATAATTGATTAGGTACTATTTAACGTTTTTATTTAAATCAGATGCAAGGCTATTAATATTTATAAGCACATAAGTTTTTCTGAAAATCGCACTTTTCAAGTGATATTTGACAGAAAAAGGTCATTGATGTTCCTAATCTTATTTGAAACGCGTTATAAGCAGATATCTACGGAGTTGCGATGGCTCTAGATGCATAGGAGCCGATTAACATTTGCTTGTTTGATAAGCTTGCCTAGCATAACATAATACAGACAAACATGGGTTACTCGCGGAGAATACCCCTATTAACTAAGGGGTCGTCCATTAATCACGTGATGCCTAAAGGGGGAGGGGGGTTCCGAAAAAAAATCACCAAGTATCACCAGGGGAGGAGGGGGTATAAGGAGACATCACGTGTATTAATTTTCGAATCAAGTATATACATACCGAAATTATTATCGGTTGTAGATTCGTAGTGTTGTTTAAATACATACAAGACAAAATATGACTCGTATAGTTTTAAATTGCTTAAATTATTCGATTAAATTGTTTTTTAAGTTAAATTTTTTCTTCAAACATCACCTGCTTACTATGTAAAAAAAAATATACGTGATCTTAGGTGGGGGAGGGGGGGTATTATAAAACCTCACCAAGTATCACCAGGGGGAGGGGAGGGGTCTAAAAAGTTGTTAAAAACATCACGTGATTAATGTACGGCCCCTAACCTGAGTGGCCAATTTGAGTCTTCAATTTTTAATCTGTTTTCAAGATACGTCAGCCGCGCGGGCGGTCAGATCAAAGCGTCAGTTGATAGGGTAGAGATATACGCAACTGAATCCGGTAGGCCGTAGAGAATTATGAGCACTGAAAATAGATCTCTGCACTAATACAATAGAGTTGAAAATCGAACATCCGAGTGTCGAGTCAAATGTCAATGTCATATATGACAGCTCAACATTCGAAACTTCCATTTTCATCTGTATTGCATTAGCACAGAGTTCCATTTTCAGTGCTCATAATTCTCTACGGCCTACCGGATTCCGTTGCATATAGTCCCAGCCATAGATTAGGGCAACCTTACTCTACCTATTTTATTTTACTATCTAAGTAATCATCATAGAAAATACATATTATCTGCTATCGCTTATTATCGTCATAGATAAACGCTTATTCATTATTTATCTATTCTGCGCAATTAGTTGTGAAATGTTTACACTTTACTGGCATTAGAGACATTGTTCTATTTAACACAGCATTATTAACATCTAAATTACCTAATTTTATTTTGGAGAAATTTCAGATCTAAATACCAATTTCAAATTTGTTATAACGTTAATAAAGTAAAGGTTTATTATATTAGGTATGTTGATGTTACATATAAAAATACTAGCTTTTTCTCGAGTCACCGCCCTAGTAATTACTTCAATGATTTCAATGATCATGGTAATACTTTATTCTATTAGGGTTAAGTTTGAAGTGAATCATTATAGCATATTACGTATAAACCGTGTTATTATTACTCTAATATAGTAAGCCATTTTGGCATTTGTACTGATGGATGATGAGTGATGACTCACTACAAACTTAACGCGAACACACCAATTCTTATGTGAATGAACTAAAGTTACGTTGATATTACGAAATACAAATTACACACGCACATTTATTTGGGTGACACTCCGGTAGGGCTGTGCTGCTGACAAACTCATAAAACAAGCATTACATTATAGTCTATTCGTGTTAAGAAGACAGTGAAATGTACAAAAAAGTCAAAATTGAGCAACGACGCAAAGCCGTGTGACAATGTATGTGCGCAAATAGAGTAGGGTACTTAGTACGATTTACGTGTTGATAATAATAACGCGTGTTAACGTTAGCTCACTTAGTGCGTAACTGCGTTATGATACCTAGATTATTATGAATTAGAAATGACTTGCTCATAGATCATTATTATTGGCACATGTGTTAATCACATCCATACTAATATTATAAATGCGAAAGTGTGTCTGTCTGTCTGTCTGTTACCTCTTCACGCCCAAACCGCTGAACCGATTTTGATGAAATTTGGTATAGGGATACTTTGAGACCCGAGAAAGGACATAGGATACTTTTTATCCCGGAAAAATGTACGTTCCGCGGCGATAAACGAATTTTGGCGCAACGGAGTTGCGGGCGTCATCTAGTATTATAATATGTCTAGTCTGGTGTCCACCGGTAAAACATGCAGGTAATAGGAAGATGATGATGATGATGAACAATTTTCAGATACTTACCTACATACCTATAACTACTTGTACTATTATTTATTCTGTGATATAACTTAATAATAACAAAATATGACAATACTAAGGAAGCCGTAGCCTGTATAATAGGTAGGGTTTTGGATGAGGGTTTTTAATAGGTAATTGGTAACTGGTAAGTGAAGCCGATAGGAATGGAGTTATAGGAACCCCTCGCCACTGGTATAGTATATTATGTTAAAATATGAATTTCAATTAATATACAGTTGCAATACACATTAAATACATACTTAATGTTATGTTACATAATTTGTGTCAATTTACTTTTTGTTTTGCAACAATGAAATTACTTAACTTATTATTTAATATGTTACATGATACATATTTTTGTTTAATTGGATTCAGCAAAACCTGTTATTCGTTAAATCAAACGGTTTGAAGGAATAAACGTTTTATGTGAAATTGCAAAACGAGTAGGTAAGTAAGTAAAGGTTTAGATCTAAAAAATAAAAATAAAATAAATAACGATGTTTTTATGGTAAGTAATTAAAAATTAAAATTCGGGATAAATCAATAGTTTTTGCCAGCCCTGAAATGCATGTAGGCTGCGCGTTGGCTGAGCAGTGCATCGTATGGTGAGGAATTAAAAAAAAAAATGGCGCCTAAGATTAGAAATATGTAAGTACACAGACGGACAGACAAGAATTTACTGTGTTAATATTACATCATAGTTTTCTGGCTTCATAAGTTTACGCAAGTACTTTAGCCCCTGACTTATAAAAATATTTATACAGTGGATAAGCAATACGATGTCCTTGTCTGTCAAGCGACTTTTCTAACGTATAAGATAAGGACAAAACATTGTATTGCTAATCCACTATATAAATATTTTATTAATAAGGGGAATAATGTTTTAGTTTTTTGATGGAGATTACCTGATGTATTTTACTCGTTTCGTTAGATTAGATTTAGGATATGTATGCTCGTTTTGAAAGCTACATCCGTGCTTTATCGTATGACTCATGAATGGTTTCTTGTAAATGAACGGTATGTATTATGTATTGGGAATTACAAAGTTTTTTTAAAATCACAGTTATAATTTACCTCCAGCGCTTCAATTAAATTCTTGGAAAACCAAGAAATTAATTGACTTTGGCGTTTGTACTACAAAGTAATATATCCTTTCATTGTAGGTAGTAGGTATTAGGGTACTTACTACTTAGTGTAACTGGTCATGTCTAAGGTTAGTTAGGACGCGCAAGTATTTTTTTAATTAAGGTAAAAGCACTAATGCTCGACATTGAACTAAAAGACGACATTTTCAAGCAAAATGTTTTCTAATAAGAAAACTAATCATTTAAATAACATTGCTACTGATGTTAAAGACACCTAGTCTCATCTATGATACATGCTCAAAAGTTTGTGCACATTCAGAAGCAAATTTGAAAATGGCATCAGTTGACAATAAACAATGTAAGCAGGTTGGCGTGTTGCGCTTAATTCTTAGTGTTTTTCATAAGGCAACTGACTTTTTACAGGTATAATTTTTTTCTTATATTTATGATTATTGGCTACTGTTAGTTTCGATATTAAAAATGTATAAAATTCTTGATTAATTAGGACCATTTCCTTGTTATTTTGGCTTGTTTTTGTATAAATTTTAAGTGGTGTTTACTATTAGTACCAGAAATGAATAAAAACCTAAAAGATGACATGTGTGTCTTCTACTAGGGTTACATCGAACTGAATTTGTTAGCTTATTTTAATGCAAATTTAGCCTTATGCTGTAGAAAACAAGTTCCTGTCTGAGTTTCGTGTCTTTTACACTATTCTAACTAAAAGAAGACAGTGTCAACTATTAGGGTAAACTCGATGTCAACTATTAGGTTATACTATTAGTATTCATTAATTTCATATGAAGTTGAAAGGAAGACAGAAAAAGTACCCTCTGTTGTGTCTAACACACAATAGAAACAATAGTACCTATAAAAAGAAGAGAAAAAAGAATGAAATGGATGAAAAGAAAATAACCAAGAGCATGTCAGGACTTGTTTAGGGAGGGTTCCGTAACTATCAACGTGTAATAGGTTTTCCGCGAATTACTTCAAAAGCTATTGTCCGATTTCGCTCAAAATAATTTTACTAAAGAGTTTTTAGCATGATCTATCA